>CAUJRU010000437.1:0-685013 GCA_963277665.1 Viscum album | reverse complement strand
CATCAAATCAAACTTGTTCTTCCTGATCTATATTCCCAACATGGTATAATCCAACAAGGAAAACCACATTCTTTATATATTACCTGTGCTTATTAGGCATAAGTCCCTCACTACACAAGGACAAAGAACATTTCACTTAGATTTCCTTACTATATGACATTAATCTATATGGATAGGTATTTATCACACGGCCTTTAAAGGTATGATTTGTCCCATTATGCGGCACTGAACTATGGGGGTTCTGATTACATTCATAAGGATATGTAGGTAGCCCATTAATGGGTATGATCCTGATATCAAAACAAACCTTCATCTCCCTAGATGTCAATAAATTACAGAGTACCCCATTTAGTTGATTAAAACTCATATTATCATAACAATGGTTAAATAATCTCTAAATAATATATGAGAGGATACCATTGATGGAGAACCTTAAATACTTATGGATGTATCCATTAATGAAGAACCTAGAATATAGACAGTTGATTCTAAATTTCACACACGCTAATAATTGAATGTAAATTCCAAGGTAAACCTATGTTATACTTGGTAAATTGATATTAATTCATGAAAATATATTAAATCTATAAGAGAGTCTCGGAGTAGGAAATAATTCCCCCCAAAACGGTGTGATGAGTCCGACCTCCCATACTCTCTACTAATGCTTCTTATTTAGTTTCACAAGTTCAAATATAATGAACGCCTGCCTTTGGTATGTAGGTCCCTTGGATAAATAACCATTGGATGTTTCCGGTTCCATAAATAATTCCAATGGAAACCACCCAGAAGTAGTGATTCCTAACCAGAACACACGTTCCTAGGGAAACAAAATAGTACCTCTATGAGGGTTTTAACCTTAACAACCATCTAATTAGGTCTATCATTTAATAAATCATCACATCATCCATTACATTATTTTTTGATACCATTTCTCATATTTCTATTCATTTACTAAAACAATGGAAAGTAAGGGATGAGAATACTTGAATTTATAACAATATAAGATAATTGACATGGATTTAAGGAAACAAATCACATGTGATTCCAATAATATGGCTTCATAATATTTGGTAATTATTATTTGGGATTCATTTAGAATTACTTTTTCTAACATAATCCTTATAAACAATAGAAACGTGTTTGGATACTATTCATAATGAATAGTATGTCATACATAGATTAACACATGATATTTGGAATTAATATCCCTATAAAAATATCAGAAATATACTGTATTGTTAATATTATAGAATTAAGTACAACATATAGAATCCATAAAAAATAACATTGTATTTTATTTATGTCATCATACTTTCTCTTAGAGCTCACTATATTCTTCTTACTACATGGGATATATTGAAAACACACATAAAATAAGGGGTGATAAATAAATCCCATTAAGGGTGAAATAAGATAAAAATTGGATGATACACCGTTAGAATAATTAATTATATCAAATAAATAAATAGGGGATGATCATAGACAATCACAAAAAGACACAACTTATGAATTAGATATCATAAAAGCATGGTAAGAATGAGATAACATAATATGTATCACATAAATAAGGAATTACATTATAAACATAGGTTAAAGATCACTTTCATGACATCATAAAACTATGGAAGGGTCTAACTACACATGGACATGCATAATATTATGGATATGGCTAACTGATCCTGGCCCATGTATAACACTATATGCATGGCTTACTTCACGTTTAAAATTCATAGTGATTCCATGAGAAATTATGAATTACCCAAATTATTGAAGGTTATATATAATAATGAGCTTACTCATCATCACAATAATACATGAATATGTGTTTCATAAACAAAATAAATATACATAAAGCATAAACATGAAGGAAACCCATGATAAAGAAATCCTAAACATAATAGGTTCATATATATTTAACCATAGAGACATCTTATAATATCCTATGAAACCAATCGATTAAATGATGTTTACCATTCATTAATAATAGAATGATAACTTTACATTGAATTAAATATTAATGTGATTAAAAAATTCAAAATAAATGATAAAGATGGTGTCCTTAATTTAAATTTTTTAATAGAAATTTGAAGAAAAGTGTAAAATGGTACATCAAAGGGGTAAGAGAATAGAATTTCTAGTGTACCAAAAATAAACAAAAATATTTTATATTATATTAAATACATTTTTATTTGGAAATTATAGAGAATATTACATATATAATTGTAGAATAATATAAGATATATTTGGGGAGAATAACTTGACAATCATCACTTATAGGATTCATAAGGTTATAATTAAGGAAAAAATAAAAATAGAACCATGATGGAATGTATATACCAAGAAAAATAAATAAATGGGTTAAATAATTTACATGAGGTAAGTATATTTTAATGTTATAATGATGAAGAAATATATATAGTGTGTGATATAGAGTATTTCTGCAAAATGAGAATGAGTGGGAAAGGACCCCTTACCTTAAGTGATGAATTGTTTTAAAACTACTTATAACAAACTTAATCATTGATCTAAATTGATCAATAATTTGATTTAGAACCTTTATGGAGTTAATTTATTTCTTTTAAATAATTTTTACCACGTTTATTAACTGATTATGTTTATATAATTGGTGTCAACTATTTCAAAATGGTTCAATTCACGGTTCCAAAACTACATTAATGTATTAGTAATGTTCGAAGGTCAATATCTTATTGTAAAATAATCACAAATAGTATCCTAGTATATGATTCATACTATTCTTGAATTGGAAGTTATTGATATACTAGTGGATATTTATAGATCGTTAATTCATACTAAATATTCATGGTTGAGAAAATTAGAATTTATTATGGTTATTACAAAACAATATGATAACTATCATGAATATTTTAACAAAATTGATTCATTAAAATGATATTAATTCATTTTAATGTATATTAAATCTTGAAATATATTTTTAAGAATACGTATAAAAGGACTAATTATAAAATAAAATACTAATTTTTATTTAGGCAGTATAAAACTATGTCAATTGAAACGATGAATTTAATTGTATATTAAGAAGAAGTTGATGGACAAATGATATTATAGATTTATAAAAATATAATATTATTTTAAAACCTATATTTTAAAGTTAATTTTATTGATCATAATAGTTCTTAAAAACATTAAGAGTAATATTGAAATGAAAAAACATGTGTTATGAATCCCATATTTTTTGACATAGTAATGACTTTATAAAATGGGTTTGATGAGATGTAATGATTATTATAACTTCCAATAAATATCGAAAGGTTTAAATTACTATGATAATGGATTCATTGTAGAAAAATGGTTAGGTGTTTTCAAATATTTTCATAGAAAAAATAAGATGTAAAAAGGATTAATATTTAGAAACCACAGAATAATCTTTGAGTATCCTCGATTGGATTGAGTTTAAATCCTTTTGAGGAGGGGAATTTAGCAACAATATATGTAAAATATGATGTAAAAGAAGTATTCTAAGGTAATTTTTTATATATTTGGTAGTGTAAGAAATTTTGGATGATATGAAAGTGGGGTGTATAAGGGGTATTTATATAGCCATGGGAGTTGTGTAATTTAGATTAAACAATTTATTGTTCTATCATTTATGACATATACAATAAATAATATAAATTCTAATTAACTTTATCAGTTTATGAGTGATCAAATTATTGTTAATTTATATTAAATCTAGGATAAATCTGAATGGAGTTAGGGAACCCCTAAATTGAAGGAAAATAACCAAAAATATTTAATAAAATTAAATATAACATAGGTTACAAAGTATAAAATCTAGGTTTAAAATACCAATTATTATCTTTAAACACAATATTTTACTTCTAAAACCTATTTTATATTGAAAAAATTGTTTTGTTATATTTTGAAGCCATGTTTACATCCTGATGATTTCAAAAATGTTATGGTATTTATAACTAATATTTTTTACTATTAAAAAAATCAATTTTTTTAAAAAAATTCCCAAAACTTTACCAAAAAGTAACATTAAAATGTTGATTCAAAAAATATATTCATTATTATAAAAATAAAATTTAAAATAATATAATATTATCATTTACAAAAAATTAGTCAATAAAAAGAAAAAATATGTTTAGTAAATGTTATTTATTTTACTAAGAGTTATCACATTATTATTTTTAATCATTAATAATTATTATATTATTTAATGTTCCCATTGGATCATGTAGTCAAACTGTGGGGGTTTTAAATTAGTGTTGACCAATTCAACTAAATTCATTGAATGCAAAATTTTACACCCATTAATTTTTTTAAACTCTTCACAGATTAGGATGAATAGGTATCGTATATTTATTAGAACATTCACACCACATTCAAAATATGAATTAAATAAATTTTAGACCATTTAATTTATATAAGGATTGAACCAAATTTGCAAATCTTTTTCTTTTTATTTCATACTCTGATATGAGACTTGGAATTTCAGCTAATATGAACTATGATTTCATGTTGTTTGAGAAAGAATCACCCTTTAGCATATAGTGTGAGAAGGAATAATCCTTAAACCTATGATGATCATGAGAATTAGAATTAACCCCAAGTTATATCCTAATAGGAATTCAATATCCCAACTGGTATAAAATCTATTTTACTGCATTTCTATAGTTATCCATCGTTCTATATCTAAAAAGGATCTTCAGTAATCTCTTAAATGTCTTTGCATACAAATATATATTCTTCGTCATTAATATTATTTCTTCAAAATCGAATGAGTGAACAGGTATGATAGTATTTACATAATCTATACAATGTTAGGAATTTTTAATAGATTTAACTTCTAAATAATCACATCTTCTTTCTTGTAACCTAACTTTGAGACAATTTAAATATGCAAACAGTTTCCCTAGCTTAATATTTTTGGGTTTTTTTTCAAGGGGACCCAATTATTTGGTATACATCACTGGAAAAAAACATAGGTATATTGATACTAAAAGTTTTTTATACCCATAAAAATATGTTCATCAAATTGTCCCAAAATTATAATTCGAAACCTTATGTCTTGCGTCACCAACTTATTCAAACCATGTAATATTTAGATCATAAAGGTCTAACTCTCAACCAACACACAATTATTTCTTCTTATGAGACAACTTCCTGAAATTTATTTTTGTAAAAGTATCATCACATAATTAATTATCCCATTAATTTCCTCAAGAAAGGAATAAATTCATGTTATCCTTACCTGAGAATTGATCATTTTTAATCTCTTTACAAAATCTTCAATACCATTAATGGTGCATCTTTCCCATATTTATTAGAATCATTGACCTTGTGTAAAACTCCATTGGGCTTCTAAAACAAATTCTATATTTATTAAAAAAATTCAAAAAGATCACATAATAAAAATTCCATAGATTCTTAATTGCATGCAGTTCTAGCCAGATCACCAGAATAAACCTCTATTCTTTAGTAGAAATTGGAAATGGTTTGTGTTTGTTGTTAATCCTCTCATAGAAGACAAATATATTATCAGGGAGATTACAAGGAAATGGATCATACAGTTTAAGCCAAAATCAGTATTGAAAGTGGCATCATTTCCCAGTGTTCGCCAAATTTTGGGGGTCCCAAATTTGGAGAATTGAAAGCCTCGTCAAAAGTGGGTTTTTGAGGGTATTATAGAAACAAGGAAAAGGCATGGGTTTCATAGATATGGGTTTCATGAAGTGTTTTTTTTGAAGAAATGATGATTCTAATAATTCTCTTTGCGATTACAAGAAATAGATCATTGCGAGTGAGCATCATGGTAGCATGAAGGTTTTAACAGAATCTCTATAACTATGAAAAAAGGAGTATCACAGTGGCACAAAGGTTGACTTGATAGAATGATTCATGAATATAACGAGAAATGAGAAAATATTATTTCATTGTAACATTGAAAATGTAGGAGTGTTTTAGAGGCGTTTTTGACCCTTCCCAAATTTGTGCTGGAGGTAGAGGACCTTTGTAGCTAGTTGAGCCAAAAAATAAAAGGCTACCCCTATTCATTTGACACGAACATTTTAGAGAAAATCCGGAATCTCTATGATTTCACGAATCAAGGGGTTCTATGTGAAACTAGGATTATATGAGAGATTGAGCATTGTGAAAATAATATTTTAGCCTTGACTGAAGTCAATGCCTCTATGTATTGAGTTCTTCGTAAAGATGTGATGTTCTGTGTTGGCTCAGTGAGCTTTGTGAAGGTAGTTGTTCCGTGAAGGTAGATTGCTTAGTTATGGTAGGTTGTTCCATGAAGAATGCGGTGCTTTGTGAAGGAGTGAGATCTATAAGTGAGCGAGATCTATGAAAGAGTGAGATCTGTAAAGGAGTGAGCTTAGTGAAGGAGTGAGCTCCGTGAAGGAGTGAGCTTCACAAAGGATCTTCGGAAAATAATGTTTTGAAGCATCATTTTTTAGTGAATGTGGATTTTAGTGTGCATCAACTTATGTATATGATGAATTCAGAGTCGTGTGCTGAGTTTGAGATAATGACTCTAGTACCTATATGTTGAAATGACCTTCAAGTCGATAAAATGAGTTCGAATTATCTCATAGTAGTGAGCTAGGGGGAGTCAACGGAAGTGATCCGAGGGAAGCAGTGAGCTGACCTAAAATCCTATAATGGTCGTGTACCTGGCATAGAGTTACTCTTACTGAACCATTTTATTCCATAAAAGTTGATTATCAATGGATTTTGGTACCACTGACACACTACATGCATCTTCTCCTTGGACGTAGCCCTTAGTGGTGAACCAAGAAAGAGTGTTGTGTCGTCTCTTGAATGTGAATGTTTGATTTATGATCATATCCATCATATAGGTTTAATGAGTTCCTACCAACATGTGAACAAGATTCATCACTTTAAAAGAAAAATTTGACACCTAGAATCCCCCCTCCCCTATGAGGGTGTCCCAGGGATTACATTTAAATATGTGAATAAGTTGATCATCATAAATCCTTAACAAAAACCAAAAAATGTTTGTTGAATATATTCTCTAAATAATTAATTGTGGTAAATTCCTATAAAGATGACATAAACCATTATACCTATAACTAATTTCATGGTCATCAACACTATCCCATATACATCTCATTATTTTATCAATATTAGGAACATAATAAGGGATATCCTACCACCACCATGTGGTTTCTAGGAGGTTCAATCTATCACTGGGTACAGTTTCTTATTAATGAGTAGCATTCAATATATGTTATCAATTAATTTATGAAATATGACTATGGAATAGTCATTATATATTTCATTATTCTTGTAACATGAATATGTTAAATAACAGAGTTTTACAACATATTTCATGGATCCAAACACATAGGAACATTAATAATTTCATTTCAGTTGTATCAATATCATATGCCTATCATTGATCCATCATTTTATTCTGAGGTATATTCCATTAACACTTATATAATTCATTTTTGCAGTGGCACATTTCCTTATAGTTGATGCATTGAACATTATAATATTATTTATTTCCCAGTCAATCATGAAAATGGTTTCATTTTTATCTATAAATGAACCAAACTCATTTCCATCAAATCGTGTTAGAAGGTGTTACCTTCCATGGGTTCCACAAGTTGAATAATCATTATTTACCCTATTCCCTTTATCCATTATTTTCTATATCTTTCTCTTCTTCTTACTCATACCTAAGAATTCATTAAACAAGGGTAATTATTTATTTTCCTTTGTATCATATGACACTATATCCTCATATGATGGGAAATTTTCCGAGACAATTTTCCATTATAGGATTCTAATAATCCCATCACAAAAGTAGTGAATAACTATCTAAAGATTACATATGTAGTCTGAAACCAGCCCTGCTAACATTATAATGTTGGATTCAAACTTAGTGATGTTTTCATATTCCATTTTACTTATACTCATGAATTTTCTCCCCATATATTATTTTTCATTGTAAGGAATATATTTTTCAAAGAACAATAACTTAAAATCCTTCCACTCAAAGATTTCTATTTCCTCATCATCCTTAGTGTTTTGAATTAATGAAAAACTATAATTCACCGACCCCAGTTTCCAAGAGTTGGTGCATTATTTTAATACATTGGCATTACTAAAATGAATCAAGTACCGAATGACCGATCAGTTTAGCAGTATTTGAAAATATATTATAAACATGAACGTTACATTACACTTTCTAACAGAAAACATATCATAAATAATCTTTTGAGAATTCCATTTTTCCCATAGCTTAACCCTATATCTCAATCATAAAACACTTCTTCGGATCCTGGGAAAATAAAATATAAGAAAGGGGTGAGCTGAGATTCTCACTAAGGGTAAATACTTTATCAGATGCTATAAACTTTTAAGGCAAGATCTGTAATAAAAAAAATATAATTTTAAACATAAACTTGAACATAATATGGAAAACATAAATAAAAAAATTACCATATTAACAAGAACATGGATATTCCACTATTTGAATAATCACATGTAATAACAAATTTCATAATGAGGGAATGCCTAATGCCGAAAATTCAGAAACATATTGTCAAGGACTCAGCCAAGACATTGAAAAATGATTTAGGCCTTGACGAAAACTATATATCAAATTGGGAAAGGCCTTGGCTAATTCCACGTCTAATTGTCTCATGAGACTGACAGATTCATCGAGGAGCTATAGTAGGCTACACCTATCACTTACTGAGTCCAATTCATTCCTCGTATGATAAGGTTTAAACATAACATAAACATTCGTATTAAAACTGACATATGAAATGTCAATACATTATCCAAAAACCATTAATGGTGTAAAAATAACACATCCGCAGTCAAACATATCACAAAAACTTCAACACAATATGGAAGATTTTTATCATAATAAATCAACTTCAAACATGTTTAAAATCCATCAAAGGATGTTGACAAAGATGAAAATGATTTGTAAAACTTTTTGAGAAAAATACACCTTTTTAATGAAAACATTTAAAAGTCACACAATTTAGAAAGGATGAAATTTAAAAAAAAATTGAATCAAAGTTTCCCATAGCACTTTAAAACTTTTGAAAGTTATTAACATTTTAAAAACATTCATTTCTATATAAATAAATCCTTAAAACCATTTCGAAAACATGGACATTAATGAGAATGATTTAGAAGAATAAATATTAAAACCATACAAAATGATGATCTAGTTAAAGAGTCCCTTACATAAAACCTTAAAATATTCCTTTTGAAAATATTTTTATGAAAAAAGGTCATTGATGACAAATATTCCCCAGTAAATACTTACTCATAAACTATCTCAGATAATAATGAGATTGAGGAATTAACCCTTACCTTGTACTTCCTTTAGTCGAGGGTACATTTAACCTCCTGTATAAAGACCATAGTATGTTATTAATTTATTAAATATCAATATATATATTTATGATATCATACATGATTAATTTATGTTTTTATACTACCCATTTAATAATAATTTCCATGTTAAATTAATATTTTGGTTAATAATCTCTTTCTTTATCGTACCTGTTTTAACTTCTAACTTTTGATTGTATCACTTAGATCACAATTTAAATACTTTAATAATATAAAACATGACTTATATATCATATATATTTAGAATATAAATATGTATAATAGAAAAATATATGAAATGGAAAACACCATTTATGGAGACGGTAGGCTGTATGTACGTATAAACGCTGTTTCAGTTTTCATATCATATTGAACGGAACTAAGTGAATAAGATATATGTAAGTACATATATATATATATATATCCAGTATCATTATTATTTCATATATTACATATTAATGATATATATATATATATATTTATAATCATTATTGAATGGTGAACGTGGAAATGAATCTCATCGCACCGTGGAGACGGTAATCCGTACGTACGCACGAGCGACAATATCATTATATTGATGGAGAAATCATATGTAATTGGATCGTATATCATAAATACAGAATCATTATCATGTTATATTTATTATTTACATCATTTCCACCATAGTGTTTTTTACTATTCATAAAAAATTGAAAGTTTTCAGAAAAGTACCAAATATTCACCCTAAGATAATTTGGATATTATGAATTCAAAAATGAAATCTATTTTAGCAATTTCAAAAAATAGAAGTATCATTAATTAATTTAAAATTATTTCTCATTGTCCAAACCAAAAGGCGTATTTTTTAGAAAGAATAACTATCAAAAGATTGACATTTGTTTATGTGCAATTTGAAAGTGAAATTATTTACAATGACCGACATTAGATTAAATGGTAAAAATATAATATATTTACACTTCAAAACCATTAAAATGTATAATTTAACACTATAATTGTTTTTATTAAAAAAGTTGTTTTCAGTTAAAATATAGTATTTTTCACTATTCACCCAAATATGAAAGTTATCAGAAAAATACCAAAACATTATTAAAACTAAATTCTTATGTCCAAATTATAAATATAAAGTTTATTTTGTCAAATTGAATATATAAAAGTTTCATACATTTTATTTAAAAAGGGTTCTCTATTAAAAGAATGTAAAATTGCATTTTTTGATAAATACTTCTTTTATCTGAAAAAATGAATTTGTTCTTACATTATGTCTAAGAAACTCATAATATGGATTCTAAAATTAAAATGATTATATAGAGTTCCAAATGTAGTTAATACTGTTCATAACCGCTTTTGAAAGACTATTTTGGTATGTCGTGGTGCGCTTGAACTCGATGTTGCATGTAGTGCAAGTTATTGAATTACATTGGAGAAATAACGTAATATAAAATCATGGGTGTTACATTCTTCCATTTTTCAATAAATTTACTCCCTGAAATTTGAAATTGTTCTTCGAAAATAAAAGTTTGGAAATATGAAATACCTCTGTGGGAAAACCCACATCGGAAATTGTGTTAATATAATTTAGTCTTAATAAGGGGAAGAGGGAAATAAAAGGGTCACCACCAAATTATGATCTTGATTAAGAAAAACATTTTTGGAAATTTGAGATACATAATTGGCGAAAAAACATAAATATTTATAGGTAGTGATTGAGGTCATCTATCACGAACAAGTGTAAAATCGAGGGCCTCAAATCCGTCAATCTATGATGATTTGAAATACCATCAGTTCAACAAAATATAAGGTATTAGGATAACACATTTTTGGTTTTAAGATCCCTTACCTCAAGTTTATGAATGAATTTGACCATAGAATAAGAGGGAAAAACTATATATATATATATATATATATATACTTGACAAGTAGAGTTCCATCCTTCAGCTAATTTCTACAAAAAACTCATCTTTCACTCAAAAAGATTTCAAAAAATATAATCTATTTATCCTAATCGTATAGGGTTACAAAAGTAATGAATATATAATTAACCTATCAGAACCTTTTAAAAAAACTAGATTATACAATCCAGAGACTTTACATAGTCTAGTGGTATGAGATAAATCATAGTCTCACTATGGTGGTGGGTTTGATTCTCGCATCTTTGTCTGACGCGACGGATTGTCACAAGTCTACGTGTTGTCCCTTTTATAACAATCCAAAAAAAACCTTAACAATTGTATCCAATTTCAAACTTAATCCATTCCAAACTTTAGGCTTATCCAAAATACTTATTTTCAAACTCACAGTCCAAAATTTATAAGGAAGTTAAACACAATGAAGATCCTTTTTTCCATGTAATAACATGTGTACATCTTCATCATTTATTATTTTAAAACATGGTAACACCCTGAATTACTATAAAACCTGATTGATTACATTCATGCTCCCTTATACTTTATATAATACTGTATATATTCCTTATATCAAATTTTTTTGAATATTCCAACAATGATTAAATAAAAAAACTATTAATCAGTTCCAAGGAAGAGAAGATTATCCAATATATTTAATCCAAATCAACCATCTCTTATTCCAAAACCACTACATCATTATCAGGACCATATTAAGGATTAACATTCCTTCAACCAAATATTTTCCAAAAAGTGTATCCTACTATTAAGTCACTTTTCAGAGAACCATAAAATCTCAAATCCTCAATAAAATAGTACTGCAGTACAATCCTTATTTATCTCCATAATTCATATTACCAGTATATTGTTGATACAACACCCAAATTAAATAATTATATAATAACAACATAAGAACACTAGTAATTCTTCTTCATCTGAGGTAGTATCATAACTTTATTGTTTTCCAATAACATCATGTGTGGTACACTCTGATGACTGGGTCATTGATTTGCGTAGTTTCCCAACACCTTGCAGATGTAGTATTTAAAATTTGAAACCTTTTTCGCACCCTTGTAATCATGTACTTGTTGTCCTTTTTCTCTACACTTATAACAAACTCCCATTCCCTTCAAAAATTTACCAAGGAGATTATTTCTGCATTTATCACATATGGGAAAATCCTTCTTTCCCCCTTCTCATTTATCCATCTTTCTCTCCTCCATCATTTTCTTCTCTTGCTTCCCTTCAAAGCCATAGGACTAAGAGAATTATTTACTTATCTTATTAACACACGATAATATTTCTTCATATGTTGAGAATATATGAGAAACTACTTCCCATCTAAATGTTCAATTAATAAAATGAAAGATATGATACTTATTACTATTTGGATCATATGTATTGCTGGAGTTCCCATTCTTTCTACTCGGCTCCATTTCTAAACAATGGCATACACTAGGCCAGTTTATGAATAACAATGAATAAATCCAAACTTGTAAAATATCTAATTTAAATTGAACAGTTTATGGATATAATCTGTAATCATAAAAATATTTTATTTTAGGAGGTATATACTTATAAATCCTTCATAATTATTTGTAAAGAAAATGAGAATTATCTTAATTATATCCCTCGGGAGTGTCATAACCAAGAATGTCGTAAAGCCCATTGTCATGCACCAGTTTCCAATCAAATCTAGCTCAAAGTGCTGTTTTTGGGGTTTACCCCTAGGTAATTCTATGCCAAAGCCGCTTGTACCTACTCATATCCAAACATGAATGTATTTTCTTGAAAAACTCACAAAATATCTACATTACAAGAATTATAGGAGGTTCTTCTATACTAATCCTCAAATTCTATCTTAGGGTAATGTTCTCTAATCAGAGTTTATCTAAATTTAGTTTCCAAGGTTATTTCTAAACATCCTCTGATACAAACTGTAATACCCCGAACCCAGTTACCCAGATTTGGTGCTTTATTTTAATACATTTGCATGATTACAAGGAATCATGTCCCGAAGGACCAATCAATTTAGTAGTCTTGGAAAATATATTACGTACATGAACATTACATTACACTTTCTAACATACAACATAGCATAAATAATCCTTTTGATAAATCCATTTTTCCATTTTCTTAACCCTGCATCTCAATCATAAAACACTTCTTTGGATCCTAGGAAAACAAAACATAAGAAAGGGGTGAGATCAGATGCTCAGTAAGGGTAAATAATGTATCATAATCTATAAACTTTTAATGTAAGATGTGTAATAAAAACAGTATCCTTTTAAACATAAACTTGATGATAATATGGCAAAAAAATCCAAAATTACCATATTATCATGAACATGGATATTCAACTAGTCTAATAATCACATGTAATAACTAATTTCATAATGAAGGAATGCATAATGCTAGAAATTATGAAACATCATGTCAAGGCCTTGGCTAAGATTCCTAAAAATGATATAGGTCTCAGCCAAAACCATATATCAAATTGGGAAAGGCCTCGGCCAATTCCACGTCTAATTGTCTCATGAGACCTACCGATGCATCGAGGATCTATAGCGGGCTCCACCCACCACTTACTAAGTCCAATGCATTACTCATATTAAAAGGTTTAAAAATAAAATAAACATTCATATTAAAACTAACATACGAAATTTCAATACATTATCCATAAACCACTAATGGTATAAAAATAACACATCCACTTTCAAACATATCACAACAACTTCAACACAATATGAAAGATTTTTATCATAACAAATCAACTTCAAACGTGTTTAAAATCCATCAAAGGATGTTTACATAGATGAAAATGATTTGTAAAACTCTTTGAGAGAAATATCCCTTTTTAATGAAAACATTGAAAATTCACACAATTTATAAAGGAAGACATTTAAAATTTTTTTGAATCAATGTGTCCCATACCAATTTGAAACTTTTGAAAGGGATTAACATTTTAAAAATAGTCATGTCCATAGAAATAAATCCTTAAAACCCATTTTTAAAACATAGACATTAATGAGAATGATTTAAGAGAATAAATATTTAATCTATATAAAATGATGATCTAGTTAAATAGTACCTTCCATAAAACCTAAAAAGACTTCTTTTGAAAATATTTTTATGAAATACATACATTGATGAAAAATATTCCCCAGTAAATACTTACTCATAAACAATCTTGAATAATAATGAGATTTAAGAATTAACCCTTACCTTGTACTTCCTTTAGTCGAGGGTACGTTTAACCTCCTGTATAAAGACTACAGTATGTTATTAATTTATTCCAGAACCATATAAATATTTTACATATCATACATGATTCATTTATTATTTTATACTACCAATTTAATAAATATTTCCATGTTAAATTAATATTTCGGCTAATAATCGCTTTCTTTATAGTATGTGTTTTAACTTGTTACTTTTGATTGTATCACTTAGATCATAATTTAAATACTTCCAGAATATAATACATGAATTATATATCATATATATGTAGAATATAAATATGTATAGTAGACATATATATGAAATGGAAAACCCCGTTTATGGAGACGGTAGGCCGTACGTACGCATAAATGTTTTTTCCGTTTTCATATCGTATTGAACAGAACTAAGTGAATAAGATATATGTAAGTGCATAAATAAATAAATATATATATATATATATATATCCATTATAATTTTTATGTCATATATTATACACTTAGTAATGATATATATATTTTAATAATCATCATTGACTGGAGAACGTGGAAATGAATCTCAACGCATCATGGAGACGGTAATCTGTATGTACACACGAGTGAAAATATCATTTTATTGATGGTGAAATAAGATGTAATTGGATGGTATATCTTATATTCAGAATCATTATGATGTTATATTTATTATTTACATCATTGATACTCATTATTATACCCATCCAAATGATGAAGTGTCTTAATAATGAACTACACCACGACGTGGAGACGGTAATCCGTAAGTACGAACGTATAGTGACTTTGTCATTTATAGGATGGATAGAATAATGAATATGGTTATACCATTTTTATGATAGCGTCAAATTATATAGAAGACACTAGATTTATTATTTTTTTAATGGAAACAACAGAGAAAGAAGAAGTGGAAGAAGTAAATAACTTGAAAGATGTGATGAAATATTTACCTCTTCTTCAGGTTTTTTTTATTCGATCAAAATGGATCTTTAGGTTATATTTATGAATAAAGGAAGGCCTCTAGGATGATGGTTGGGATGTTTGGAGGATATTTTGGAAGGGGTTGGCTGAGCGAAATGACTTTTTTGGCATGATTTTGAGAGAAGGGGAACTACCCTTTTATAAGTGGGGTGAGGGTCACTTTAGGAAAAGATTAAAGTATTAAATTCAATAATATTTGGTTTATAATGGCTCCAAATGAATTTATTTAGAGCCTTAGGTGGTTATGTGTAGAAATAATCTCTACCAATCAGTTTTAGACAAGTTTAGGTTACCATTTTAAACTCATCTTTTAGATTTGACTCTTAGTTAAATAGATTAACTTTTATCGTCTTTTCTTGTATTCTTACACTATATGGTTAATAACCATACTATAAACTTCCAAGAGAACCTAAATTGGTTCATTAATGAAATATATAATATTATATAATCCACTTGTCTGATCCTTATATTTTTAGGAATATTATATCAACCAATAATATTATATTAGTTTTAAAAACTCAATTATGTCAATTTTGACATTATTTATTAAATGATTTTTGTTAAAGTCATTAAAACTTTATTAATTAGAAAAAAATTCATATGTTCTGTCCTAAAATGTCATATTAACCTAGAAATTAGTTTAATTTATCAAAAGTCTCAAATTACAATTACTTGGATATTTATAATATCAATTATTTTAATATTTCATTATGAAGTCAATTATTGCATCATCATTGTGTCATAAATAAATTAAATTATTCAATGTCTAAAAATTATAAATAAAATATAATTATGTATGAAATCTTTTTATATTTTTAATGAATATTTATATTGAATTTATATTATGTATAACCCTATATTAAAAATGGTTTAGTTATCAAACATTGAATTTAACTCTTTTAAGTATTCTTTAAATAAAATAATAATGAATGTATTAATCTAATCCAAGTAGACCAAAGGGAATAATATTTTATTTATAAAGTTTTTAATGGTAAAATTATATTTATCCAACAGAATTATTACATGTTCTATGGTGATAATAATATCATTTTTACCCTTAATTACCCTATTTACATTTAATCGTGGTAAATAAAAGTCAAAAGTTACTATTCACCAAAAATTATTTTCTTCTTATTGAACCACATTTTAGATACTGAAGTTAACTGTGTCTCTAGGATTTTTCAAATTCAACTCACAGAAGCGGTAAATTTATGTTTTATACAAATTTTTCAAATGCCTCTAGAAGGTGGGTAAAAGACGGTAAAAATTTCAAAACAATATTACATCTAATTTTATTATAAAAAATATTCCAATGAATTACATTGAAATAATAATATTATTATTTATTTATTTTGACTTAAAATAAATTTAAATGAAATAATTAATTATTTAAATAAAAAGTGGGGTTTAAACAATAATTTAGTGTTTTCACTATTCATCAAAAATTGAATGTTTTCAGAAAAATACACAAAATTCACCCTAAGATAATTTGGATATTCTGAATTCAAAAATGAATTCTATTTTACCAATTTCAAAACATATAATTTTAATTAATTAATTTAAAATTAATTTCCGTTGTCAAAACCAAAAGGCGTTTTTTTAAGAAATTATAACTATCAAAAGATTGACACTTGTTTATGTCCAATTTCAAAGTGAAATTATTTACAATGACCAGAATTGGATTAAATGGTAAAAATATAATCTATTTATGCTTCCAAACCATTAAAATGTATAACTTAACACTATAAATTATTTTTATTGAAGAAGTTGTTTTTAGTTAAAATATAGTATTTTTCAAGATTCACCCAAATATGAAAGTAATCAGAAAACACCAAAAATTTATTGAAACTAAATTCATATGTCCTAATTCTAAAGAAGATGTTTATTTTGTCAAATTGAATATATAAAAGTTTCAAATATTAGATTTAAAAAGGGTTTCCCATTAAAAGGTGATAAAATTGCATTTTTTTAAAATACTTCTTTTATCTGAAAAAAATAAATTTGTTCTTACATTATGTCTAAGAAAGTCATAATATGGATTCTAAAATTATAAGGATTATATAACGTTTAAAATTCAGTTAATACAATTCATAACTTCTTTTTAATGACTTGTTTGGTAAGTCATGGTGCACTTGAACTCGGTGTGGCATGTAGTGCAAGTAATTGAATTACTTTAAAGAAATAACGTACTATGAAATCTTGGGGTGTTACAAAATCATTGATCTGCACCTCCTGATAGATGATAAACTTCCTTGACAAAATTCTCCCATTCCCCACTATACAAATAATGTAATGTCTTCTAATATTAACTTTTCCATTTCTCAACTAAAAATGGGTTTTTAGTCCCATTGAATGATGGAGGTCCTTAATGCAAGAAGTAGTCTAGCATTGTTACACTGCTTGGTGGATCCACTTGTTGCGCCATACGTGAAATGTTATTAATCATAACCTGAGTATGCTACCATAATAATACTATATATTCGGTATTAATGATGAAATAATAGTGACAGACTCCCATCGTAAAAGATTATTTTCGACCAAAGTCCTTCACTAATGGGTTGTTGCAATAAACGTCATCACAAATGAAGATATATACAATAAACCATTAAAGTAAAACATAATTGCGATGGGTTAGGAACCGATAAAAAATGGTTTAGATATTTGTTTTAAAAAATGAAATTTAAATAGAATGTCACAATTAATAATATTTTTGATGGATAGTTCATCCATCACAAATACTAATTTTTTTAAATAAAATAAAATAAAATTAAATATAAATTATTTATTTAAAATATATTAAAAAATATTTAAAGAAAATCATAAACATTAAAAAAATTTAAAAAATTTAAAAAATTTAAAAAAAAATTTAAAAAGAAATTAAAATGAACTATTAATTTTTAAATTTTTAAAATTAAAAATAATTACAAAGTAAAAAAATTTAAAATATAAAAATAATTACAAATAAATAAAAAAATTAAATAAAAAATTAAAAAAATTAAAAATATAAAAAATTCATTATAGTAATACAAAATTTCATCTATGATATGTTTTTCATACCAAATTTAGAAAATTATAGAATATCATAAATCATCAACTGAGGTTAGGTGGAGGAGGATCACTCAAAAGATCAGGGTGACGAAACTCCATACCCACACCATGTGCAAGCCATCACATATACACCAATATCTTCTCATCTCCCTAATACTACTAGTCACACTAACCCCCCCCCCCCCCCTCTCTTTCTCCATCCCACGTATTATCTCATCCTGAGCTCTCAACCTCTAGTCATATTGTGCAACGGACGACGACATCAACACTGACTCCCTACGAGCTCCCTTCATGCTCATTAATGTCATCACAGAAGTAGCATAATAACTCATAGGTTTTGTTCAGGAACCAATACCAGTCACATATCCTTTTTCAACACCAAGAAAAGTATCTTGTATCCAGACCCCTTCATCGAAACCCAAATCACCAATGGAATCTTGTTTTCTCTCATATTGATTCTCTTGTGAATTAGAGGATTTAGCCCCACACATTTCCATAAAATATAATTATAAATAATAATAACTATAAAATTAATATTAATGAAAATTTCAAATAAATTAAGAATCACAATATAGATTAGTCGGTCTCCTAAAAGGTTTCTTGTATGGGGTTCAGTTTACATCATCTTATAAACATAAAACTCCATAATAGATAGGTTAGAAGAGGCCTATATAATTTTACAAGCATGTTACATTTAATGTATATATACATTAATAAATAATATAACTTACCATATGTCATCAATGTATGCAGAATGTAAAACTTTTGGTTCTATGTCTGACCTCTTGGCTCCCCCGACTTTGATATCTAGATGATCGCCTACTAAAAAATGTCTCTCATTCTATATAGGAGAAAAATACATCTTATACCTTAGATGAGACATATTTTGGTTGATGGGAGATTCTAGAATGGTCGAATATAGTAGGATTATCATTATCCATAACTACCTTTCTATTATTGTGTATAAACTGACGAAAAAACTCACTTATAAAAATGTTCTATGCCTCTTGGATGAGATCTCTTAAACTATAAAGAAGAAGATAAAATAAATTCTATAAAATAATTAAAAATAATATATATGAAATTAAATATATTCTAAAAAGTATGTTTTAATTAATAAAATACAATACAAGGGCCAGACATCTAGTAGAAGATGAATATAGGATATAGGTCCCTTGAATCCCATGGATCAAAAAAAAAATTTCATAGAATCACACCAGCCTTCCCAACAACTAAATGTGAAAAAATATGAAAACAAAAAACAAATAGTCCAAATATTATTACCAAAATTAGTATAGAAATTTGAAATAAAATAAATATATTAAATAATTAAGCATATATTTATAAATGAGGAACAAAATCAATTGATATTTTTCTATCTGAGCATGATCTAGAATCATTAATCGAGAAAGACCATTCCCCCTCCTCATAAGTACATCATCATGGGGATAAAATTAATCTTGATCATCAATTAGAAGTTAGGAATAAGTGAGAGAACAAAATAGAATTTCAAGAGAATCTCTTGCTAAATGAAAAATACATTCTTACATATATGATTTTTAAAAAAATATCAAATATTAAAACTAATAAATACTATATTAAAATAATATAACCTATAAAAATTGTTAATACAAATTTCTAATATAAAAAACTAATAAATATCAGAATATACTGACTACCTATAAATAAATACATGTATATAACACAAAAATCATCATCTTATTCATCATTTTCATTAAGAACAATACCGTCGTCCTCATCTTCAGCATCATCATGTTCCAAAAGAATTTTAGTTTAACCAGCCCTTATTAATTAATCAACACTATCTATACCAACGACCCTTAAATAAGGGGGTTTCATCATCTATATTTACATCTAAACGTTTAAGAGATATATTTTTGTGATGTTTTATGAAAAATTTCAATATATTTCACTTCCACAGAACAATTTTCATTTCTATTCCATGTGATTAAATTTTTATAACACACTTCTATTCATTCAAATATCTCAAAAAATGATATTAATTTTCAGAATAAAACTGATGTTCTTGATGTTATAATAGAAATGTTTCTTTTTTTAAGAATACTTTTGTATTTAATGTGAATAACTCCATTTCATGGATGAAATCACAACCATTGATCAGTATCAAACCAATGACATTTAAACATTGTTACCTAATTTTTTCCTTGATAATTTAACTCAATTATTTCATCCATTATAGCTTTAATGTAAAATTCACTTTCTTTATGATGATATCCATTCCAACAAACATCACTATTCAATGAGTTCATTTAGTCACCATATATTCATGTATGTAATAGAAATCTATTAACCACATACCCATTATATGATTTTATCAATTTCTATGTAGGGTTTTTTTCATGTATAATCGACTTTAAATATTATTTTCACATTGTGTTTATAATAAAAAATAGAAAATAATAATAATATATATCATTGAAAAATTAATTTATTTTTTCATAGAAATAAACATAACATACCTATCTTTGAAACCAATATGAAAAATTTTGTTAACGTCATTCTTCAAGATAATCAGATATAATTTGTATAAATTGTTTATTGATATGAAAATAATATAGTATAAAAAACAATATTGTAAAAAAGGTATCCTTTATAAATATTTAACAAAATAAGAAGAATTGGTACTTACTGCAAAAATAATTTCATTTCCACACAATTTAGTAGAACAAATGTATGAGCTCTATAGTGTTCTTCTTCTAAAAGTCATTGTTCATGATAACCACCAAAATAAATTAAGCATGATTAAAACGTGAAAATTAATGGTATGTGATATCATCAGAATTTATCTCCTTGTGACCCATCTGGCTATGTTTTAAATAATATTCTTATTGAAGTTAATAATAGCATAAATTTGAAACTTCCTCATGCAAGTACACTTCTTTAATTGACCCTTCAAGTTATGATTTTTTGCATTCACTATTATTTAATTTTTCTATACATATCTCTAATGGGTACATATATCTGAACTTTATTGGCCATCCACATTTATCATCATACAAAAAATGCAACATTAAATGTTCCATTATTTCAAAGAATCCTAGAAGGAATATTTCCTCAAATTTATATAAAATTAAAACAATACCCTCTTTAGCATACTCAATGAATCATAATCCAAATTTTATATAAAAATATATTGAAATTAATATGATATTTTCATCAACACATAACATATTAAAGAATTCAAAACCCCTCAAAGACCAACATGTATTAATATTTCCATTATGACATGGAAGTCATGATTTTTTAAACTAACAATATGCCTATTTTTGATGCAGTGAGAATAATTATAAGCATTACCATCTAGTAACCAAAAATCCAAAATCCATTGAAAACATAATAGATTAATTTCTTTTGAAAGTTTGTAAGTTTATTTTGGATTCATTATATTGCGTGATCATTTATCACTAAATAATTAAAGTTGAAGATGCCTGCAAATATGGGGAATATTGATCCATTCCTTACATTATATTTGTACATAACAGTTGTGTCTAACATTTTATAAAATATTTTATCCAAAAAATCTTCTCAGTATGAGTTAAATCTACCATGTTATGAATTAATAAATCATACCAAAATGGGAGGTCTTAAAAAATACCCCCCTTTATCAAAATATGATCCTTCCAAAAACCATTTATTTTTTGTTCAATAATGATTGGTTTAAAAATAACACAAGGTAATGAATAGATGATAGATTTTACCTGAATACCGTAGGGAACTAATGGATATTAATCTCTTTCAATTCATCATATTTTAAAATTATTTATGTTCCTTTCAAAAGTTTGGTCTGTAAGAAGAAATTTCTTATAGTATTAAAAAATAACTAGTCTTTATGGATTTAATAAATAATAATAAAATATGTCATATAAAAAATACCATTAAAGGGGACTAAATAAATGGATAAAACAACAACATGAATAATCACATGGATAGAAACAACATGTTTCATAATTATATAGTTTATAATACTAGAAGTCATAATCTTATAATCAAGTCCTTATTCCAAGAAAACATATTTAAGTAGGTAAGGAATATTCAAAAGGCCCAAAATTGTTTTCATCATGAGACCTATTGATGAATCGAGGGTCTATAAAAGGTATTTCCCTCAATTAATAATAATAATGAATTCATCATATGAATCATGTGAATAAATGTTTAGTACATAATCAACATAAATATTCATATTATAAAATAGTCATTCAAAATGTTAATATTTTCCCCAATTAATAAATATAACATGATCATATGACATCCAGGGTAATATGCTGGATAGAGTCAAAAGATAATATCCCTTATAATATATAATATTTACCATATATTTTTGACATATATGATAGTACTTTAAAAATATAACAGGATGGTTTATTTAAAATAAATACACATTTCATTTTTAAATAAATTATTTTCCAATAGAAAAATTTCTATAATATTCTGAAAAACATTTTTTATTGAAATAATCGTTCAAAATTTTAATATAAACTTAAAATTAATTAGTATTCATGATGGTGTTAAAACTCACTTATACAATGTAAGTCAAAAACAATATTCATAAAATATCCTCAATGTACACTTAAATGTAAACAAGTCAAAAAAATGATGAGACTGCAAAATATACACATACCTCATGTCTCACTTGCTTTGTATAAGATTTTATACTCTTTTATAACAAATTTAAATTTATTATAATTATATAATAGAACCATATAAATATTTATAATATCATATATGATCAAATTATATAATTTCAAGACCCATTTATTAAAAATTTATTATTAAAATCGTCATTTCTGAGTGTTAACTAGTTTTTTTCATGTAAATTTTAGTTAAGTAGCTTGGTTAATAGAATCTTGATTAGGGATACATAATATATATAACATTAATAATTATATAAAAATCATATATATTCATTATATATTTATTTTGAATCATCATATAATGTTATAGACAGTAAAATAAACTACACCATTCCTGGAGACGGTAGCACATACATATGCATAAACCCTGTATTATATTTTGGATGGATGTAATTATATAGAGATAAACAATAATTAACCTTAATAGAATCATTATTATATCTTATAAATCATATATATCCATTAAATATTTCCTTTTTTTATTTATATAAACCATAAGTGAAAAGTGATTCACATCACTTCGTGGAAGTGGTAGTCCACATGTACACATGAGATACATTATCATTTTCTAACATATTTTAATGTAAAAAGGTATATATGATATTATAATTATATAATAATGATCATTTTATAGAAAACATACCTAAATTGTAATCCCATCATAACAACTATCCTTGAAATATGCTAATGGAAAATAAATTTCATCACTGCGTGGAGGTGGTGGTCCACATGTATGCATGAGTGATACATTAAGTTCACATATGATGGAGAATTATATTAATAGATATTATAGTAAAATATCAACATATAATATATATAATTATATTTTAATTTTTGGAACATTATTTAAGGGGGTAAAAGAATATGAAAAAAGATCTTCGTAAAGACTTTTAGCTTTTTTTAGAGAAAAGTCATTTGGATCTCTTTATAAGGATCATATGGTTGGACTTTTCATATAAAAAACGCCTTTATAATGTCTCTTGTGATGGTTTTAGATATAGTTTCAGGTTTTTAATGAGTTAGATGGCTCAATATATGTGAAGAAGTGAGGGGAGTTGGAACTTTTTTATAATTGAGGATTGTGGCACACTTATAAATTTTCAATGTTTTAAAATATTTTTAAGTAAATTTATTATAAAAATTGCTCCCAAAGAAGTAATATTATAAAATTATAAGGTTATGGTAGAAATAAAATCATCCATTTAGATTACATAATGTTTTTAGGCCATTTTATCCTTTTTCATTGGATTTAACTCGTTTGTTAACCATTATAACGATAAGTGTGGTAATAAATATTTATATCTTAATGGGTTATAATTTTAATTTTAAGTACAAATTGATATTATATGGTAATGGAATAACATTTTAATCCTTTTATAATCCAACTTCTCTAGTTGAAATATATTTATGTTTTTTAATAATTTATGAGAATATTATTTTTCCTAAAATATCATTAATTTAATTTTTTACAATATTCATTTAATTTTAATTTAATAACATGATGATAATAAATTAATTTAAATCTAAAGTCATTATACATAAATTATAAATTATTTTTTCTCATAATATTCAAGTGACACCATAAATAATCCAAAATGATTTTAATTTTGATGTTTTTAAACTCATTTAGTTTGATATTTCTACTACTTGTACAAACATTGTGTTTCCATCATGTACGATTTAAATATAATTAAACAATTAATGAAAACTAAAAAAATAGAACTAAAAAAATTAAAATGAAAAAATAAAACTTTTATATTCATTCATAACATATTGTTATCCTTGTATGAACATATAAGATAAATTTAGAAGCAAGAGAATAATATTATGTATTTTTCTTTACATAAAATTTTATATAAGACATTTTCATGGAAAAGTGTCCATTAAACAATTAAATATCTATGATAAAGTGATAATTTTAGAAATAAGGTCTTCCAATAATAATTAATATGAATTTTTTTATCCAAATTACTTAGTTTTAAACTATGTTAACTCAATTGGCACTTTTATAATGCTGAAAAATATTTATTGTTTTTAATATTCATTATTACCAAAGATTTAGTTAAAATTTATAAATATTATTAATTTTTCGTATTAAAAATATGGATTTTATTTTACGAAATTCTATAAAGTTAATTGGTAGAAATTAATTTTATAATAATCCCATATAGTGTGATGTAGAACAGTTTTCTGATAAATTCTTTCTGAATTGAGGAAGTATTTTTTTACCAAGACCAAGTTTAATGTTGATCTAAAAGGTTTAAATTTAATTAAAAAAATAATTTAATTTTAAAACCAAAATAAATTAAAATTATTATTTTAAATTACTAGAAAATAAAATTCATTTTTCTATAAAAATCAGTATTTTAACTATTCACCCAAAAAATTGTGTTTTTTTGGAAAATTCACAAAATTCAATATAATATAAATGTAACATGATAATTTAAAACGGTAATTAATTTTAAAAAATTCAGTTTAAAAAATTATAGTGGTTTTAAATAAAATTCTTGAATAAATCTATGTGTATTGTGTTATTTTTTCTCTAAAAAATCATAAGATAACTAAAGCACAGGGGTTACATTCTTCCCTCCTTCAAAAATGTTTTCATAAAAATTTCCTCAATTTCACCTGAAGAAAATATTTTAGTAGTTCCCCATTATAACGAATTCATTTTCCAATATCACCACTTATATATTCTGATTAATCCAAAGTACATTTACCGTCCATGTCATTTTATTCCACAAAAATGTTTCTCTAGTGTCCACAATATGGATGGGATCTTCATAGTAAGATAAATCAAGTATAATTATTATTTCCTCAAAGCTGAGAAGATTAATTGGATTGGGAATGTACCTCTTCAATAAAGAGATATGAAAAACATAATGTACTTTAGAGAGGCTATGTGGATTTTCCAAACAGTAATCCATAGTCATGTTCTTTCTTAAATTAAAAAATGTTTGATTTTCCAGGGGGACAATTTTACTATTTTACCAATTATTTTAACATCCTTCAATAGAGATAAATTCAGGAAAAAATAACCTCTAATTTAGAAATACAAATCATTCCTTTATTTTCTTTTAGCGTAGATAATTTTCCTACATTAAACTTTTTTGAAACAGGTCTGAATAATAATAACTTTTTTGTATCCTACACAAGTTATAGGCCTACAAGATTGCTTTCAAAAAATTCATCCAAACTTGTTGGTGGATGAAATATACTTCCGTAAAATAATTCATACAGTTTAATTTTAATACATTATTAGAAGTTACTGTTATAGGGAAACTCTACCAAAGGTAAATACTGATCATACTTACATTGTACGTAATGTTAGAACAACATTAACATGAATCATAATGTTTGAATAGTCCTATAATAACACCCATTAGTTTGTGGATGATTGGTGGTACTCAAATGAATCTTAGTATCAAGAGAATTATAAAGACACTAAAATTTTTTCAAATTAAATGGTAGGACTTGATCAGACACAATTGAAATATTTTTACTATGAAGTCTTAAAAATTAATTAATATAGTATAATAAAAGGTGATCAATTGGTAAATATTCTCAAAAAAGAGGAAATGTATATATTTTATGAGACTACCAACAATAATCAAAATGGTATCATTTATTCTATAAGTCTATGGTGATTGAGTGTAAAATTACATAATAATGTTATCTCATTTCCATATTTAAATAGGTAGTTGTTGCATGTATCCTCTAAGTTGTTTTCTCTCACCCTCCACAAGTTAGAAAACCATGTTCCTTGGTACAAAATAAAAAATTCCTCACTTCATATCATCCGGCCTAAAATATTCCAAAAAATCTACATACATCTTTGTGCTACCATGGTGTATTAGGAAATTGATGCTAGGGTCATCATCTAATAATTACCTTTTCTTGCTTATGTATAGATGGGAGACATGTCCTCTTTCTAAATTTACAAACACCATCACCACCAAATAATTCCCCTAATTCCCTATCATTCCCAACTATAATTTTCATTGGAAAATTCTCATCACCAGGCTCATAACTTTTCATGTTTTCAATAAATATGTATTGGAAATAATTTGAAAGTGGAACACTGTTTCCTTTACCCTAATAATTCCTATATCCAAATTTATAGTCTTCTAAAAAAATAATCATTGAAAATTATAATTTTGTCAGAACTCAAATATTTTTCTTACTCGAGGAATCATCTACCTTATTAGCATTTTTAGGGTTTTAGTGTGTTAGGAAATCATAATCTATGCGTATTTATAGTCATATCCATTTCCACATGTTGATAAATTTCAATGAAAACATATATTTCAGACTCTTATGATCTATGTATATATTACATCATTGGATATAAAGATATTGTCTCCATATCTTCCAATAAATGATTATATCTTCCAAATCAATATGATGGGATGAATGGGTTTCTTCATTTATCTTTAACATCCCTGATGTATTTGTAAAAACTATATCATTTTGAATAAGGAATAATCCAATATATGTATCTTATTTTTCACTATATACGATAAATCTATCCACTCATAATGGTAGTGTCAACACTGATCCCTTGATAAACCTCCTCTTTAATTATTCAAAATGTTCATTAAATTTCACAATCCATAGAAACGTAATCCTATTATTTTTAAAATTGTTTAATAGGTCTTCTAATAAGATATATTTTTTTATGAAAAGTATTATAGTAACAAAAACAATATGGGGAAACTATGTACCTCAGTTATGTTTTTTTGTATAGGCCACTCCTAGACTAGATTTTTCACTGATAGATCAACTGATATTCCAACTCTAGAGAATGTGTAAGAACCCAGTTCTTCTATGAGGTATAGATCCGTTTATGGTTAGAAATTTTTCAGTTTCAAATTTTAAATATGGCATAATATGAATTACCTTTGAGTTTATAGAGGTATCAGGGGTTTTCGTGGATTTTTTGGATCCAGTAACCCAACTATTGGTTGTAAATGGCTAGTCACAAATTTAGTATAAATCATGCAGGGGAAGGTAGCATGGTTACATTTTACTATACTATATTGGAAAGTGAAAATATATATGTTTTATGTTTAGAAAAACCCTCTGAATTGGGGTTCATGGTCATGAAACAATGATTGTACTTTTTATAGAGGAGATTCACATAGTTTGAGAATAGTAAAATGAACTGTTTGAGGAGACCGTACGATGTTTCCCTTCGTAAAGAATAGGGAGCATGTTTGGCACATGGTTTGGACAACCGTGGATAAAAATCGTTTGGGCCAGTAAATTAGGTGAATCTAAAATAACCTTAAATAATTTTACTTATTACTTGATTTCTCCTCATTTAATTCATTGGATAAAACCTCTCTCTTGAGTGATTTTGTTTGGAGACTATCCTAGGAAGTGGGATTAGTTCATTACATAGATTCAGATTCAATAACTGTATGTCTCATTGGATTTTAATTAGTATGAACTCAATTTATTTTTATCCATTATTCATTATTCTTATTATCAACTAAACTTTTTATGTGAAAGACAATTTTACCAATTTTTAGGTTCCTCGTCCGCTATTGGTTTTTCACCCTATCATAGTCGAATTAAGAGCTGATACTAGATTATTTATCCATTGTAGACCTATGGTAGGGGATTTCATTCTATTCCATTAAATTTGAGGTTTTTATATATATTTCATTGTGATTCATTCCCAATTCTCATAGAAAAACTTGTGAAACACATTTTAATCCTTCAATTAAATTAATAGGTATGGCCTATTGAATGAATAAGACATGAAGATAATTATTTAAAGGCCATGATCCCTTATTTCAAACCACCCCTTTGGGCGTTTTGTTGATTTCTTGGACCACCAAGGGTGGCTATTGAATTTGGATGCCTTTGGATATGCCTTTTTACCCCATACTATGGGATGTCAATAGTGAACTGAATTTTAAATTAAATTGAAAAATTGAATTGTGAACTAATATAAAAGTTAAATTTTAATATTTATTTAAAATTGAGTTGATAAAGAAAAGGGGATGGAATCCATGTCCCTAAAAAAATGTCATGTATTGGTTTGTTTCTCATGAGATGTTTGTTATAATGATAATCACATACGAGTTAAATTAAAGGCTATGCCTTCTGAAAATAGACAATGCATTCAGCCAACTTATGTTGAGAAGTTTAATTGAAACACTAAAGGTTATGACCTTGAAATTATTAATTGATGTTGATTAAATGTTTTTGAATTCATTTAAAGATTATATGCCTTGGGTTGCTCCTGGATTTATAGATGAATTCCATCGATAGATTCATTTGGCTTCTTCCTTGTTTATGACCGGGTGACACTTGTGCTCATTATATGAGCTACCAAGGATTAACTGATGGGGGTTATTGTGTTTTTTCTGAGGGATTATAAGACTCTTTATGGATTTTTAGGGATGGACTTAGGGGAAGTTGATCATATATGCCATGGGTGATACTTGGGCTCCGTTAAGGGACATCAAACTATGAAATTGAGGGGAAATGATGTTATTTGACACCTTGAGAGATACTTGGGTTCCTGTGAGGATCACCATGGATGGGGTTGTAGGGTGTTGGTTTAAATTTTACCTAGAGTGATACCTAGAATCCAAAATAGGAATGCAAGGATGGGATCAGGTTCTGAATTGAGCAATGAATGAAAGGATTTATAAGATATGTATTCTAACAAAAAGCACATTCTTAGATTAAGCAGTGTCTTATATCTTAAAAATTGAATTTTTAGGCATCTCCTGAACATATTTAAATTAGGGGATGCTGGGATATGAATCGGGTCCCATGACATTGTTAATTAAATGAGATTTAATAATTAATTGAACAAGATTATAAATGATATATGCATGACTATTAATTCTGATACTTACTATCTATATGAAATTGATGAAATTAATTGTCTATTCAATGAGAACCAATAATTTTTAGGATGTTTACTTCTAGTACATCCTTGAATATTCTATTAATTCCTTCACACTTTTTTCCTTGTAATTATCACTGACTATATGGAATAAGACCTTGGGTGGTTTCCTTACATGATTTTGTCTCACATCCAATTTGGCCCCCCAATGTGTACTCTAACAGACTATATGATTGCAGGTATTGACTAGGGAAGACACCTTACTACAGGCTCTTGAGTGCTTCTTAGGAGTAGGGTAGAACTTAAAAAAGGTGAGGATCATGATTCTAGATAGATAGTTATTATCCTTTTTTCACCATTGATACATGAGTTGTATTTTATTTCATGTATATATTTTATTGGCTATTTTTTTGTGAAATATGAAATGTATCACCATCATTTTATATGATCTTCCTTTTTTAATTATAATCTATTTATACAATGTTTCTATTGTTTGATTGCTATTACTACTTTTGATATTGTATGCCATTGTTTGTTTGTTGTGTTACACATTGGGGGTGAGAGATAGTCTTCCAATGGACAAACCTAGGTCCTCGCTACTATTTGGAAACCTCTGGTGTTTGGGGAGATGGGATTGAGGTTATGTGATTGACCAGGTTCGGGGCACTATTGAGTGGAATCTATGTCTTGGTCAATACAAAGTGGTTTTAGAAGATTTATTTTCTAGTTGGATTTATTATTTGGTGACAATATACATTGATATGAAGGATATGGCTATTGGTAAGGAGTTTTCCCTAGGCTTATCTAACCTACATCTAGGAAAAAGTAAAATTTTCTCTATTTAGACTGCTATTTACTAGATTTTGGCTATTACATTTGATTTGATTCCACTATTAGGTGATGAACTTGAATTGTGATGTTATTATTGATATGATTATGGGTTATATTTTGTTTCAAAAAAATTAGATGAGGTTTTTCCATCTCATGAATCATTTTTGGAACATTACAGGAAATCAAATTCAATGCAATATGTCATTCCATTTTGAATACATTACTTATCACATATTCTTGTGCTAGGTTCCGTGATAGATACACCTAATGTTCTGATAGGTATTGTGTAATGTATTATGGTGTGTATTAGGTGAATTCCACATTTGGATTCATGAAGTGTTTGGGCCCTTATGGATAAGAATTTGGTGAAACATTAGTTCATCCTTTTAAAGAGAATTATGATAAATGTGATATAAATGAAATGGGAAATGAGTATTATATAGAATTGGAAACCAAAACTATTTATAGAATAGAACATGGCCTAGACCCATCCTTAGTGGTGCTATGTAAGTAGTATCTATTGCTTATGTATGATATGGACATTTCCCAGACCTGACATAAGGTGTAAGGGGCATGTTCTTATACAGGGAGGCTTATAACTATCATTGTCCACAATCTATTTTTTTATATGAACCTGGGTAACCATCATATCTGAGGGATGTGTTAGTAATTGTAGAGTAATGACACCATGATGAATTTAAGTCATATTCCATGAAGGTGATGACGAACATACTTCAGAGGTAGTGGGTCATTGGATGCCGGTGGATCCTCTAGTAGTGCTAGCTATGGAAATAATAGTTATACTAGAAACGAGTCTTTAGTAACATTTCCATGAAGGATTTGTGCACTTTTGAAGACCATTCATAGAGCACCATGACCTTCCATGAATATGTAAGAGTTGGGGCATGTGTTCTTGAAGTAGCATCCACCCATGTTTTGGGGGATGGCACACCATAGGCTATATATTTATAGCTAGAGGCCAAGCTATCATTCTTTAATCATCTTTAGATTCCTCTTTAGAGGAGGGTAAATAAATCTATGTATATTTTGTGTGATTCCTCCAAGATATGGTGGGATGTTATTACCCATACAGATCATCCTCACGAAATGAATTTGAGGGATTTTCATACAATATTCTATGATTAGTTCTATATCAATATGTTGATCGTCGATAGAGCCTGAGACTTCATGAACTTGGAGAAGGGTGCATTATCAGTTATTGATTATTCACCTTGTTTTACTGAGATCAAATGATACCACACATATTTTGATGGGTAACATGTTATCTAAATATAGTTGATTAAATGATGGTCTCATGTACGAAATCCGATCCTACGTGAATGTTTTTTGGTTGAGAACCATCTATGGAATGGGATATTAGGTTCTCATCATAGTGAGTAACATGAGAGAGGATGGGGGTGCAATCTAGGGAATTTTGGCATCTAGATTTTATACTACATCAACCGTTAGTAGGAAGCATCATCTGATGATTCCACACAATAACATTATTAACCAAAACACATATAAGGTAGATAGGTGAGGTTCCAACAATGTGGTAAACTGTGGCATACTAGACCTCGGTGTATGAGGGACCTATTCAAGTGTCTATCACATGGGATCATGGACCATCTACAATGCTTCTACAGAACCTTTTCTCTGATATCCATTAAGAGAGGGTCTTCACCAACTCTATGTTCTGGAACGATGTCAGCAACTTCCCTTTAGGTATGGATCCCCAATATAGCCAACTAATCAGTCTGAGGTGGTGGTTATGGTTGTGGAATTCAGACACCAGTTTTGCAGCAACAACAGAGTAGATCTTCACAGTGTAGCCAAACAATATAACATGGCCACGGATCTGGCCCGATATATGTAGTGTAACAGACACCAGAGGAGTATTATCCCCAACATTATGTAGTGAGAGTTACTATTATAGTAGCCTCTATATTAGAATATTCTTCTTTAGATATAGGGAATTCTCATAGATGTATATCTATGGACGTTGTGGAGAGCCTTGGGCACACCGTTAAATGTTCTAATAGCGTTTTGATGATTGAAACTCCATTGGGGATTATAATAGAAGATGTTCATTAGTGTAGGGAGTTAGCCTTGAGATTATTGGGTTTCACTTTATATGGGACCTCGTTTTCCTCGATATGATAGGTTCTGACATCATTCTTGAGATTTGATGGTTGGTATAGTTTCATGAATTGGTTGATTGATATTTCCTATGGGTGACCTTCACATGACAAGTTGGTGGATAGTTTATTCAAAAGGATAAATGGGGTGTCCATGAGAGCTAAGCAGGACCTAAGCATCATGGGTTGGGTGGGATGATAACCCATACTGTAAGTTTAAATATAGTGTATTAGGAAAAAATAATATTGATTTCTATCTGGTAGTTGACCGTTTCAAAGAAGTTTTCTCTGATGACCTCTCATTATTAACTCTAGTGAATGAGGTAGAGTTCTCAATTGAGATAGTTCCAAGATCTACACTGGTATCTCTTCCCCTTAAGAGGATGGATACTACTGAGATGATGGAGCTCAAGAGGTAGCTAGAGTATTTAGAGGCAAAGGGGTTTATCTAACCCAATTCTTTCCTATATGGTTTTATGGACCTATTTATGGAAAATGTGGATGGTACCCTTAGAATATCCATGGATTAAATGAAATTAAACCAACTAATAGTTAAGAATCATTATCCTCTGATGCAGATAGATGATATATTCGATCTTCTCCAAGGATCTCGATTATTATCAAATATTGATTTCATTTTCAGTTATCACCATGTGTGTTTTAGAGAATCATACTTACCTCACATAGATTTTCATAGTTGGTAAATTCCATATGAGTATTTGGCTATGTATTTCGGTCTCACAAAAACTCAAGCGGTTTTCATGGAACTAATGATCTAAATCTTCCACCATTATTTGGACTTATTTGTAGTGGTTATTGTGGATGATATCTTGGTGTATTGTCACAATAGAAATGACCATGCCAAACATCTTGAGGTCACATTGGATACATGAATAGAGAATAAGTTATATGATAACTTCACAAAGAACCATATCTGAGTGGATTAGATTAACTTTATGGGTCACATCATCTTAGAGAAAGGAGTTTCAGTTGACCTAGAGAGGGTGAGAGCTATAGTTTCTAGGTAGAATCCCAAGATTATAATTGATTTACTGTGTTTATTGATCCTTTATAGATTCAATATGAATTTCGTATAAGACTTCCCATTCTTAGTAGCATTGATCAATGGAATGAATAATAATGGTCTGGAGTTTACTTGATTGGATTCCTATGAGAAAGAATTTCAGTAGAAGAAAGGGATATTGACATTAGCACTGACACTGATTTTTCTACATCCAGGAATGAGTTATACTTTGTACTGCATTTCATCAGGTATTGGTCTAGGAGAAGTTCTTATGCAGGGATATAGATTCATATCGTATGATTCTCACTAGTTGAGGCCACTTGAGATGAACTACCTAATGTACAATCTTGAGTAATATGAATTTTTTCAGGCATTGAACTGTCAGAAACATTACATGTTTGGAGTGAAACTTGTGGTGTACCCAGACCAAAAAAATCCTCAAGTACATATTTACATAGAGCAATATGAATGTAAGGCAGTGAATATGGGTTGAATACCTACAGTATTTTGATTTAGAGATTTTCTACATGACTAGTAAAGGTAAATTAATGGATGATGCATTGAGAAGGAGGACTCTGATACTGGTAGTTCAGCAAGCCGGTATTGAGAGGAAGCTTATGGGTTTGTTATCTCTGATGCACTTTGAGATTCAAGATAGTTATGGGAAGACTTATCTATTTTCTTAGTAGCTACCTTTACCCTTATGTATAGTGTTAGGATGAAGAAGCTATTGGATTTTGAGGGCGTAGTCTTATAGGAGAGTGTAGCAGGTGAGGATCCTCCTGGCTAGATCATATATGAGGATGAAATTAGGCCTGTAAATGGTCACGTATGGGTTTTAGTAGACATGCACAAGGATATGATGCCAGAGTTTCATGCTTCATCTTTTGTTGCGCATCTTGGAATCACCAATATGTATCATGGTTTATATAACCAATAGTGGTCTCCAAGTGAGAAAATAGATATATATGGTCTTATCGTGAGATGCTAAAACTTTCATTAGGTGAAGGCAGAACACGAGGGACCGAAATATCTTTTATTGTAGCTACCCATCCCTGAGTGTATGTGGGATGACATTGTAGGGGATTTCATGAAATGTATACTGAGGTCGCCTCAAGGTAATGATGCAGTATTGTTTTTTGTAGATAGTCTCATAAAGGTCACACATTTCATACCTATTAAAGAGTCATTTTTAGTTGATGATCATGGGTTTTTATATATCATTGAGATAGTATGACTTCATAGTGTACCACATACTATCATTTCAGATAGGGATCCTTGGTTTACTTCAAAATTATAGAAAGGTATACAGAGGGAATTAGGTACACATGTGGTTTTGATAACATCATACCACCCCCAATTTGATGACCATTCTAAGTGCACAATTCATGTTCTTGAGGAAATGTTGTGAGAATTAGTCACAGATTTTTCAGGCTCTTGGGAAAGGAAAATGACCAATGTTTAAATCCCCTAGAAAAATAGATTTAAAGATACTATTTAGATAGCTCCTTATGAGGTTTTTTTTAGGACATGCCGATCACCCATGTGTTGGTTAGAGGTAGGAGAGGGAGTTATGCTTGGAATGAGGTTTGGTTAGGATACGACAGAGAAGGAACAATAGATTTAATAGCAGATATATACTATGAATACTTGACAGAAATATTATGCAGATATTTGTAGATGACCTCCACAGTTTGAGGTTGAAGGTCAGGTATTTTTGTGTGCCTCACCGATGTAGGGAAACAAGAGGATCAAGAGATTGGTTAATATCTCACTGCAAAATGTAGGGTCATTCGAGATTCTGGAGAGATTATGAAAGGCAGCATATCGGTTGGTGTTACCTTAGAGGTAAATGGGAATACATGACATCTTATATGTATCTCAGTTACGTCGATATCATTAAGACCTAATTAATTTTTTTAGCCTGAGGAGGTTGAGTTGTAGGTAGATTCATCCCTTGAGTAGTATTCTATAAGTATTTTGGATCATAGAAATATGGTTCTCTAGGGTTGTACAATCCCTTTATTATGTGTTTTATGGCAACACTGTTGATTATAGGATGAGACATTAGACTGGGAGGCTGATGTATGATCTTTGTGGATAGATTTATTCTCAAACATTATTTTCCACCCTTAAGAAGGAAATTTGCTGATGAATTACTTTAAGTGGGGGAGCTTGTAAGAACTTGATTCTTCCTTGAGGTATGGATCCTTTTATTTTTCTAAATTTTCAGTTTAAATGATTAAATATTTCCTATTATGAATTTATTTTGAGGTAATAGAGGTATCTTTGTTTGTCAGTGGCTAGTTCAGAGCCCCAAACCCATATTTTTAGGGAATATAGCCCATCACACGATTACTAGAAACTATGCAGGGAAGGACACATGGTAACTTATTACCATGATAAAATGGAAAGTGGGAAGCTACATGACACATGGTTAGACAAACCGTTTGAATTATAGTACTTGGTCGTGCTACCTTGTCTTAAATTTTGACAGAGTAGTTTTGTAGGATTTGAGCATGGTTAGACAAACCATGTGAGGAGACCGTGTGATCTGCCCCTTCTAACAGAAAGTGTGCACAATTGGAACATGGTTTATCCAAAAATATAATGAAACCATGCGGCCAAGTTAATTAGGTGAATTTATGAAACAAACATTAATTAATTCTATTTATAACTTAATTTCCCCTCATTTAATTCCTTTGGCAAAAAAATCCCTCTTAAGAGTTTTTCTTTGGAAACTACCCTTAGAAGTGGGATATATTATCCATATGGACTCTAATTTCATAACCATCAATCTCTTTAGATCAAAATCGATAATATATCATTTCATTTTCCATCATTCCTTGTTCTTCTTGGTGTTGGATGGGTTATTTAGGTGCACAGCGATTTTCCCTATTTTTACATTCCTCATACAATGTTCTTTTTTTTTCTCTCCAAATCTTAGCTGAATCAGGAGTTGATACTGGACTATATATCCACTATAGACCTATAGTAGGTGTTATCATGTTTTTACTTTAATGTTGGGGTGTTTATATATATGAATTTTTGTGGCACAACCAATTCATTAATTGATTACCTTGATATAGATTTTAATCATTGAATTAAATGATTAGGTATAGCCTATTGAATTATTTTAACTTGATGAAATTTTTTAATTGGTCACAAGCCTTGATTTTGAACTACCCCTTTGGGTTTTATTTGAATTTATTAGACTAACATGGGTGGATATTGAATTTGGATTCTTTTGGGTGTTCCTTTTTACCCCATTCTATAGGATTTCAATTGTGAATTGAGTTGTAAATTAAATTTAAGAATTGAATTGTGAATTGATATGTAAAATTAATTGTAAAATTAATTAAAAATTTAATTCATAATGATAAGGGAATGGAATCCCTCTCCCTAGAAACTTTACACATATTGTATTTTTTAATCTTGATTTTATTGTTATATTGAACATCCCACATGAGTTAAATTAAAGGCTATGCCTTTTGAGCTTAGATAATGCCTTGATCTACCTTTTTAGGTGAGGTTTAATTGAAATGAATAAGGTGATGACCTTGAAATGATTAAGTGATATTGATTAAATGTTGATGAATTGATTAAATATAAGGACCCGACCTTAAACCTTACATAATATTGAATTAAATGAATAATTCACATTGAGGATCTTTTCAAGTTTATAGTTTTAGAGAATTAGGACATAACTATTACATAATAAATTGAATATTACAAGTATACACTACTATGCAGTATCCATTTTTTTCATAAAATAAAAACTCTGAAAAAGAAACATGTCTAGTTCAATGTTTTAAACAACATGACTTTTCCATGATCCCATCCTTGACCATATTCCACATTATTTTCGGTGAAAAAAATTTCAAAAAAACTTGTGATGAGCATAAAAAGCTCAGTAAGGGATACACAAAGAAGGAAAACTGCTAGTTTTTAAAAACAACAAGAAAACCATGAATACTTTAACATAAGTAATACTTTTCACATTTATGAAGTAGTAAATACACTTCACTGAATAAAAGTTCACAACTTACCATTTTGTAACCAAAATATTACCATAAAACCCATATAAAGAACACATAACATATGAAGGTAACTTATGATATAAACATACTTAAATGGAATATCCATACGGTCGACTTCCACACATATCACTAAATTGAATAGTCATACGGCCGACTTCCATACCCAATGCATTGGAGGTCATAACGTAACCACCCATCCTGGTATTCATGGCCCCACCCATCATACGGTTTATCACGTAACCACCCATCAAATGTCCAAGTACCATTATAACACATAAACTATTACAAATATAAACATTCCACTAATAACATTTAATTTGAAATCCCAAGATGTAATGTCAAAATATTGAAATAATCAATCCATTTTCAAAAACTATTTAAAAACATATTTTTGAATCAAAGTGTCCCAAACCACTTTGAAGTTTTTAAATTTTAAGAACTCGGATCTTCATTTTCAGGTATGCCTTCCTTTTTCTAGAGTTTTTGAGAAAAATGGAGTTTCTAGAAATTTTTGAAGTACACTCCGTGCACATTCTGAGTACACACCGTGTACTCTTTTCCTACTCGAAGCCATGTGCTGGCCGTGTCCGGGCCACACACACGGTGTGTAGGGGTGATGTGGAGGCTGATTTAAGCGGAGTACAGAAAAACATAGTACACGCTGTGTAATCTAAAAGTACACGCATTGTACTTTTTTTTTCATTAAACGGATTGGGGTCACATCCAATCGCCATAAACATCTTCTTCTAGGTCCAGTTCAACCGAGATATGTCGTATGGCTATGAAACTTCTCTAGATTCCCGAGCCTCCACCTATTGGCCGATTTGACCGCCGTCGATTTCGTTGGAATCGTAGCAGTGATTTATTCTTTCTTCATCAGTTTCATTCCTTGATTCATCCTCTTCTCAATTTATCGTGGTTTGAGAATTTAGGACTCTTTCTCAGATCTACGACAGTCATGGGAGAATCAGTCATCATGGTTCAAGTATATCGATCTCCTAGGATCGAGGTAGGTGGTTTGAACCTTATCGTTCAAGGTCTTTGAGTATTATGTGAAAATTCCACCAATACCTCTGAACGGGGTATTGCGTTTTTACCTTTTTTCCCTTGTTGTTTTTCTACCTTGCTTTTATGCTTGTGTAGAGGTAAATTAATCCTGTTATAGGAAATTTTGTTGTGCTTGGATGTTTTTCACATACTTTTTTCTATTTACAACCTTTGGGTTTTGTTTTCCTTTGGATGTTACAGCTATTTCCATGCCTTGTGACTATAGGATGGAGTGAAATCCACAAAATACTTGTTGTCCTGTAGAATTTTAGCCATGTAGCTAAATAGGTTTACTTTGGTTATCCAAGTTTCTCTATCGGTGTACTTTGGCCTTATAGAATTATCATGCACTAACTGGCACATGGCTGTGATAACCTGGTGCTATAAACTATAAGGGATAGACCGAGTGAGAATCCCAGAGAGTCTTTGACATTATAAACAACATGAGGGTAGATCGAGTGAGCTTCCTTAGTGAGTCTTAGAAATTATAGGCCAAAGGGGATAGACCGAGTGACCTTCCTAGAGTGCCTTCAGATAATATAGACTACAGGAGTGTAGAACTAGTGAGCTTCCTCAAAGAGTCTTACCTAGTTTGATTTCTCTTTAAGAACCTTCCCATGCTAGAGGAGGAACTGACCGAGTGAGCTTCCTCAGAGAGTCTGTGGTATACCTGAGGCTATAGAAGTAATTGACCAAGATAGCTTCCTCAGAGAGTCTTTAGACCTTGGGGATACGAGGTTTTGACCGCATGATCTTCCTCAGAGAGTCCCTGACTAACCTAGACTATAAGGGGAATTGACCGAGTGAGCTTCCCCCGGGAGTCTTATAAATTCGTATGACCAAGCCAAAGGGGTTAGGCTGAGTGCACTGCGCAGAGGGTTATGGTAATTCTTGGTTAGGACCAGAGGGAATGGCTGTTGGTACTTCCCAGAGGGTTTCCTATTTGTGTTATCTGATTTTCTTCACTGCTATTGTTGTTTTTGGGTTGATTGTTGTTGTGTATCATCCTATTTACTGCACGTTGCTTTGCTGTTGTTGTTTACTGCTTACTGTACTTTTACCTTCCATATACTCACTGACTGTTAGGCATAGATCTTCAGGTGAATGTCTACTGGGATTTAGTCTCACACCCTCTTTGGGTCATGCTTTTGGACCCAAACAGACTATGTTGATGCAGGTATTTCTGGTACTTGATTTCTTGGAGCAGGAGTGCAAGGGACCAGGCTTTGGCATGTGATGCTGAGGAGCTATTTTTCTTTTCTTTTGTACTTGTTTTGGTACTGTTGTGTTTTCAATAATTGTGACTTGTTTGGCTATTTTCCTAGATATGTATATTGCATCATTTTATACATACATATGCGCTCCAGTTTGTCGATTCCATCTTCCGCTGTTTATTATTGATTGGTTATTTACTACTTCCGCTATTGCATGTTATTTTTTTCTGCTGTGTACTCTGCCAGTGAGGGCATAGTTTCCCCACTATCACAACCAAGGCCCTCACTGCTAGTCGTAAACCTCTGGCGTTTGGGGAAATGCGCTTGAGGCCATACGACCAACCGGGTACGGGGCGCCTCTGGGTGGCTTCCGGAACCGGTAAGTTACAAAGTGGTATCATAGGGGATTATTTTATCTTAACTTACTATTTGGAGAGATTATCCAGGGATAGGACGGATTCAGTACTTGTTAATGAGCAATTCTTGAGAGTAGCTAACCCGTGTACAGGGAAAATCAATACTACCACGTTACCGTAATTTTTTGGTTTTGAGATTTTACGGTTGATATGATTTCACCTAGAGTGATTCACATGACTTGCATTGTTATTATTATTTGGCTATTGTGGTTCTATTTATGTCGCAACCCAATGAGACAAGGGTATTCCATCTCATGCATCATATAGGAACTTGTAGAAATCACATGCCATGCATTCTTTACATGCCATCTCGGGTGCATTAGAGATAACATGTTGTTGTGATAGACTTGGTGTAGATTATGCATGATGTTGTGATAGATGATTGATACAATCCATTCTGTTATGTTAGAGGATTGTTTGTATTGTGCCTTGCATAAATGAATTCCAAATTTTGGTTCTTGAGGTGTTATGGGCCCTCTTGAATCGGAAATTGGTGGGCCATCGACCTGTTTTCCCTTGTATATGATTGTATGAGATGCCAAGCTTTGATTCGTGGGGAGTATGGGCCCTTGCGGGTCGCAATTTGGCACCTCCTTTCTTATTTTTCTGTGTTTTTTGGGCTTCTGTGCAGTTTATGAGAAACTGCCCGGAAAAACCCAGAATACACGGCGTGTACTTTCTGAATACATGTAGTGTAGTTTTCAGGCCATGTCACTGACCGTGTGATGAGAAACACGATGTCGTGTAAATAACTTCAGGAACATGCCGTGTATGGTAGGTGCACACCGTGTAGTTTTGATCCATGTACCCGGCCGTGTCACTATCAACATGGGCTGGGGAAGCTCGAGTATAACACACTGTGTTGGTAAAGAACACGCCGTGTAGTTTTGTCCCAGGTACCCAACTGTGTCACGAACAACAAGGGTCAGTGTTATCTTCTTATGTACACACCATGTTTGTTCAGAACACACAATGTAAGGGAAGCCATGTAGACGGCTGTGTAACTAACAACACAGGCCGCCTAGACCTTGTCTAGTACATGCCATGTCCCTAGGGAATATGCCGTGTAGTCTGGGGTTAGTTTGGACATTGTGGGTTAGCCGTGTAAGGAGACTTGGGTAGGGGTTTAGAGTTCAAGTACACGTTGTGTGTTGGGACAACACACCGTGTAGTTTGGGGTGTTTCCTGACCAATAGTGTTAGGAGTACATTCCCATGTTAATGGCTTTAATGGACACGCCGTGTAGTTTATAATACACATCGTGTAGTAATTTTTTGTAAAACTTGATGTTCTTACCCCTGTTCCCGTTTTGTACTCTTGTGTTTTTAGTCTTTGTTAATCATGATCTAAGGTGTGCTTTTAATATTTCAGAGCTATGCCTCCGAGACGTCCTCCGATCATACGTCAGTTGCTGGACAGTGATCAGACACTGAATATGGTCAATCAGGGACCTCTTGTTGAACCTCCTATTGATCCACCTGTTGTGACAGTCTTGGCACCAGCAGTTATACCCATCGCAGGCGCCGATGCGCAGTTCAGGGAGGGATTCCCGAGGATGATGCAGACTTTTCAGGGAGCGCTACCTCCTGCCCAGTCGATGGCTGACTTGACATGGGTTTTCCAGGAGCGGAATCCTCCTACTTTCTCAGGGGAGTGAGGACCCCAGGCTGCAGATTCATGGTTTGAGGCCACCCTAACTATCCTCGAGCATCTGGAGATACCCCCAGAGAAGAGGGTAAAGTTGGCCACCTATATGCTCTGGGACACCGCCAAGAGGTGGTGTGAGGTGATCTCATAGTCAGGGCGCCAAAAGGGTATGTCATGGGATGAGTTTCGATTCACCTTCTATGACTACTTCTATCCGGATAACCTGAGGGCCGATCGAGGCTGGGAGTTTATGAGTCTGCAGCAGGGTACTCTTTATGTCATGGAGTACTCGCTCGTTTTACTGAGCTGAAGCATTTCACACTGATCCTAGAAGGTGATGAGTTGTTCCTTGCTAGGAAGTTTGAGGATGGTCTCAGGCACGAGATATGCTCCAAGGTGAATATCGTCCTGTTGACTTCTATATCCTCCATCGTCAACCAGGCGCTGAAAACTGAGCGCAATCTGAGGGATTCAGGAGCAGTGAGCGAGGGTGGTTCGACATCCAGAGCTGGTGTTCCTCCTACGGATAGTAGGAAGCATCGTAGAGAGTCTTCTCGAGGAGATCGGGGTTCGCGGGATGCATCTTCTGGCAGCCAGTTTTTATGCTACCAATGCGGTTGGAGTGGGCATACTAGGCCTCAGTTCCGGAGAGATCCGATGGAGTGCCGATCTTGGGGTAAGATGATCCATATTAATCATTTTTGTTAGATCTTCTCACCTTCAGCTAGTGGTAGGGGTTCCTCTTTGACAACATGTTCTAGAGATGCTTCGCCAGTTTCCCACCAGTCTGGGAACTGGAGTTCTTCCGGCCGTTCGGGCCGAGGTGGAGGTCGCGGCCATGGTGGTCAGTCACCAGGTCATCAGTGACAGTAGAGTGGATTAGATCAGAGTGGTCATCCAGGGGCGCAGGGCCGCGGTGCAGGCCAATCTTTCGCCATGGAGAAGACCTATCAGGAGAAGGATCCCATCCCTTTGATAGTTCAAGGTATGATCTTATTAGCCTCAGTTTTATCTTCGGATCTTTTCGATACTGGTGCTTCCCATATCTTTATCTCTGTTGCGGTCATGGAGAGCCTTGTTCTTTGTATATTTTCTTCTCCCGATTTGTTGACTCTTGACACGCCATTGGGAACAAGAACATCTAGCGTACGTCAGTGCTGAGAGTGCCCTCTTGAGGTTGTGGGGTGTCATTTCTTATAGTACCTCTATGTCCTAGATATGACGGGCTATGACGTCATTCTCAGTATGTATTGGTTGGTTCCCTTCCAGGCAGTCGTCGATTGCTATCGCTGCAGGGTGAGTTTCATATCACCATAGGGAAGATCTTTCCTTCATAGAGGCGAGTGGGATGTCCAGGCGGGTAGATCTGGACCATAGCATCATGGGCTAGGGGAAGTTATAGCCCATATTTCCAGTCTTTATATGGATGACCAGGGGATTTCACAGTTAAACTTTCCCCAGTGGTGGATCGTTTCAGGGATGTCTTTCCAGAAGGACTATTCAGGTTTGCCTCCAGAGCGTGAGGTAGACTTCTTGATTGAGCTCGTTCTAGGAGCGGCACCGGTTTCCATTCCTCCTTATAGGATGGCTACACCTGAGCTTCAGGAGCTCAAGAAGCAGCTGAAGGAGTTGCAGGAAAAGGGTTTCATCCGACCAGTACTTCACCAGGGGGTTCGCCTGTCATGTTTGCGGAGAAGGAAGACGGCACCCTTCGGCTTTGTGTGGATTATCGGAAGCTAAACCAATTGACGGTCAAGAACCGATATGCCTTGCCGGGGATAGACAATCTCTTTGATCAACTTCGAGGAGCCCAGGTTTTCTCGAAGATCGATTTGAGGTCCGGTTGTCATCTGTTGCGTGTTAGACCATCAGATATAACTCTTAAACCTTCAGGACCAGGTATGGTCTATACGAGTATATAGTCATTCCATTCGGTCTCACGAACATGCTTGAAGTTTTCATTGCACTGATGAACCAGGTGTTCCATCCGTACTTGGACTCCTTCGTCGTGGTCCTCGTGGATGATATCTTGGTGTACTCTCACACTCAACATGACCATGCCACACATCTTGAGATCGTTATGAGTACACTAAGAGAGCATCAACTGTATGCTAAACTCTCTAAGTGTCACTTTTGGATGGATCAGATTCACTTCTTGGGTCACGTCATCTCAGAGGCTGGAGTATCTGTGGACCTAGAGAATGTGGGAGCTTGTAACACCCAAGATTTTTATGAGAAATATTTTTCTTTTATGTTATATACATAAAAAAAGGAATCTTTCAATACACACAACAGTATCTTCGCTTTCTTTACATGCAATCGTGACCTTCCTCGATAGCTTGCGTTGTACGCAATACCGAGTTTCACTAAACAACGATATGCTATTAAAATATTATTAAAACTAGCCGTTATGAATAGTAGTACCCACTTTTTTGAAATTTTATAAACTTTATCTTTCAAAATGGAGTTCATTTTTGGATTCAGAATATCGAAATTAGCCAAGGGTGAAATTTTGGTATTTTTCTGAAAACTTTCAATTTTTGATGAATAGTGAAAACACTGGGTTACTATTTAGAAACCGACTTTATATTTAATTATTTAATTATTTATTGAAATTTATTTTTGGTCAAAATTGATACATAATACCTATATATGTTCAAATTAATTCATTGGAGTCAATTTATAATAATTTTAGATGTATAAAAATTTTATTGAATTTTTCACCATCTTTTACCCACCTCCTATGAGAATTTGCCAATGTACATAAAACATAATTGTACCGCTTCTGGGAGGGGAATTTCAAAAATACAAGAGACATGGTTAATATCAAGGAGTAAAATGTGGTTTAATAAGATAAATATTTTTTTGGTGAATAGTAACTTTTTACTTTTATTACCACGGTTAAAAGTAAATAGTGTAATTAAGGGTAAAAATGATATTATTATTACCCTAACACATGTCCTAATTTTATTGGATAAGTTTAATTCGACCAAAAACAACCTTAGGAATAAAATTTGACCATTTATGTCCACTTGGAATAGATTAGGACATTTACTATTATTTTATTTAAAGAAGAGTTAAAATAGTTAAAATCAATGTTTAATAACTAAACCATTTTTAATATAGGGTTATACATAAGATAAATTCGACTATAAATATTCATTATAAATATAAAAAGAGTTCCTACATAATGGTATTTTTTGATAATTTTTAGACATTAAATAATTTAATTTATTTATGACACAATGATGATGCATTAATTACCTTATTAATGAATTATTAACATAATTGATATTATAAATACCCAAATAAATGTAATATGTGACTTTTTATGAATTACACTAATTTTATAGGTTAATAGGACAAGTTAGTATTGATTTAATTAACTTTTTTATAACTAATCACGCTGTTATTAGTTTCACAAAAATTAATTACCAAATTGTGTAACACCCCAAGCTTCCACGGTACGTTTCCATTTGAATAATGCAATGGCGTGCATTGTACGCAACTTCGAGATTTTAACACACCACAACCAATCAAACTAGCCGTTATGAATAGTAATACCTACTTTTTGAAATTTTATAAATTCTATCTCTCAAAATGGACTTCATTTTTTCATTCGTAATATTGAAATTAGCCTAGGGTGAAATTTTTGTACTTTTCAGATAACTTTCATATTTTGATGAATAGTGAAAATTACTAAATTTTAATTAAAAAAATCTTTTTTAATCAAAATAATTAGTAGTGATAAATTATGAATTTGAGTGGTTTTAAAGTATATTTAGAATATATTTTTACCATTTAATACAATGTGGGTCATTGAACATAATTTCACATTTAAACCAGACATAAACAAGTGCCAATCTTTTGATAGTTATTATCTCTTAAAAACACGCTTTTTGTTTTAACAACGGGAATTAATTTTAAATTAATTTCTGCGACTTCTGTGTTTTGAATTTGGAAAAATGGATTCCATATTTGGAATCAGGATGTTCAAATTGTGTAAATAGGTAACTTTTATTTTTAGACATTTTGGATAATTACTTCGGTAAATATTTTATTTACCATGGTTAAAAGGTAAATCCTGTAAACAAGGGTTAAAAAAATAATATTATAATAATTCTAAATTACCCTAAAACGTGTCTTAACCCTATTGGTTGATACATGGTCGACCATGGGAATCTTTTGGTCGATTTGGGGACCCCATGGATCCACTTGTAAGTGATAATGACACTTTATTTTAATTAAGTTAAAATAAATACAAAAATGACACAAGCATATATCTTTTAGAAAAACAATTTTTACATAGGGTTATATATGTTGTATTTTAGACTATAAATATTTATTAGAAATATAAAAAGATTTCCTACATAATGATATTTTATTTATAATTTTTAGACATCAAATAAGTTAATTTATTTATGACACAATGGTGATGCAGTAATTACCATAATAGTGAAAAATTAGAATAATTGATATTATAAATACCCAAATAAATATAATTTGAGACTTTTATTGAATTACAATAATTTTATAGGTTAATATGACATATTATGATTGATTAAAATAACTTTTTTCGAAGTAATAATTCTGTTATGTGTTTCAAAAAAAATCAACTATTGAATAGTGTCAAAATTGACATAAAAGAGTTTTTAAAACAAATATTATATTATTAATTGATATTAAATTCCTAAAAATCTAAGTTTCGGAAAAAAGACTTATATCATGATATTTATATCATTAATGTACCACTTGGGGGGTCTCTTGGATGTATATAGTAAGTTTATTAACCATATAATATAAAAATACAAAGAGACATTGTAAAAGAGAAACTAATTAACTAAGAGTTAATACTTAAAGATAAGGTTATTATAATGACCCAAACCTGTCTAAATTCTATTGGTTGAGTTGTTTTCGACCCATACCCACCTTAACATTTAAATAATAAACTTAGGAGCCATTAGAAACCGAATATGAATTTATTATAAATTAATATTTCTAGCTTTTCCGAAGGTGCCCCTCACCCCTCTTATAAAAGGGCACTCCTCCTTCTCATTTCTTCACACCTTCAAAGCCTTTTGGTTCGGCCAAACCCTGACCAAATACTCTCTCAACTTCCCTCACTACAACCTAGAGGCATTATTTTGATCAGAAAGCCAACCTAAGGAGCCCTTTTGATCAAATCAAAAGGAAGAACCCGAAGAAGAGGTAATGTTTTCACCACCCCTTTTCAAGTTCCTTTTTTCTTCCACTTCTTCTTTCTTTGTTATTACCATTATAAAATAATAACTCCAGTATCATATATAAACTTTGATTTTATTATAAATATGGTACAACCATATTCAGTATTCTATCCATCCTTTGAATAACATGTCACCATACGTGCGTACGTACGGCTTACCGTCTCCACGTCGTGGTGTAATTGTTATTCAATACATTATTATTTGGATGGGTATAATAATGATGTGTAACTCATGTAAATAATAAATATAACATGATAATTATTCTTTATATATGATATACCATCCAATTATATATTATTTTAATATCAAAAGAATGATATTGTCGCTCGTGCGTACGTACGGACTACCGTCTCCACGAACGCGATGAGATTCATTCTCCATCATATCCATTCAAGTATAATTATAATTTGATGATTTAAAAATAGTATCTAAGGACTTGATATAATTCTGTATATGAATAATATACATCCCATTAATAATGAATATGGCTCACATAACAAATAATATAAAGTAAAATGAACCCGTTAACACCCGAAATGACGATAATTCTAAGATATTATTAACAAATCAATGTTAAAAGATCATATATTATATCATATTAAAGTAAATGATTCTTGTATAATTCAATAACAATTATTTCACCATTATATAGGAGGTTAACCTACCATCGACCAAGGAAAATGTACAAAGTAAGGGATTTTCTTATCTCACTTTCAATTCCGTGAGATTTCCATTGTTCGCCACTAAATTATTGAAAGTGGTGTATTGTGTACTTCCATTTGATATATATTATCATGATTCTATTTATATTCATGTTATTATGTAAATAATTTGGTGGTTATTAACTTTTGGCCATACGACTCAGGTGATTAACGTGGTAAGGAGTTTCTTATCTCACTCTTAATTTCGTGAGAATTCCATTGTTCACCACTTATTTATTGCATGTGGTGTATGTGTACTTCCCATGATTGTATTCATTGTGTAATATACATTAATTTATGGGTATTTACATCATCATTGCATGATCCTTTTTCATGGGTGCATGTTTCATAAGTTACCAAATCGATAAGGGAATTTGATATTTCAATTTCCACTCATTCGGCTTTACGCATACTTCATTGATTATTTTACTCCATGATTATGTGTGGAATTACTATTCATTTTCTTATGTCATATTTTCCACTCCCCTTTCTGTGGATATACTTTTTATATACATAATCATTCCATTGATAAATTCTCAAGTGATCGGTATGAACTTGATAAGTGTAATTTTAACTCAACCTCCATTTGTTGAGTTAAATATCCAATTCATTGGTGTTGTTTTTACAAGAATATGTGTGAATGTCATCTGATTTATTTACACTAAATATCCAATCATATTGAGTGTATTTATATTTTTCACACATAATTATGTCGTTGATTTATCCTTAACCTAAGGATATGGTCTTTATAAGAGAATTCATCTCAATTTACATTCCCTTGAGACTTCTTTGTTGTTATACACCAAATCACTTTTATATGGTGTATATATTGTACTTTGACATATTATATCATGAATTCCTTTATTCTAATGATATTACAATGTTTTTATTACCTCAATTATTTGTATTCAAGTGTCTCTCTTTTGGTTAGAATCTCTAACTAAAATACCATTTTTTAAATGTTTTAAAGACTTATTCATATAAATCTGGCTCATTAATGTCCATGTTTTAAAAATGGTTTTAAGAATTTATTTATATGGACATTAAAGTTTTAAAATTAAAAATCCTTTTAAAAAGTTTCAAAGTGGTATGGGACACTTTGATTCAAAAATCTATTTTTAAAATGGCTTCTTGACAAATAGTGTGACTTTTTAATGATTTCAAGAAAAAGGGGGATATTTCTCTCAACTAGTTTTGATGATTATTTTCATCTATGTCATCATCCTTCATTATTCTTGATTGAGGTTAATATGATACAATACAATCATCCATATTGTATCGAATGAGTTATGTTTGACTGTGGATGTGCTATTTTTATACCATTCATGGTTTGTGGTTAAATTATTGACATTTCGTATGCTAGTTTTAATAAGAATGTTTATGTTATGTTTAAACCTGTTCATATGAGGAACACATTGAACTTAATAAGTGACGGGTGGAGCCCGCTATAGCTCCTCGATGCATCGGTAGGTCTCATGAGACAAACTAGTGTGTTGGCACAAGTCCTTGGCAAAATCTTATTTGTAGTCTTGGCACGAGGTCTTGGCTATGTGGTTATGATAGTCTGACATTATGTATTCCATCATTATGAAAGTGGTTATTGATATTGCATGTGATCATTAGACTAGTAGAATATCCATGTGAGTAAGTAAATGACATTATTTTATTTTATCTTTTCCATTTTATGCTGAAGTTCATGTTTAAAAGGCTTTTGTTTTAGTTATAAACTGCCTTAAGTGTTTATGCTTATCTATGAAAGCTTCTTCTATAATGTTATCCTTACTGAGCATCTGATCTCACCCCTTTAAATGTTTTATTTTTCCCAGGATTATGAAGAAGTAATTTATTAACGACTTGCAGGGATAGTATGAGGGGATATGAAGACAAGATGTTTTTTTATGTAATGTAAAAATTTATGATTGTATCTAGTGTTTCCAAGGCTACTAAACTAATCGGTCTTTCGAGACTTGATCTTTCTTGTGATCATGCCAATGTTATGTAATAATGCACCGACTCTGGGTAACTGGGGTCGGGGCATTACAGTTGGTATCAGAGGGAGTTTAGTACAAACCTTGGAAGCTAGATTTAGATAAACTCTGATTAGAGCACGTAGACCTAAGATGAACTTTGAGGATTAGTATAGAAGAACATCCTATAATTTTGGTATTGTAGAGATTTTGTGAGTTTTCCGAGAAATACATCCCTGTCTGGATATGAGCAGGTAGAGGCGGATCTGGCACAGATGTACCTAGGGGTAAAACCTGAAAACACCGTTTTGAGCTAGACTTGAACGGGAACTGGTGCACGACAACAGGCCTTGCTGCACTCTTGGTTACGACACTCTCGGGGGATAAGCTTAGGATAATTTACATTTTATTTACAAACCGATTTAATTTATATATATAAGATGAGAGTAAATGACCTTGGTTAATCCTAATATGTTTCAAATTGAGAATATGGTGACATGTTAATCTCTAAATGGTTTTACGACTACTGTTACTCACACAATGCTTTCTGGTTTTAGTCAATGGCTGGATTCCAAGGAAGTCATAGTGACTTTGAGAATGATGTACAAGGTGGGAACAGTGGTGGAAATGAGCAACAAAATGGAATATTGATAGGCGTAAAAGATATTGTCTTTATACTAAATCAGTTTTCCAAAAATATGATCAACAACATATATATTAAACAAATCCCAGACTCAACAAGGAAGAGAAAGGTGATGAATGATAAGAGCTCCAGCAATGGAGACCATGGAGAAAAGAACCCTCAATTTTCATCATGCAGGAAATGTGGAAGGAGACACCCAGGAAAGTGTCTCAATGGGACAACAAAATGCTTTACGTGAGGGAAGGAAGGACATAAAGTGAAGAATTGTCGAAGAAAAATGAAGAGTACTATGAAAGAAGATAAAAATGGTCCCAAGAGTCCATTTACAGTCATTTGCCGTAAATGTAGGGGACCTGGCCATTACCCGAGTGAATGTCCTATTCTATAGGATATTTTCTTGGTCAAAGAAGAAGCTATGTGGAAATAAATGGTTGGAGAAATGTTTAAAAAGTATTAGCTCTCCTTGTTGATGGGTTTACTTTGGAATAATTTTCTCTTGTATTTGTAACCCTGCAGTTTTCCATGTGAGAATGATATTTGAGGAAAAATTGTCTCTTCTCTTGTGGATATAGGTATAAATAACCATTTGATTTTATATGATCATTGGGGTTTGAGAGAATTATAAGTTATTATAATTTGGGATGAAAATGAAAGGTATGATATAACATTTGTGGTTAAATTACGTTATTTTGAAGAATTTATTTTGGTAATATTATAAAATATAGTTTTTTGAAAAAGGAAAACACGTAGACCGTGTGACAACCCGTCGCGTCGGACAAAGCTGTGGGAATCGAACCCACAACCAAAGTGCGATTGGGATTTATCGCCTACCACTGGACTACGTGAAGTCCCTGGTTAGTGTGACTATTTTTTTAGTTAAATGATTTTATTGATCAATAATAAGTTGATTTGGGTTCTTATGTCTTATCAAATGAATACCCTTGGTATAGGAAAATGATTTGGTTATTAAGTGATAAATGTTATTTTGGAAGATGTTCGCTTTGTTGGGAACACTATATACCCAAGGAAAACAGAATACAATGGGGATTCATTTGTAGAGTAATGGTATATTTTTATCTACATTTTTTATTGTGGATTTATAGTGATTTGGGTTATTTATGGAAATGATTAACCTATAACAGAGAATATGTGATAATGTTAATTACTTTTAAGTATGTGACTTTAAGAGTATTTGATGTCATTTGGAGATATAATTTAACATGGGAGACTACATAATCAAATTCTTCTATGTTTTGGGTTTCAATATTAGTTTGGATTATATTGAAGGATTTTGTGGAGAATTTATTATTGAATGGTATTTATTTAACTTTGGGGTATTGTTGGTTTAATTTTAGAAATTAAGAATAGTATTTTTTTTCTTCTCTAATGGAATATACATTTGGGATCATCAGATCTTATACTAACCATTTTGGTTTTGATTAATCTCTAAATACAAGTTAAATATATAGTTTATGCTACATGGATCATGTATTTCTATAGAAGTTTATTCTAGCTCTTTTATTGTGACCAATTCTTCTTGAATACTCATTGTTCAAAAAAATAAGTTAGTGGTAAAAAGTTATTAAATAATGAAACTCTACTTAAAAAGTAAGTATATATCTTAATGTTCTTAGTCAATATCATAAATTAATTCCTCGTCCTTATGTAATGTAACTTAAAACAAAAAAAATGTTGTCCGTTTACTTTCCTACTGGGAGACTAATGGTTGTTTGTCCCAACACAAGTTTGTGGTTTTCTTATTGTTAACTTTCTCCTGATCATGATTTCTATCCCTCTCCATCAGAACGTTGACACTTAGTTTATCATCCATATCCATGTTTTCCTACATGGAATCCGAGTATAGGTTATCTTGGATGACCTTTATACCTCTCTTTCTTTCTTTTAAAGTGATAGTTTTATTGACTCTTTTTCCGATGTGGGACTTTCCATTATATTCCCAAGCACAATTTTAAAAATTGCGAGGACGCAATTTATTGAAGGAGGGGAGAATGTAACACCCCAAGCTTCCATGGTATATTTCCATTTGAATAATGCAATGGCGTGCATTGTACGCAACTTCGAGATTTTAACACACCACAACCAATCAAACTAGCCGTTATGAATAGTAATACCTACTTTTTGAAATTTTATAAATTCTATCTCTCAGAATGGACTTCATTTTTGGATTTGGAATATCGAAATTAGCCTAGGGTGAAATTTTGGTACTTTTCGGATAACTTTCATATTTTGATGAATAGTGAAAATTACTAAATTTTAATTAAAAACAACTTTTTTAATCAAAATAATTAATAGTGATAAATTCTGAATTTGAGTGGTTTTAAAGTATATTTAGAATATATTTTTACCATGTAATACAATGTGTGTCATTGAACATAATTTCACATTTAAACTAGACATAAACAAGTGCCAATCTTTTGATAGTTATTATCTCTTAAAAACACGCTTTTTGTTTTAACGGGAATTAATTTTAAATTAATTTCTGCCACTTATGTGTTTTGAATTTGGGAAAATGGATTCCATATTTGGAATCAGGATTTTCAAATTGTGTAAATAGGTAACTTTTATTTTTAGACATTCTGGATAATTACTTCGGTAAATATTTTATTTACCATGGTTAAAAGGTAAATCCTGTAAACAAGGGTTAAAAAAATAATATTATAATAATTATAAATTACCCTAAAACGTTTCTTAACCCTATTGGTTGATACAGGGTCGACCATGGTTATCTTTGGGTCGATTTGGGGACCCCATGGATCCACTTGTAAGTGATAATGACACTTTATTTTAATTAAGTTAAAATAAATACAAAAATGACACAAGCATATATCTTTTAGAAAACAAATTGTTACATAGAGTTATATATGTTGTATTTTAGACTATAAATATTCATTATAAAGATAAAAAGATTTCCTACATAATTATATTTTATTTATAATTTTTAGACATTAAATAAGTTAATTTATTTATGACACAATGGTGATGCAGTAATTACCATAATAGTGAAAAATTAGAATAATTGATATTGTAAATACCCAAATAAATATAATTTGAGACTTTTATTGAATTAAAATAATTTTATAGGTTAATACGACATATTAGGATTGGTTAAATTAACTTTTTTAGAAGTAATCATTCTGTTATGTGTTTCAAAAAAATCAAGTATTGAATAGTGTCAAAATTGACATAAAAGAGTTTTTAAAACAAATATTGTATTATTAATTGATCTTAAATTCCTAAAAATCTAAGGTTCGGCCAAGAGACTTATATCATGATAGTTATATCATTACTTTACCAATTGGGGGTCTCTTGAATGTTTATAGTAAGTTTATTAACCATATAATATAAAAATACAAAGAGACATTGTAAAAGAGAAACTAATTAACTAAGAGTTAATACTTAAAGATAAGGTTAATATAATGACCCAAACCTGTCTAAATTATATTGGTTGAGTTGTTTTCGACCCATACCCACCTTAACATTTAAATAATAAACTTTGGATCCATTAAAAACCGAATATAAATTTATTATAAATTAATATTTCTAGCTTTTCCAAAGGTGCCCCTCACCCCTCTTATAAAAGGGCACTCCTCCTTCTCATTTCTTCACACCTTCAAAGCCTTTTGGTTCGGCCAAACCCTACCCAAATACTCTCTCAAATTCCATCACTACAACCTAGAGGCATTATTTTGATTAGAAAGCCAACCTAAGGAGCCCTTTTGATCAAATCAAAAGGAAGAACCCGAAGAAGAGGTAATGTTTTCACCACCCCTTTTCAAGTTCCTTTCTTCTTCCACTTCTTCTTTCTTTGTTATTACCATTATAAAATAATAACTCCAGTATCATATATATACTGTGATTTTATTATAAATATGGTACAACCATATTCAGTATTCTATCCATCCTTTGAATAACATGTCACCATACATGCGTACGTACGACTTACCGTCTCCACGTCGTGGTGTAATTGTTATTCAATACATTATTATTTGGATGGGTATAATAATGATGTGTAACTCATGTAAATAATAAATATAACATGATAATTATTCTGTATATATGATATAACATCAAAGTATATATTATTTTAATATCAAAAGAATGATATTGTCGCTCGTGCGTACGTACGGACTACCGTCTCCACGAACGCGATGAGATTCATTCTCCATCATATCCATTCAAGTATAATTATAATTTGATGATTTAAAAACTGTATCTAAGGACTTGATATAATTCTGGATATGAATAATATACATACCATTAATAATGAATATGGCTCACATAACAAATAATATAAAGTAAAATGAACCCGTTAACACCCGAAATGACGATAATTCTAAGATATTATTAACAAATCAATGTTAAAAGATCATATATGATATCATATTAAAGTAAATGATTCTCTTATAATTCAATAACAATTATTTCACCATTATACAGGAGGTTAACCTACCGTCGACCAAGGAAAAAGTACAAAGTAAGGGATTTTCTTATCTCACTTTCAATTCCGTGAGATTTCCATTGTTCGCCACTAAATTATTGAAAGTGGTGTATTATGTACTGCCATTTGATATATATTATCATGATTCTCTTTATATTCATGTTATTCTGTAAATTATTTGGTGGTTATTAACTTTTGGCCATACGACTCAGGTGATTAACGTGGTAAGAAGTTTCTAATCTCACTCTTAATTTCGTGAGAATTCCATTGTTCACCACTTATTTATTGCATGTGGTGTATGTGTACTGCCCATGATTGTATTCATTGTGTAATATACTTTAATTTATGGGTATTTACATCATCATTGTATGATCCTTTTTAATGGGTGCATGTTTCATAAGTTACCAAATCGATAAGGGAATTTGATATTTCAATTTCCACTCATTCGGCTTTACGCATACTTCATTGATTATTTTACTCCAAGATTATGTGTGGAATTACTATTCATTTTCTTATGTCATATTTTCCACTCCCCTTTCCGTGGATATACTTTTGATACACATAATCACTCCATTGATAAATTCTCAAGTGATCGGTATGAACTTGATAAGTGTAATTTTAACTCAACCTCCATTTGTTGATTTAAATATCCAATTCATTGGTGTTGTTTTTACAAGAATATGTGTGAATGTCATCTGATTGATTTACACTAAATATCCAATCATTTTGAGTGTATTTATAATTTTCACACATAATTATGTCGTTGATTTATCCTTAACCTAAGGATATGGTCTTTATAAGAGAATTCATCTCAATTTACATTCCATTGAGACTTCTTTGTTGTTATACACCAAATCACTTTTATATGGTGTATATATTGCACTTTGACATATTATATCATGAATTCCTTTATTCTCATGATATTACAAAGTTTTTATTACATCAATTATTTTTATTCAAGTGTCTCTCTTTTGGTTAGAATCTCTAACTAAAATACCATTTTTTAAATGTTTTAAAGACTTATTCATATAAATCTGGCTCATTAATGTCCATGTTTTAAAAATGGTTTTAAGGATTTATTTATATGGACATTAAAGTTTTAAAATTAAAAATCCTTTTAAAAAGTTTCAAAGTGGTAGGGTACACTTTGATTCAAAAATCTATTTTTAAAATGGCTTCTTGACAAATAGTGTGACTTTTTAATGATTTCAAGAAAAAGGGGGATATTTCTCTCAAATAGTTTTGATGATAATTTTCATCTATGTCATCATCCTTCATTATTCTTTAATTAGGTTAATGTGATATAATACAATCATCCATATTGTATAGAATGAGTTATGTTTGACTGTGGATGTGCTATTTTTATACCATTCATAGTTTGTGGTTAAAGTATTGACATTTCGTATGCTAGTTTTAATACGAATGTTTATGTTATGTTTAAACCTGTTCATATGAGGAAGGCATTGGACTTAATAAGTGACGGGTGGAGCCCGCTATAGCTCCTCGATGCATCGGTAGGTCTCATGAGACAAACTAGTGTCTTGGCACAAGGCCTTGGCAAAATCTTATTTGTAGTCTTGGCACGAGGCCTTGGCTATGTGGTTATGATAGTCTGGCATTATGTATTACATCATTGTGAAAGTGGTTATTGATATTGCATGTGATCATTTGACTAGTAGAATATCCATGTGAGTAAGTAAATGGCATTATTTTATTTTATCTTTTCCATTTTATGCTGAAGTTCAAGTTTAAAAGGGTTTTGTTTTAGTTATAAACTGCCTTAAGTGTTTATGATTATCTATGAAAGCTTCTACTATAATGTTATCCTTACTGAGCATCTAAGCTCACCCCTTTCAATGTTTTATTTTTCCCAGGATTATGAAGAAGTAATTTATGAATGACCTGCAGGGATAGTATGAGGGGATATGAAGACAAGATGTTTTTTTATGTAATGTAAAACTTTGTGATTGTATCTAGTGTTTCCAAGGCTACAAAACTAATTGGTCTTTCGTGACTTGATCTTTCTTGTTATCATGCCAATGTTATGTAATAATGCACTGACTCTGGGTAACTGGGGTCGGGGCGTTACAAATAGTGTCAAAATTGACATCAAATAGTTTTTTAAACAAATATTATATTATTAATTGTTATCTTATTCCTAAAAATATAAGGTCCGGCCAAATAAATTACATAAGGATATATATATTAATAATTAACCACTTGGGGTTCGTTTGGCTTGTTATAGTAATATTAGTAACCTTATAGTGTAAGAAAACAAGAAGACACGGTAAAAGTTAAATTATTTAACTTCGAGTTAAATCTTAATGATAAGGTTAAAATAGTAACCTAAACTTCTCTAAAACACATTGGTTGAGATGATTTCGACCCATCCCCACCTTAGCTTAAAAATAAATCAATTGGGAGCTATTGAAAACCGAATATGACTTTATAATAAAATAATATTTTAAGTTTTTCCTAAGGTGCCCCTCTCCTCCCTTACAAAAGGGCACCTCCTCCCTCTCTTCCTCACACCACTTTGAGCCTTCATGCTCTGCCAAAACTTGCCAATTTTTCTTATCCACTTCCCTAGAAACATCCTAGAGGTCTTTGTCTTTTTCAAAGACCATATTTAGTGCCCTAAGAGGAGGTTAAGAAGAGGCGCTTCAAAGAAGAGGTAATGTCTGTTACCGATTATTTCATCTTCATTTTTTCTTCTAATTATTATTATTTAGTTGTTTAATTATAAATTAATAACATTAGTATAACTAATATACTGATATGTTATTATAAATATGAAACAACCCTATTTCACCTTCTATCCATCCTACGGAAAATGAAATCATTGCGCATGCGTACGTACAGAATACCGTCTCAATGTCGTGGTGTATTCTGTTTTCCACCACCACCTTACTTGGATGGGTATCATGGTGTAAAGAATAACTATATATTATTATTTTAAATTGATATTGATTTTGAAATAGTATACATACACTTAAATACAATTCCACGTTCATGGGAACAATATCATCGCTCGTGCGTACGTATGACCTACCGTCTCCACGATGTGATGCGACTCGTTCTACATGATCTTCAATGCATAATGATTATATAAATGAACTGAATGAATAAATATGATATATATTACACTAATACCATTCTGGAAATGAAGTATCTATAACCTAAAAAGAAGAATAAGAATTTATTCGACGAAACACGCATAAGAACAAAAAGAAATAAACACCCGAATAACAAGTTGCAATGAAATATTACTAATAAGAAGCTATGAATATAAACATATATGATATCATAGCAATGCGCACGACTCTGGAATAAGTCAATAACATTATTTAAATCATTATACAGGATGTTCGGACATGTATGAAGAAAATCGGACCTAAGGTAAGGGAAAATCTTGCAATCTCATTTTTATCCAAGATTGTTTATACTTCAGAATTTACTAGGGAATATTTATCATCCACATACATGTTTCCTCAATATATAATATTATTTATATCCTCTTAAAGTTTTTTAAATCCAATTTTACCCATTGGTAAGTTTTTAGTAAAAGATATGAAAGGAATCTTTTGTCGTTTTTAGTACGAGGTGCTTTTTTGACTTTTCCAGCCAAAGTACGAGAAGAATGTTTTTCTTTAACTTATACGACATGAATGGATTTTTCGAACATTATTTCCATGAGGATTCCTTTAAAAGTTTTCATGTTTGTTTTCAATCAACTTATTTTAGTTTAAAATTGTATGACATGTTAAGAAAGGAAAAAAAAATTGAAGTAGAAAGGATATCTTCCCCAAGAATGGAGTTCAAGCGTTTTATCAAAATTATTTTCCATCTAAGATAATATAGTGTTATGTTTCTATCCTTATTTTTACATTGATTTGATTATGTTATGATGAAATTATTTTTATGATGTCCTTTTTTCTTATATGTATTATGGCATGATGTTTAAGAATCCCATTTTTATTACATGGGTTATGATATGATGTATGATTTATGATCTTGTGGAACACATAAGAATGCTATAATTATGAGATGGGTGGGACCTATATCTCCATCCAATGCATTGGGTGAAGATTTATATCTCATGAGATAGACATGGATGGAATGGCAGGTTAATCTTGTTCAGTGATGCAGGACTGAAACGAGGAGTGAAGTCGGTTCAGAAATGGACTTTGTTCGCTAGGATAGTCTTGGAAATGAGTCTTGACTACTAAGAAATGATTCTCTATGATTATGTGTGTATGACACAAAGTTTATTGTTTTATGTTATGAATATTGGGATTACATTTCACTACTCTGATTTATCCCATTTTATGATATTATAATCTCTTGTGCAGGTTAAGATTTTCAAAATGTTATGTTCTTATGAATATGATATGAATGATATTTATTTTTTTACCCTTACTGAGCATTTGAGATCACCCTTTTGTATGTTTTCTTTTCCCCAGGTCAGGAAGAAGGGTACTAAGTAGGATATGCCAAAAGGGAATCTAGATATGATGAAATAAATGGGAGACAATGTAGATGCTTTATGAACCAGTTGTTTATGTTTCCCAGTTTCTAAAGACAATATACCAATACGGTCCTACGATGGTTTTGTTATATGTTGTAATAAGTATACTTCAATTCTGAAGTAATAACAATGTATGTAAAGTATGGGTCATTATAGATGCTATCAGAGGAAAGGTATAGTCAACCTTTGTAAACTAGGATGTGAAATCCTTAGTAAGAACCCTAAGGATATATATAAGCATAGAACAATCTCAATGTTTTTGAAATGGCCATGAACAACCTATGATAAGACCTTAGGTGTGAAATTTTATTCTTGATTATGTGGTTTTCCTATTATAATTATTATTGGTCACATTATTCTTCTTGGTTTTAGTTAATGGCTGGAACACGAAGGAACCGTGTTAATGCTGAATGTGACGGGAAATGCAATGATTGTCCCCCTGAGAAACCAAATGTTATGGGAGCTGGAATGAAAAATATTGTAGACATGATCACACAACTTTCTCAAGCTATGAATCATGCAGGACTTCCAAATGAGCAAAGGAAGGAGCAACAATCTATTTAATTCATCATGAGGCAGTGTCCACCCTCATTCAGCGGGTCTACTGATCCATTAGTGTCTGAACAATGGATCAGTACAACTAAAAAGATATTTTCAGTTCTTCAATATTCTGAACATGATAATGTCATCTTAGCGGTATATCATTTGGAATGTGAAGCTGATCAATGGTGGAATCTTATCAAGAATATGAGCCCAAGAGATGAAATTGAGTATATGGAATGGGATGAGTTCAAGAACATATTTTTCAATAAGTACTTCCCTCGTATTCTTCAAACAAAGATGGAGAAGGAGTTTCTTGAACTGAAGAAAAAGGATGATGAATCGGTTGGTACCTACGAAGAAAATTTTACATGACTTGCAAGGTACGCTTCTGGGATTATTATCCAACCTGAGAGTAAGATTGATCGATTCTTTAGTGGCTTAAAACCAAGTCTTCGAAGGGCGTTAGCCACAAGGTACCTCAATAGCTATGAGGAAATCGTACGATGTGCTCTTAATGTTGAGATGGAGATTGGAGTAACACATCAGTCATATGGGTTTGATAAGAAGAGGAAAATGGATTTTAAAGGAAAATATAAAGAGCACACTTAAAAGAAGATGAGTTTTCCCTTATGCTCAAAGTGTGGAAAGAAACATGGAGGGAGTTGTCTTAAAGGGACAAGTAAATGTTTCAAATGTTGAAAGAAGGTCATTTGGTATTTTAATGCTGCAATGATGGGAAGAATATTTCTAGTGATGCGAACAAAGAAAAGGCCGCACAGAGTGCACCTCCTACACTTCAATGTTACAATTGCAAGGAAATAGGGCATTATACAAATCATTTCCCTAATCCATGGGTTTTTGATGATGATCGACGTCAGCAAAATCTTAAAGCTAAAGACAAAGGAAAGTCACATGCAATTTCTATCAGCGATGTGGAGTATGATAATGATGTGGTGAAAGGTACACTTACCATCCAATCTAAAGTAGAAAATGTTTTATTGGATTCTGTATCCACCCACTATTTTATTTCTGAATAATTTTCTAAGGGTATCGTCATATTACCTCAAGAATTAGATGTTGTGTTAGCTGTGACAACCCCTAATGGCACAACAGTCGCAACAAAAGTTTACAATTCTTCTCCGATTGAAGTTTGTGGGAAAGTGCTTCCTACAAATCTTGCGATCCTTCCTATAGTGGAATTTGATATGATTCTTGGCATGGATTGGATTTATTTGTATAGAGCTCATATCAATTTCCAAATAAGGGATGTCGCATTTTATATTCCAGATCAATCTATGATTTTCTATCGATGCAAGGATGAACATAACCTTCCAGTGGAAATTTCTTCAATCTTATGGGTCTTGATTCCAGTAAATGAAGGTTGTTTATCTCAAATGGTTGGAGAGAAACTCATGATTAAGAATATTCCCATTGTATGGGAGTTTGATGATGTCTTTCCAGATGAATTTCCTGCTCTTCCACCAAATCGTGAAGTTGATTTTTCAATAGAACTCGTACCTGGTGCTTTGCCTATTTCAAAGACACCTTATAGAATGTCCCCAATTGAGTTTTAGGAATTGAAGAAGCAACTCCAAGAGAATCTTGATAAAGGATTCATACTCTCTAGTGTGTCACCTTGTGGAGCACCTGTTCTGTTTGTTAAGATGAAAGATGGATCAATGAGACCCTGCATTGATTATCGAGAACTTAACAAGATCACGATCAAGAAAAAATATCATCTCCCGCGCGTTGATGACTTTTTTGACCAACTACGCAGAGCTCAATACTTTTCCAAGATTGATCTTCGTTCAGGGTATCATCAATTAAGGGTCAAAAGGGAGGATATACCAAAGATGGATTTCCATACAATGAATGGACACTATGAATTTATAGTGATTCCATTTGGTCTTACTAATTCCCCTGTTATCTTCTTGGATCTGATGAATTGAGTCTTTAGAGATTATCTTGATCAGTTTGTGGTAGTCTTTATAGACGATATTCTTGTCTATTCAAAGAGAAAGGAAGAACATGATAATCACCTGAGAATTTTATTGAAGACCTTGAGAAAGGAGAATCTTTATGCCAAATTTACCAAGTGTGAATTTTGGCATCAAAAAGTTTCATTTTTTGGTCACACAATCTCAAAATAGGGGATATCTATGGATCCAGCAAAGACAGAGGTTATCAAAAGATGGTCGAGACCAACAACAATAACTGAGATCCGAAGTTTTCTTGGTTTGGATTGATATTATCGACGTTTTGTGAAAGATTTTTCACGATTATCTAATCCACTCACCAAGTTGACTCGAAAAGGAGTTAAGTTCATTAGGACGGAGGAGTGTGAAGATAATTTCAAGGAGTTAAAAAGAATATTATCCAGTGCATCTGTGCTAACACTTCCTTGTAGTGGATAAAGGTTTGTGATTTACATTGATGCATCCAAGAAGGGACTGGTGTGTGTTCTCATGAAAAATGATATGGTGATAGCTTATGCCTCACGACAGTTGAAAATCCATGAGCAAAATTACCCAAATCATGATTTGGAGTTAGCTGTGGTAATCTTTGTATTAATGATTTGGAGGCATTATCCTTATGGTTAGAGGTGTGATATTTATACTAATCATAAAAGTTTAAAGTATATTTTCACACAAAAGGAGCTGAATATGCACCAAAGAATATGGTTGGATCTGATTAAGGATTATGACTGCACAATTCATTACCACCCTGGGAAAGAAAACAATATGGAAGATGCATTAGGTCGACAAGACCATGCTAGCTTATCCATGATGAGGATCACAAAAGATCCTATATTTATGGATTTACAAAGGATGGATATTGGAATTAAAATGAATGGGGAAAATCTTATCTTTCTCAAATGAATGTTCAACCATATATACATGCGAAGATTAAAGAGGCACATAAAGAAGATGTAGAGTTACAAAAGAAGGTGATAAATGTTCCTGAATTCAACCTTGATTGTGATTGGATAATAAGGTTCAGGAATCGGGTTTGTGTTCCTCCCATACTAGAATTAAAAAAGGAGCTGCTAGATGAGGCTCATAGTTCATCGTTCTATATTCATCCTGGAAGAACGAATATGTATAGGGACCTGAAAGAGTAATTCTAGTGGGATGGCATGAAAAGAGATTTTGCTGAATACGTCTCTCGATGCTTGGTTTGTCAGAAAGTTAATGGTGAGAGACAGAAGTCTAAGGGGATGTTACAACCATTACCCATACCTGAATGGAAAAGGGAAAACATCACTATGGAATTTGTCACTGGACTTCCTAAAACGTCCAAAGGCAATAATGCTATCTGGGTCATAGTTGATCGTCTTATGAAGTCGACACACATCATTGCTATTAGAGAGGATTTATCTTTTGATCAGCTTGCCAAGATATATGTAAAGGAAGTGGTAAGATCGTATGGAGTACCACTTTCCATTATATCTGATCGGGATCCGTGGTTTACCTCAATGTTTTGGCGAAGTCTTCCGCATACTCTGGATATAGAGTTGAGTTTCAGCACTACTTATCATCCTCAGACAGTCGGTTAGTCTGAGATAAAAATTCAAACTCTAGAAGATATGTTAAGAGCTTGCTCTATGGATTTGAAAGGTGGTTGGGTTCAACACCTACCTTTTGTGGAATTTTCTTATAATAATAGCTTTTACTCCAGTATTCAGATGGCTCCTTATGAATCTCTCTATGGAAAGAAATGCAGAACTCCAACTTGCAGGGATGAAGTTGGGGAAAGAAAGCTATTAGGACCTGATCTTGTTGATGAGATGGTAGAGACTGTCTGATCTATTCAACAACACATAAGAGCAGCTCAGAATCGACAAAAAATTAATGCCGATAATCGAAGAAAATACCTAGAATTTGAAGCGGGTGATAAAGATTTCTTACAAATATCTCCTTGGAAAAGAGTAATGAAATTTGGAAAGAAGGGAAAGCTAAGCCCTAGGTATATCAGTCCTTTCGAAATACTGGATCATGTTGGGAAGGTAGCTTACCGATTGGCGCTTCCATAGAATCTCTCTCAAGTTCATGATGTGTTCCATGTATCACTCCGGAAAAAGTACATACCCGATCCTTCACATGTTCTCAACTCAGAAGTTGTACTGCTGGAGCAAGATATTTCTTATGAAGAACAGCTGATAGATATTCTTGATCATAGTGAAAAAGTCCTACGGAACAAGACCACTCGCTTGGTGAATGTTTTATGGAGGAAACTCCAATTAGAATAAGCTACATGGGATCTTGAGGATGTGATGAGGGAGAGGTATCCTCATCTATTTGTTACAAAGTGACAAATTTTGAGGGCGAAATTCATTTTAAGGGGGGTAGAATGTAACACCCTAGATTTTTATGAGAAATATTTTGTTTTTATGTTATATAAATCATCAAAGGAATATTTCACTACACACAACACTAGCTTGTCTTTATTTACACTCACTCACGACCTTCCTCGATAGCTTGCATTGTACGCAATACGTAGTGTCACTAAACAATGATATATTATTAAAATATTATTAAAACTAGCCATTATGAATAGTAATACACACTTTTCTAAATTTTATAAATTTTATCTTTCAAAATTGAGTTCATTTTTGGATTCGGAGTATCGAAATTATCCTAGAGTGAAATATTGGTATTTTTCTAAAAACTTTCAATTTTTGATGAATAGTGAAAACACTGGGTTACTATTTAAAAACCAACTTTTTATTTAATTAAATATTTATTTTATTTAAATTTATTTTAGGTCAAAATTGATACATAATACCTATTTATGTTCAAATTAATTCATTGGAGTCATTTTATAAAAATTTTAGATATATAAAACTTTTATTGAACTTTTCACTGTCTTTTACCCACCTCCTAAGTGAATTTGAAAATGTACATAAAACTTAATTTTACCGCTTCTGTGGGTGGAATTTCGAAAATCCAAGAGACACTGTTAATATCAAGGAGTAAAATGTGGTTCAATAAGATAAAAATAATTTTAGGTGAAAAGTAACTTTTTACTTTTATTTACCATAGTTAAAACTAAAAAGGGTAATTAAGGGTAAAAATGATATTATTATTACCCTAACACATGTCCTAATTCTTTTGGATAAGTTTAATTCGACCAAAAACAACCTTAGGAATAAAATATGATCATTTATGTTCGCTTTGATTAGATTAGGACATTTAATATTATTTTATTTGAAGAAGAGTTAAAATAGTTAAAATCAATGTTTAATAACTACAAAATTTTTAATATAGGGTTATACATAAGATACATTCCACTATAAATATTAATTATAAATATAAAAGGATTTCATACATAATGGTATTTTATTTATAATTTTTATACATTAAATAATTTAATTTATTTATGACAAAATGATTATGCAGTAATTACCTTATTAATGAAATATTAACATAATTGATACTATAAATACCCAAATAAAAGTAATTTGAGATTTTTTATGAATTTCACTAATTTTATAGGTCAATATAACATGTTAGTATTGATTTAATTAACACTTTTCGAACTAATCATGTTGTTATGATTTTCACAAAAATTAATTAACAAATAGTGTCAAAATTGACATCAAATAGTTTTTAAAACAAATATTATATTATTAATTTTTATTTTATTCCTAGAAATCTAAGGTTCAGCCAAATGACTTAGATAAGGATATATATATTAATAATGAACCGCTTGGGGTTCGTTTGGCTTGTTATATTAAGTTTATTAACCTTATAGTGTAAGAAAACAAGAAGACCCGGTAAAAGTTAAATTATTTAACTTAGAGTTAAATCTAAATGATAAGGTTAAAATAGTAACCTAAACTTGTATAAAACCCATTGGTTGAGAGGATTTCAACCCATCCCCACCTTATCTTCGAAATAAATCAATTTGGAGCTATTAAAAATGGAATATGACTTTATAATAAAATAATATATTATGATTTTCCTAAGGTTCCCCTCTCCCCCCTTATAAAAGGGCACCTCCTCCCTCTCTTCCTCACACCACCTTGAGCCTTCAAGATTAGCCAACCCCTTCCAAATTCTCTTCTAAACTTCCTTAGAAACATCATAGAGGTCCTGGTCTTCTTCAAAGACCATCTTTAGTGCCCTAAGAGGAGGTTAAGAAGAGGCGCTTCAAAGAATAGGTAATGTCCGTTACCAATTCTTTCAACTTCATTTCTTCTTTAGTTGTTTCATTATAAAGTAATAACATCAGTATCAATCATATACTGATATTTTATTATAAATATTAAACAACCCTATTTCACCTTCTATCCATCCTACGGAAAATGAAATCACCGCGCGTGCGTACGTAAGGAATACCGTCTCCACGCAGTGGTGTAATCTGTTTTCCACCACCACCTTACTTGGATGGGTATAATGGTGTAAAAAATAACTATATATGATTATTGGAAAGTGATATTGATTCTGAAATAGTATACATACTCTTCAATACAATTCCACTATCATGGGAACGATATCATCGCTCGTACGTACGTACGGCCTACCGTCTCCATGATGTGATGCGACTCGTTCTATAAGAACTTCAATGCATAATTATTATATAAATGAATTGAATGAACAAATATGATATATATTACACTAATACCATTCTGGAAATGAGGTATCTATAACATAAAAAGAAGAATAAGAATTTATTCGACAAAACACGCATAAGAACAAAAAGCAATAAACACCCACATACATGTTTATTCGGACATGTACGAAGCAAATCAGACCTAAGGTAAGGGAAAATCTCTCAATCTCATTTTTCTCCGAGATTGTTTATACTTCAGAATTTACTGGGGAATATTTATCATCCACATACATGTTTCCTCAATATTTAATGTTATTTCTATCCTCCTAAAATTTTTTAAATCCAATTTTACCCATTGGTATGTTTTTAGTAAATGATATGAAAGGAATCTTTTTTTCATTTTTAGTACGAGGTACTTTTTTGACTTTTCCCTCCAAAGTACGAGAAGAATGTTTTTCTTTAACTTATAAGACATGAATGGATTTTTTGAAAATTATTTCCATGAAGATTCCTTTAAAAATTTTCATGTTTATTTTTAATCAACTTATTTTAGTTTAAAATAGTATGACATGTTAAGAAAGGAAAAAAAAATTGAAGTAAAAAGGATATTTTCCTCAAGAATGGAGTTCAAGCGTTTTATCAAAATTATTTTCCATCTATGATAATATAAGGTTCTACTTCTATCCCTATTTTTACATTGATTTGATTATGTTATGTTGGAATTATTTTTATGATGTCCTTTTATCTTATATGGATTATGGAATGATGTTTAAGAATCCCATTTTTATTACATGGGTTATGCTATGATGTATGATTTATGATCTTGTGGCACACATAATAATGGTATCATTATAATATGGGTGGGACCTATATATCCCTTAAATGCATTGGGTAAAGATTTATATCTCATGAGGTAGACATGGCTGGAACGACAGGTTAATCCGGTTCATTGATACAGGACTGAAACGAGGAGTGAACTCAGTTTAGAAATGGACTTTGTCCGCTAGGATAGTCTTGGAAATGAGTCTTGACTACTAAGAAATGATTCTCTATGATTATGTGTGTATGACAAAAAACTTTCATGTTTTATGTTATGATTATTGGGATTACATTTCACTACTATGATTTACCCCATGTTATGATATTATGATCTCTTTTGCAGGTTAATATTTTCAAAATGTTATGTTCTTATGAATATGATATGAATGATATTTAATTTGTTTACCCTTACTGATAATTTGAGCTCACCCTTTTGTATGTTTTCTTTTCCCCAGGTTAGGAAGAAGGGTACTAAGTAGGATATGCCAAAAGGGACTCTAGATATGATGAAATAAATGGGAGACAATGTAGATAATTTATGAACCAGTTGTTTATGTTTCCTAGTTTCTAAAGACACTATACCTATATGGTACTACAATGGTTTTGTTGTATTTTGTAATAAGTATACTTCAATTCTGAATTAATAACAATGTATGTAATGTATGGGTCATTATAGAGCTTTAGTTTTCTGGGAGAAACCAAAGAACGTCTTTGAGTTATGGAGTTTCCTAGGGCTGGAGGGATACTACAGACGCTTCATTCAGGACTTCTCATGCCTAGAAGCACCGTTGACAGGTCTGGCCAAGAAAGGGGTGAAGTGTTTATGGTCAGATTCTTGTGAGTCAGCATTTTAGGAGCTGAAGGGGAGGTTGATGTCAGCACTGATACTAGTCTTGACAGAGTCTGGAAAGGGCTACACTATTTACTCTGATGCTTCTAGTATCGGGCTGGGAGCTATGCTTATGTTGGGAGATGGATTCGTTGCATATGGGTCTCGATATTTTAGGCCACACAAAAGGAATTACCCTACACATGATCTAGAGTTTGCAGCTATTGTTCATGCCTTACGCTGTTAGAGACACTACCTTCTGGGAGAGCACTTTGTGGTTTTCACCGACCACAAGAGTCTCAAGTATATCTTCACTCAATGTGATCTAAATCTGAAATAGCGTAGGTGGGTCGAGTATCATCATTCCTTTGACTTCGAGCATGCCTATACACCGGGAAAGGGAAATGCATTGGCAGATGCGTTGAGCAGAAGAACTCAGATTCAGGCAGTTCAGGAGGCCAGAAGTGAGTGGAAGCTTATGGATCTATTCTATGATATGCACTTGGAAGTGCATGACAGGAAGGGACAGACTGTCATGTCTTCTATAGCTGTTAACTATACACTTCTTGATCGGGTACGGATGAGGTAGCTATCAGGTTCGGAGGCCTTAGTTCTGCGGGAGAGTGTGTCAGGTGGGGACCCTCTTCCTGGATGGACAGTGGGCGAGGTTGAGATCTTGAATTTCCCGGGATGCATATGGGTATCAGCAGACATACATGAGGATATGATGCATGATTTTCATTCCTCATTTTGGGATGTTCATCCTGGCATCACCAAGAGGTATCGTGATCTACACCGCCAGTACTGGCGGCCAGGTATGAAGAAAGATGTTACTGGTTTTGTCATGAGATATTCTACTTGTCAGCAGGTGAAAGCAGAGAATCAACGACCAACATGGCTTTTACAACAGTAACCCATTCCCAAGTGGAAGTGGAACGATGTCGCAATGGACTTCGTAAACGGGTTACCGAGGTCGCCTTGGGGGAACGAAGCTGTTTGGGTTGTCTTCGATAGGCTTACGAAGGTTTCTCACTTCTTGTCGATCAAGGAGACCTTCAGTGTTGATGATATGGGATAGTTGTACATCCGAGAGATTGTACGTCTACATGGAGTTCCACACTCCATTGTTTCAGACAGGGATGCATTCTTTACTTCTCGGTTCTGGCAGGGACTTCAAAAGGATTTTGGTACACGGGTACTTTTGAGTACAACATACCATCCCCAGACAGATTTCCAGTCCGAGCGCACGATCTAGGTGCTTGAGGATATTCTATTAGCTTGCATTATAGACTTCGTAAATTCTTGGGAGAAGCATATTACTCATTTGGAGTTCGCCTACAACAATAGTTTTCAGGCGACCATTCAGATGAGACCTTACGAGGCTTTGTACGGTTGGCCATGCTGATCACCCTTATGCTGGCAGGAGGTAGGAGAGGTAGCTCTGCTAGGACCTAATCTTGTTCAGGAGACCTTAGAGCATATAGAGTTGATTTGGAAGAGGATGGCTACAGAATAGTCTCAAAATAAGTCTTATGCTGATCAGTGGAGGCGACCTATGGAGTTCGAGGTCAGAGATCAGGTTTTCCTGCGTGTCGCACCGAGGTTGGGACACAAGAGGATTCGGATACATGGTAAACTTTCACCGCAGTACGTCAGGCTATTTGTGGTTTTGGAGAGAGTTGGGCCGGTTGCCTATCGGTTGTAGTTACCTCAGAGGTATCGGGCCATGCACGACGTCTTCCACGTCTCATAGCTCCGACATTACTTTTCAAACATGTCTCATGTCTTTCGGCCCGATGAGTTTGAGCTCGAAGCGGATGAATCATTTGAGGAGAATCCCATCTGTATTTTCAATCGCAGTGTGATGGTTCTCCATGGGTTGTCTGTTCCTTTAGTACGGGTGCTTTGGCAGTATGGGCGAGTACAGGACGAGACATGGGAGAGGGAGGCCAATGTATGATCGCAGTGGCCAGAGCTGTTCAGGGTTTCTTCTTCTATGCCTTGCTAGGGAAATTTGGGGATGAATTTCATTAAGGGGGAAGTTTGTAAGACCTCAGATCATTGTTTTTAGGTATGACTTCCTTTTTCTAGAGTTTTTGAGAAAAATGAAGTTTCTGGAAATTTTTGAATTACAAGTTGTGTACTTTCTGAGTACACACAGTGTACTCTTTTCCCGCTCGAAGCTATGTACTCGCCATGTTTGGGCCACACACACGATGTGTAGGGGTGATGTGGAGGCTGATTTAAGTAGAGTACGGAAAACCCTTGTACACGCCGTGTAATCTAAAATAACATGTCGTGTACTTTCTTTTTTTTCATTAAATGGACAGGGGTCATGTCTGGTCGCCATAAACGTCTTCTTCTAGTTCTGGTTCAACCGAGAGACGCCGTATGACCACGAAACTTCTCCAGATTCCCAATCCTCCATATTTTGGCCGATTTTACCACCGTTGATTGTGTTGGAACCAAAGAGGTTAGTTCTTATTTATTATTTAGTTTCATTCCTTGATTCTTCCTCTTTCTCTAGTTATCATGGTTTGAGATTTTTGTACATTTTCTCAGATCTACGGCGTTCAATGGAGAATCAGTCGTCATGGTTCAAGTATATTGATCTCCTTGGATCGAAGTAGGTGTTTTGTTCCTTTTCGTTCAATGTATTTGAGTTTTATGTGCAAATTCCACCAATACTTGTGAACGGGGTATTGTGTGTTTACCTTTTCCCCCTTGTTGTTTTCCTTCCTTTCTTGTATGCTTGTGTAGAGGTAAATTAATCATGTTAAATGGTATTGTTTTGTGCTTGGATTTTTTTCCCATGCTTTGTTTTGTTTATGACCTTTGGGTTTCGTTTTCCTTTGGCTGTTACACTTATTTCCATGCCTTGTGACTATAGGATGGAGTGAAATCCACAACATGCTTGTTTTCCTATAGAATGTTAGCCAAGTAGCTCTATAGGTGTACCTTGGTTAGCGAAGTAGCTCTATAGGTTTACTTTGTCCTTATAGAATTATCATGAACTGACTGGAATGAGGCTATGAGAACCTGGTGCTATAGACTATAAGGGATAGACCGAGTGAGCTTCCCAGATAATCTTTGACATTATAGACTACAGAAGGGTAGACCGAGTGAGCTTCCTCGGTGAGTCATAGACATTATAGGACACAGGGGATAGACCGGGTGAGCTTCCCAAAGCACCTTCAGATATTATAGATTAAAGGAGGGTAGACCTAGTGAGCTTCCTCGGAGAGTCTTACCTTGTTTGATTTCTCTTTACGAACCTTCCCATGCTAGTGGAGGAATTGACTGAGTGAGCTTCCTCAGAGAGTCTGTGGTATACCTGAGTCTATAGGAGTAATTGACCGAGATATCTTCCTCAGAGAGTCTCTAGACCTTGGGGCTAAGAGGTTTAGACCATGTGATCTTCCTCAGAGAGTCCCTGACAACCCTACACTATAAGGGGAATTGACCGAGTGAGCTTCCCCAGAGAGTCTTATAAATTGGTATGACCAAGCCAGAGGGGTTAGGATAAGTGCACTGCCCAGAGGGTTGTGGTAATTCTTGGTTAGAACCATAGGGGATGGCTGCGGGTAATACCCTGAGGGTTTCCTATTTGTGTTATCTGATTTTCCTCACTAATGTTGTTGTTTGTGGGTTGATTACTATTGTGTATCATCATGTTTACTACCTGCGGATTTTCTGTTGTTGTTTACTGCTTACTGTACTTTTACCTACCATATACTCACTGACTGTTAGGCACAAATCTTCGGGTGAAAGCCTGCTGGGATTTAGTCTCAAAACTTGTTTGGGTCATGCTTTTGGGCCCAAACAGACTATGTTGTTGCAGGTATAAACATGGGAAAGCGCCCTTCGACTTTTGGTACATGATTTCTTGGAGCAGGAGAGAAAGGGACAAGGATTTGGATTTTTATTCTAAGGAGCTGTTTTTATTTTCTTTTGAACTTTTTTTGGAACTATGGTGTTTTTTAGTATTGTGACTTGTTTGGCTGTTTTCCTAGATATGTATCTTGCATCATTTTAAACATACATATGTGCTCCAGTTTGTCGATTAAGTATTTCACTGTTTATTATTGATTGGTTATTTACTTCTTTTGGTATTGCATATTATTCTTTTCTTTTATGTACTCTGCCAATGAGGGCATAGTTTCCCCACTATCACACCTAAGGCCCTCACTGCTAGTTGGCCACCTCTGGTGTTTGGGGAAATGCGCTTGAGGCCATGTGACCAACCAGGTACGGGGCTCCTCTAGGTGGATTCCAGAACCGGGATGTTACATAAATGAATTATCATTTGAAAACATTAATGTCCATATAAATAAATCCTAAAACCCATTTTGAAAACATTGACATTAAGGAGAAATATTTAAAAGAATAAATCATTAAAAAATTTAAAAGGATGTTTTAGTTAAAGCGTTTTTCTAACAAAAAGAGAGACGCTTGAATACAAATAATTAAGGAATAAAATTTAATCATAACATTATAATATCATGATTATAAAGGGATTCATGACATAATATTTCAAAGGACAGTATATACACCACATAAGATTGAGTTGGTGTATAATAACAATAAAGTCTCAGTGGAAATGTAAATTGAGATGAAATCCCTTATAAAGATGGTATCCTTAAATTAAGGATAAATCAGTCAATTAATTATGTGTGACAAATATAAATACACCCAATATAAGTGGATATTAAGTGTAAAATATGAAGAGTTCATTCACATATATTCATAGGATGACATATTCAAAAAGTACAAGTTTAACCCAAAGAATTGAAATTGGGATAAGAAGTTCCCTTGCAAACATTTGAAAGCATAACGACGTCACTTTAAAATTCAGAAAGATATTGATGAGATAAAAAGGGTATCTCATCACTTGGATATAAAATTTACATCAATAAGGATATATAATAACATTTCCCAACATAATAAAATGTACATTAAAAGACATAACAAAAACAATTTTTTTTAAAAGAGGTGGGTGAAAGGTTCCCTTCCCGATTAGGTAACTTACAAAACATACGCCACATGAAAGAAGTAGCATAAAATGTAGATGTAAATACCAATAAATTAAATTGTATTACACAAATATTAGAATCATGGTCAGTACATACACCACACAAAAGGAAATAGTAGTAAATATAGCATGAATCTCACGGGAATAAAATGTGAGATGAAACCCTTTACCATGTTGTAATCAATTGAGTCGTAAAAAAAGTGAATAACCACCAAATGAATAATAGAATAACATGAATAAAATGATAATCATGATAATATATGTCAATTGGCATTAAACAATACACCACGTGAAATGAATATGTGGCGAACAAGGGAAATCTCACGGAATTAAAAGTGAGATAAGAAATCCCTTACCTCGTTGTCCGACATGACCCATTCGTCCTTTACTCTCATGAATAATAAACTAATGTTAATTTCTACTTTCTTAAGAACCTTTTTTTAAAATTTATTATTCCTTTTATATTACTTATTTCCATGTTATAAACATTATGTAATCATTTAAGTTAATAACGGTCATTTTGTCGATATTTGGTACTTGAGTAAAAACATCAACACCTTATAATTACATGTTTTTCATGTGGTAAGATATCAATTATCTTAAGAATGATATTAATGATTTATATATCATATATATCATATATATCTATAATATACATGAATTTATAATAGTACATAACATTTAGAGGTAAGAAATGAAATGCACCGTTCATGGAGACGGTAAGGCGTACGTACGCATGAACGCTACTTACATTTCTATTTCTTATTTTAATGAATAAAAAAACATAATGATACATAGTTATATTATAATTCTAGTATAATATCATATACAATATTATTAACTCCATTCTTTTTATGTCCCACAAAATGCAGTTAACGAGTCATATCACTTTGAGGGGGCGGTAGTCCGCACTTCCTCTAATGAGATTATCGTATTTACCCACTATAGAAACCATAAAGTTTTAATGTAAATGAAAAAATACAGAATCATAAAGAAAACATAAACATAATATATAAATATAGTGCCATCATAATGTCCACCATGAGAGGTGGTTGAATTTATTTGAACAATCATCATTTTGTGAGGCGTTAGTTTACCATCCATAGAAACATTATGTTCTTCACCCATTAGATGTAGGTTTGTGTAAGTCTAGTTCGAATCCTTCTCATAACAACATCTCAGTATATTTAGGATACTGGTGTTGTTACAAAATAAATGAATAAAAAGAGTTTTAGGGTTTGGAGAAGTAAAATAAAAGAAAATAATTTAAGAGAAACTGTTACCTTTAATTTGGGTAACTCATTTTGGTTCGAACCAAAGGACTTATTGAAGTGACTTCTGCCTAAGTTAAGGATTCTTGGAGGAGCATATGGATGTGGGGAGCTTAACTGGGTAGATTTTGGATGATCTAAATGGCTTGAGAGGTGTGAGGAATTGGTTAGGAGTGGTCTCTTTTAATAGGTATAGGAGGGGCTCTTTAGGAAAGTGTGATAATATTATTTTATTATATAATGATATTTGGTTTCAAAAGGTCCAAAAATAATTACAGTATAAGAGAAGATGACTAATGGATGAAATTAAATCATCCAATAAGAATTGGACAGCTTTTGAATGTTATTTTAATATTTATAATCTTATTTATTTAAATGATTTATTAATGATATAAATGCTACATCATTATTGTGTCATAAATAATTTAATTTATTTGATTTATAAAAATTATAAACAAACTACCATGATGTAGGAAATGGTATTATCTTTCCAATGAATATTTATACTCAAAAAGATAATTTATATAACCCCTTGTAAAATTTAATTTACTAAAACATATTTTCTTTAGTCATTTTTGCCTTTACTTTAAGTTAATTAATCTAAATTGTCATTTTCACTCCCAAGTGGCCAAATGGGGTCCCAAAATCTACCCAAATATTCCCATGGTCGTTAATGACTCAACCAATATGGTTTGGACAAGGGTTAAGGTAATTTTGAATTATTATAATATTTGTTTTTACCTTGAATTAACCTATTTACCTTTAACCGTTTTAAATAAAAGTCAAAAGTTACTATTCACCAAAAATTATTTTCATCTTACTGAACCAAATTTTACTTCTTGATAACAACCATGTAAGTCTAATTTTTGAAATTAAATTCTCAGAAGTGGAAAATTTTCATTTAAATTAAAAAGTCAATTTTTTAACTGCCACTAAGTGGTTTCACTATTCATCAAAAATTGAAGTTTTTTAGAAAAATACAAAAAATTCAGACTAAGATTTATTTGATATTCTGAATTCAAAAATGATGTATATTTTACCAAATTCAAAACATATAAGTGGAATCAATTAATTATAAAATTAATTCCCATCATCCAAACCAATAGCGTGTTTTTAAGAAACAATAATTATCAAAAGATTGATACTTGTTTATGTCCAATTTCAAAGTGAAATTAATTACAATGACCAAAATTGGATTAAATGGTAAAAATATATTATAATTACACTTTGAAACAAATTAAAAAGATAATATAACCATAAAAATAAATTATATTAAAACGTAGTTTTTAATTAAAATACAATATTTTTACTATTCATTAAAAAAATGAACTTTATCAGAAAAAATTCCAAAAATTTACACAAGTAAATTTTGATGTCCCCATTCTAAATAAGGATTTTATTTGGTCAAATAGAATTAATTAAGGTGACCAAAACTATATTTAATGAGGGTTCTTCATTAAAAGGCGGTAAATCGACCTTTTAATGTAAATTTTGCTTAAAATTAGATTCATTCACATTTTAAGCCTCTAGATTTTATTGGATAAATGTAAATACATTTAACAAACATATATAGTCATATTGTAGTTAGTTTTGTTCATTCCCACCAATAAAACGGCTAGGAGTTAACTACCATTTAAATTAATAATATTATATTATTAGTGTGCAACGTAAGATTTCAAATAAACCCGTTGTTGCGTATCAGGAATGCTATCGAACATAGAAACCCATTTAAATTAAAATTAATATTTAATTAAAAAATATTAATAAATATGAAAATGTAATATTCTTCATTTATCTGGGATGTTACATCCCTCCCCCCCTTTTGGGAATTGCGTCCTCCCAATTTTAAAATTGGGCTCGGGAACTTCATTGAAAGCCCCACATTGAAAAAAAAACAACAATAAAACTGTCACATTAAAATAAAGGAAGAGAAGTACAAGCTTTACCTGAGACAACAGATACCAGGATTCCATGAAAACATGGATATGGGGGTGAAAACAAACCATTACGTTCTAATAAAGAGTGGTAGATAACATGTTTAGGAGAAAGTTAACCACCATAAAATCACTTACTTTTGATGGGTTAAACAGTCTTTGAATCCCCAGTAGGAAAAGTTAACAGACAAGGTTTTTGTTTTAAGTTACATTTTATTGAGGAATTTATTTATGAGCTTAACTAAAAACATAAGGAAATATACTTACTTGTCATGTACACAATCATATTTTCCTATATTTCTAACAAAAACTCATATTTTCTCCGAACGATGAGTATTAAGGATGACTTTTTTTCACATTAAGAGCGCTATAATCAACTTCAAAAGAATCACATAATCCTAAAAAGATGAACTATATATTTCCCATGTATTTATAACTTAATCAAAACCAAAATGGTTTGCACCAGATTAAATAATCCCCAAAAAGGATAATCTTTTACAAAAAGAAAAACTACTCTTAATCTCTAAAATTTCTCAAACAAAACTCAAAGTTCAACAAAGAACATTCATTAAAAAGTTGTCCATAAAATTATTCAAAGTAATCCAAACTAAGATCGAAACACAAATCTCGAAAGGATCTAATCACATAGTCTTCTAAGATAAATCTTAACATTAATCTCCAAATAACATCAGTTACTCTTAAAGTCTCATATAGAAAAGTAATTAACCTAATCACATATCCTGCGTGAAAGGTTAATCATTTCCATAGATAACCCAAAATCGACTTATTCTTCATTCATAAAATCATTTAACTAAACATAATTAGTCATACAAACCAGGTACTTCATGTAGTCCAGTGGTAGGCGATAAATACCAGTCACACATTGGTTGTGGGTTCGATTCCCACAGCTTTGTCTGACGCGACGGGTTGTCACATGGTCCGCGTGTTGTCCTTTTTTTTTCAAAAACTATACAATTTTATAACATTCCAAAAAACAGATAAATTAATAAAAATAAATATAACATTTTTTTAACCACATAGGTCGTCTAATAACTTTCATTTTGCATCCCAAAAATGTATCAACCTGTAATTGCCTCAAATACTAGGATCATATAAACCCAAATGGTTCTTTTTAACTATATACACAAAAGAAAAGATAATTATTCCTTGAATAAAATTTTCATATATCAAACATCAGGGTTACACATACTATAAAAAGTCTTCAAATGTAATTCCCATCATCAAAAGAGCCTTAATACTTTTAAGCATTTCACCATCCTAAAATCTACCGTAACTCTTGAATCCCTTATATGTTGACATTTTACTTATTCAACATTCTTCACGATCCATTAACCCTTCCTTTTCAACTTATTCTAAAATACTTCTTTCCTATAAACAAAATCTTGAATCATATCATATGATTCAATAATGTCATAACAGATGTTAAGAAATAATCCATACCTTTCATTGGTCATTGTAAATTTCTTTATCCATAATTGGAATGGAATTAGGTAATGGTAAACAAATATTTGTACGATCCTGGTGATCTCATTCCCGAATTTTATTCTTAGGACATGTGTTTCTATAATGACCATGCACACCACATTTAAAACTTTCAATGGATCCTTCAGAAAGAACATATTTCCCTTTCCTTGAGTCAACTGAATGCTTCCTTTTTACATGGAAGGTTCTTGCTTTATGACCTTCATTTCCACATCTATAACATCTTCTCGTCCCTTTGAAACATTTTCCTATGTGTTTCTTTCCACATCCTTGACACATAGGTTTTTGAATATACTTACCTTTATGATTATTACCTTAACTTCCATGGGGATTTGATTCTTGTATAAATGATGCTTTATAAAAATCAACAAGGTTCAGGTGGTCAATCATAACTCTGGATAGTTGGTTGATAATAATCAAAAGAGTTCTCATTGCAGCTCCCATTTTATTTAGGTTCTCATTCAGAAAGTAATCACAGTTTTCTTCACATCCACAGTTACTTTGGTGCCTGCTAGATCTAGTCATTTACTAAAACAAAAAAGGTAAGTGTGAGTATATCAGTAAAATCATCCTATAATATCTTATGAGGAGAGTAAATATTAACATATAATTATTCATGTTATCTTAAACTAATTCACATTATCTAAAATAACTATGACACTTTCTAAAATCCTAACCATTATGGTAATGTCACTTATGCTTAAAGAATACCCTAACCTCTAAAGTTATCTAAACCGACCTCTGATACCAACTATAAAGACCCAACCTTAAACCTTACATAATATTGGATTAAATTAATAATTCACATTGAGGATCTTTTCAGGTTTAGATTTTTAGAGAATTAGGCCATCACTATTACATAAGAACTTTAATATTACAAGTATACCCTACTACACAGTATCAATTGTTTTCAAAAAATAAAAACTCTTAAAATGAAACATGTCTAGTTCCATGTTTTAGACAACATAACTTTTCCATGATCCCATCCTTGACCCTATTCCACATTATATCCTGTGAAAAACATTTCAAAAAAACCTGGGATGAGCATAAAAATCTCAAAAAGGGATAAAAAAAGAAGGAAAACTATTAGTTTTTCAAAAAAAAAAGTAAACAGTTAATACTTTAACATAAGTAATACTTTTCACCTTTATGAAGTAGTAAATACTCGTCACTGAATAAAATATCACTACTTACCCTTTTATAACCAAAATATTACCATAAAACCCATATAAAGAACACATAACATGTGAAGGTAACGTGGGACATAAACATACTTAAATGGAATAACCATACGGACGACTTCCACACATATCACTAAATGGAATATCCTTACGGCTGACATCCATACCCAATGCATTGGAGGTTATAACGTAACCACCCATCCTGGTATTCACGGCACCACCCGTCATATGGTTTATCACGTAACCACCCGTAAAATGTCCAAGTACCATTATAACACATAGAATGTTGCAAATATAAACATTTCACTAATAACATTTCATTTTAAATCACAAGAAGTAATTTCAAAATATTGAAATAATCAATCCATTTTCAAAAACCATTTAAAAAAAGATTTTGGAATCAAAGTGTCCCATACCAATTTAAAGTTTTTAAATGAATTATCATTTTAAAACATTAATTTCCATATAAAAAAAATCATAAAACACATTTTTAAAACATGGACATTAAGGAGAAATATTTAAAAGAATAAATCTTTAAAACATTTAAATGGATATTTTAGTTAAAGAGTTTTTCTAACAAAAAGTGAGACACTTGAATACAAATAATTGAGGAATAAAATTTAATCAGAACTTTATAATATCATGAGATTAAAGGGATTCAAGATATAATATGTCAAAGGACAGTATATACACCACATAAGAGTGATTTGGTGTATAATAACAATGATGTCTCAGTGGAAATATAAATTGAGATGAAATCCCTTATAAAGATGGTATCCTTAAATTAAGGATAAATCAATAACATTATTATGTGTGAAAAATATAAATAAAACCAATATAATTGGATATTAAGTTTAAAACAATCATTGTACATTCACACATATTCATAGGATGACATATTCAAGAAGTACAAGTTTAACCCGAATAATTGAAATTGTGTTAAGAAGTTCCCTTGCAAATATTTGAAAGCCAAATGACGTCGCTTTAAAATTCAGAAAATGTGCTGTTGAGAAAAAAAGGGTATCTCATCACTTGGACATAAAATTTACATAAATAAGGATATATAAGAACATATCCCAACATAATAAGATGTAAATTAAAAGACATAACAAAAATAAGTCTTTTAAAAAGAGGAGGGTGGAAGGTTCCCTTCCTGATTTGGTAACTTACAAGACATACACCACATGAAAGAATGACAATAAAATTTAGATGTAAATACCCATCAATTAAATTGTATTACACAAATTGTAGATTTATGGGCCATACATACACCACACAAAAGGAAATAGTAGTAAATATAGCATTAATCTCATAGGAATAAAAAGTGAGATGAAACACTTTACCACGTTGTAATCAACTGAGTCGTATAAAAAAAGTTAATAACCACTAAATTAATCATAGAATAGCATGAATACAATGAGAATAAGGATACTATATATCAATTTTCAGTAATCAATACACCACATGCAATGAATAAGTTTCAAACAATGGAAATCTCACGGAATTAAAAGTGAGATAAGAAATCCCTTACCTCATTGTCCGACATGACCCGTTCGTTCTTTAATCTCCTGAATAATAAACTAATATTAATTTATTCTTGTTAAGAACATTTTTTAAAGTTTATTATTCCTTTTATATTACTTATTACCATGTTATAAACATTATGTAATCATTTAAGTTAATAACGGTCGTTTTGTTGATATTTGGTAATTGAGTAAAAAAATGAACACCTTATAATTACAAGTTGTTCATGTGGTAATATGTCCATTATCCTAAGAATGGTATTAATGATTTAGATATCATATATATTATATATATCTAGTATATACATGTATTTATAATAGTACATAACATTTAAAGGTACAAAATGAAATGCACCGTTCAAGGAGATGGTAAGCCGTATATACGCATGAACGCTACGTCCATTTGGATTTATTATTTAAATGGAATTAAAAACATAAAGATACATAGTTATATTATAATTCCAGTATAATATAATATAAAATATTATTAACTCCATCCTTTATACGTCCCACATAAGGCATTTAATGAGTCATATCACTTTGAGGGGGCAGTAGTCTGCACTTCCTCTAATGAGATTATCATATTTACCCACTATGGAAACCATAAAGTATTTATATAAATGGAAAAAATACCGAATAATAAATAAAACATAAAAATTATATATAAATACAGTGCCATCATAATGGCCACCATGAGAGGCGGTTGGAGATATTTGAACAATCATCGTTTCGTGAGGCGTTAGTTTGTCATCCACAGAAACATTATGGTCTTTACCCACTAGATCAGGGTGTGTTTAAGTGTAGTTCGAATACATATCATAAAAATATCCTATAATATTGAGGGTACTGTTTTTGTTACCAAATAAAGTATTAAAAAGAGTTTTAGGGTTTGGAGAAGTAAAATAAAAGAAAACAATTTAAGAGAAACTGTTACCTTTAATTTGGGTAACTCCCTTTGGTTTGAACCGAAGGACTTCTTGAAGTTCCTTATACCTAAGTTAAGGCTTCTAGGAGGAGGATAGTTATTTAGGGAGATTAATTGGGCAGATTTTGGACTATCCAAATGGCTTGAGAGGTGTGAGGAATTGGTTAGAAGTGGTCTCCTTTTATAAGGGAGAGGATGGGTTCTTTTGGAATGTGTGATAATATTATTTTATTATATAATGATATTCGGTTTCAAAAGGTCCAAAAATCATTAGAGTATAAGATAAGATAACTCATGGTCTAAATAAAATCATGCAATAATAATTGGACAGGTTTTGGATTTTATTTTAATATTTAAAATCTTATTTATTTAAATGATTTATTAATGATGTAAATACTGCAACATTATTGCATCATAAATAATTTAATTTATATGATGTCTAAAAATTATAAAACAAATACCATGTTGTAGGAAATATTTTTATCTTTCCAATGAATAATTATAGTCAAAAATATAATTTATATAAACCCTTGTAAAAATTAATTTACTAAAAGATATTTTCTTTTGTCATTTTTGCCTTTACATTAAGTTAATTAATCTAAATTGTCATTTTCACTCCCAAGTGGATAAATGGGGTCCCAAAATTGACCCCAATATTCCCTAAGTCGTTAATGACTCAACCAATATGGTTTGGAAAAGTTTTAAGGTAATTTGGAATTATTATAATATTCTTTTTACCATGAATTAACCTATTTACCTTTAACGTGGTAAATAAAAGTCAAAAGTTACTATTCACCAAAAATTATTTTCATCTTAATGAACCACATTTTCCTTCTTGATAACAACTATGTATGTCATATTTTTGAAATTAAATTTACAAAAGTGGTAAATTTTCATTTAAATGAAAAAGTCAGTTTTTTAACTACCATTAACTGGTTTCACTATTCATCAAAAATTGATGTTTTTCAGAAAAATACCAAAAATTCAGCCTAAGATTTATTTGATATTCTGAATTCAAAAATGATGTCTATTTTACCAAATTAAAAAAATATAAGTGTCATTAATTAATTTTAAAATTAATTCCCATCATCAAAATAAATAGCGTGTTTTTAAGAAACAATAATTATCAAAAGATTGATACTTGTTTATGTCCAATTTCAATGTGAAATTAATTCGAATGACCAACACTGGATTAAATGGTAAAAATATATTATAATTACACTTTAAAAAAAATTAAAAAGATAATATATCCATATAAATAAATTAGATTAAAATGTAGTTCTGAATTAAAATACAATATTTTCACTATTCATTAAAAAATGAACTTTATCGGAAAAATTACAAAAATTTAAACAAAGTAAATTTTTATGTCCCCATTATAAAGAAGAATTTTATTTGTTCAAATAGAATGTATTAAAGTGACCAAAAAAATATTTAAAGAGGGTTCGCCATTAAAAGGCAGTAAATCAACCTTTTAATGTAAATTATGCTTAAAATTAGATTCATTCACATTTTAAGCCTCAAATTTTTATTGGATAAATGTAAATACATTTAACAAATATGTATAATCATATTGTAGTTAGTTTTTTTCATTACCACCAATACAATGGCTAGGAGTTAACCACCATTTAAAATAATAATATTATATTATTAGTGTGCAACGTAAGATTTCAAAGAAACCCATTGTTGCGTATCAGGTATGCTATCGAACATAGTAACCCTTTTAAAGTAATATTAATATTTAATTCAAAAATATTAATAAATATGAAAATTTCATATTCTTAATTTATCTGGGATGTTACATTAAATGCCTATATTCCTTGTGTGACACATGGATTCTTATATGAATTCCATGGATGAACTCATTTGGATTCTATAATTCTTATGATTGAGTGACACTTAAAATTATTTTATGGAATGTCGAGGATAGAATAATGAGAGAATAATGTGATATTCCTAAGTGATATATGGACTCATTATGAATTTCCAAGGATAGAATTATAGGGTTGTTGATCATATGGTCCATGGGTGATACTTAGGCTCCCTTAGTGGGTCTGAAAGGATGGAATTGAGTTGCAATGATGTTATAATACACCTAGAGCGATACCTAGTTTTCTATGAGGATCTTCATGGATGGTATTATATGGTGTTGGTCCATATTATACCTAAAGTGAAAACTAGATTCTAAATGTGGAATTCTAACGATGTGCTTATGTTACTAATTGTGTAGTGAATCAATTGATTTATATGACAGGTTTTCTAGGGAAACACACAATAATGGATTCAGTGAGAGTCTTATACCTTAGAGATGGCCAGTTGAGGCATCTCCATAGCATATTTCCTCTGGGGGATATTTGGATTCAAGCTAGGTCCCAATATATTGTTAATTAAATGATATTGAATAATTAAATGAACTATATTATAAATGACATAGGCTTGATTGTTAATTAAAAGACTTACTTTCAAAAAGAAATTTATAAAACTAATTGGAAATTCAATGAGAAAATGGAATTTATAGGATGTTTACATTTAGTATTTCCTTAGATATTCTATTACTACCAGAATTTTTTTGTTCTTATATATATCACTTACTATATGGCACTAGACTGTGGAAGGTTTCCTATTGGGATTATGTATCATGTCTTGTTTAGGCTATATATGACTAATCGAACTAAATAAGTGATATTAGGTATGGAAAAGTCAATGTGCCTTGATAAAGGAAATTGGATGCAACTTAGGAGTAGAGGAGAATCAGATTGAGGTGAGTCTTGTTATTCTAGATGGATAGTTTGTTTTTATATTTTTTCTTTTGTTAAATGTATTGTATTAATACCATGTATACCTATTTTTTGTCATTTTTAGATTCATATGACATGTATCATCATCATTTTATTTTAGATTAATTTATTATCATTATGTATTACCACTATTTATCTATTTTCTAACAGTTATTAATATTTCAGCTATTGTATTTTGTTCTATTTTTGTTGTGTTCTACTCTGGTGACAAGGGCATAGTCTCCCTACAGACACACATCGGCCCTCCCTATTCGTATGAAGCCTCTGGCATTTAAGGAGAGTGTTTGAGTCCATGTGGCCAATAGGGTTCAGGGAACCATTGAGTGGAATCTGGGTATGGGATGTTACATATAGTATGATCAAAAGAAGTAAATTCTTAAATCTAGAAGTCACACGTTCTAAATTTCCCATATAACTAATTTTCTATACGAGTCTGAATAAAGATTCATAAATGAATCTTATTCTCATCAAAAAAATTTGGTTTATAAAAACACAAATTGAAAATTAAGCTATGAGAACAGTTTCTGTTTCTATGGTTTTTAAAATCATGGTCGTAGGTAGCCTATACCCATGGTTTGGAAAACCATGGCTATAAGCCAACATATATCCACAGTTATATGAAACCATTGAAATAGGTTTTGAAGGAAAATAAAAAGAACATGATAAATTTTTAGTTATATAGCTATGGTTTTTAAACCATGGCCATAGTATCCTATAGCCATGGTTTAAGCCGTGGGGATACCCACCTATGGTTATAGGTTAAATGGTGGCCATAGGCAACTATAGACACAGTTTACACCCTAGCAATAAGTTTTTTAAAATAATTATTAATTATAATTATATGTAACTATTTATATATTTATATTTATACATATATTAGTTATCAACGTAGTGGTAATGTCTTGGCCAAATATAGTGGAGGTCTCATGATCAAACCTCCCCAGGTGCATTTATTTTCTAAAGGTTGTCGCATGAGAAAATATTATCGGGAGAATTTAAATTTTTAAGGCCATCACAATGGTTTCAAACTATGGCGATAGAAATGTATTTCCATGGTTCAAAACCATGGCCATATACACCTGCATCAATGTTTTCAAACTACTAAAATAAACTCATATGGTCACAATTTAAACCCTAACTATAGCCACATATGGCCACAGTTTCAACAATTTACATAGACAACTATTGCCACAATTTAAACCATGTCAATATGTTAGACCCCATTGTAATGGAAATAGATCCCATAATTCAAAAAACCCTGTACATAGGCTATAACCACATTATATGACCCTATTTCCATAGTTTTTAACCGTGGGAATTGGATGATTTTGTAGTTGTGAAAGATATGATAAATAAATACAATAATGAAATTATCAAGATATTACATGAACACTTTATTCATAAAATCCATAAATATATATGGTTTATTAGTCAGTCCAAATGGAATTACAATAATGTTGTAATGTCCATACCTCATATGAAATGTTGTGTTTTGAATATCTTGCTTCAATACTTAGATTTGAGGAGACATGAAAAAAGATAAATCTTTGAAGAATATTATTCTCCTTGAAGTTTATCAAATGGGGTTTCTGTACTATGAAGGTGATACTTCTTATTTATTATAATGGAATTTATTTCCATGTAATCAATGCATAGACATATATTATAATCCAGCCTTTTCAAAATTAGATCATGTAATCCCCAATGAAATTTTTTTTGGTGTATGAGTCCCTTATCACACAACTCATGTTATTGTTTATTTTATTAAATGGGTTCTATGTTACCTAACCAATAGGGTGTATATGATATTTTTTTCATCATGTATGATTAAAACAGAATACTCAACTTCATGATCAACTGGATGCCTATGAAGTTATTTAGAAATCAAGTTAATATCTTCGCTCAAAATAACAACTGCTTTTATTCTATGGTTCCCTTTACATTCCATAGGTTTATATTTTACTCTTATCCCACATATTCCCAAATGATAGGTATTATAGGTCAATCAAGATATGATTTAGATGATGTAATATCTCTTTAAAAATATTATGTTTTCAATACCTTTAACACAAATTTTAATCTCTCTCACTCATCATTAAATTTTTTCTTTATAATTTTCAATCCAATCTATAAGAAATATTTTTTACGAGTCAATAATTTGTAAAATGATCATGTTTTAAAATATATCATGCATATAACTCATAATGGGAACAATATAAAATATCCATATTAAAAGAATATTTCCACTGGGAATCTTGATTTACACTTTCCTTCTTAATGTTCTATGGAATTATTTGTTTTCATTATAAAACATGGAAGATATAAAAGAGTGAAATGATCTAAAATCAAATAGATCATTATCTAAATTTTAGTATTTGATCTTCATTCCTAAAAATTCTCCATAAATAACTTCATCCTCATATATAGTGATAAAATCATCATGGACTAACTTCCTTATCCTTTTCTTAATAAAATTTCCTTGATGTTTGGGATATTAATTTAGAATGATCACAATATCCTTACAGTTGAATAATTATGAATTATATGATTATTTATTTTCCTTTCAATCCAGATCCTGATGGCCTTTATCTCTATACATGAATAAAAACCACATTCCCAAAAAGTATTTTCTACAGATATTCATTCAATATTTATTACATGTTATAAATTCTTCCCTTTGCTTCTTCCCTTTAGAGTTATTTCATTTTCTATGAATCTCAATTTCCCTATTATTCTATTTATTTACTTTGAAATCATAATACATGTATAATTTATTCTACATAGATATGGCGAATGATACGATTTCCTCATGTGATGAGAGTTTTTTGGATACTTGTTCCCTTAGAAGGATTTTCATTATCCCATCAAAGAAACTGTCAATATTACTTTTTGGATTACACTCATAGTCTAAAACATGAGTTTATAACCATGCAAATTTGGATTAAGAAATAGCCACATTTTCATGTTACTTATTTTATTAGACTTGGACATTGAATCTATGAATTTTTCTTGATACTCTCAAGGAAAATATTTTTCCACAAAAATTTCCATAAAATTATTCCACTACATGGTGGTCATTTTATTCTTATCCTTCATGTATTTAATTAATGAACACCATGGAATTGTATCCCTCATGAGATTATAAAATACCATGTAAATATTTTCGCTTTAATGACACACAAAATTAATAAATATATTCTCTAATGATTATATCCTTCTACTAGATACAAATTGATTAGTATTCACATTGAATGATAAATGATTTAGATAAATTATGGGGTCCAATATTGTCCCACTATATTGTGGATCAAAAAGTTTCACTACATGTGTATGGTTATTTTTTATAAAAGAATTCATGTTACCCAATATAGTAAAAAAAATTCATCTCTATACTTAGATCTAATTCTAGATCTATTTTCATTATGTAAAAGAGGATTGAAATCCTAAAATAGATTACGTGCATTGATACAATTTCAATTCTTTCTCATATGTGCCAGATCTATACAATGGCATACCCTAGATTATATCAGAACATTATGAATCTGAATGTATTATTCCAAAACTAGTGAAACACTAGAAATAGTATGAAAATATTTTCTTAGAAAATCTTATTTTCTTAATATTAATATTATTGGGAATATTCTAAAACCATAAAAACATTTTAAAAACATTTCTAATTATTTAAAAAGAAAATATGAATTGAACCGAGAATATACATGGGAGTGTCATACTAGGTGCAAATTAAGGTAACACTCATCACTGAAAAAAATGGTGGCAAAAATATACCTGACCATATATTTTTATTTTTATTACTCATTGATGCATATATGCCAAAACCACATCCCCTTGTAGTATCCATACTGGGGTGTATTTCTAATAAAATCACATTTTATTTTACATGATAATAAATTTAATATATTATACTAAATTTATACATATCCTCAAATGTTTTTATAGGATTATGTTCCCAAATATTGGATTTACAAAACATAGTTAACAAGGTTTCTACTAAACTTCCTATGATTCCTACTGTAACACCATGACCCCAATAACCAAATTTTTTTAGTTATTTTACTATATCTGATAAAAATAAAAGGTATAACATCTTGAAGTATAGAATAATTTAATAGCCTTGTGAGAATATAGAAATACATGACTAGAACATTATATATTAAAATATGAAATATAGTATAATAATTCATATGAAAACATTATTATTTATTCTACTAAATAAATGATTACATTCATATATACATTAATTCTTAGTAACCTAGGGAAAGGATTACATAATAATGGTTGAGGTAAGATACTAAATTAGGGAAAGAATATAACAGAATACATCCTTATATAAATATGGCCTAGATAAACAATAATCATATATACTATATGGATAATTCCATAAAAGGGGACTAAATTCATGGATAACATGAAAACATAAATGATCACCTATATAAAATTAACTAGTTTCATAATAATATAATGAAAAAAATTTGGAAATCAAAATCTTAAAATCAAAAAATTATTCTAATAAAACATATAAAAAATGGCCAGGAATACACCAAATACAAAAATTAGATTGTCTAAATGTACCTAATAATGTATCGAGAGGATATAACAGCTTCCCAATCACTTACTACGTCCTATTAATTCATCATATGAAAGGGTTGAATAAAAATTCAATACATAATAAACATAAATATTCTTATTGGAAACCTATCATATGAAATTCAAAAATTTTCCCGGAGAAATATTTATAACATTATCATAATACATATAAATTAATATAGTTGATGCTATCAAAATACTATATCCCTAGTAAATAATTATAATCACTAAAGAATTTTTTCATAGATGAAAATAGTTTTAAAATATCACTAGATGATTTTTTTAAAAATTCCATTATATTATGGGATAAATTATTTTAAAATATAAAATCTCTTGAAAAGTAGTAAGACTATTTTACTTGAAAATGATTTTGGAAACATGTAAATAAAAAATTACATTTAATAGTTTTTAAGATGGTGGGAAATTATCTTTATGATTTTTGTGTTAAACGAATATTATGTTTACCCCATGGGTAAAAAGTTCTTCATTTAGAAAACTACAACAATATTCCTTATAACCATTTAAAAAAAACAAATCACATGTAAAAATTTCATTAATCAATTAGTGGATAATAGTAAAAAATTAAGAAATAATTTTAATGAAAAAATAGATATGGATGAAAAAGATTCCCATGTTAATAAGAAATCTAGTTTTGCATAAAAATATTCTTTTGGCCTTTTTTTAATTCCCATGAAGATAGAAAATGGAACTAACACATTTAAAACCAATAAATAACTACATGAGAATAAAATATATGAGGTTTAAGGTGGAAATATATTATATTATCCCATGTATAAACATAAACATTAAAATCCCAAATATTGTTAAGATTGTAAAATAAACCTTTAACTTCGGTCTATCATTCTTTGTAAGTGATTTTATCCTCCAATTTTAAAAGATAAATTTATTATAATATTATAATAGAAATATATATATATTATCATATATTATCCACTTATAACATTTAAATTCACTTTTATTAATAATTATTTAATAAAGTCATTATTTCTGAGTGTTAACAATTTTTTTTCTTTATGTATGTTTCAGTTCACTAGTTTCAATTCTTGAATGTTTCTCATCGATTCATAAACTATAAAAGTTTATTAATTATATAAATATCATATATATATATATTCACTATATACATTTTGGAATCATCCTTGAAAGGTAGAGACAAAGGAATAAATTTAATTGATCGTAGAGTTGATAGGTTGTACGTACACATGAACATTGTTTTCACTTTTTAAAGGAAGGAAAAAAGAATGGTAAATAATAATTCAAATTTAATGATTCATTATTATATCATATATATAATATATATTCATTATATATATCATTATTACCATCCATGTAAATTGGATATGAAAAACATGCTACATCTCATTGTGGAGGTGGAGGTCCACCCATACACACGAGTGACAATATAAATTTTCAAAGGATTGGAAGGTAAAAATGTATATATGATATTATAATTTCATAAGAATAATAATTCCATAAATATTATATATAATCCTTAAATCCATCATAAGAACCATTGATGAAATATGGTTATGGAAAATGAATTCAATCTTTACGTGGTGGTGATAGTCCACATATAGGAGTGAGAGACACATTCACTTCTAATTTGATGGATAAGGAGTTATATAGAAGCTATAATAAATTCTACATATATATGGGGTATATTTTTTTATTAAATTTTATTGTTTGGTTCATGATTTAAGGTGTAAATTAAGAAGTAAAAAATATTTATCTTTGCAATCACGATTACCTTCTTTTATAGAAAATATCCTTTAGATATCCTCTTAAAGACCCTAGGGTTTGCCTTTTAGTAATACCATAACCTATAGAATGTTGATAATATTTTTGGGGATATAATGTTTTAGGTTTAAGTTGATCTATATGGGTCAATATATGTGAGTAAGGGAGAGGAGGAGGTTCCCTATTCCAATTGAGGCGAGTGGCACATTTGTATTTTTCACAGTTTAAAAATAATACCATGTCACTTTCTAGGAACAATTTCTAAAAAAACATATTTGAATCTAATAAGGTTATAGTAGAAATAAAACCCTAAAATGAGGTTTCAAAAATATTTTATATCATTTAAGACATATCCATTGGTTCAAATCCTTCATTAACCATTTTTAACAATAACCACGGTAATAATTGTTTCAACCTTAAAAGGTCACAATTATATATATACAATAAAAATTGAATCATAAGTTGTAAAATAATGAATTTTAAAACTATATATAATCCTTTTTGTCCACATTCAATATTTTTATTATTTTTAATGAATTTATTAAAATATAACTTTTAGTGAAATATCATTAATATCATTTTTGACACTATTCATTTAATTTGACTTTAGAGACATAAATATAACAAATTAATTTGAATTTAAAATTCCTAAAAAATAATTATACTACATTAGTAACAATAAAATTCATGTGAAACCACATGTAATCCAAGAAATAATACTTTTTATGTTTTCAAAATCATTCACATTGATTTCTCACTAGCTTCCACAAGCATTGTGGCATTGTTGTTTAAGATTTTAATGCAATTATGAAATTACTAAAATTTAAAATTAAAATAAAATCATATAAATATAGTAATAATGATTAAAATAAAAAATTATATTCATTCATTTCATATTCGTATCCCTATGTGATCATATTGGATTAATTCAAAAGAAAGAGAGTGATATTTTATATTTTTACTTTCTATAAAATATTATATAGAAAATTTTGAAACGAAAAGTGACCCAAACATAATTATTTATAGATTATAAGGAAATAAGGGTCAAAATAACTTCATCCAAAAATATCTGTGATGTGGACTATTTACATTCAACCATATTTTTAACCTCGATTTACCCGATTTAAACTTTTATCATGGTGAAAATTTTTTCCTATATTTACAATTCATTTTGAAAAAAACATAAGTAAAAATTATTAAATAAAATTAATTATTTTATTCTAAATACATAATTTATATTAATAGATTAAATATCTATAAATGATAGAAATACATTTTATAATAATCCTACAAAGCTTGATGAAAATAGGTTTTTTGGAAACTTCCATTTGATGTGTCAAGGTAATTTGATAGAGAGATCAAATATAATTTTTATCTAGATGATATAATTTTTTTTGCAAGAAAAATATAATTAAAATTTAAAACCAATCCAAAAAAAGAATATTCCTTAAAAATATTAGTAATGAAAATACTTTTTCATTAAAATCAGTATTTTTTGTATTCATCAAAACATTAAAGTTTATAGAATATTCCCAAATTTTTACTCTAAGAAATATATGACACGATTATTTCAAAAATTAGATGAAATTAACAAAATTCAGTAATAAAATATTATAATTTAGGTTTTACTCCCATCCATGAATAAAACTATGTGTATTATGTTATTGTTTCCCTTAGAAAAAGAGAATGCTATAATTGAATCTTGAGTGTTACAAGTTTATCTTTCCATTTCTGCTAGATAGACTAGATCAATGTTTGATCAAAGCTACCAAACCAGGAATGTTATAACTCATTATTCTGGGTTATTTTGACTTAATCTTCCTAATAAAATATCAAATTTATATGCCCAGTTAAAATCCCAAAAAGAACCACCTAGATAAAATTCGATTTTATTCTCACCACACATCCACCTCACCCAACCAAAGAAAATTTAGTGTTTGAAAAATGAAAAGGCATAAACCATATCTAGTTACAAAATCTCAATGTTAATCTTAGGGAAAAAAATAATTACAACTAGATAATCCTCTACTATTTTAGTCTTAGGAAAACATTAGGGGAAAATGAAGAGACACATAGCTTCTAGGGCCCATTATATAGCTCGAGAGAAAGGTAAGTCAATGTCAATAGGACAATCAACCAAGTAAGAAATTGTATCACTCATTTTTAATTATTTTTATTTATTTAGATCCCCTATAAGAAATAAAAAATAGTATAGTCTTTTGGCACTTGATCCCTCTTAATATATGGAATCCTCATTTCAAATCCCTCCATTATGGTTTTCATTATACAGATTCACTATACTCCTATATTTGAATAGAAAAAATTTAGAGGATGGGGAATGTACAAATGTCTCTATATCTAGCCTGCCTACACCCATAAAATAGAAAACTACTAAAATGTGACGATATATCATATCAAAATATCTGACATTTCCCTTTGATGATAGTAGATATGCTACTATATTAATCCCAATTATATCCATCTTAGTGTGCCTTCTTAAGGGGAAACCAAATCCCAAAATCTTTCACCTCATAAAATGGTCCCGGATTATAGTTATGGTATATATTATTCTATATCCAAGACACTTACATCCATGTAATAGAATAGTTTTAATGGATAATGTATTTCCTTAAAATTCATATATGATAAAATTATTTGGCAAATTATTATTGAATATATTTTTCTTCATACATGATCTATTAGATTAAATTATTCCTAATATTAGTCCTTTTATGTTTTTAACTATTATGAAATAATGATCAATATGGAATGGATGATTGGAAATAGTCCTAGGTAAAAAATAATTTAAATCAATCATTAAAATAAAGTGGAATAATAACAAATTAGAGTGTCCATTTAGTTTAAAAAAAACATGTAAGAGGAAAAAAAATTGAAATACATTAAATAGTACACTCTACACAGGCATGAATTTCATTAATTTAGAACTTGGACTCATCAATGTTACATCGAGGTTTCACTAGATCTCTATCATCAGTTTCCTCATCGAGGTGTATCACTTCGGCTCTGGAAGCAATATTTATCTCACTTGACATTTCATCCTTGAACAACCTATAATTTTCTCCTAAGTATAATTTAGTGTTATTTAGTTCTCAATGAATTTGATAAACTAAATGTTCATTTTCATCATCTAGACATTGTTCCCCCAGTATAGTCTCTAATAAGTGTGATCTATCTGGAGCTACTTCAACCTAAATATTAACATAGAACAGGAATGATTCAACCTTGGAGATAGATAGTTGGGATATCTTCCATTTCTCTCATTCTCATATGATGTATGCCATGGTAGTATAGATATATTGATAGTTTAATAACACATATTTTAGAAACATAAAAAGATGGAGAAGCCAATAAGAGGTATTTATTACATTATCTATGGTGGTCTTATGACCTAGCTTTCATAAAACCTTCAATAAATGTTTTCATGAGGTATGTTGAAAGTCCATAGACACTTGGTCCATTTCAAAACCGTTCCTATATAATGATATATAATTAGGGACATGTTAACATAGAGTGAATATCTGATTATTTCCCCTCAGAGATGGTGGGAATCATGATAGTCCTAAACACCAGGCACTATGGTAATTTTAGAATAGGGATTGAAGGATATTTTATAGGAACCTTCGCTTATAGATAAAGTGTTATATAAGATATAACATGTTCATGTGTGTGTTTATATATATATATATAGATTAATTGTTGGGAACTAATTTAAACAGAACATGTTTTAGAAAATATCCCATTTCCATTGAAGCTTCAACCACTCAAGTTGGTTACGCTTCCTATAGTGGGGCCATATGTCCTCCACGTCTAATAAAGGTATACTCATAATTATGTTAGGATAGTTACCCACTGAATTCTTCCAACTATTTGTTATCATGGGGTAATTTTCACCACCTATTATCATATGATCACCCACTGGATCTTGACCACCTTCCATGATGGTCACACCATTGATTCTAATTTTTAGACTTTTGGGTATAAAAACATTTTCTGGAATGATCATGGAATAGTTCATATGGTCAAGATTGACCCACCCTCACATGTTATCATTATATTGGTTACAATATATTAAGTGTCAAGAAAGTTCCAATCTCCCATTGATGGGTAAATAAGATATATTTTCTATAGATAATTCTTTATAAGACGGGGTTCATAATATAATGTCATGTATGTATATAATCAGAGTAGAAGGGGGGACTTACTCATATATAACTCTTTGTGAAGTCATTAAACTAAGTTAGGTAGAAATGATGTATATCATTAAAATGATGTCATTTATCATATCCATAGTTTCAATAAACCTAATGTTCCCTATCATGGAATATAATTTTTTTTTGTTTGATATGAGTTTCATACTTTTCAGTTAGAAATCATACATGAGACATCCACCCCACCAGTACAAGGGATGATTAGTGTGGGATTTGTTGATGATTCAACCACCATTGTAATACCTACTTCTACAATAAAAGGAGGGAGTTTTTCTTGATATTACCATATTATATTCTTTCGGTTTTTGTAAAAAAATACAAACCAAAAAAGAGATAATCTAATAAATGAATCCTTATATAAACAGTCAGATATATATATATATATATATATAAATTATGTGTTTGTAGATGATGGAATTTAACCAATCATTTTTTATCATTATGAATATGTTTTCCAACCCCATTGTGTTTCTCTAGTGTTTTTATTTTTTCGAGGTGTATATTGCATTTAATCTAGGGGAAAGGGTACTGGAGAAGGGATGAGGGAGAATGGATTCTACCATTCTTCTTCCTACATCACCCTTTTATCTTATGACAACACTTATGATATTGTATCAGCTAATCTTATAGAACTTATTAGAATGCTTCATGCAGTGAACTCCATTAATTCCACTGGTACATCCATCATCATTATCCTCTATAAGAAAGAAAAATTGGATATTTTCATGAACGGATTTATGGTTAAAATAATGGATTTTGAAGAGGAAATATATATCATCATGGTTAATGTGTAATGACTAAAATAAACATTAATGGAAATTATTCTTGATCTAATTAAATGTCTTATTAGGGTTATATAAAATGTGAACTTCATTGGTTTTATGTTTCTGGAATTTAAAATACCGTTATGAATTGTGACCATTTCTAATATATCTTTGGAACAGTAATCACATGATTATTATAAATATAGGTCTTTAACAAATCCAATTTACTCAGACAAAGGAAGTGATGGCCTCATCCAGTAGACTTTCCCCATACAAAGCCCATTTTTTAGAGCTCGAAAAAGAGGTGATGTCATTGGGCTTCCCTCTTGACCAAGCCCAAGTCAAGCTTGAATGAATTATGCTTGAGAAGAACTAACTACAGGAGAAGTGAAATTCAATAGAGATTACCACCTGAGCGATGTTATCTGAGCCACACCAAGAGTATGTCACCATTACACACCTTATACTTCGGTACTATGCAGGTGTTATAAGGGGTTATGTAACGAGAACCTATTACTATGACTACATACATTATTCTTGTATAGGGAATATAAATTCATTTAATTGTAACTTTGTAAATAGTTTTTAATGCACAAATAATATTCTTAGTTAATATTCTACTAAGAAATCTATTTTGATGAATTAATGGATTTTTAAATTAAATAATATTTTCATAAAATATTATTATTTTTATTATTATCAAATTAATTTTTATTAAATATAAATTAACGTATAATTTTATGAATACAATTGTAATTTTTATTAATGTTTGAAATATTTTTTTGTCAAAACCCATGAATTCTTGATAAATGTCGGTTTTTATTTGAAAAGTAAAAATTCACATATTTAGAAAATTATTTAAATTAAATGAATATTATATTTTTAATCAGGACGTCAAAATCATCCAATGGGGAATTTTTCATAATTTTTTTAGACATTCAAATTTTTGGGTAAAAATTAAATACCGTCTAAATATATATAGGGTTTTATGAAATCATACTAACCCAATGGTGATTTAATAAAATACGATAAACATTATGTTTGGCCAATATATTTTTTATATTTAAAATAATGTGATTTTAGATTTGTTTTAATTGTTTTACAAATCTTTAGTGGACCCTCCATGACTTATTAAACATTTTTTCTTTTTAAATTGTTTTCCTTGAGAGTGTGACTCACCTCCACATAAGAAACCCTGATATTTTAAGAAGTTCGGAAATTGAACTTATAAAATATTTGTTTCCACTCCCAATTGGCCCAAAACATGGGCAAAAACCATTTTCTAGTTTGTGGTTTTGATTAGTTTAATGTGAGGTGTCCCAACCCTAAATAATAAAGAATTCCTTCTCCTTTCCTATATTAACCCACCCATTACCCCACTTCCTCTTCACTAAAATCCTTTAAAGTTCAACCAAACCTTTCCATAATCTCTCTAGAATCATCCCAAGGTTCCCCATGCTCCCAAAAATCCTCTATCAAGCCTCCTCATGCTTTAGGGACCACACTTCCAAGTAAGGGATTTCTTCATTTCTCATTTTTGTCCAATTTTCGTTAAGTTGTTATTCCATTTTGTTTTTAATCAAAAAAGTTGGGGTATGTTGATACTCCTTTTCATCACATTGTCTAAAATAATGGAAAGATAAATACCTTATGTTCAAATTTATTCAGCCTTTGAAGAAAACATCAAAAATTGACAAAGGCATGAACAAGGCTTCAAATGCATAAGGGTCGCGCAAGTTACCTCACTGTCGCGCAAGTATACTTGTGCGCTGCCTAATGGTCGTGCAAGTGACTTTCGCACCCTAAATGATAACCACCTGGGGTCTTCTCCAGCATATAAATTGACCCTGTGGGACCCCCATTTTGAGGAGGATTTTTTCCAGAATTCAGATTTAGATCTATGAACGCCCATGTCTCTTCTTCAGGTCAACCGAACACATATAAGGTAATTCTTTACCTAGAATGGAAGGTCTAAACAAGAGGAGTAAGGTCTAAGTGTTAAAATTCACTAACAATTGCGTGCCTACAGTGTTTTACCCTTAACGGAAATGAACATACTTGTGCGTCACCCTACTTCTTCACCAGAACTTACGCGCCCTCTTCTGGAAAGCCTCTAGGGATAATACCAAGGGTTTGATTCAAGTCTCGCCCAAGTATTACTCTAAGCACTGACAACCGCGCAAGTACCCATGTGTCGCACAGGTATACCTGCGCGCCCAGGACTTGCGCACCCATGCAGTACTTGCGTGCCTTCCAGGACTTGCATGCCCCTGCCTTTTTGGGTGCCTTTCTTGCCCATTTAACCCCTCTAATGCCATTCCACCTCTTTTATTCAAGATTTAGTCTTCAAGACACTCTTCAAAACCATTTATGGCATGATTTATTGATTTGGCTTCCTTATCTGAAAGGAACACCGTGGAACATTTCTCAAAACCTAGTGATTTACACATCTTTTTGTCACTAAAGATTGAGATTTCATTCATTCAACTTCATCCTTTAAAGAAGAGAGAACCCCTTAATCTGGGCCTCCTTTTCAGGAATAATCCCTAGTCTTAATTCTCAATTCTGGGCATCCTCCTTAGGAGTAAGCCCCAAGTCCTCATTAACCTGGGCCTCCTTTTCAGGAGTAAGCCACAACCTTAAAGTTCCAAAATCTGGGCATCCTCCTTAGGAGTAAGCCCCAAGTCATCATTAACCAGGGCCTCCTTTTCAGAAGTAATCCCCAGTCTCAAATATGGGCATCCTCCTTAAGAGTAAGCCCCAAGTCCCTTAATTTTCTCTTAACCAGTCCAAATTTACTTTTGATCTGGATATCCTTCTCAGGAGTAAATCCCAATCATAATTTCCCTCCTAATTTGGGCCTCCTTTTCAGGAGTAAGCCCCAAATTAGAGTATCCAAATCTCCATAAAGTACATATACCTTTATGGACCCTGTTCCTGGATTTCTTCCCTGAAGTAAATCCTAATCATCATCTATTTGGGCAGTCATACATACATAAGCCCTACATCATTTCATATGATTTCATCTTTCATGGCACAACTGTCTGGTTTTACCAATACTTCTTTTTTCTCACACCAAGCATGACTCACATGATCTTAGAGTGTAAAAGTAATTATGACATCGTTCTTTGAGCCATCAATCATAAACATCATATTCCTTTACTCTAACTACGTGGGTTCTGATTCCTTTTCCAAAACAAAGGATTTGTAGGTAGTACATCTGCGTGTATGATCCCAACTATGAAATAATCAATTTCCTTCTGAATGACAATAAACTTCAAGTTCCCCACTGAGTGGCTTTAAAACCAGTATGGTCATCATAATGACCAAGATACTTTTATGTATCAAAGGATACCATTGAATAAGAATATCTAACAAATACAGATGATTCTCTATTGATGAAGAACCTCTAATACATATAAAATATTCTCTAAATTGTTTTACATATCAATCATTGATTGTCAGATCTAAAGGAAATCTCATTTTATACTTGGTAATGTAATATGGATTCACGAACATAACTTAAATCTATAAAGAGAGTCTCGGAGTTGACAATAATTCCCCTCAAAAGGTGTGATGAGTCCGACCTCCCATCCTCTCGACCAATACAAATTACTAAGCCTCATCAGCCCACAACTAATGAGCACCTACCTTTGGAAAGTAGGTTCAAATGGATATGGAATCATTGGATGTTTCTAGTTCTAAAAACAAACCCATTAGAAACCGCTTGGAATGTTTGAACCTTAAATCAAAGGGGTCATCCCCAATTTCAGAGGGGAAAAAATTGCGAACCTGACGTGAATTCTTAACCAAGGTAAAATGAAGTTTTTCTTATTTGTTAGGCCCCTATTTGAAACTCAATGAGAGGTCCAATAAAAACAAACATTGACATATGTGCTCATCCAAAAGATGTAGTGGCTGAATTTATCTTGATTACGTCTGTTATATCAAACAGGAACTCTTTTCAAAGATCTTCATCATTTCCAGAATGGCTTCTCTTAAGTTCCCATCCATGAATATGTCTGCTGTGAAAAATTCTGCTGCAAATTCCACTACTACTACTCCAGCTGAATCATCATCCACTCTGAGGACGATATCACCTACTCAGCGTCTTCAATGCTGGGTATCAAACACGCTGGTTAAGGAGTACCGTCAACACAGTACCATTCCAACTCTGGAGGCTGCCCGACAAGCCCTCCAAGTGAAAAACTCACACCGGTCGTCCGGGCAGCGACAACCAGTGATCAAGAAGCAAGCGGTGATAACCACCGTCTCCAACCGTTTCGAGTCGTTATCCCCGGAACGTAATCACCATTTGCTCCCTTATTCTGGGGAGGTGAATGACCATGTCCCTCAAGGCCTTAATTCAAGAAGACAAGGGTTCTTACTAAGGGCTCCCACCAACAATTGTCGCCAGACTCATACGGCAGTGCGCCCTCAACATGACGAGGGTACCGACTCCAAGCGTTCAGCTCAGGTTCCTTGAACCCGAGCAGGCAAGACGAATCTCCAGAGGCGAAGTACGGTCAATATTGAGAAGGTTTTCATCTCTTCCATCTCTGGAGAAGTCCACCAACCTAACTTGGTGGCAAGCAACGAGAAGACAGACACACCTACCTGTTTTAATTCTGCTGTCCAGCAGACTCGTCTGGTAGCATCACGCCAATCCCGCCAGGCAATTCCAGCGGAGTACTATAGGCAAGAACATACACCTGTTTATACATCACCAGCTAGTCAACAGGCTCGTTTGACTACATATGATGGATCTCGTCAACCATGTTTGGCGAAGTGCAATCATCAGGCACATACACCTACTAGTATTGATCAAGCCTACCAACAATATCACTTGGTAGCATTTGGAGAAGTCAGTAGGAAAGCTCCAGTGACAAACAGGAGGCAGACTCAACTCTCTTCCCCCACACTTGAGTACTGTCAGGATTCACTAACAGGAAAAGAAGGATAGAAGCAGGCACATACACCAACTCTAAGCACGGAATGGACGTATATCCCTGTTTCGGCAGCTAAAGTCACCATGCATATTCTATCAATGGTGAAAGAGCAGAAGCAAATTCCTGCTCATATCATGGATGCATGTCAGGATATTATAACAGCTTCAGCGGCATCTCAGGGAAAGACACATAAATCAATCCCTACCAGTGGAGTGACACGCCAACAGTTCACTCTGGAACAGACACACACATTTGTTCCAGTCCAAGAGGGTTGTGGGGCATACTCCCCTATATCATACAGACAACCAAGTCAAGCACATACACCTGGTTTGAGCGGAGATAATCAGCCTCACCTGATCATTTCTCCTAAGCAGGCACACACACCTGCTAAATTGAGTGAGAAGGAGTCTAAGAAAAGGACTTTCCCAACACAGTAAAGAAATCAAGAGCCAATCTATAACAAGGCCTTTCTCAATGCTGGAGTTCTTAAAGCCCTCAAATAGTTATCTGTTGGAATGAAAGATTCTACTCCATCATTTCCCAATAGTGGGAACATTAATTCCGAAGTTCTTCAACAGAAACTTCCTCATTAAGTCTTGCTTCATGACAATTCAGTCGATCTCGAAGTTTCATCTTCATATGAGAGACACAGGAACCCTCTGTGTGGTTACAAGACCAAGGAGCAAGAGATCTCATCTTCTTCTATAACCCACCATGGTGGTCCTCCCCATGATGATTAATTTCAAGACAAAATTCCTCTCCACAGTAGTGATGCACATTGCCTGGAAAATTCTCTAGTGGACAATATAGTACCGATAAAGCCCTCTTATCTAGAGGAACTTGCAAATGAGAAACCAGTAATGTTTGATGCTTCATCGCTAACAGGTGAAATACTTTCTCAATCAGAAGATAGCCTAGGGTGTGGGTCATTCTCTGAACTACCCCGAAGTCATGCATCTTCTAGTTTGACCAGTGATTTATCTACCAATATTGTTGAATCCGATGAAGCAACAAGGAAGCACCAGCTCTGGTCAAATCAGGTAGAAGAATCTTCATTGAACAATATAGAGGAATTGATGAACATGAGTAAACAGCTGGCGAAGGGTGAAGTGCCAGTCATGTTTTGGCCTTTGGCTGACTCTCAGTATGACATTTTAGAGATTTTGAAAGAAGATGGGATTCATGATATTCATCTCAACATATGGAAAACTCTTTGTCATTTAAAAAAGAAAGTATTATTTTATGATGAACATGAAATTCATGTTTAGATAATAGAAGGGTTACAATGTCAAATTGACTTGGCAGCTCTATCAGTCTCTCGATATCCGAAGGCTGAAAAGCAGTAGAGATCCCTTCAGCGTTCATGCCTTGGAACACTAAGAAGATTGTGCCAATTAATTGCCAATTCCCCATCTGGTATTCATATCAGAGGATGGGATATTCATGGAGCACTACATTTCACTGTGCTCTCCAGTCAGCAAAGCCCACTGAAAATGGTCTCATGCAATGTTATTGCCCGTGGCTAGCCACAGTCAATGGGTTTTGTTTGTAATAAAAAGCTTGCCCAAGAACAGGAATCAACTAGTTCCTCTGAAAATCAAGAATATAGAGAACAAGTTGTTTAATTAATCCCGCATCAAGAAAACGAGAATATTGAACAAGCCTCTCGTATGGAGAAATCACATCATCAAGTGACAGAAGTGTCAGAAATCATCCAACGGTCTTTTGAGTCGGGTGATAAAAGTGGACACAGGTTGATGCATCCAGTTAATTTCTGGACTAAGGACCACAAGATCAGGAGAGATTTTAAGAAAGTCTTAGACATAGCATGTCAGGAGCCACCCCATCTTGCCAGACTGGGGACTCTTTTAAACCAACACTCGGAATCAACAAATAGGATTTGAGGAGTTGAGAAAAGACAGCAGAAACAGCCCCAGTCCACTGGACTAGGGAATTTTGCAAATCATCAATCCCTCCCTCAAAGAAATTCGGTCTTCTATCGATTAGGGAAGAAGCCATAAGAGGAAAGAAGAGCCAAATTATCAGTATATTCCCTCTAAATTACGGTTCGTTAAAGAAGTTCATTAAGGATCAAATCAACAAAAGACAATGTCTCATCAATGACATGGAAGAAGACAACATCACAGAAATGATGATAGAAGGGATGTGATGTGTTGTGCATCAATCAGTGTCATCAATGCCATTGTTGTTAATCCACCAGATGAGGCTCACTCAAGGGACTCAGATGAAGAGGTTCCGGCTCAAGAAGATGTACGCACAGACACAAATGAAGAAGGTGTGTGTACACGAAATCAAAGATTTACCCAAAATCTGGGTGTTCCTTCAAATAACCCAATTCCCCCTCTCCAAAAAGGATCAAAAAAGGGGAAGGGAAAGAATCAGGTTACATATCCTCCCTCTGGAGAAGGCCAATCGCTCTCACTAGAGAAAGGATTTGCGTAACACGAGGAAGAAATGAAGGAATTGAGGAGGATGAACGTAGAAATACTTCAGGGTAGTCTTCCTCCTAAGCGTGTTGGAGTCAGTCAGACAATGGATTTTGTTGCATCTACTAATATGGATCAAGAATATCCTCCATTATCAGTACACCCTCATAGGTCGAATCCTATGGTTCAAGTGCAACAACAATTGGCAGTGCTGCCATCAGTTGCAGTACCAGCTGCCATACCTCTCCAAGCTCCAGTCAGTGCACTTTTTCAGATTCAAGCTCAACCAGATATTTCTAAAAAGTTAATAACTACTATTGAGTCATTAACAACTCAGTTGGAAGCTATGGAGGGAAATCATGCGTAGATTCAACCGAAAAAAAAGCTTACCCTGAATGGGTAGATTCAATCTCTCCCCCATCGAATTTTGGGAACCCTGTATTCCCTATTTTCAATGGATAAGGCGATCTTGAACAACATTTGACGCATTACATGTCTTGTGGCGATCCTATGATGGGGACTCTAGAGCAGCAAGAAGCGGTAAAACTCAGATGCTTCGTGCAAACCATGAAAGGACCATATTTTTTCCAGTATACAAGCTTGAAATCCCGATCAATTACCGGATGGGAAGATCTCCATCAACGATTTCTTCTTCAATTCATCTCAACTTTTCCAAAGAAAATAGTTTTCGATCTTACAAACTGTAAGAAAAGGGATCATGAAAGAGTCCTTCATTTCATTACTCGCTGGAAGGGATTAACATATTCCCTAAGATTAACACTCCCTCAAGTGTAATTGTTGCAAATCTATGTGGAAAATATGTGTGACGAATTCCGCACGCCGTTGATCCCTGTGAAATACACAGGAGGGTTTTGAGACCTTAGTTCAATCGCTCAACAAATTGAAGATTATCTTATACAGACTACAGATAAATCTCATGTAATTCCATCATCTCTAGGAAGGAGAATGGGTAAAGCAGAGACTGCTATAGTTATGCTTAAACAAGCACATGTACTTGCTTCTACTTCAAAACCTTCATCTTCTCGAAGGGCTCCACCTCCTGAGTGCCAACAACAAAGTCCGTTTCATCAAGACGATCAAAGAGATCAAAGACGAAAACAATTTGAGTATCTGAAGAGCAAAACATACTCTTTCTGAAATGAAAAAGTTCCTGGTTACATCATTTCGGCTCTGGAAAATAATTTGGTTCAGTTTCCAAGGCCCAAAAGGCCAAACAAGGAAGGAGATAAAGACCGTCCCAATTATTTCCCCTTTCATAAAATGCTGGGATATCCCATCCATGAGTGTTTTGTCTTCAAAGACCTCCTGCAAAAGATGGTCGACTCAAGACAAGTCAAACTGAAAGGCTCTTCATACCAGGTAGCATGTGTTACTACTACAGTTACAGAGGAGGAAGATGATTGGAAAGAAGTCAAAAGCAAAAATGCACAAAAATATGATGATTGGATGGTCATAAAGATGATCAACTGAACTCATGCTATTTTGCGAACACAATTGAAGAAACCAATGGTGCCTCCTGCCATGAATGCCGCAAAAAAATCCTCTTCAGAAGGAAAATACTCAAAAGGGCGACATGATTCAAAGAAAGAAAAAGAATCAGAAGAAGATGAGTATGTGTCAAAGCCTAAGTTGTATTTCACCCATGAAGACTTGATGCTATCTACTTCAAATCAACGGGCACTGCCCCATCAAACGACAAAACCTAAATTGGCTAGTCAGGAAGAGTCTTCATCGGATGAAGAATTTATTTTCGGTTCTATTAATATGATTCAATTAATAGATCCATATGCCAGTTGCAGTTTCAATTATGATGAGCCCAAAATCCCTGTATCAAACAGAGGAATCAGAGGAAGTTCCAGAGGCTCAGGATACAGGGGAAGATGTGGATCTTTCAAAAGCAATTATTCCAATTCTACCCCTGCTATAACTGTGTACGCAGTAGAAACTCTTGGTAGAGCGCTTCAGCAAGCTCAACAAGAACAAGCAAGTTCTTCCACCAATAGAAAATTCAGTCCTGACACGGTTATTCTGGAAGACCGGTTGAGGGTTCCATCTTCTTCCTCTCAGAAATTAAATAGATCTAATCGGTCTAATCTTCCAAAACAAGAAATATTGCCAACTCTTATCCCAATACAAGATGCATCAGTATCCAAAGCATCTTCTTCCAAGGCACCTGCTAAACCACATGTTCCTATTGGGAAAAGCAGACCTCTAGATAAAAATTATGAAGTATTAAAACACCTGGACCAAGTACCAGCCAAGTTATCAATTCTGGATGCTTTGAATCTGTCAAAGGATCTTCGAGAGGCACTCATCGAGGTGTTGTCAAGTCCACAGGAGTTTGAAACTAAAATTGTTGTAGCTGAAGTCTATGACCTAGAGAATAATCCTGTGGAATTCCATGTAGTGATATATTTAACTCATGAAGATGAACATGATGTAGTGCATGGACATATTATACCTTTGTACTTATTTGGAAAGGTCAATGGCATAGACTTCCAAAGATCTTTCATTGATAATGGTTCAAGAGTCAACCTCATGCCCATTCGTACACTTCATCAATTGGGCCTCATAGAATCTGATTTATCTCCTTCTACCATGATGTTACAAGGATATGATAAAAATGAACAAGAACCACTGGGCAAAGCTACACTCAGAACTCAGCTTGGAGATCTTGTATCCAATTCAGATTTCATGGTTGTTGATCAAGACTTAGATTTCAACATCTTTCTTGGAAGACCCTGGTTACATCAACAAGTAGTTATCCTTTCATCATACCATCAATGTCTCAAATATTATTTTGATGGTCAAGTTGGGACATTGTATGGTGATAAGGCCCCATTCAAGACATGTGAGTCTCAATTCATTGAGGCAGAATTCTATCACATAATGGGAAAGGATAAATCCACAACCAGGGGGGTTACCAAAGTTAATGGTCCATATGGTTTGGAAAAGATTCGAGTTAATCGATTTGCGCATGTGATTACAGATTTTGTGTTGCCTATCAGTCAAATTGACAGGGTAGACCCAAATAAAAATACCCTTATGGAAAGATCCATAATGTCAATTACGGCAATCGAGCCTGACAACATGGGAGAAACCGGTAACCCACCAGGCAATGATGAAAGCTCAAATGGAGATGTCATCGTTTCATCTGCTGAAATCCAGCAAGTCTATAATTCTCCAACCAAGATAGAAGAAGTGATAGTGACATCAAAGGTGAACAATGATGTTGATTCTCAATCCATCATCTCCTCTTTATTTCCCAAGGAAGACCCTTTGTCATCAATTGGTTCAGAAATGGAAGCCTCTTCTTCAAGATGTTCAAATTTTAATATCTCTTCTGATCATGGAAATTTTGCTTCATCATATGCTATGAAAGTAGAAACGGAAGAAATTACACATGAAGAAGAAGAAGAGGAAGATATAATAGATTCTCTTCTATCATTTCAAGAGGGTATCTGTACCACCATGGATGAACTTAGAGAAATAAATCTGGATACAAAAGAAGATCCACGCCCCACTTTAATCAGTGCGGCCATGACTCTTGAAGAACAAGAGATGTGTATTTTCTTTCTAATGAAAAATAGAGATATATTTTCTTGGAACTATACAGAAATTCCCGGGATTGATCCTGATGTGTCTACTCATCATTTGGGTTTACCAGAAGAACATCGAGGATTTAAGCAAGCCGTGAGAAGAACACACCCAACTTATGCTTCCCAAATTGAAGTTAAAGTGGATAAGATTATCAAAGTTAACTTCATCAGAGAAGTTCAATATCACAAGTGGTTGGATAATATAGTCCCTGTAAAGAAGAAGAACAGAAAAATTAGAGTTTGCATCGATTCCAGAGATCTTAATCGGCATTGTCCTAAGAATGATTTCCCAGTTCTGATTACATAACTTTTAATTGATGCAACAGCTGAATATGAAGCACTTTCCTTCATGGATGTATATTCCGGATATAATCAAATCTGAATGGCTCCAAAAAGATAAGGAATCTACAACCTTCAGGACCCCTCAAGGTGGGTTTTGCTACCGGATAATTCCCTTTGGCTTAAAGAATGCAGGAGCAACATATCAGCGTACCATGCATCGTATCTTCAAACACTTTCTAGGGAAGTTTGTTGAATGTTATCTGGATGATTTGTTTGTCAAATCCAAACAATTTTCTAATCACTTGGCTGATTTGGAAGTCATATTCCGCAAGATTCGACAACATAATTTGACGATGAACCCCTTAATATGTGCTTTTGGGGTAACCTCAGGAAAATTTCTCGGCTTTGTTGTACGCCATCATGGTATTGAAGTCGATACTGAGAAGGAAAAGTCAATCCTTGGTATGTCACCTCCTCAAAATTTGAAATAATTAAGAGGACGTCAAGGACACTTAGCCTATATTCGGCATTTCATCACCAATTTAACAGGAAAAAGTTTAACCTTCACCAAATTAATGAAGAAGGGAGTCACTTACCAGTGGACTAAAGAATGTCAAGAATCATTCGATATTATCAAGAAGTATCTATTGAGTCCACTGGTACTTATGCCACCTGTTGATGGAAGGCCACTTATCCTTTACGTGACAGCCTTAGAGCGATCATTTGGTGCCTTTCTTGCTCAGAAGAATGATGCTGGGAATGAAAAAACCCTGTACTACCTCATTCGGACTATGCTTGAAGCAGAAACCCTGTATTCAAGTATTGAGAAGTGCTTCCTGGCATTAATATTTGCAGTTCAGAAGTTGAGACACTACCTGCAACATCACAAGGTCCAATTGGTATCTCGCAATAACCCGATCAAATTCATCCTTAGTCGTCCAATGCTTACAGGACGTCTGGAAAGGTGGGAAGTTATTTTGCAGCAATTCGACATTTAGTATGTGTCTCAAAAGGAAATAAAGGGCCAAGCTCTGGCTGATTTCCTGGCTGAACACCCTTCAGTGGAAGACACATCTTCAGATATTGAACTCCTTGATGAGGAAGTCTTCTCTATTCAGGATAGTCCTCAGACATGGGAAATGTAGTTTGATGGTGCTTCCAGAAGTCCAACAGGGAGGAAAATGGAAAATCCTAAATTCAACAAAGTTGGCTTATCAATTGTGCTCATTTCTCCAGAAAAGGAATTGTTACCTTATTCCTTCTTATTATTGGAAGGTGGTACCAATAATGATACAGAATACCAAGCACTCATCGTAGGCTTGGAATTGGCGCTTCAAGCACAAGTGAATCATTTAAATGTGAAAGGTGATTCAGAACTAGTAATCAAACAAGTCAATGTGGATTATTCCATCAGAAAAGAAGAACTAATCCCTTGGTATGATTACGTCAGAGAGTTAATGGAGGAATTACCTTCAGAACTGACATTTTCTTATGTCCCGCGATCACAAAATGCTCAAGCTGATGCACTGGCTAATTTAGCCACAGCTCTTGAAGATCCAAATCGGGATGAGACAACCATCCGTATTTCCCACCATCGTGCAATTTCACCTTATGTTCGAATCAGAACAGAGGAAATTAATGAAATTAGTCCCATTCCTAAACCGAATGGTCATACTACATGATGGATGTCACCTATTAGGGAATACCATCAAAATGGAACACTTCCACCTGATAGGGCCATGAAAGAACAAATCTGGCGATGTGTGGTCAATTTTACTCTTTATGATAGCCCATATAACTTAGATAAAATTATCTACAAATGGGGTTTTGATGGAGTTATCTTCATATGAATTGATGGTGAAGAGACAATGTCTATCATGAAAGAAGTGCATGCAAGAATCTGTGGTGCCTACCAATCTAGACATAGACCGTCTGATCAGATTCGAAGGCTTGGATACTTTTGGCCTTCAATGATACAAGATTGTGGTAATTTCACAAAGATGTGTAATTCATGCCAAGTACATGCCAAATTCATTCATCAGACTCTAGAGTATCTTCATATAGCTAAATACTCATGTCCATTTTCCACATGGGGAATGGATGTGGTGGGACCTTACCCTTCAGCTACGGCCAAGCAGTTTAAGTGTATTCTTACTGCTACTGATTTCTTTTCGAAATGGGAAGAGGCAGTACCTCTCAAGGAAGTCAGTTCCAAATTCATTGTTAGCTTCATCAAGTCTAACATCATTACCAGATTTGGTGTCCCTCATACCATATTGACAGACAATAGCACCAAATTTTGTTCATCCGAGCTGAAGAATTTGTATCAAGAATACAACATCAAATCCAACCATTCATCTCAGTATCATGCAGCGGCCAACGGCCAGATAGAAGCCTTCAACAAGACTCTGTCAAATATACTTCAAAAGATGGTGGATAAAGATAAGAACTCATGGCCTGATAAACTCTTTCATGATTTATGGGCTTATCAAACTACCACCCGCACTACAACGCGGTCAACTCCATATTCACTAGTATATAGAACGGAAGTGATCTTTCCCATTGAAGTTCAACTACCCTCGCTCAGAGTATCCATTTTTGATCAGTCATCTATAGATGAGAAATCTCAAAAGTGATTGAATGATTTGGAATGGTTAGATGAGAAAATATTGTGCACTTTTCACTACTTGGAATTATATCAGAACTGAATAGCACGAGATTTCAACAAAAAATTTCATCTTCGTTCATTCACTCAGGGAGAATTGGTATTAGTTCTCAGAACTCCAATGATACCAGGAAAGAAACCTCCCAAGCTTGAGCCAAAATGGGAAGGAACTTACTCAATACATAAGGTCTACTCAAATGGAGCTTATTCATTAATCTCAATGGATGGAAAACTCATCAGTACTCCAACCAATGTTAGATTTCTGAAGAAATATTTTGTATGAACACAAAATTCAGCACCTCGGTCCAGTATGACCTTAAAATGCACCTCGGCCCAGTATGAACTTAAAATGCACCTCAGTCCAGTATGACCTTAAACTGCACCTTGGTCCAGCATATGACCTTAAACTATTTTCAAGTCCCTTACATCTAGAAAAACGTTAAACTGCACCATCCACGGTCCATACATATGATCTTAAACTGTTTGTATCCTTTCGTCCCATACGACGTTAAACTGTGACGTCCTAACTACATGATGCTAAACTATACAGAAGTCTCTTATGTCCGAAAAGATGTTAAACTGCATAACCAATGGTCCATGCATACGACCTTAAACTATTGGCACATTCATCCAACATGACGTTAAACTATATCGTTCCTTTTTCATCGAACATGACGTGAAACTGTGAAAAAGCCCCTAATACATCCAACATGACGTTAAATGGTATACTCTTTTTTCTACACTATATGACATTAAACTGCACAGTCCCCCTTTTGTCCAACATGATATTAAACTGTATTGTCCCCGTCGTCCTAACTACATGATGCTAAACTGTACAGAAAGTCCTTTAATACGTCCTACATGACATTAAATTGTACTTTGTCCCTGTTACATGACATTAACTTGTGCAGCACCAATAGTCCTAACTGTAAGACTTTAAACAAAATAGTCCCTTTATATGTCCTACACGACATTACACTGTGCATCGTTAGGGTTGTTACTACCTCTTGTTTCTCACACCGAGTATGAATCACATGAGCTTAGATCAAACTTCAACAATAACACTCTCTCTGGGCTACTAACCATGTGTAAGTCCCAACACTTTTTTTAGGTCGTTGTCACCAAGAACAACTTGATCATTAATTCATTCTTTAAATTGAACTACACAGACTTTGATCCTTTCCTTCTAGGCTGGGTACATAGGCAACCTCCCATGGTTCAATACCAAAATCAATCTCTTCAAATCGGTTCACCTCCATCTCATACGATGTTGATTAGTGAAACTGCCTTCAGAATCAATATATTTTCATTATTTCACATTCGTCCTTTCTATACGATGTTAAAATATAAAACACTTTTTTCCAGTATGACAATAAACTACAATTTTCTTTGATACCCTCACCTGAGAGGGAATAATTATTTACATTAATTTTTAATCATGATTCATTTCAAAGACTATGTTAATACATGGCAACGCCCGAATCTTTTATCATGGGTTAAACCATCATTGCACTAAAGTCCCCTTTCACCCTTCACATGTAAAAACCAAATTTGTACAGAAGGTGTTTCTAGAACTACGTTGGCTTGATTCACATCCTTATGGGATACATAGGAACGTTCTAGTGTCCCTCGAATCCAGCCCCAAGTCTTTAGACCTAACCCCAAATTCCACTTTTAATCCCTTGGCTGAAAAGTCCCCATGAAAACACACACTGTGTATTTCTTATAATGGTCCAAGATCTATGACCCTAAAATAATATCTCTAATCCTTTTGTCTCGCACGACGTTAAACTGTAGTTCAAGAACTACATATGGCTTGATTCCCATCCTTATGGGATACGTAGTGAAGCCCAACTCAGGACCCAGCCACAACATGATTATGGTTAGCATTGATTTTTGTATCTTTACATACATTGGAAATAACCCATCTTTTTGTGTCATAATCCTAACCTTAAATATTTTCAGATCTTTATAACCCTTTTCTTGACTTCTAGTCACAAAAATGTCAAACTTGTGAGAGTTATTTTGCCTGACCATGCAGCACGTACCCTTAGGTGGCCTTGCATAAACAGTCTACATAACGGACCTGTCAGCCAAAAGATATTATTATTTAACTATTCAAATAATTCCCTTAGGTGGACCTGCATAATTCAACCCCCTAACGGGTTTTTTAAATAGTGGTAACTTCATTCTTGGGAGGAAAGACTCTTTTTTCCTTATTTTTATTAATGAAAATATGTAGGGATTCACAAAGATAACCATCCATAACATTCTTGTCCCATATACTTTTTCATGATATGAAAGTATTCATGTCAATGGTTTATGTTCTCCTTCACTACTTTTGGGTCAGACCTTCGTAGGAGTGATATCCATCCGGTTCTTCGATAATCTTGTTTGGAAATATCTTCTCCATATTCAAGTACCTCTTTTCATACAGAAAACTCTATACTTTGGAAAATTTTAATCTCCATAAACTTTCACTGGCTTTTAGCACTAGGAAAGTAAATTTCTGAGAGTTCTTTTTCCTGACTATGCAGCTTGTGCCCTTAGGTGGCCTTGCATAATTAGTCTACATAACAGACCTATCAGCCAAAAGATTCTCTTTATTTGACTATGCAGCCAATGCCCTTAGGTGGACCTGCATAATTCACCCCCCTAACGGGTTTGTTAAATAATGGTAACTTCATTATTGGGAACTACTCCTTCTAATGCCTTTTAGCTCTTTTGTATATCATTCCTCGTATTCAAATATTATTAAGTCATAGTTTACATATTTTCCCTCATACTTGAGTTTGGTAATATGTTTTCAGATCAATTGTCAAGGAATTGAGTCAATTCTAATTCATTTGGTCAAAGCTATTTCGACCTTAAACATTAGCCTCTGTATCTCCGATGTGCATGACTTTAAACTGCCCACAAAAGACAAAGGAACTCTGAATAAAAATCAAGTTCCAGCTCACTAAACATATATTTTGTATGATTTAGTTAATATTTAGAAATTAAAAGATTCGATGTTTGTAGGATTATTTATTATAATCCTAGTAAAAAGCAAACTATGCTTACTAGGCCAATGGGCTTATGTAAAATTTAAAGCAGGTAGTAAAAAAATATATGCACAAGTGACTGAAGATGAAAGAATTCTCTCCATTGATGCACAAGAATTAGAAGGATATCCACAGATTGGAGTCTCTTCTCTTTTTTAGGAAATTACAAAAGGCTGTCGACATAAGTCTTCACTTGATGAACCATATCCCGAGCTTCATCAGTAGCCACTTGAATCTCATGAACCCGAACAACTTCACTCTTTTCAGCCTGATGGAGTGCTTTCTTGGCATCCACAATGGTCTTCATACCATTCGTTTGAACTCCCTCCAGTGAATTATTAAGTTGGTCAATTTCCCCAACAACAGCATCTAACAGTTGCTGAAGGTGTATCTTCTGGATGACTTTTTCTTTGATCTTATACTTCAGCTCCTTCATCTTGGCAGCATAGTCAGCCTCAGCTCGGGATACCGCAGCCTCAAATTCGCTGATGTTGACTAACAGTTTCACCCTGGTCAGATCTTCATGACACTTTTTCTCCTTCTCTCTCCTTAAGATGACTTGTTTCACCGCGGTATGGATCTCTTGGTATCCAAAACCGCCAATTCCTAGCATGATGAACTGGGATGACAATCGAGGGATCTTCGATGATAGCTCTTCCAAAGGCACCTCAGATATGATTTTCCATATATTGTTCCATGCCTTGCATCGTGGAAAGCATAGTGCCTTAAGAACCCCTGGGTCTGATTCAACATCATCATCACAGGGGGGGCATGTAATCTGGGATTAATGCACTTAAGGAAGTGCCATGTTCTACTTCTTCCCCCCTGACCGTGGTTGCTTCACCTTCTACTGCTGTTTGGGCGGAAGTTGAGACCTCACCTCCAGTTCTAATCATTAAAGTTGATAGCCCTGTTTGATTAATTAAAAGTATGGTTATTTTCATAAGAACAAGGGAATTTGGTTGTCTATCTTGAAAACTCAGTCCAATCATTACCTTACAGTAGATCAACAACTTGAGTAGACTCCTCACCATCTTTCCCAGTTTCAACAGGATCTTCAAGATGGGTCTCTGGAGTGTTTATTGGATTTATCTCCACTTGAGATGATGTTTCTGCAATGGTAGGGTTGACATCAATGTCCACACCCTCTTCAGGCATTGCCAGTTCAGCAGCTTATATGGATGGAACTGCATATTATTTTCAGTCATGATTAGAAGTGTAAATTATAAGACAATTTACTGGGCGAAGGATAACACTCATGCCCAAGGTCTTATAAATCACATGATAACATAGAATGATCATAAAATTCTTCAAAAGACATGCCACGATCCATCATTTCATCCAATGATATTTCAAAATCCTGGTTAGTCTCACCAGTGCGAGCATTTGATGTATCCCCTTGGTGACCCTCATTTTGCGGCCCTTGACCCTGGACAGCTTCTTCAGGAAGGATGGAAGATTCAATTACTATGGCCGCCAATGATTCTGGTGCAGGTTCTTCTCTACTTGTGGCAGCAACAGGAGCAGTACTGGGAATAGATGTTGGATCTTTTTCAAAAGCAGCCAAGTCACCTTGAATTTGCGTTTATTTCACAACACCCTCCATGGTCCTCAAAGGAGGATCAGTCCTTTCCATAAGAGGGGAAATTAAAGAATCCCCTACAATACCAAGGAAAATGAGAAATCTTTTCATGGTTTAAGACTCATGATTACCTAAAGGATTTACCACTACTAATGAAGCGTTTATCTGTGGACTTCCTCCTTCGTTGCCTTTGATTCTTTGGTTTTTTGGAAGTATAATATGTCTCCCTTATTTTCACCTGGATTGAATAATGAAAATCCATTTCCAGCTCCTTATTCATGGCCTGCTGGACTAGAGATATCTCGCTTGGTTCGCGAGGAGATTCAGTAGCAACCCCAATGGAAGTACCACCAGGGTTATACTATGGCGAAGGAACCTCAGTTCCTTTCTTTACAAGCTTCAAGATAAAGAAAATAACTTCCTTAAGTAACAAATCTTTGACTGGAATCATGTTTCAAAGCCATTATGGAAAGAAAACTTACATCTTCAGGAGCCACGTAATCATGCCACTCCTCATCAGTCCTGTCAGCGGTGCCACGATCAATCATTTCCTTCACCCACTTGGTGACAGTAACGGACTCATCAGTGGAATATATGATCATTTCTAGCTCTCTGATGTAAGCCCACACTTCATTGGGGTTATCCTCATAATGGATATCTGTAGAAGCCAGAAGATTTCCTATTCCAGGAAGTTGTAGGCCCTCACACAAATCCATCCAGGTGGTCTCAGTACCATAGTATAAACTTTTCCATAACTGGAAAGCCTATGGTCTTAGATATGAAGGCTACGGGGAAGGTCCTACAATCATTGATTTCAGTTTCTTCCCAGCTCCTGCAACTACAGATAGGGAATAAAAAAATAAGACTTATTGCTTTATAAAGTATTAGTGAAGTACCCCAGTGAAGTAAATCACCAGGAGTTGATGGAGTGGGTTTTTTTGATTCTAACCGGAGGATTATATCGGGCACAAGGCCACTTTTCCACTTGTTGTGCCTCATCATCCCCATCATGGGAATCTCGTGAATCAGTCCTAGAAGAGGAATATTGCGAATCGGCTTCAGGTGGGGAAGCATCACCTTCATGAGGAAGGGTTTCTTTCTCTACAGTCCTCTTCCTTTTCCCCACCTGATAAACTGGGTAATTCAGTACCCCTTTTGGGTATGATGCTATATAGTGCTTCGCATAAATGTAGTCAAGTTATGAGCTGGTTTTTCGACTGGTAGATCAAATACCGCCCCAGTCTTCTCCCTTGACGTCAGCAGCCACAGTTGCCGAGCAACCATCGAATGTTTCTCTATCATGACATGTACTGGGAGACATACATCAATCTGTTGCAGACACTTAAATTGATGTGAAAATCTATATGGAGCATAGGCCTCACATATAATTTATCTGTCAATCCTGGAAACTAGCACACCATCTCTGCAAGCTAGCATGTATGCCCTCAAATCCAAATGGGTTGTTCCATCATCAACAAACTGCCCAGTTGGCGGATTTTCATATGGAAAGAAGTTGAATTACTTAAACATGATCAGCCTCACTTTCATGTCATAGGAATTAACATCTAATGGATCAACTCCAGAGAATGCTTGCACTGACAGCCTGAAAGAACTTCCAGGAATTTGTAATCCATTATTTACATTGTAATTCCTGAAGTGAGGGGAAATACATCCCCATAAAACGTGGAATGGTCCCACTATACTTAAAGGAGATTTACCCCTGAAGACATGAAGTAAACTCTTGTGACTTTTTGCTAAAATGGGGGTAGCCAACCCAACCATTTTTCCATCAGCCAACTTTGCCGCAATGACGAAGGTCCCTGGCCTGATGCCTTCCTTCAAATCCCTGACTGGAAAGAGATAAACATTGATCCACATAGCCAAGAAGCTCGCCAGACGAGTCTTCTTTGGGATCCTTTGATTCACCTCATATCCCCACTTATCGAACTCTCCTGCTTCTAGAGTTGGCCAGAATGTACCAGGAGCACCCATCTTCTCAGGTTTTGGGCAGGTGGTAGGACGTTTGGGCCTCTTATCCTTGGATTTCTTTTTCTTGGATCATTTCTCCTTCGGCTCCTTCTACTTTGGTTCCTTTTCTTTATTCTCTATAAGAAATATATTCATCCAGTCCTCTGGATGAAAATCTTTTCTAGAATGAGTTAACATGGTATCTGAACTCTTGAGCCTGTGGAAGATCTTAAATAATTCCCGAGTGAAAGAAAGAGTCTTCTCTGAATCATTCCAAGTCACCTTGGGAGGAATGAATTCATCATACATGTCACCCAAAATTGGAGCCCCTAAGATTTTGTGGACATCCCACAAACTGATGCCTACTTCTCCATGTGTCATACGGAAAGAATTAGTTTCTGGGCTCCAGTGTCTTAGTATCTCTAGCACGAAGTTATCATGTCTATATGCATATGTTTTCCCAACCCAAATGGCTTCGTATATCGCCACTCCTTTCAGATCCTCAACAAACTCTGCACAGTTTTGTTGCACCAAATATGCTCACATCCAAGTTGGCTTCACACCTCCCCCAGGACGGAAGTCCCAAATTTTCTTACAGCCTTTGGATTGATCCATCTGAGCATTTCGGAAGATTGAAGGATGACAATGTGGTTGCAGCTCAGGCGTATGAGGTTTCGGATCTGGCGTACAAGGTCTATGATGCATCATGTGGGCCTTCTCCACTGTTCCAGCACTTAGAAATACTCCTCCACCTGAGATATTTGCTGAAGAAAAGTTGGTATAATTCTAAAACCATGAAAATGGGAGATAGTTCTTTGCTTCTGGAATAGTAACTTCTCGTAGATGTCCATAGCCGTACAAAGGAAAATAAATGCTTTGGGGGAAGTCGTGATGATATCTCTTCACATACATAGCCAAATCCGGAAGAGTGCTAATTTTGACGGTATTATAATTGTGGTCAATGATGTTCATCATATCATCAATCTGCTTTCTAGCCAGTTCATCAGCTATTCCGATTCTAAGAGCCATTGATTCTCCACAAAAGTTGAATAAATTAACTTTTAAGTAAGTTGATTTTTCATAAAATTTGTGAAGGAATTTCAGAAAAATGGAAAAGGAATTAAGGCGTGAAAGTCTAAACTTGGTGCGCAAGTATGGATGTGTCACGCAAGTGTTAATGTGTCGTGCAAGTTTTTGGCACGCAAGTATCACCGCGCAAGTCATATTACCTTGACAGCAGCGCGACAACAAAGAAACAGCGGAAAAACAAGTAACTTGCACGGAGAAGGTGACATTCGCAGTGAGAGCTCAAGAATCCAGAAATCAGATGCTATGCGCAGCGAATGACCGCATATTTATTGTCCAGACCGCTCCCTTGCGCGCTGATGCCTGCGCGGTCTATCCAGTGCGCTCTAGCCCTGCGTGACGCGCACCTGCGCGATGAAAGCTGCGCGACTCGCACCTGTGTTCATCTTTCCCTTTGGTTTTCTTCTTTTCCTCAGAGTCACATCCTTATTCTTCCAGATCCAACTCTGAGGGGGGACTTTTGTTGATGCTCCTTTTTGTCACATTGTCTAAAAGAATGGAAAGGGAAATACCTTAAGTCCAAATTGATTCAGCCTTTGAATAAAACAACAAAAATTGACAAAGGCATGAACAAGGCTTCAAATGCACAAGGGTCGCGCAAGTTACCTCACTATCACGCAAGTATACTTGCACGCCGCCTAATGGTCACGCAAGTGACTTGCTCTCTCTAAATGATAATCGCCTAGGGACTTCTCCTGCCTATAAATAGACCCTATGGGCCCCCCATTTCGAGGATGATTTTTTCCAGAATTTAGATTTAGAGCTCTGAACGCCCAAGTCTCTTCTTCAGGTCTTCCGAACACATCTAAGGTAATTATTTACCTAGAATGGAAGGTTTAAACAAGAGGAGTAGGGTCTAAGTGTTATAATTCACTAACACTTGTGAGCCTATGGTGTTTTACCCTTAAGAGAAATGAATATACTTGCGCGTCACCCTACTTCTTCACAAGAACTTGTGTGCCCTCTTCTGGAAAGCCTCTAAGGATAAAACCAAGGGTTTGAGCCAAGTCTCGCCCAAGTATTACCCTAAGGACTGAAAACCGTGAAAGTACCCATGTGCCGCGCAGGTATACCTGTGCGTCCAAGAATTGCGTGCCCACGCAGTACTTGCATGCATGCCAGGACTTGCACGCCCCTGCCTTTTTGGGTGACTTTCTTGCCCATTTAACCCCTCTTATGTCATTCCACCTCTCCTATTCAAGATTTAGCCTTCAAGACACACTTCAAATCCATTTATGGCATGATTTCATGATTTGGCTTCCTTATATGAAAGAAACTCCGTAGAACATTTCTCAAAACTTAGTGATTTACACATCTTTTTTCACTAAAGATTGAGATTTCATTCATTCAACCTCATCCTTTAATGATGAGATAACCCCTTAGCCTGGGACTCCTTTTCAGGAATAAGCCCTAGTCTTAATTCTCAATTTTGGGCATCCTCCTTAGGAGTAAGCCCCAAGTCCTCATTAACCTGGGCCTCCTTTTTAGGATTAATCCCCAGTCTTAAAATTCCCAAATCTGGGCATCCTCCTTATGAGTAAGCCCCAAGTCCTCATTAACCTGGGCCTCCTTTTCAGGAGTAAGCCCCAATCTCAAATATGGGCATCCTCCTTAGGAGTAATCCACAAGTCCCTTAATTGTCTCTTAACCAGCCCAAATTTTCTTTTGATCTGGATCTCCTTCTCAGTAGTAAAACCCAATCATAAGTCCCCTCCTAATTTGGGCCTCCTTTTCAGGAGTATTTCCCAAATTAGAGTATCCAAATCTCCATAAAGTACATATACCTTTATGGACCCTGTTCCTGGATTTCTTCCCTGAAGTAAATCCTAATCTTCATATATTTGGGCAGTCATACATACATAATCCCCAAATCATTTCTTATAATTGCATCTTTTATGGCACAACTGTCTGGTTTTACCAATACCTCTTTTTTCTCACACCGAGCATTACTCACGTGAGCTTAGAGTGTAAAAGTAATTTTGACATCTTTCTTTGAGCCATCAATCATAAACATAATATTCCCTTACTCGAACTATGTGGGTTTTGATTCCTTTTCCAAAACAAAGGATACATAGGTATTCCATCTGAGGGTATGATCCCAACTCTGAAATAATCAATGTCCTTCTGAATAACAATAAACTTCAAGTGCCCCACTGAGTGTCTTTAAAACCAGTATGGTCATCATAATGACCAATAGACTTTTATGTATCAAAGGATACCATTGAATAAGAATCTCTAACAAATATATATGATTCTCTATCGATGAAGAACCACGATTACATATAAAATATTCTCTAAATTTCCTACATATCAATCATTGATTTTCAGATCTAAAGGAAAGCTCATTTTATACTTGGTAATGTAATAAGGACTCACGAACATAACTTAAATCTATAAAGAGAGTCCCGGAGTACACAATAATTCCCCTCAAAAAGGTGTGGTGAGTCCAACCTCCCATCCTCTCAACCAATGAAAATTCCTAAGCCTCATCAGTTAACCACTAATGAGCGCCTACCTTTGGAAAGTAGGTTCAAATGGATATGGAATCATTGCATGTTTCCGGTTCTATGAACAAAACCGTTAGAAACCTCTTGGAATGTTTGAACCATAAATCAATGAGGTCATCCCCAATTCTAGAGGGGAACAGGGTATGATTTCACACACCAACTATTCTTCCCTCTTTATTTTTGGATGATTGGAGACCCCTTTCTCTCTCATTAATGCCTCTTATGTACACCAGTTACCATGCCGAAATTATGTGAGGGATTTCTCTCTCCTCTTTTACATCCAATTAATTTTTTTTATTATGCATAAATATTCCATTAAGTTTTTTGGTACATGTATCTATATGACCCCCTTACTATCCATTTCATGTACATATGATGATACACTTTTTCTCTCTCAACAACCATTTTCAAGAATCCTAATGTCACGCCATTATGCTGCCAAAATTGCATCACATTTTTCCAAGACAAGATCATTGTCTAGTGAATACCATACCCATGTCTCTATTAAGGGTATTCACCTGTATGAACATATACATATTGAATGGTAATTTCATGTATTTATTCCACATTACATAATCGTGGAATAACTTATGATGTTGATTGATTCCATGATATATGATCCATGTGGTACACATATGCATGAAATGAAATGTTTCAGAAGGGTGTTCCCTGATAGCGCTCCAATGCATTGGGTAAAGTATAGTATCATGATACATCATGTTCAATGGGTTATGACTCATGATAATTCAAGAGCAATGAGGGTTTAATCATTCTTCAAGTGAAATTAGGGTTTACTCATTCTCGATGTGCAATTTACCTTGGCTCATGCTAATTCCATGTTAAGTGTTGTTGCCACATTTCCAGGTTATGATTATCATGATTCATCATTCCTTTATGTTCATGTTTCTCTTTACTCCACTAATATTCCTATTGTATAACATGTATTGAATTATTCATGTTATTACATGTGTATTCCCTTAGTGGACTTTATAGATTACCATTTTCGTATGCATTTCCTCAGATTATCCTATTCAATATTAAGTATGAGGAAATGTGGTGGTCATGTAAATGATGTTTTCAATAAAGATATTGTGTTTCAGTTTTTACATTGTTATGTAATGTTCCTAAGCCCCAAAGACACTATAACTCTCAATATTCCATGTTGTATCAAGTGAAGAGTTTATGAAATAAATCATGTTTAAGTTTATAATAAAAGTAGGGTTGTTATAGTTGGTATCAGAGGATAGGTTTAGTTATTTTTGGGATTAGGAATAGAAAACCCTAGTGAATTCTTAGAGACACGAATAAGTATAGTAAAAACATCCCTATGTTTTGGTGATTATTGAGTTAGTGGTTTATCATGAAAATACATCCCTTTCTGGATACGAGAAGGTAGAGGTGGATCTTGAATAGATGTACCGAGGGGTGAAACCCATGACAAGGAGTTTCAGGCTTGACTCGGGGTATCCTGGTACGTGATAATGGGCCTTTTTGCACTCTTGGTTACGATATTCAAGGGGGACATGCCTTGTTAAATTCATAAGCACAGTATGAACCATTAATAGGGAATCAAAAATTACCCTAATAATATATGTTAGAAAGTAAATCATGGATAGCATAGATTGATGCCTATAGATTCTTAAGTTAGGGAAATAGAAGCTGTTTTTAAGTCATCTATCTTTGGATTTCCCTTTATGTGCTACCCCTACCTTTCCTTTTATTCCAACCAATGGTCAGTAATAAGAGGACTCAAGATAACAACTGATGGGAAGACTAATGTGATGATTATTCTAATGAGATCCCCAATCTGATGGGAGTGGGAATCAGGAACATTGTCACGATACCCTCTCAGTTAACTCAAGCATTGAATAGAAACATGGGTCAAGAGAAACGTTCAACCCCCCCCCCCCCCCAAGAAAGAACAAGTCGTTATCGAGAGATTCATGAGACAAAGGCCTCCTACTTTTATTGGATCATCAGATCCCTCAATCACTGAACAATGGATCAACTCCATTGAAAAGATCTTCTTCATCCTTCAATGTTCCAAACAAGAGAAGGGTTCTCTAGCTGCTTATTGAATGGAGGGTGAAGCCGATCAATGGTGGACATTGATAAAAAATATGAAGCATGAGGAGGAGATTGAGGTGTTGGAATGGAAGTATTTTCAGAAGATGTTTTTTGATGAATATTTTCCACGCACCCTCCAAATTAAGATGGAAAGGGACTTCCTTTCCCTCAAGAAAAAAGATGAAGAATTTGTCAGAGCATATGAGGAAAACCTCACAAGGCTTGCGCGATACGCTTCAGCATTTTCATTACCCATGAATTCATGGTTGACTGCTTCTTTGGTGGGCTATAACCTATCCTAAAGAAAGCCTTGGTGATCCGCGACTTCGACATCTATGAGGAAATTTTCTTATTTTCCCTCACAGTTGAAATGGAGATCTGTGAACCTCAGGGGTATCATAGGGATAAAAAGTGTAAGGTGGACTTAAGTTGTGGCAGTCCTATTGTAATTCCCTGACCCCAGTTACCCAGAGTCATTGCATTATTACATAACATTTCCATGATCAGAAGGGATCAAATCCTGAATGACCGATCAGTTTAGTATCCTTGGACGTACTAGACACTTTAATAAGTTTTACATTACATCCTGAAATAAAAACATCAAAAACATTTTGTCCCCATTGAACACAATTATATCCTTAGGTTATCCCTACAGGTCAATCATAAAATTCTTTTCACATCCAATGAAAAATAAAACATAGAAAGGGGTGAGCTCAGATGCTCAGTAAGGATAACAATATAGCGGAAACCTTCATAAATTAGTATAAACATTTTAGGTAATGTATAAGTCAAAAACAAAAGCCTTTTTAAACATAAAATTCATCATAATATGGAAAAGATAACATTATATAATTCAATTTAATTATTCCCATGGATATTATACTAGTCGAATAATCACATGAAATATCAATAGCCACTTTCATAATGATGAAATGCATAATGTCAGACTTCATAACCACATAGTCAAGGCCATGTGCCAAGGATACAAATAATATTTTGTGAAGGCCTTGTGAAAAGACACTAGTTTGTCAAATGAGACCTACCAATGCATCCAGGAGCTATAGCGGGATCCGCCCGCCACTTAATAAGTCCAATGCATTCCTCATTGGAAATGGCTTAAACATAACATAATCATTCGTATTAAAACTAGAATTCGAATTGTCAACACTTTATCCTTAAAACATGAATGGTTTAAAAATGACACATCCATAGTAAAACATATCATATAACATTCAATACAAAATGGAAGTTTTGTATCATAATAAATCAACTTCAAACAATCATAAAATCCATCAAAGGATGTTGACATAGATGAAATCATTTCTTTTTTAGAGAAATAACCCTTTCTATTTTGAAATCATTTAAAAGTCATATAATTTTTAAAGAAAACATTTATTTATAAAATATTTTTATAATATTTTTTGGGAATCTTCGAAGATGACATAACAGTGGAAAATTTTCACACTCACCGTATAAGTTAAAAAATACATTCTTACCTTAATTTTGTCCAAAAGGTCTTAAAGTACCTTGTTTGTAAAACAATGGAAAAATTCCTTTCAAAACATTTCATAAAAAGTCAAAAAAGTGTATAAATGACTTTATACCATTGTATAGTAAATATTAAAAATGATTTGAATTACATTTTTAATAAAACATTGATGTGGAAGATAAAGAGGTCCCAGTAGATACTTACGTAAAAACAACCCCGGATAATAAATAATTGTAAAATTAACCCTTATATTTAAAATTTCCTTGGTCGAGGGTAGGTTATACTCTTATATAATGGTGAAAAAATAAATATTAAATTATATAAGAACCATATACATTAATATGATATCATATATGATCTTCTAATATATCTTTGTTAATGATATTTCAGTAGTATCATCGTTTCAGGTGTTAACTGATTCGTTTTCTTTTATATGATTTGTTAAGTAAGTAATGTTTATTATGGATAGTATTTATCTTGTTTATATTCATAATGATATTAATTCTTTAAACATTATTTTTTTTAATCATCAAATAAAAATTAGTCTTGAATGGATACGATGGGGAATGAATCTCATCGCGTTCGTGGAGACGGTAATCCGTACGTACGCACGAGCAATAGTATCATTCTTTTGATATTAAAATCATATATAATTGGATGGTATATAATATATAAAGAATCATTATCATGTTATATTTATTATTTTCATCATTTATACTCATTATTATACTCATCCAAATGAAGAAGTGTTTGAATAACAAACTACACCACGACGTGGAGACGGGTATTTGTACGTACGCACGTATGGTGACTTTGTAATTTATAGGATGGATAGAATAATGATTATGGTTATACAATTTTTATAATAACATAAAATTATGTATAAGATACAGGATTTATTATTTTAGAATGGAAACAACAAAGAAAGAGGAAGTAGAATAGGAAAAGAACTTGAAAGGGGTGATGAAATATTTACCTCTTCTTCGGGTTCTTCCTTTGGATTTGATCAAAGGGTCTTCTTAAGTTGAATTTCTGACTAAAGTAAGGCCTCTAGAATGAAGGGAGTAAAGTAGATAGGATATTTGGGTAGGGTTTTTCCAATCCAAATTGCTTTGAAGGTGTGAATTTGAGATAAGGGGAAGTGCCCTTTTATAAGAGAGGCGAGGGTTACTTTAGGAAAATCTTGAAATAATATTTTATAATAAAATAATATTCGGTTTCTAATGGCTCCAAAATGAATTATTTTAAGTATGAGGTGGTGAGGTGTCTAAATAATCTCAACAAATAGGGTTTATACTGGTTTATGTCATCATATTAACCTTATCTTTTAGATTTAACTCTTAGATAAAAAGTTTGACATTTACCATGTCTCTTTTTATTTTTATATTATATGGTTAATATAAATACTATAAACTTCAAAGAGAACCTCAAGTGGTTAATTAATGAAATATATAATATTATTTAAGGCCCTTTTTTTGAACCTTATATTTTTATGAATATTATATCAACCAATAATATTATAATTGTTTTAAAAACTCAATTATGTCAATTTTGACATTATTTAATAAATGATTTTTGTTAAATTACTAGAAACCTTATTACTTCAAAATAAATTCATATGTTCAACCCTAACATGTCATATTATCCTATAAAATTAATGGAATTCATCATAAGTCTCAAATTGAATATATTTGGATATTTGTAATATCAATAATTTTAATATTTCAATATTTAGGTAATTACGCATCATCATTGTGTCATAAATAAATTTGCTTATATAATGTCTAAAAATTATAAATAAAATATCAATATGTAGGAAATAATTTTATCTATCTAATTAATATTAATAGTCGAATTTATATTTTGTATAACCCTATATTTTAAATGGTTTAATGATTAAACAAAGAATTTAACTCTTTTAACTCCTCTTTAAATAAAATAATAATAAATGTCCTAATCTTATCCTAGTGAACCTAAATGATAATATTTTATTGATAAGGTTGTTTTTGGTTGAATTAAAATTATCTAATAGAATTAAGACATGTTTTAGGGTAATAATAATATCATTTTTACCCTTAGTTACTCTATTTACTTTTAACCGTGGTAAATAAAATTAAAAAGTTGTTATTCATCAAAAATTATTTTCATCTTATTGAACCACAATTTTCTTGCAGACATCAACCATGTCTCTTGGATTTTTGAAATACCACTCACAGAAGCAATAAAATTTTGTTTTCTTTGAATTTGTAAATGCTCCTAGGGGGTGGGTAAAAGACGGTGAAAAGTTCAATAAATTTTATATGTTTAAAATTAGTACAAAATGAATCAAATGAATTAAATTGAAAATATATAGTTATTTTGTATATATTTTTACCTAAAATAAATTTAAATAAAATAAATAATTATTTAAATAAAAAATTTGGTTTAAACCAATAATGTAGTGTTTTTCACTATTCATCAAAAATTGAATGTTTTCAAAAAAATACCAAAAATTCACCCTAAGATAATTTTGGTATTCCGAATCCAAAAATGAATTATATTTTGAATGATATAATTTTTAAAATTTCAAAAAGTGGGTATTACTATTCATAACGGCTAGTTTGATTGGTCGCGGTGTGTTAGAATCTCAAAGTTGCGTACAATGCAAGATATTGCATTATTCAGAGGGAAACATATCGTGAAAGCTTGGGGTGTTATATTCTTACCTCTTTCATATAATTTCATCCTCAAAATTAATAGAATAAAACCGCACAAAAAGATTTTATTAGTTCTTCATCATAAGTTCCTCTGGTTCCCATGTTTCCTCTTCTATCATATGGTTTCTTCATATAACATTGACCAGACAAGTCGTCCATTTTATCGACACTTGTTCTCTGTTTTAAATAATCTTGATAGGCTCTTCAAAATCAGATGGATCAGGTTCTGGTTCAATTTCCTCATAGGTGAGTACATGTATAGGGCCAGGAATGTATTTTATCAACAGTGTTACATGGAACACATCGTGAACTTTGTAGAGACTGGGAGGCATTGCCAAACGGTAAGCTACAACCCCAATTTGTTCAAAAATTTCTAAAGGTATGATTCCCATGTGACTTAATTTACCCTTGTTACTGAATCTTATAACTCCCTTCCAGGGAGATACCTTCAATGATCTCCTACTTGAAATTCCAAATCCTTCCTTCGGTTATCGACATATCTCTTCTGCCTACTTTGAGCTGCTTTGATGTGGGTTTGGAAAACCTCCACCTTTTCCATCCTTTCCTCAACATGTTCTGGGCCAATGAGTTTTCTTTCATCAACATCATCCCAACAAGTTGGTTTATGAAATCTCTTTCCATATAACGCTTCATATGGTGCCATCTGAATACTTGAATGGAAGATATAGTTATATGAAAATTCTACTAGAGGTAAATATTGATCCCATGTATCTTGAAAGTCAAGTGAGTAGGATCTCAACATTTCTTCTAAGGTTTGAATAGTCTGTTCTGATTATCCATTGGTTTGAGGGTGGAAGGTAGTGCTCAAACGATGTTAAGTATCCATGGAATTCTGAAGACTTTTCCAGAATCTTATTGTACAATGGGGATCATGGTCAGAAACAATCGATAGGGGTACTCCATGAAGTCTTACAACTTCATTAATATACATTATTTTCAAACATTCAAGTTGTAAATCTTCACTTATAGCAAGAAATTGTGTTGACTTGGTAAGACGATCAACAATGACCCATATTTCATCATTCCTTCTAGGATTATTTGGTAGCTCCATGAAAAAGTCCATCGTAACATTATCCCATTTCCACTTAGGTATGGGAAGAGGTTGCATGACTCCTCCAGGCTATTGCCTACCAACATTCACTTATTGACAAACCATATATCTTGACACAAAATCAGAAATCTCCCTCTTCATGTTGTTAAACCAAAAATGTTCCTTCAAATCTCTATACATCTTGGTGCTCCTAGGGTGTATAGAGAAATTAGAGATATGAGCATCATACAAAAATTCTCTTTTCAGATCAGGTATATCGGTAACACGATCTCTCTTCCAAAATTTCAAAATTCCATCTTCATAGATAAATTCCCTCAATCTCCAATCATTCATATCTTGAATCTATTTTTGAAACTCCGCATCATTAATATGAGAACTCTATATCATTTATAGTAAATATGGTTTGGAAACCATTTTAAAAAGTATTGATGTTTCACCTTCCATGGTTATTACCATATCCATATTTACTAGATCCATGAAAATAGTATCCCTTTCAACTCTCATCTTGTTCAAAACTCCACGATTCTTTCTGCTCAAACCATCTTCCACCTTATTTTCCTTCCCTGGATGGTAGTGTATTGTGCAATCATATTCCTTGAGTAGTTCAAGCCATCTCCTTTTCCCCATGTTGAGTTATTTTTTGTGAGAAAATATACTTCAAACTCTTTTTATCAGTATAAATCTCACATTTTTTCACCATAGAGATAGTGTGTCTATATCATCAAAGTAAATATTACAGTTTCTAACTCAAGATCATGAGGGGGATAGTTTTTCTCTGGAGTTTTTAGCTGTCATGATGCATAGGCAATAACTCTATCATTCTGCATAAAGACACAACCAAGTCCTTTATTTGAAGTATTACTATAAATAACAAACACATCGTTCCCAGATGGTAGAGTCAAGATAGGAGCATTAACTAATCTTATATTCAGTTATTCAAAAAATTATTCACACTCTTTTGTCCAAATATATTTTACCCCTTTACCCATGATCTTGGTTAATGGGTTAGCCAATCGGGAAAAATTATGGATAAAACACCAATAATTACCTGCTAAACCAATAAAACTGTGTACTTCAGTTATACTCGTTGGTGTCGACCATTCTTATATTTCCTTTGTATTAGAAGGATCAATAGAGATTCCATCCTTAGAGACAATATGGCTAATAAAAGAAATCTCCTGAAGCCAGAATTCACACTTTCTAAACCTCCCATATAATTCATTTCTTTTATGTTTCTTTAGGATAATACACAAGTGATTTTCATGATCTTAGTAGATTTTGGATTATTCCAAGATATCATCAATAAATAAAACTAAAAAGTCATCAAGATATTCCATTAAAACAATATTCATTAGATCTATGAAGACAGATGGTGCATTAGTCAATCCAAAAGGTATTACTGTTAACTGGTAGTGCCTATACCTGGTTCAAAATATTGTTTTCAGAATGTCTTCCTTCTTCACACACAATTTATGATATCTAGATCGAATGTCGATCTTTGAAAAATATTGAGATCCCTAAAGTTGGTCGAATAAAGAATCAATGCGAGGTAGGGGATAATTTTTATTTATTGTTATAGAATTGACCTCCCTGTAGTCAATTCACAACCTCATAGATCAATCTTTTTTCCTAATAAAAAGGGAAGGGGCTCCCCATGGTGAAACACTAGGGTTAATAGATACCTTATTACACAATTACTCTAGTTGTTTCTCTAGTTCCACTAATTCCACTGTGGCCATTCTATAAGGGGCCTTGGATATGGGCCTAGAACCAGAATTTAAATCAATGGAAAACTCAATTTATCGTTCTGGATAATGTCTAGGTAAATCCTCTAGAAACACGTCAAAATATTTGTTCACAATTAGTACTTCCTCTATTCGAAAATTATTTTCCTCACCAATAGTTATTTCATTCTCTTCCTCCAAAATAATTGAATTTAGTAGAGCTATTATGGGCAGATCTAGATAAGAATCATGTGGTGACATTACTACTATAAATATTAGGTACTCCCTATCATCATGGAAAATTTTAACCTTATCCTTCTTGTAATAAATTTTCACATCAGGGTTTGAAATCCAATCCATACCGAGAATTATATCAAATTAAATCATGGGTATGACGATGAGATCAGTAGATAAAGAAAATTTATATACCCTAATGGGAACTTATTCACAAAACTTTGTTGCAATGATACTTCCATTAGGTGTTTTGACTGAAAAATACCCTTTTAAGTCAAATTGAAAATATAAAATTTTATTAGAAAACTAGGAAGATATGATATAATGGGAGGATCCAGAATCAAATAAAGCATTGGCTGAACTTGAGGAAACCATTGGATTTTTTTCCACAGTGTCTTTCAGAGCTTCAACCTCAGCAGTAGTGATCACTTAAGCTTGGCCATGCTCCCTTGTAATTTTTTTAGGTATGTTCCCATGGTTCTTAGGACATTCATTTGCATAATTCCCCTTTTCTCTACAATTGTAGCATTCCACATTAACATCCTCTTTCTTCCCCTTGCAATCATGAGCTTGGTGGCCTTTTTCCCCACACATTTAACAGACTCACATTACCTTCAGGAAAGTAATAGTGTGTTTCTTTCCACATTTACCATAGGATGGATGTCCAAATTTTTCCTAATTCCCCTTATTTCCATTTCCAGAGTGTTCAGCAGATCTCTTTTTCTCTTGCTTTTCTATAATGTCGTAAGACTTAGATAATTCATTTTCTATATTAATAGCACATGAGTCAATATCTTGGTACAATGAGATGGATTATGAGACTAATTCTTGACGGAGAAGCTGTTTTAACCCATCAAATAATCGATAAATCTTACTTCTTGGGTTACTTATATAATCCGCTTCATGCCTTGCTATCCATGTAAAGTTAGCCTCATACTTTTTGACATTCTCATCCTCCTTTTTCCACAGACTCATAAATTGCCTTTCTATATCTGCTCAATGGTCACGAGGAAAGTTTTTTTTCAAATATAATATCTTTAAAATCCCTCCATTCCATGTTTTATACATTATCATCTTCTTTTTTATTTTGGATAAATTACCACCATTAATCAGCATCTCCCGTGAGGTGATAAACTTTTTTTCCTTTTTCTACTCCCCAAACCATGAAATTTTTTTTCTAAGGAATTTATCCATTGCTCAGCTACTAATGGATTTGTACTGCCATTGAATGTTGGTAGTTGTTTCCTCATGATGTGGTCTAACATTGATTCTCCACATTGCGGATCAGGGTTCCCCATATGGGTAATGTTATTAGTCATAACCTAAGTGATTTGTCCCAGTATGTCGATTAGCTGATCAGCACTAGTTGCTTCACCAGCTCCACTATAATTATCTTGAGTAGGAGGGAAATACGTACATGAATTATGTGAATTGATACAGTTTCCATTCCATCCACTAGGTTCCATTTCTAAACTATGGCACACACGAGATTAGATTTTGAATTAGAATATATAATTCAAACCTTGTAAAACACTTAACATAAATTGAATAGTTTATAGATATAATCCATAATCATAAAAATGTGTTCATTGAGGAACTATATACTCATAAACCCTTCATAATGGTTTGTAAAGAAAAATATAATTATACTAGTATATCCTCTGGGAGTGTCAAAAACAAGAGTGCAACAAGGCCTGTTGTCATGCACCAGTTCCCATTCATGTCTAGCTCAAAATGGTGTTTTCGGGTTTTACCCCTAGTTACATCTGTGCCAGAGCCACCTCTACCTGATCGTATCAGGACAGGGATTTATTTATTAGAAAACTCACAAAATCTCTATAATACCAAAATTTAGGAAGTTCTTCTAAACTAATCATCAAAGTCTATCTTTGTATATTGTTCTTTAATCATGGTTTTTCTAAATCTAGCTTCTAAGGTTTGTACTAAACTTACTTTGATACCAACTATAACGCCCCGACCCTAATTACCCAAAGTCGGTGCATTATTACATAACATTGGCATGATCACAAGGGATCAAATCTCAAAACACCGATCAGTTTAGTAGCCTTTGAAGTACTAGATACATTCAAAAGTTTTACATTACATCATGAAATAAAAACATCAACAACATTTTGTCCCCTTTGAACACACTAATATCCTACCCTATACCTGAAGGTAAACCATAAAATACATCTTCACATATTGGAAAAAATAAAACATAGAAAGGGGTGAGCTCAGATGCTCAGTAAGAATAATAATATAACATAATCTTTCATAAATTAGCACAATCATTTAAGGCAATGTATAAGACTAAAAAAAGCCTTTTAAACATAAACTTTGGCATAATATGGAAAAGATAAAATCAAATAATTCCATTTAATTATTCCCACAGATATTCTACTAGTCGAATAATCACTTGCAATATCAATAGCCACTTTCATAATGATGGAATACATAATTCTAGATTTCATAACCACATAGTCGAAGCCTTGTTCCAAGACTACAAATAATATTTTTTCAAGGCCTTGTGCCCAATCATTTACTAAGTCCAATGCATTCCTCATATGAAAAGGTTTAAACACAACATAAACACTCATATTAAAATTAGCATACAAAATGTCAATACTTTATCGATAACCCATGAATGGTGTAAAAACCACACATCCATAGTCAAACATATCACATTACCTTCAATAAAATATGGATGTTTTGTATCATAATAACTCAACTTCAAACAATCTTAAAATATATCAAAGTATGTGGATGATAAAGAGGTCCCAATAGATACTTATGTAAAAACAACCTTGGATAATAAAGAGATTTTGAAATAAACCATTTCCTTGTACTTTTCCTTGGTTGATGGTAGGTTAAACTCATGTATTAAGGGGAAAATTTGTTATTAAATTATACAAGAACCATATTCATTAATATGATATCATATTAAATCTTCTAATATTTCTTTGTTAATGATATTTCAGTAGTATCATCATTTCGGGTGTTCACTGATTCTTTTTCATTTATATGGTTCATTACGTAAGTAATATTTTTATCGAAAGAATTTATCTTATTCATATTCAGAATGATATTATGTGTTTAATCATTATTTTTTTAATCCTTAAATGAAAATTAGTCTTGAATGAATATGACGGGGAATGAATCTCATCGTGTTCATGGAGATAGTAATCCGTACATACGCACAAGCGACAATATAATTATGTTGATATTAAAATCATAAATAATTGGATGGTATATCATATATAAAGAATAATTATCAGGATATATTTATTATTTACATCATTTATACTCATTATTATACCCATTAAAAAGATTAAGTGTTCGAATAACAAACTACACCACGACGTGGATATTGTAATCCGTACGTACACACGTATAGTGACTTTCTCATTTATAGGATGGATAGAAAAATGAATATTGTCATAAAATCTTTATTATAACATCACAGTATATTGAAGATACTAAATTTATTATTTTAGAATGTAAACAAAAATTAAATAGGATGTGGAAGAAGAAAATAACTTGAAAGGGGTGATGAACTATTTACCTCTTCTTTGGGTTATTTCTTTTGATTTGATGAAAAGGGATCCTTAGATTGGTTCTATGACTAAATAAAGGCCTCTAAAATGAATGGAGGATAGCTGAGAGGATATTTGGTCAGGGTTTTACCCAACCAAATGGCTTTGAAGGAGTGAATTTGGGAGAGGGGGATGCTCCCTTTTATAAGAGAGGTAAGGGTCACTTTAGGAAATGTTGGAAATATTATTATATAATAAATTAATTTTCGATTTCTAATGGATAAAAAATGAATTATTTAAAGGATGATATGGGGATGGGTGGAAAAAATCTCAACCGATAGGTTTTGGACTGGTTTAGATCATCATATTAACCTTATATTTTAGATTTAACTCTGTGTTAAATAGTTTGACATTTACCATGTCTCTTTTTATTTTTATATTATACGGTTAATAAAATTACTAAAAAATTCCAAGAGAACCTCAAGTGGTTCATTAATGACATATATAATATTATTTAAGGCCCTTTTTCTGAGCCTTAGATTTTTAGGAATATTATATCAACCAATAATATAATATTTGTTTTAAAAACTCAATTATCTCAATTTTGACATTATTTTATAAATTATTTTTTGATAAAGTCCTAAGAAAATTATTACTTCAAAATAAATTCATATGTTCAACACTAATATGTCATATTAACCTATAAAATTAGTGTAATTCATAAAAAGTCGCAAATTACATTTATTTGGATATTTATCATATCAATTATTTTAATATGTCATTATTAAGGCAATAACTGCGTCTTCATTATCTCATAAATAAATTAAATTATTTGCTGTCTAAAAATAATAAATAAAATTTTATTACATAGGAAATATTTTTATAATTCTAATTAATATTTATTGTTGAATTTATATTATGTATAACCATATATTAAAAATGGTTTAGTTATTAATCATTGAATTTAACTCTTTTAAATCTTCATTATATAAAATAATAATAAATGTCCTAATATAATCCAAGTGGACCTAAAGGATAATATTTCATTCCGAAGGTTGTTTATGGTCGAATTATACTTATCTAATAGAATTAGTACATGTGTTAGGGTAAAAATAATATCATTTTTACCCTTAATTATCCTATTTACTTTTAACTGCGGTAAATAAAAGTAAAAAGTTATTATTCACTAAAAATTATTTTCATCTTATTGAAGCACATTTTTCTTACTAATATAATTTGTGTCTTTCAGAGTTTTGAAATTCCACTCATGGAAGTGGTAAAATTATGTTTTATGTGAATATGCAAATCCTCCTAGGAGGTGGGTAAAAGACGGTGAAAAGTTCAATAAAATTTTATATATCTAATATTATTACAAAATGACTCCGATGAATTACATTGAACATATATAAATATTATGTATCTATTTCGACCTAAAAAAATTTAAATAAAATAAATAATTATTTAAATAAAAAATTCGGTTTTAACAAATAACGTAGTATTTTTCACTATTCATCGAAAATTTAAAGTTTTTAGAAAAATTCCAAAAATTCACCCTTAGATAATATTTATATTACAAATCCAAAAATTAAGTCCATTTTGAAAGATATAATTTATAAAATTTAAAAAAGTGGGTATTACTATTCATAAGAGATAGGTTTATTGGTCATGGTGTGTTAGAATCTCGAAGTTACATACAATGCAAGCTATTGCATTATTCGAAGGGAAACATATCATGGAAGCTTGGGGTGTTAAACCGATGGATAAATCAAATGGTTCTAAGAAAATATAGCACTCCACTTGACAAAGGTGAGGAAATAAGCACCTCGAAAATTCCCTGAATGGGATGAGGAAATGCTTTAGGTGTGGAAGAGAAGGGAACCTAGCCATTAACTACTGAAAAGAAAAACTCGTGGCTACGACAGAGGAAAGGAATTATCCTTTGGACTCTCAACGCATTGTTCATTGCTTCAACTACAAAGAAATATGGAATCTTTAAAATCAGTTACCTACCCTAAGGGTTTTCGGAGACAACCCAAAACCTCCAAGGCAGTAAGGGTGAGCTTTTACCATCACTAACACCGAAGTGAACCCCGACAATGAAGTGGTGACATGTATGCTAGTTATTCCTTCATGAATAGATAACATAATTTTTGATTCAGGTTCTATGAATTCTTTTATATCTATAAAGTTTAGTAGAACAATCCTAACACCAGAAAAAATCATGGAAGTAATGATTTTAGTGAGAACGAAAAATGGGGAAATCATTGCATCCCATGAATATAACTCATACCCTATCATAATCTATGGATTGAATTTCCCAGCGAACCTCGTAATACTCCCTCTGGTGTAATTTTATGCAATTCTTGAAATGGATTGGATTTCCTTAAATAGAGCCAACATAAATTTCTGTGAGAGGGAAATCACTCTCCATGTGTAGAATCAACCCCCGATTCTATACAACTGCAAGGGGGGGATGAATATTCATTAGCTCCATCGTCTTATGTGTGGATATTACTGCCCTATGAGAACATGTATCTAGCTTAGATGATTGAGTCTAAGGAAGAACCCATCCTTGAAGACATGCCTACTGTGAAGGAAGTCACTGAAGTGTTTCCTGAATAATTTCATGGTCTTCCTCCTAGAAGGGATGTTGAACTCTCAATGCATCATATACTTGTGGCATTGCCAATATCCAAGAATCTATATATAATGGAGGTTGTGGATATTGAGGAGCTAAAGAAACAACTATAGGAAAATATGGGTAAAGGGTTTATAGGCCCAAGCGCTTCACCATGCGGTGCACCAATCCTCTTTGTCAAAAAAGGATGGGTCAATTCACCTTTGCATCGATTATCGTGAGTTTAACAAAATAATGATAAAGAAAAAGTATCAACTCCCATGAATCGATGACTTGTTCGATTAGCTATGTGGAGCACAATACTTCTTCAAGGTAGATTTATGGTCGGGATATTATCATGTAAGGGTGAAGAATGAAGATATTCCCAAGACTACATTTCGTACAAGATACGGGATCTATGAATTCATAGTAATTCATTTCAGACTCACTAATGCTCCAGTAATCTTCCTGGACATGATGAAAAGGGTTTTTAGGGATTACCTCAGCAAATTTGTCTTAGTCTTTATAGATGATTTTCAGATATACTCAAAAACCGAGGAGGATCGTGAGGAGCATCTAAAAACTGTACTAGATACCTTGTGGAAGGATAATCTCTATGCCAAGTAGAAAAAGTGTGAGTTCTAGTTTAATGATGTCTCATTCTTGGGCCATATCATCACAAACAATGGGATATCTGTGGATCGATCCAAAAAAGATGCAATTGAGGGAAGGCCGAGGCCAACATCGGTAACAGATATCCATAGCTTCTTGGGTTTAACTGGATATTATCGACGATTTGTGAGAAGGATATTATCGACAATTTGTGAGAAATTTCTCATGATTGTCCAATCCTCTTACCCAGATAACTTGGAAGGGATTAAAGATTTCTTGGAGTGATGAATGCGAAGAATGCTTCAAGGAGTTGAAATGGAGGCTTATCACTACACCTGTGCTTACTTCAACCACAGGTGGAACATGTTTCGTGGTATTCAGTGATGTTTTGAAGAAGGGTCTGGGCTCTATGTTGATATAAAATGACAAATTCATTTCCAATGATTCAAGGTAATTGAAAGTTCATGAGCATAATTATCCAACACGTGATCTGGAGTTGGTTTCGGTGATATTCGATTTAAAAATTTGGTGAAATTATCTCTTTGGGGAGAAATGTGAGATATATATGGACCACAAAAGCCTCAAGTAAATATTCACACAGAAAGAGTTGAACATGTGCCAATGAAGATGGTTAGAGTTGATCAAAGACTATAACTTCTGAATCCATTTCAACCCTGGGAAAGCGAACAAGGTGGCGGATAATCTGAGTAGAAAGGATCCAGTGATTCTATCATTGATGAGAATTGAGAAGGATCGAATATTCTTAGATTTGATGAAGATGGACATGGGAATCATAAATAATGGAACATCATCAATCCTTTTACAAATTATTGCTCAAATGTATCTTTTGGAAAGGTTAATGGATTCTCAAAAGGTTGATGAAGGAATTAAGAAGAAAGTGGAAGCTATCATAAAAGGGAAATCCTCTGATTTCAATGTTAATGAAGAAGGAATTGTGAGATTCGGGAAAAGACTTTGTTTCATCAAATACCTAGCTGAAGAAGGAACTTTTGGATGCTGCACATAATTAGAATTTATCTATTCACCCAAGAAACACAAAGATGTATCAAGATCTCTGAGAGCATTATTGGTGGGATAATATGAAGAAGAAGATCACTGAGTATACATCAATGTTCCTGGTATGTCAGCAAGTGAAGGCAAAGAGGCAAAAGTATAAGGGGATGATGAAACTATTTCCCATAACAGCATGATAATGGGAGAACATCAACATGGACTTTATCACCAGAATTCTAAATACATCCAAAAGAAACAATGTGATATGGGTTGATGTGGATCGTCTTATAATGTGTACACACTTCATTTCAATTCATGAGGATTTCTCATTGGATCGAATGTCACAGATATATATCAGAGATTTGGTAAGGCTGCATGGTGTAACACTATCAATTGTATCCAATAGAGATCCAAGAATCACATCTATGTTTTGGAATATTCTTCAACATGCTTTGGATACTGAGCTGAACTTCAGTACAACATATCATCCTCAAAATGATGGCCAATTCGAGTGGACTATCCATACACTTAGGAACTTGTTGAGAGCACGCTCAATGGACTTCAATGTAGGATGTGATCAACATCTTCCTCTGGTTTAGTTATCATTAAACAAAAATTTCCACTCGATCATCTGAATGGCCCCATATGAAGCCATGTATGGGAAGAGGTGCATAAAACTGACATGTTGGGATGAAGTTAGTGAGTGTATGCTGCTAGGACCCAACATGGCTAATGAAATGGTGGAGAAGGTGAAAAACCTTCAGCATCATATCAAGGTAGCCCAGAGTCGATAGAAGAGTTATGCAGATAACTATCGACGAGACCTTGAGTTTAAAGATGGATAGATTTTATTTATATGGATATCTCTATGGAATAGGGTCATGAGGTTTGGAAGGAAAGGGATGTTATGTTCTAAGTACATCTACCCCTTCGATATTCTTGATCCTGTTGGTGTTGTGGCCTATTGACTAGCACATCCACCTACCATGGACAAAGTACATGATGTATTTCATGTATCCCTCTTAATAAAGTACATACTAGAACCTTCACATGTACTATCTTATGAGGTAGTACAGTTAGAGGATGATATTTCTTACGAGGAGTAACCAGTGAAGATCTTTGATCATAGGGAAAAAGTCCTACGAAATATGAAAATGCCCCTTGGGAAGATGTTGTGGGGAAACCAAATGTTTGAAGAAGAAACATGGGAATCAGAAGATGTGATGAAGTAGAGTTACCCGCAGTTGTTTTAGAGTGGGAAAAATAATTTTTTAGGGAAAAATTTCTTAAGGGGAGAGGATTGTAATGACACAAACATTCATTAATGGAAATTCCTCTTAATCTAATTAAATGTTTTATTATGGTTATACAAAATGTGAACTTCATTAGTTTTATGTTTCTAGATTCCAAAATACCATTATTAATTGTGAACATTTCTAATATAGATGGTGAACAGTGATCACATGATTAGTATAAATATAGGGCCTAAAAAATCCAATTTACTCCGACAAAGGAAGTGATGGCCTCATCCAGTAGACTTTCCCCAAACGCAGACCATTTTTCGGAGCTTGGAACGGAGGTAGCGTCATTGGGCTTCGATCTTGACCAAGACCAATCTGAACATGAATGCGTTGATCTTGAGCAGAACCGACAATGGGAGAAGTGGAATTTAATAGAGATTACCACCCGAGAAATGTTATCTGAGACACCCCAAGAGTCTGTCACCATGACACACCTTACCCTTCGCTCTAATGTGAGTGTTATATGGGGTTATGCAATGAGGCCCAATCACTATGACTATGTATATTATTTTTGTATAGATATTATACATTCTTTCTATTTTTACATTGTAAATAGTTTTTAAAGCACTAATATTATTTTTAGTTTATATTCAACTAAGAAATCTATGTTGATGAATTAATGGATTTTTGAATTAAATAATTTTTTAATAAAATATTATTATTATTATTATCAAATTACTTTTTATTAAATATAAATTATCGTAAAATTTTAGGAATGCAATTGTAATTTTTATTATGGTTTGAAAGCTATTTTTTTTCAAAACCCATGAATTTCGATAAATTTCAGTTTTTATTTTAAAAGAAAAAATTCACCTATTTAAAAAATTATTTATAAAAAATGAATATTAATTTTGGAATCATTATGTTTAAATTATACAACGGATAATTTTTCATAATTTTCCGAGACAGTCGAATTTTTGGCTAAAAATTAAATACCGTTTAAATATATAATGTGTTGTATGACATCATAATGACTCAGTAATAATTTAATAAAATAATATAAAAATTATGTTCGGAAAATATATGTTTTAGCATTAAAATAATTTTATTTTAGATTTTTTAATTTATTTAAAAAATACTTAGTGGACCCTCCAAGACTTATAAAACATTTTGTATTTTTAAATTGTTTTCTTTGAGAGTGTGACTCACCTCCCCATAGGCAAGCCTATTGTTTTTAGATTTTATTCCATTGACCATATAAAGTATTTTTTCCACTACTAATTCTCAAAACCCATGGGGAAAAACCATTGGCTGGTTTGTGTTTTTGATTAGTTTAATGTGAGGTGTCCCAAACCCAAATAACAACGAATTCCTTCTCCTTTCCTATATAAACCCACCCAAGCTTCCACTTCCTCTTCACTAAAATCTATTGGAGTTCATCCAAACCCTTACCTCCTCTCTCTATAATCCTACCGAGGTTCCCCAAGATCCCCATAATCCTCTCTCAAGCCTCTTCAAAGCTTTTGGGATTTCACTTCCAAGTTAGGGATTTCATTCTTCCTCATTTTGGTCCAAATTTCGTTAAGTTGTTATGCCTTTTTGTTTCCAATTAAAATTGTTGTGGTATGATTTGGCACCTTCCCCATACTTCCCTCTTTATTTTTGGATGATTATATACCCCTTTCTCTGTCATTAATTCCTCCCATGTACACCTGTTACCATGCCTAAATTCTGTGCGAGATTTCTCTCTCTTCTTTTACATCTAAGTAATTCTTCTATATTATGAATCTATTTTTCATTACCTTTGTTGGGACATGTATCTATACGGAAAAATTACTTTCCATTTCATGTACATATTATGAGAAACCATTTTCTCTATCATCAACAATTTTCATGAATCCTTATGTCACGTCGTTTTGCTGCCGAAATTGCACCACGTTTTTTCAAGCCAAGATCTTTATGTACTGAATTCCATACACATGTATCTATCAAGGGTATTATCCTTTATGAGAATATACATATTTAATGCTAATTCATGTATTTATTCCACATTAATTAATCTTGTAATAACTTATGATTTTGATTGATTCCATGTTATATGATCCATTTGGCACACATATGCATGAAATGAAATGTTTAAGAAGGGTGCACCCTGATAGCGCTCCAATGCAGTGAGTAAAGTATATTATCATGATAAATATTTTGAAATGGGTTTTGAATCATTCTAATTACTGTGAAATGAAGGTTTACTCATGATTCATGTGCAATGATGGTTTACTAATGCTCCATGTGCACCGAGCCTTGGCTCATGCAAATTCAATTTTAAGTGTTGTTGCCACATTTCCAAGTTATAATTATCATGAATTATGATGCCTTTGTGTTCATGTTTCTCTTGTGATCCATTGATATTCATATTATATAAATTGTATTGTATTCCTCATTTTATTCTATGTTTATTCCCTTACTGGGATTTATATCTCACCCTTTTCTTATGCATGTCCTCAGGTTATCCATTGAAATGTTAAGTACGAGGGAATGTAGTGGTCATGTAAAAGAAGTTTTCAATAAAGATGTTGTATTTCAGGTTTTAAGTTGTTATGTAATGATCCTAACCCCCAAAGACACTAAACCTCTCGAAATTCCATGTTGTATCAAGTTCATATTTTATATAATAAATCATGTTTAAGTTTGTAATAAAAGCAGGGTTGTTATATAATGAATTTGTCCCATTCATCATAAAGGGATCAATTGACCACCTATAAGGTGGTCATCAACCAAAATACATCAACCTGTGATTAGAAGGAATATATTATCCCATCATTGGATCTCCTGGTGGACTTAATATTATCACCCTCTAGAGTAAGAGTGAACCGCTATAGCTTAGTAAATAGAGACAAGTATTCTTTAACTGACATGCCTCCCTACTGTAGGTTCATGAATTATATATCCATTTCATCACTTAGATTCTAGTGAAAAAAATAGTAACATAAAAAAGTCAATAAAGCTTCCCGAACCATATATCAATATCTATTATCCTGGGTAACATCATCCCACCACCTTTTGAAAAAAATAACATAGTATATATGCAACAATCTTGAACCATAACTCTGGAAAAGTCTCTAGAATCTTGATTATATGATGAATAACTTCAAGCCACGACTCAGTAACATGGGATATGTTATCCTATGAAAATATGGGAGGATAATTCTACTAGAATTCCAAAGTCAACACTACCATGCTCGAGGAAGGTCAAACAACACCATATATATTCTACAACTTATGTAGAAATATATCTCGAAACTGAGTATTTGTTCCCATTTCAGGATTAGTATGAGGTGTCATAGTAGGCACTATAAGAGAAAACAATGGAGGCTCAAGCCCCACCAGCTTATGTGTATGGTCATCGCTACCTGCAGGGAGCACGAATGAAGGACTTTGTGGTGGTATGTTTCACCAATTCCAAATTAAATCCTCATAAAAGATGTCAACAAATAATTTTTTGCAGAAAGAAAACTATTATAGGAGCATATTTATCATATAGAAATGGTCACAACTCTCTTCTAGCTCCCCAAGCCAGGTCTAAGGGGTATAAGAGACCGTAATGTCCATAATAATGTATGAGATATCCCACTACCCACAAATAGGCTGGGATCAGGTCTAGGTATGTGTTTCACATGTATAATATGGAAATCATCACTTTAAGTGTCATACATATTATAAATTTATGCTTATTCATATAATTAAATATCTTTAAGTGGTTAAATTAGATGGATTTAATTCACAATATATTAGGTTCTGTACTTATTATGAACCAAAATATTATGTGCGCTTAAACCACACCATAAAATGTTCTAACCAATGTGAGAAATGATCCATGGCTCCAAATTCCATAATTAACTGCATAAGTGGTCTGCTTTAACCTATGTTGGAAAAACTATTCTATTAAGGGAGGAACATTATTTGTCAATTATGTTATCTAATCCCTTCAAGTAATGTCAAAAAAATTACATAGATAATCAAGTAACTAATAATATAAAACAAGAAGATGTATGTTGAAAATAAATGTAACATGAAAAAAATGAATGGCATATTAGTCCTATTATGCCTATAAGGATTTGTGTAATGAAATTACCTCATTTCACCGAACCTATATAAGAGAAATAATTATGTTATTAATTCCAGTATCAATAACATCATAAGACATATATTTTATCTGACGGTGAAGATGTATCAATCATAACAGGTTAAAAGAGTAATAAAAAATTTCCCATCCTAGGTAATTTGGGTTGTCCCCGCTCATTGGTTAGATACGTCCAGTCATAGTATCATTTCCAAATTACATTAACTCTGATTCTCTAGTATAATACCCAAATATATTTATAAATGACAAAAAATATCTGATACCATTTTTTTAATTCACTGAACTAGGATCCACTTGATCAATTCCCCAAGCTAGTAGGTCACATGACTTAAACCATGCCTCCTCACATTCTAGAGGCTACTGACTAGAAATAATGATGGAAAGATTGTAAGATGGGTATTCTATGTCCCCATATCACATTATTATAGTATATGTAATCTTAAAAAAACAACAATAGAAGCATTTATAAATAGATAGAATATATAAGTTGTGTAAGGGTAAATAATCGAAAAACTGAATAATATTCAAAAGCCACTGGGTAGTATCATATACATGGGTGTATGGAATGAATATATATAAAATGGGAATGGGGGATTGTTATATTCATCATGATATAAAAAAAATAAAAAATAACAATAGTATAATCCAAAAGAATCTCGAGAATATGATCGGTCATATGCTCTTCTTCTCTATCTATAAATCAAGTATATTAAATATTGATAGAAAGGAAATTTCCCTTTTCCATACCAATAGACAAGTAAAATACTATGGGACTAAAGGTGGAACAAGTAGGTTGTGAGATAAAATCCATGTAGGCCACCAAAAATTTTGTCTACAAGTAATCAAAGCTACTCTCATAGATAAATAGTATATAGATATAATTATGTAAGAAATAATGATGAATAAATAAAGAGCACACAATGATTCCTGGAGAAAACCTTTTGGATCTAGATTCTTTTGATCTTAGAGAATATAATTTTATGATCAGTTAATATATATATATATATATAGTGTAATATATTTCATCCACCTATACTCAAGGAAAGGGACGTGGCACGTCTTTCCCACCATCCCAATAGTGTAAACGGTGTGAGATGTCATGCTCAACAACTGATGTAGGGGAGCATGAATATCCATGCCCAATAAAACCCTTACTATCATTCCACATCATATATCAATGATATAGTCATATTTATATCAATATACATGAGTTAGTACCTCTAAATATTTTTTATCACAATTCAGTAATTTCACCTTAAAAAGTATGTAAAAATTGGCATAGCCTTTCCACCCTTTAAAAATTCGACCCATATTATTTATTCCAATAATTATAGAAATGAAAAAACATCATGAATAAAGAATAAAATATAAATAATCTATTTAATTATGTAAAATATAGTAATTACACTTATAAGGCTCTAAGAGGTGATTATAAGGTGATATAAAAAATAGTAATTGCCTTTAAGAGAAATTACAATTTTATGATGGGAAAAGCACTTAGATAGTACCTATGTGTTAATTAAACATTAATATGGGGGTGTAAATTTCTATTAAAACCCAATATGAAAACATATTTTGGGTTTTGGGTTTTTAATTAATTAATTATAAAGGAGAAGTTTGAGGTGGAACACCCATGGGTTGTCAGTGATCATGGTCAACATCCTCAATTCACATAGTAGTGATCAGTGGGCCCAATCCAATATTTCTAAGTTAATTTAATATGAATAAGTCAATTATAAGGTGATGTTTGATAATGGATGTCATCCACCATGATGTATATGCTACAAAAACACTAAAACATTCAAGGAAAATGAAGAGACCACATAACATAGGGCTGTTGGGGACTCCTTGTCTGACGAAAGCCTCAAATTCAAAGAAGGTTGCAAGAAATTGAAGAAATTAACAAATTCCCATAAATAGGAAATAATATCTTACACCTAAAGAGTGAAAAAATTAAAAATAAAACTAGATGGGAAGGTAGATGATTTTAGAGATCAATGAGATGGATCTTATGATTCTGAGGGTGCTTGGGCTTCAGTTTGAGAGAATATTGAAAAAGTTAGTTTGAAGGAGGAGGCAGCTCAATAGAGAAGGAAAATTGCCTCAACCACTAGAAATGAAGACAAAGGAGATGAATAAGCTTAGAATTTTAATGAGTGTAAAAATGAAATTTCACCCTCAAATATAAGGGTGAAGTATTTGGTTGAATAGTTTTTCTAAACCATGTGATATACATACTCAATCCACTATCGAAATAGAGACCGCATAAGGGTGAGGTGTATGGTTTCCTTAACTGTGTGAAAACATTGTGAAATCACATTGTCAGAAATCTATAGTTTTCTATATAGGTATGCATATAGAGGAACACAATTTCATAAATACTATGTGAATGATAGTACTCCTATATGTTTTCCCACACGATTAGTATAAACCATCTGGTCTGGGGGCACAATTTAAAATATTAATGTGGCCAAGTCATCCATCCAAAATCACATGGTTCCGGGATATGAACAGTAAGCATACACCCTCATGACCCCTATGACTATTCAAAGTATCATTATAAGGGTATTTTGAAGGCATTTAAACCAAATACAAATTTTCCATGCCTATATTAAAATATGAGTCGTTACTCTAAATGTTAGACGTCATCTCCCCATTAATTCATCATTAATAGAAGACTTCATAGACATATCATTACTGAAACCATTCCTATTATCCTTGGAGAAATGAGATATAATAAAGGATGAATTTATATTGCTGGTACATGTAAATAATGGTAATATTGATAAATTATCATAAGTGATAATTAGATAACTATAAGGGAGTGAGAATAAGATATTAACATTAAAAAATTGAAAATGAAAAATTCTTAGACCATAAACATGAATTATGGCATTACATTATTTGAATTAATAAGACATAAGTCTAAAAAATTATTAGTTAACAATTCTGGGTCATGATAAAATATCATAAGAATAATACATAAGTCTGTGGAATTCACGTAATCATAGAAAAAAACTTCTATCAGCATGGATCACTGCAAAGTATATCACTGTGGTAAAAGTATCATAATGGAAATGCCTAACTACTCATTTCCAATACTGTCCTAGGATCAATTTTCATATAGTTATCTTCATCCTCTCTTATGATTATTATAACTCTGTTGTCTCTTATGAGTTTCTACACCCCGTCATCATTACGCAATGAGTTAGAGGGATATACCAAAACCAACCATCATTGGTTTATAATGTTACTACCCTTACTTAGTTTATAATGTAACTTGTCATCACATACTTATTATGTATTCATATGTATTGTTTAGGATCATGAAATCCTTTATCATTACATCAAATATTATATAATGGAAATAAAATATATTTTTTTAACTATTTCATCTTAAAAAAAATCCTTCATAGAAATAATAAAGATGGTAACATTATATCATATCTCCTAAAATCATAAAACATATACAATCATGTTTTTTATATATATAAAGAACCTTTAAAATTTTATTGTAACATTTCTTAATGTAAATACACTTTTTATTTTGAAATCACTTATTTAAAGTATATTAATTTATTAAATATTAAGGAGAATATTATCCTATAAAATATATAAAAAAAATTATAAATTAATATTCCGGTAAGATAGTATTCATTGTGGCATGGTAATTAATTTATACAGTGTATGTACAAAAAAATATCCTTTTACATTTTAGATAAAAATTCAAAAGTTACACATTAAGAAAATTAGAATAATCTTCCATTATAACAATTTTATAAATACTGAAACATATTTGAATGTCCATTTAATAAATATTTTAAGAAAATTAAAAACATTATGCAATATAATTTAATGAAAATATGGACTTAGAAGAAAGGATTGTAGATAGAAGAGAGTAATGAAGTCAATTTTCATTAAAAAAATTCTTTTAGTATATTGAGTACAAAATAGTGTTCCAAATGTATGAAATATATTTAATATCTATAAATTAATATAGGATAATATAATAAATATTATTTATGATATATGGATCATATAATTTAATCATCTGAAAATTTAATCATAACGAATCCTAGTAAATCTGTGATTGTGATATAAAACCCTTAAAAATTTGGTAGCTTTTGATTTATTAAACCCATGAAATAAATAAAATCATATGAAACTTCCAAAAAACTAAACATAAGGATATTCATGATATAACATATAAAAGAGGATGTAGATATACATCACCAACATTAATATTCACCTAACATAAAACATGTTTCAATGAAACAAAATTGATACTAAGAACCCTTACAACAATATTAATTTTTTTAATTGAGAGTAATTGAAATAACGATGATTATCTTTTAATGTGAATAAATTTTATTAAATTATCAAGGACAAAAAATTAAATTATTTTGTATTATATACACCATATAAATAATAAATAGCTAAATAACATTAAAATGTTTCTAATGAAGATAAATTAAGACAAAACCTGTACAACTTTGGTATCTTTTCAATCGAGTAGAATTAAATAATTTTTTTTCTATTTTAAAACCACATTAATTTCATTATAATATAACCAAAAAACATTAAATATTACATGTTTCATAATATAAAACATTTATCATGAATTAAAAAATGATACAAGGAATCTATTACCATATGTCCAACTCGATTTGTAAGAAATATATACTCTTTTATATTAATGTTATATTAATATTAATTGTATAGTAGAATATTTTTTATATTTATAATATCAAATATGATCCACTTATAACATTTCAATAGACATTTATTTATAAATCTATATTAAAGTTGTCATTTCGGGTGTTACCTGCTTCGTTTGTCATGAATTCTTTAGTTTCACAGTTATGATTCTTACTCTATGATCATGGTTACTACATAACCAAAATGTTAATAATGATTTATATATACAATATATTAATTTAATTGATATTTATAATCATTAATATTATATGGTGATGAAAAATGAATTACATCACACCGTGGACATGGTAATCCATACATACACGAGCATGTCGTGCCAATTTTTCTACATAGGGAATGTAAGTTAGTTATATCATAATTAAAATTTACAGAATAATTATTCTATAATAAATATAATGTATATTAATTAAATATAACCAAATTACTATCTAGTTAAATTAGAAATGATAAACAAAGAACATCGATTCCTGGAGTGGTAGTCCACTAGTACACATGAGTGATGTTATCATTTACCCCTGGATGATATTGTAATAAGGTAGATAAAATAGTATAAATATTGAAGAATAATTATGTTATTAATATCATATATAAACATTAAATCCATCATTACAACCTTTGAATAATTATGGTGATTGAAAATGAATAATATATCTATGTAGAGGTGGTGGTCCAAACATATACACGAGCAATACTATTATTTCCCATTTGATAGGGAGGGGTAAAAAATTGTGGTTAAATAATAATAATAGCATCTTATTAAATTTAAGACAATGGATTCCTATTTTTTATGGATTAAAAAAGTATAGTGAAGGTTTAATATAAAATAAAATTGAATAACATTTGTTAAGAATCAATCCACTTCTTTGATGGACACCATTTGGCTTATACCATAAGTTATGAAGGATTTGTCTTAAGAGAGTATAAAAATATATAGGGTGAAGTGTTGGAATTTTTAAGGGGTTTTAGTACATATTTTTTATGTTATATGGATAAAATAGTGCGAATATAGGAGGTGGAGATGTGCCCTTTTATATGTTAGGGGATGGATACAAATAGAATTTATTAAATGATCATAATTATATATGGTCGATTTCTTTGTAATTTTGCTCCAAATGGATAGGTATTTGAATTAAGAAAAATAAATGGTTTCAAAATAATAATAAAATAATAATTATAAAAGTTTGGGTGGAAATATTTCTCTTATACCTCTGTTTAATCCCTGGTAAACCCATATTAACCTTAGCTATCGTAAGAAAATTTTATGCATTTTACAATTTACTATGAGCAAGAATTATGTTGGGCCTACAAACTAATACTAATTACTATGATTATTATGAATATATATTCCATTTACGATTATTTAATTTCTATAAGTTTTAGAATTTAATTTTAAATAAGTGCACAAATCCCAACGAAATCATGTTTTTGAAAATACATTTTTTTTAAAAAACATAATTTATATCCTTTCCATTCCTTTATAAAATAAATTTTTAAATAAATTTTTAACAAATAATCTACAATATTTACATAAAAATTAATTATCATACATTAATTTAATTTATCCTGATAAAGACAGTATGCACATAAAAATATTTTTTTAGAAAAATGTATTTTTACCTTGAATATTAAATTATTCAAAAATAAATAATAAATATTATTACAATGTAATTAATTATATGATTTATAGTTAAATAATATTTTATTTACATTATTATAAAATTAAAAACATATTGATAGATTTACATCAAAATTAAAGTCATTGTTTACAAAAAACGGTTATCTTCACTATTCACTAAAAAATAAATCTCTTTAGAAAATCCAAAAAATTCACCCCCACATATTATGAAAAATATATTTTAAAAAGTGATATTCATTTATTCAAATAACATTTCTAATGTTTTTTGAAATTAATATAAATATGCATTAAAAAAATTCACTAAAAACCATTTCTGGAAAAAATATATTTTTGATGTTATGAATGAATTTAATGAAACTTTAGTTCATATTTATTAATAATTAATAAATACCTTTTCAGTATATAAAAAAATAATTTTTGTTATAATTTTTTGTTATTATTCACACGTTCTAATTTAATATATTTGTTACAAAGGGTTACTATATCACAAATCATTTAAATAGGGTGTTGTGTGTAAAAGAAGTTATCACACATGAAAAATTTATCACAAAAAAATTATTCTAAAATACTATGGCGTTATTGTTTGGGGTTATCGTTTGTATAACAGGATGAAATTTCCATTTATTATATTCTTAAAATCTCTCTATAATCTTTTTTCTTCAGTTGGTTATTTATTTTAGTTGATTTCTTTTAGGTTTTCATAATGATTTTAACCAATGCATTGTGGAAATCATCACATCACTCATAATTTAGGTGCAATGAGTTTGAACATGGTATTTTATGACATTAAGCATGTTTAAATTATTTTTATACATTAATTAAAGATTTATTATATTTTAGTTATTATATTAATTATAGTTTAATAATAATTATTTGAAGTGGATTTTCTTTCTTGAGTTAGGGACTTCCAATGACAGGTAATGGACGAATAGACTTGGATGAACTCGGGTTAGAGTTTTCATGTTTCGCTTAAAAAGGGATATGAATTTTTTGTGTAATGTGGTTTATAGATAACCATAGATTCTATAAATATATATTATATTTTATTAAATAGATATTCATTACATAATAAAATGATATTTTATAGAATCATATAGGTATCGTACATTTTGAAACATGGATTCATAAACAACTAGTTCATAAGTGAACTACATTATCACAAACCAAGCTAGGTCGCCATCCAAACTAGAACCCAAACTAGTCTATGGAAAGGCTCGATGGGAATTATCTATCCCCCTGGTCTGGAACAAGTTCCTAGGTATCATAAATCAAGGTTTGGTAACAATTTTCTTGAGTTTAGAAACATAAAACAACTAATAATAATAAATAAAATGAATATAAAAATTCTCACCAAACAAGTCATAAAAAATTCAGAATTGGATTACATAGTTTAAAACCAACCTAAAAGGGTACCACAAAAAAATGGAGTATCATGTATATCCCATGAACCACCACACGAAAAGGGTGCATCTCCCTCTATCTATCTCTACAACACCGCACCAAGGAATGAACTTAACAACCTGAACCACCATCTCCAAAGACCTTTCCCTTACTTGTGTTAAACATTACCAAATGTACTTATACCCAATGGTGTAAGTAGAGTGTGATATGAATCCCAATAAGATTTCTCCCAAGAAAATATTCAATTCCATAAACATTATAAGATATAAAAATTGAAATTTTTCATAAATAGGAAATGATAGTAACAATTTTAAAGGGAAGCAACTTTAAATAAAAACGTTTTTCAAGAGGGAAACATTAAAGAATGAACTTTTTAAAGAAAACACACATTATTCTGAAACTACCAACCAAAAACAATATACTTTGATGGTAATTACATTATTTCCAATGAGAACTAGTCACTGGAACTGCCCCTATAGGCTAGCTAACAATGGATCACTAGGTACATCATATCTTGGTGAAATGTGGCATATGAACCACAAAAAACTATTTTATCATGGAAAATACACTTCCAAAAACACACCCATAACCTAATTGTCTGTAATAAATCAACATTAGTTGGTCAGTGTTTTCATCATCGATCTTGATAACTAAAACCGGGATAGGGCTACTTCCAAATAAATATCTTACTAACCCTTGTCTACCCACCTAGATAATTGGGCTTCCCACTTATTCTCAATGAAGTTCCACTTGTTATAAAATAAAATTTTAACATAAAAAATCCATTTCCAAATCCTACAGACACAAAACAGTTCCTCAAACATGTTCCACGACCTCAATTTAGTTCATTAAACCACATAAAAATTTTATAAAACAACTTCAAGAGGTGTTACAAGGATTTGCACACAAAATTCATTAATAAATTATCTTTTAAGAAAAAAACCCAACAATACCATAAAATACTAGAATTATCATTCCCTAACACCATTTAATAAATCAATTCCATGAATCATAAAATAACCCCAAATGATACAACATGGAATAGACATGAAAAACACACAATTCCATGTCAAAATAAAACATAAAAATTGAACACGCAATCAATTATATAAATAACAGTTTTCAAAACACAGAAAATAGATAAGAAACATGTTACATAGGTTAATCAAAAAAGATAAATTCATCAAAGAAAGTTTATACATGGGACCACCTACCATGAATGTCAAAACCCCCCCAAAATTTGTGCGAAACTACACCCACACCACTACCACACCACAAGCGAGTGAAAATGAACCCAAATCAAGAATATTGAACCAAGAAACTCAATATTAAACTCTAGGAATAAAACTATAGCTACTAGAATTTTAGAACATCCAGAAGTTGAGAAGAAACCCTAGAGGGAAGGTATAAAATAAAGAAAGACTCACTTACTTGAAGAATCTTGAAGTTTCCCTCACCAAAATCTATTCAAGAATGGGTTCCAAGAGATATCGAGGGAGTTTGGAAGACTTCTATGGATGAAATGGTCGAATGGGGGAAGAAATAAGAATATTAGGTTTACTTATGGAATATAATATCATGAATAAAAAATTTTGTGACTTGGACACTTTGCGTGGTTTGTCTGCAAATTTTAGTAAAATGTGTGACCTAACCGTGCACCCAATTATATTGAACCAAAATATCCATTTTCTCCAAAAATAATGGTGGTGACTAGGGAGTAAATATATTAGAAGAATAAAAGAGAAAATACCTAAAAAGAAGGACACATAAGTTACCATTCTGACTACCATGAAAACATTCTTCCCTTGAAAGTCAACTCGAAGCTTTTTCAGAAAACAAAAATCGGTACTCTGACTCAACCCACGAATTTTGCTCCCAAGTATCATACACATAATTCCCTTTTATCCAATTGTCCCGAACAAGTGTAATAGAATTCCCCCAAAGCACCTTCTATTAGGAATCCTCCATTCACACCGACCGTTCAAACACTGATAAACCAGGCTCTATTTTCTACTCTTCCCAATTAATCACTTGGGACAGATCCAGTTTGTACTTATTAAATTGGGAGACATGGAATATGTCATGAATGGAAGTCAACTATGAATGAAAATTTATCCTATATTCCACCATTTCAATATACTTGAAGATCTCAAAAATTCAGACTTACCTCAACCTTTTCTTTCCCTAATTTCCCAAATAACGATGGCCCGAATTAGGGGACACCTTCCAAAATACCTATTTACCCATATATAAGTAATGATCCTGAATCCTCTCATTAGAATAAGATTTTTGGTGACTTTTAGTTTTCAATAACTAATGTCTAATCAAATTGACATTCTCATTTGTATCTTATACAAGGCTCAACTCCAACAGTGAGGTCTCACCTACCTTAGCACAACAGAGAGGGTCATAGAAGGTTGAACAAAGAGTTACTCAAAAGCAGATGTTTGAATAGATGATTGATAACTACTGTTATAATAAAATTTGACTAATACCAAATGTCAATCCCATGATCCTCCAAAATCCAAAATACATGCACAATTCATGTCCTCCAGAATCTGATTTTCCTGCTCTGCCTGACCATCCATTTGAGGATGGTATGTCATGCTCATCTTAATCTACAGCCCAAAGTCCTTCTAAAGGCCTTCCAAAAATCGAGAGGTAAAAGTGAGGTTTCTATTCGAGACAACTACTGACAATACACCATTAAGCTTTACCACATCCGGAATACACAATCGTCCCAGCTCATTTACTTTAGCTATATCACTGATCAGAATGAAGTGGGATGATTTGGTCTAAAAATCAATCAATACCCTAATTTCATTCTTACCCCAAGGTGTATGAGGTAATCCACTAATGAAATACATGGAAACCTCATCCCACTTCTAGGTAGGAATGGGTAATGGATTAACAAAACCAGAGGGTTTTTTATGATCAACTTTTACTTGTGGACATGTATAGCATCTCAACACGAAATTAGATGTCTATCATAATATACATGGCCACTATAACGTCCTACGTATGTCATAATACATTTTAGTAGATCCAAGATGAACATCACCCTAAGATTGTTGGCTATCCTACATCATTACCTTCCTCAAAGAAAACAAAACCACTAAATGGCCCTTGAAGCACAAGGTGCCCTCTAGAGAAGGATACCAATCAGAAGACCTATCCGTACCATGAAGAAACTTCATAGAACAATATAATAACTCACCACTCTGCTTATCTGGGAAAATTAACTCCAAAAGTGATGGAGTCAACTGAATACTCTTGAAGAAAGTACCTCCAATTTGGTCCTTGGTCTCCAAGTGCATCTGAGAAAATATCTCCATCAGAGTCCACTCGTCACTGGACTTTTTCAAAGCTTTCACTGGTACTTTTCTACTCAATGTGTTTACCACCACATTACCCTTTCCTAAGGTATAGACGATATTAAAAGGTGAACCCCTGCAAATACTCAATCCAATGACGTTACCTCATATTAAGATCTCTTTGGGAGAATATAAAGGCTATGCTATTATGATCATAGTTTACCGCACACTTCTAGCTGAAGAGGTAGTGACTCCAAGTATTAAAAGAATGAATCACCACTGCTTACTTCAAGTCATGGGTTGGGCAATTCATTTAATGTGGTCAGAGTTAGCGGGAATCATACTCCACCACATGATCACCCTGCATAAGAACGAACCCGAGACCCATACCTGATGCATCTGAATAAACCACATAGCTCTTTCTAGATGCCTATAAGATTAACACAGGGGTAGTATTAAACCAATGTTTCAACACTTCAAAGGATGACTGATATTCTAAAACCATTCAAACTTCCCCCCGTTTTAGGTGAGCATGGTGACAGGCAAAGCAAGCAAAGAGAAATCATAAAAAAACCGCATGTAGTAAACTTATTGGCCAAGGAAACCTATGATCTCGAACACATTCTTCATATTATCCCATGAAATAATTGTACTGATCTTATTAGGGTAAACCGAAACCCCAGCTCTAAGATGACATAAACTAGAACCATTACTTCTCTGGTCCAAAAAGTGAACATAGACAAATTTCAATAAAGGAAATGATCCTGTAGAGTGCCCAACCCAATCCTTAAATGATGCGCGCACTCCTCCGTGGTTACCGTGTAAACCAGGATATCATCCACAAATACCAAAAAAAGGAATCTAGATATTGTTGGAACACTGTATTCATGAGTTCCATAAAACCCACTGGAGAGTGGGTCCATCTTAAAGGCATGACCAAATGCTCATAGTGGTTGTACCTGCTTCGGAAACCCATTTTCAAGATATCGTCTTCTGTCACCCTAACTTGGTTGTAGCCTGAACACAAATATATTTTTATGAAACCACATTCCCCCTACATATAATAAAATAAGTCATCAATTTAGTTCAATTTATACTTGTTCATTATGGTTACCTTATTCAGTTTCTAGTAATTAATGCACAACTAGAGGGACCCATCGACCTTCTTTTCAAAAAGTAAAGGAGCAACCCAAGGATCGATGCTCGAGCAAATTAATCCTTTGGATTCCTAATCTTCCAACCATATCTTTAATTCCCTCAACTCGGTGAGGGACATACGATACGAGGGAGAGATATCAGCTGTGTGCTTGGGGCCAAATCAATCGTGAACTCTACGTCCCACTATGGGATTAATCCGGAAAAATCATCTAGAAATACTTTTGGGAACTCATCCACCACATGAGGTAATCCCCCATTAGGACCACTAACATCACCCTCTAGCATGTGGGATGAAAATTGAAAGACCTTATTTCTCAAATCTATGAGTGGAGGTCCTGTACAACCTAACCAAGGACCCCATTCCCCATAAAATACCTGAGGACTCCCATCATGTTCCATGAAAGTGACCAACCACCTGTAGAAATTGATTTGCGCTAGAAAGTTCACTAGCCAATACACGAAGAGGATTAAATTGAAAAGGATCATATAGAAGACTCATAGATCCCATTCCATCTCAACTCCTAACATGGAAAGCACACATGATAGACACCAGAGACCTTGCTCCTTCTTCTTACCCAATGACATCACCAAATCCATTGCAAAAGACAAAAACATTAGTTGGAAATTTTAATATATTCACCAGAAATGAATTGATAAAAAAGAATAACCAGTACAAAAATAATGGATGTAATAGAATATACAATCAAAATTGTACCATGAAATGTAGAAGGCCCTGCATCTGATTCTACTAGAGTTTGGTCCACAAGAGGATGATGTCTGGTATCTTCATGAGAACGACTACTTGCTTGTTGATCATCATTGAACTAGATCTACCCAGAATACAGTATGGGCCTACCATAATGCCCCCCCCCCAAAGGATCTTATTTTCTTGATTGGATTTTACTAAACTGACGCTCCCCTAGAAGCCATAGATCCTTCTCCACTTTGGTATGGGCATGTCACACTACGAAAGCAGGACATATGACCCAAAACTACACATTGATAACAAGTCATATGAGGGGAGGCACATGTAGTCCAGCTGTTCCCTATCTTCCCACACAGACGACACACCATAGAACCAACATTAAAAGCTACAGATGAAGACTGTATGGAAGGATGACCTGAATTACCACCTCCTTTCTTCCTCTACTCATTCAGATTCATCTTTTTCTCAAATGATCGTCCACTTCCCCCAACAAAGTCCACTCTAGAAAACCCATACATTCTTTTTGGATCAATCATGAACATGAAAGAATGATCCACCACCTTACCATACATTCCCATCTTGAACAAGAATACATGAGGGTAAATTTCTAGTTTCAAACCATTCTCAAACACCTGAGTTTTAATATATACCTTAAAAAAAATCTCAGGTGCATAACAAACTAGCTCAAAAAAATGGTAAGAATATTCCATAACTGACTCATCTACATGGGAAACATCCAAGAACTCTCGGGATTTGGAATACCCCAGAACATCATGACAATACTACTCATTGAAGATGGTCTTGAAATAGTTCAACTCATTTTCATATTCTTCCCTACCTGAAGCACTGATTCCAACCACTTGTGACTGGGACCTTATCGAAACAATGAGGCACATTTCCGCCTAAACTCCTCAGTTGTATCAAGGAATTAAAACATGTTCTATATCATTTGAATCCACTCTTCTTCTTGTAGAGGTCCTATGATCCTTCTTAAATTAGGAGGCAAGTTCTTGAGAAACTTCTAAGCATTAACCTTCCTCAGACCAGGTTCATCTTTTCTAACTAGTGTATGAGAATGAAGAACTCCTTTCTTAAGAGCTCAAATATCCCATAACACATCTTCTACCAACCTCTAATCAAGTGATGAGGGAGAACTCTCTATGAATTCCTCTCATTAGTGAATTTGAGATTTTCGGGGAGGCATGTTGCTAAAAAAAGAAATAGTCACAGGAGAAACCATTAGTAAAATACGTCTACAAAATTTTAGCAATAAAATAAAAAATAAATAAATAAAACTCATCACAATAATGAAATAAACAAATAATTCAACCCCACCCAATGTCTACATGCAGTCTGCAGCCCACATGTCCCACCTGGAAGAGAAGTCAAAAAATCACTACATCCCATGGAAACTTGAGTTCTCTTATGAGAGGTGCAAACCAGGCACCCTACTCACATTTAGGACTCCAAGCCCTAACAACCATATCTCTTATCTTACAAGACTCATTCCCATTAATTTGACCCAAATAACATAACCATGCTCTGATATGATTTTTTCATGAACCATGTCAGGTCGCAATCCAAAATGGTGCCCTAATTGGTTCTTGGAAAGGCCCAAAGGGCGTTCCCTATCCCCAAAGGCTGGAATAAGTTCCCAGGTATCGTAAATCAAGGTTTGGGAATGATTTAGCTGATTTCAGAAACATATAACAACAAACAATAATAAATAAAATGAATCTGAAAATTTACACAAAACAAGTCTTAAAAAAATCAGAACTGAATTACATAGTTGTAAACAATCCTCATACGGGAACACAACAAAATGGAGTAGCAAGTCTATCCTAAAAACCACAACAGAAAAAGGGAGTATCTCCCTCAAGCCATATCCACAACACCTCACCAAGGAAGGAAGCTAAAACCCAAACTGCCCTCTCCAAAGACCTTGCCATAACATGTGTCAAACATTACCAAATCTACTTACACCCTAATGTGTAAGTAGGGTGTGAGCCTAATCCATGTAGGATTCTACCCAAGAAAATATTCCATGATTTAAACAATACAAGACAAAAATCTTACCAGTTTTCATAAATTGGAAATGCTAGTTAAAATTTAAAAGGGATGAAACTTTAAATAAGAACCTTTTTCAAGAGGGAAACATTAAATAATGAAACATTTTAATGAAAAAACACATTCTTTTGAAACTTCCAATGAAACACACACTGTGATGATTGTATGTACAATATAACTAATAATAACTAGTCTTGAGAATTACCCCCAGTTACTATATAACAATGGGTCACTAGGTACATCATATCTTGGTGAAATTTGGCATAAAAATAACAAATAACTACATTCTCAGGAACATTCCACTTGTAGGGAACACGCCTATAACCTTGTGGACTCCAATAAATCATCATTATTTAGTTATTTTTGTCGTCTTTTATCTTGATATGTTAAACTAATACAAGGCCACCTCTGAATCACTAGCATACAAGTCCAAGACTTCAAACCTAGATACCCAGGTGACCCATTTGTGCTCAATCAAGTTCCACATATTATAAAATACCAATGAAAACTCCATTTCTAAATCATACACACAAAAAAGTACCCCAAACATGTTATCCACCCTTAATATAGATCATTAAACCAAATAAAAATTTCATAAAAAGACTTCAAGATGTGTTATAAGGCTTTACACACAAAATTTATTCAAAAATCCTCTATTAATGAAAAACACCCAATAATACCATAGAAAAACAGAATTCTAAGCCCTAAAAACTTTTAATAAATCAATTTTAAGAATAATAAAATAACTCCAAATGATGAAACATGAAATACATATGAAAACACCCAATTCCTTGTCAAATTACAACTTTAATATTAAAAATGCAATCAATGCTACCAAAAATAGTATTCACACCACAAACAATACATGAGGGACATGCTAAATAGGTTAATCATGAAAGGTAAATTCATAAAATAATGTTTACACATGGAACCACCTACCTTGAATGTCAAAATCCCAAATATTTGTTTGAAACATCACTCACACCACAAACGCACCATAAGTGAGTGAAAACAAATGCTATTTAAGAATATTGAACCAAGAAACTCAATATTAAACCCTAGGTAAAAACCATAGTTTCTATAATTTTAGAACTTCCACAAGGAGGGAAGAACCCATATAGAGAGGGATGAAAACAAATAAAGACTCACTTACTTGAAGAATCTTGACGGTTACACCACCAAAACCCCTTTAAGAATGGGTTTCAAAGGAGAATGATGTAGTGTGGAAGCCATATATGGATGAAACGGTCAAATGGGGGTAGAAATGAGTAAATTAGTTTTAATTATAGATGAAAAAAATAAGAATAAATTTTTTTATGACTTGGACACTGTGCACAGTTTGTTCGCATAGTTTAGTTAATTGTGCAGCCTAACCATGTCGCCGTTCTTTCCACTGATTTTTTTTATTTCACTAAAAAATTAAATGGAGTGCCTACGGGAAAAAGATATGACAAGAATAGAAGATAAAATACATGAAAAGTAGGACACATATGTAATATACATCATATCCAAATAATTTCATCATAAATAACCCCCATCATATTAAACATAATAACATTATTCAAGTCTTGGGGAAAGGAAACATGGGAAAGGGTGAGCTCATATTCTCCATAATTAGTAATAAGGGAGATATAAATATATCATGAACATTAGGGTATTTGTTCTTGAGAATAACATTTTGAAAACCAAACCCTACATATCAATATCATAATAATGAATCATGGAATAAATCATAGACGTTCATAAGATGTGAGCCCTAAAATAATTAAAATAAAATAATCCATGAAGGACAATATTATCATAAGAAATAAGTTTTTGGAATACACATAAGCATAGAAAATATTTTCTATAATTTTCAAGGCTGTCTACTGAGACAATAACAGTGGATGGGTCATACTCCCTAACCCATCATAGTTGTAAAGGTTCACTCTCATTACTATATTGTAGAAAAAGTCTCTTACTAAACTAGTTTCACTCCCCATTTTGGTCATGTTTATCTCATGAGATATCAATATTTATCTAATGTATTATTGGGTTAAACAATTATAATTACATACATCCCATAATGAAAAAATACATTTGTATTCCATAAGATCATAACATATTCATCATATCATAACCCATGATAAAGAAATGAGTTTTAAAATCATTTAATCATAGTGTAACCTATGTAAAATAATAGGTTTCATAAATATATTTTCATTGTAATCATAATCCATATAAATAATGAATAAGGATTACATCCATGGATAATATCCCCATTAATTTATATTTATAATCGTTAGATGTTTTCATAGAAAAAATATTCCTTCAAATATTACATAGAACACTTTCCAAGGAAAATATATTTTCCTATATAAAAAAAATTATTTAGAATATAAAAAATCTCCCAAAATAATAATGAAATAAATTTATTTGAAAATAAAATTAGAGAAATAAAAAAATATTCAATTCAGGAAGTTTTCATAATAGTAATAAATTTATTTCATGTCGTAATGGATAAAAGTGTACATTCCATTCAAACTCTCTAAAAAAATAAAAAAGTGCCTCATTAAGAAAAATAAAAGATGAATCCTTTTAATTTTTTTGTAAAAAATAAATGTGTAAAAAATATTTTAAAAATAATAATATAATATAAAAAATATTCATGATAACATTTTTATAAAACATGGATATTGAAGAAAACCTTTTTCGACCATAGTGAGAATTGAAGTTGGTTATCCACAAAAAGTTCCGTTCATTCACCTATGTACTAAAATGAGGAAAATGAATGTAAAATATTTGTTATTAATAAATAAACATAGTATAAAAACATTGAAGTGTTTATTATGATTTTTTTCATAGGATTTCACCACCATAAACTTAATCAGAAACAATCCCAATATACAATGACATTGAAACATAAAACCCTTACCTCATCTATGAATTCATTTAAATGTATTTAATCTAACCTATTATAAATATATATTTATTATAAATGTTTTTTATAACAATAATAATATATATAAAACAATATATTATTTATTTATTACCTTTTATCACCCATTTATTATCAATTATTTATTAAAATCATTGTTCTTGGTGATAAGTGCTTTGTTTTTCATGGATGTTTTAGTTTAGTAGTTTTTGTCGAATTTATTTGGCCATGGATCCATAATATTCAAAATTGTATTCATAGTTTAAATTTAATACATATTAAATATAAACTTATATATATATATATATAGAGAGAGAGATTTATCCACAAATGTATAGATAAAAATATGAATAACATCATTCATGGTGATGGAAGGTAGTACGTATGCATGAATGTTGATTTCACTTTTTGACAGATGGAATGATGGAATGATAATTAATAATCCAACCCTTAATATTAATTATTATTTCTGTAAATAATATATATATATTTATATACATAAAATCTATCCTTATTACAATCCAAAAAATTGTATATGAGAAACGAATCACATCACTTCATGGAGGTGATAGTCCCCATTTACACATGATCCAGGTTATCATTTTCCAATGGATTGTAAGGTAAGAATGTAGAAATGATATTATCATTATAGAAGAAAAATTATGTTCTAAATATTATATATCATATATATAGTCTTCATAATACCCATAATAAAACATGTTCTTAAAAAATGAATTATATTGCTAAGTAGAGAAAACAATCCATATGTATGCATGTGTGATGCATTAACTTTACATTTGATAAGAAAGAGGGTTAATAATGGTGGTTTAATAAACATAATAAAATTAAAATATATTTAGGATAATTAATTTATTACTTTGTGGTAAAAACTATCGATTAAATGAGGTAATGTAATAATTTAAAAATAATTTAACCAGTTAAGGCGATCAATCCTTTATTGAAAGACCTCTTATAGATATCCTCTTAATAATCCTAGTTTTGGAATTTGGGGAATTAAAGAACCTATATAAAGTATATAGGAAACTTTATTATGGAATTTTTTAGGGTTTGGTTGAGATATAAGGATCAAAATGGTGTATAAAAGAGAAATGAGGGGTGTTATTTTATTGGGGAGGGAGATGACACACTTGGAATTTCTTAAAAGATTAAAATATAATAATTTAGTTCTCAAGGGAAAATATTCTAAATGATACTAATTTTAAATATGAATATTATAAGTTTGAAATTAAATCATCCATTAAAATTTTGATAGATTATTGTGTCATTGTAGAACTAATCTCCTTTATTAACCCCTTCATTAATAAATTTTAACCTTATCTGTTGTAACAAATATTTTAATATTAAAGGGTTAATAATGATACCATATATAGAAAATTGGCTCAAAAATGGAATATGGTTGATAAAATAAACCGTATTATAATAGTTCATTGGTGGGGGAAAATAGAACCAAAATACTACTCTAAACCAACATAGAAGAACTCAGTGAGACTCGAACCTAATAACTCTCTAAGACCCCACAGAGGCCCTACCAATCGAGCTAGACTTTGGTTGTAGTTGAAAATTTAAATAATATTATATTAAAATTGTTTAATATAATAATTTATAAATTTTAAAGAATTTAATAAAAATGACATTTATTATAAGATATCATTAATTTAAATTTTGTAACTATTCATTTAATTTATCTTGAAAGCCACGAATACAAAATATTCATTAGAATATAACATTTTCAAACATAGATAATATTTATTATTTATCTAAACATTTCAAATAACAAAAAAATAAATTAAATTATTTAATTTTTAATATTTTTAAAATAATTTATTTTATTTTTATATTAATCGAATAAACACTCTTTCAGTTTCACGTAGGAATTTATGGGGATTACTAATTTACTAAAAATTATAAATAAATTAATATAACAAAAATAATTGATTTATAATTCAAATAAATATTTATTAGTGAAAAAATCCTTTTATTATTCTAATTTAAACATTTTATAGATTTTAATGTCAAGAGTGTCACATTTTTTATTATTTTTTTCTTAAATTAATATAACGATCATAATCAATGAAATATGACACCAAGTAACCCAATATGGGTGAAGTGGATTTAAATGAACAAAAATAAGACATAAAATTGGATAAATAAATGTTCTAGATAAGTATTTACGTCTTATATCGATGTTTTAAACATATTTTACATGTTTTACCATTATTAGAGTGATAAATATTTACTATTTTTTTAAAAGGGGATGTTGACTTGGCAAGAACACCAAGGAACAAATATTATAAAAGAAGAGATTACAAAAGTCTAAATGGAAAAAACATATTACAGTCATTATTATAAAGGGGGAGTAAATCAACAAGAATATTTTCCATCCAAATGATATTTTGATTGATCCCCTTGTTGGCAAGGCCATCAACAACCATTTTGGATTCATGATAAATATGAGTGATGATGAAGTTGATGTTGAGAAGTGAGTGAGTGCAGTCCATCCAATGTGTGGTGATCGGCCACACAAGTTGCATCACACCATTCCATATCACCTATACAATAGTGGTCGAGTCTCTCTCTATCCAGAGGTTGTTTTAACCATGATGCATGGAAAAATAAATAGAATGAATCATACTCATCATATCCACCTCCAAAAAAGAAGCAGATCCACCACTTCCATAAAAGAAGGTGAGGATATGATCAAGATGGTTCATAAAGAAGGCACAATATCATACAGAGCCCGAATTTCCTTTGGATGTTCTATCTACATTGACCTCAATTCATCCAGGGAAAGGGGCGCACCATAAAAATTAAATGGTACGTTGGGGATGGTAGACGTTTCCATCAACACGGAGATGTTGCATAATGATAAAATTATTCACCGTGTTGTTGAAATGGCCCTTTGGGATCAAAACAGTTTCACGTATGGAAATGAGAATCTTCATTCGACATGCATTCTGGTTAAATGATCAATTATTATGAATAATATCATTCCTATCAAACCAGATCACATGAAGATTCTCAGCAGCCGCAGTAAGAAAAAGGTTCTTAATTTGTTGAGAGCTATACATATCCACATAGCTCTTTAGTTGAGATTTGACAGAGTCTTATGTCAACCATATGTAGTTAAATAAGTTAAACACAATTGTTCCAAAGAGAAAAACTAGTGGCCCAAGAAAGAAAGAGGAGGTTGGTGTCTTCTCTGTGTTGATTATAAGGGATACTTATAGAGCAAAGTTTAATTTTATGTAATTAAAGGAGATCATTCAAGGGGAACCTGTTGTTTTCTAGACACAAAATTGGAGTATATCTGTAAGGTTTGATCCATGGTTTATCAATTCTTTTAAGATAACCAAAATCACTTTCTAAGTTACCAAAAGGGTGGTTGTAAAAGTTCTTAGAATTGATCATTCCATTTTGTGGACGTTTCCAAATTAATAAATCATCGTTATTAGACAAAGGGTAGTGGTCAATGGCATTCATAATGATGTTAGGTAGCTGATCAGTTTAGGAATTAAGAACATCTCTTATTGAAAGGGTGTCATTAATAGGTCTTTGGACTAGAGTGACCATGAAGATTAATGGAGTTCCATTCCAATTATCCAACCATAACTTTATAGAATATTCTCTAGAGACCATCTATATAGTGGTGTTCATAATGGAGGAAAAGGATTGCTTTATGGATGGCCAAATAGAGGAGGTGATAAAATTTGATTTGTCTTTCTTATGTTTTTCAAAGAATCAATTTTTTTAGAAAACCAATGGAGTCAAATTTATTGTATAGAGGATTCCAAGTGAGCCTTGCTTGAAGAGACTCATTGAAGTACTTAATATTTTTGACGCCTATACCACCTTTGTCAATGGGTTTGCAACATGTCGACTAGAGGACGGTTATAAGTTTACTGTCCATAGTGCTTCTAGTCCAAACAAATTTTTTATAGAGATATTAATCTTTTTTATTAGACTAGAAGGCCATTTGTAGACCATCATAGAGTAAACCAAATTGGAAATAATAGTATATTTGAAAAGGCAAATTTTACCCACCATGGATTAGGCATTGCCTTTCCAAGAGGTTAACTGGGTAAGAACTTGGTCAAAAATAGTAGAGAAATGGTATGATTTGGGTCTCCCATAAATTATTGGGACACCTAGGTATGTAAAAGGAAGAGATCCCTCTTTAATACATAGGCCATTTATTATATTGCACTTCCGGTTTGGGGGAAAGTTTTTTCCAAAGAAGAAAGAAGATTTGTTACAGCTAATGGTTTTCCCAGAAATATTCTCATAGGGAACGAGAGAATTTTTTAGGTTTCAAATATTTCTTTTATCACAGTGAATTAAAATAATAATGCCAATAGAATAAAAAAGGTGTGTGGGGGAATTCCCATTTCATGATACATGAATGGGATTGAGTTTGTTTAGATCAACATGGAAAGTAATGAGGAAATTTTTATAGTCCTATAAAATTTATAAAAGGATGGAATTGAGGGAGTCACATTGTCTAACACCTTTGGTGAATTTAATGTATCACCTAGGGGATCCATTGATCAGAATGGAAATGGAGGCCGAGTTAAACAATGTTTTGAAAGTAGTGATATATCTGTCATTACAACCAAAATAATGAATCCCCTTGAAAATAAAACTACAATCCATGGTATCAGAAGAATTTTTTTATGTCCAATGTAATGGATATATTACCACATATGGTTGATTTTTTCAAAGTTTAAATACACTTAGATGTAAGAAAAATTCAATTTTGAATCCATCTACCCTTATGAAACCCAAATTGATTCTGGGAGACAATTTTTAAGTGATAGGTGAAAGTCTGTTAGCAATGAGTTTTGTGATGATTTTAAAAAGTGTGTAAATGAGGGAAATGGGCCTGAACAAGTTAATTTATGAAGCATTGTAAACATTAGTAATTAGAGAGAGGAATTGGGAATTGAGGCCATGAGGGAGAACACCATTAGAGAAATAATATTTAACATGTTTTCAAACATCATATTGGATAAGGTCCCATTACTGTTGAAAGAAGACACCGTTTAATTCATAAGTACTAAGAGAAAAATCAAGATTAAGACTAAAGACAGTGTCCTTAATTTCATTATCAAGAGTAATGTTAATAATAATGAATTTGTCATCATTTTTTGACCACCATAGGTATGATATCTGGTAATAGGTCATTGTTATTATCCGGTCCACTACAGATATATGTAAAATAAGAGGAAATATGATTATCAATATCATTATCATTGTATAAAAGTCTATCTCAATCCATTAGAGAGGCTAGCAGTCTTTCGGATTTTATATCTATTTGAAGAGAGTTATAGAATTTAGTGTTTTTATCACCATCAGATAACAATTTAACATTGAAGGCTTGTTTATTCATATTCACATGGAAAGAGAGTACTTAATTGAGCCTTACTGAGATATTGACTTTATGGTTTAGATCACTGCTGATGTTAGATCTAGTATTATTTTTTTGAATTTGATTAAGATTGTTCTCATGAAGAAGGATGTCATTGTTAATTTGTTTGGAATGTGTGCTATACCAACTTTTGAGAATCTATGTTAGAGATTTTAATTGGATAGACAAGAAAAGTCACCATTTTAGTGTGTCATCAAAATCCACAAATTCATAATGATGTCAGTGAATTCAAGGTTAGAGAACCAAGAATTATTAAACCTAAAAAAAAGATAGAGTTTCACAGTTTTGGGGGAGACGTTAACCAAAATAGGTTGATGGTCAGAGTGAATCTTGTGGAGGGTGGTTCTGAAGATAGTGTCCCAGTTATCTAAGTTAGATATGTTCATGAAGGTTGTATCCAATTTGGAAGAAACCACCGTTAGAGTTTTTTTTCAATACCATGTGTATTTGGAACCCGTGATATTTATTTTAATAAGTTTATTATCTTCAATTGAGGTTTTAAATTTTCTCATGGAGATCATGGCAGGCGAGGGTCCAATTTTCTCACTTGAATTGAGAATAACACTAAAGTCCCCAATTACAAATCTAGGTGTGTTAATACAATAAGATAAGTAGGAAAGGTCATCCCAGAGGGGACTCTGATCTTGATATCTATTCTTGATATAAGTAAACTAGTATAAGATATGAGTTCCATTAAAAATAAAATCACAAGTGATGGGTTGTTCAAAAATGTTAAAAATGATAACATTTTGAATGGGTTGTTCAACAATTGTAAACAAAGTTGGACAGTGGGTGATAAAAATTAACTATGGTAAAATGTCAAACTCGCCAAAAATTAAAGGCATATATTTATGTATATTAAACATAATGATTCCATATTTTGAATATATTTTTAGGAATTCAATATCTATAAGCGGCAAAAACTAATTTAGGAAAAAAATAAAACATGTAATGATAGCCATTTTTTTAGAAAAATGACTTTTTAAGTATAGAAATATTTTATACCAAATTAAAGAAAAAAAAATTATTCAAATGAACTTAATTGTATTACTAATAATATAAGTTAAATAATTTTAATATAAATACTTTTTAAATAAAAATTTATTTTCTTTTATTCTAGAATAAAGAATACATCTTTCAATAAACATCAGAAATTTTCACTATTCAATAGAAAATTAATCATTTCAAAAAAATCCACAAATTTTAACCTAAGATAAATTTTATATATTTATTTGAAAAATTTATATGATTTTATAAAATAAATTCTTTAAAAGGTTCAAAATTAAAATATAATATTTTCACAAAAAACAATAAATATCATTTTTGAAGGAAATGTATTTTTAATTCCTAACATGACATTATAAAAATTTTACTTATTATTTCCTAATCATTAATTATTAAATTTTATTTATTGGGATATATGTATATATATATATATATTTCATAATGTGGTTATTCATATTTATAATCTCATTTTTAATGGATAGACAATAACTACCACATTATTTTTTGATATTTTAATAGTATATCAAGGTATTTTTAATCTCAATGTTTCATATAACACAAGAAAAAAAATGGATAAATATATCATAAAATAAAGGTGAGTTATATTATTCCCATTTTAAAATTAATTTTCCTTCCAAATTTTATCACTCTAATACAAAAAATGAGTACATATATTTTTCATTACGTCCTTGGGTTCCCATGTAGCACAATTAAATTTTTTTCCCCCATAGATCATTACCCATGTGAGTTGTATTATTTGGTATCAAATGTTCTCAATGATCAAATAATTCAATGGGTTTCTATTCATATGATATGTAATTCTCCAGTGGTATGTACTTTGAGATCAATACACATTATGGATTATGTTTGTTCTACCTTAGAAGAGGTTCATAGAACACATCGTGAACTTTCGAATGGTTTGGTGGAAGACCCTTTCGATAATCTACCATCCCTACTCAATAAAAAATATGAAAGGAAATAATAGACCTAGGGATCATATTTACTTTCATTATAAATTTCATATTTTTCCCCCATGGATAAATTCACACAAACACATTCTTAACAACATTGAACTCCGAATATTGATGATGATTTTCAGTATAACTTTTCTATATAGTCTATGTTGCCTTATGTGATATTAAATAGCTGTTACTCTCTATACCACCTCATCATCAAGGTCAATACACAATATATTTCTGTCTCTTTATTTACCCTAGTTTTTTTATTTTTATACTACTCTCCATATCATGCATTAGATGAATCTGTCTTCATGATCAAGTGAAAGATATTATTGAATGAAAACTCAACATGTGGATGGTGTGGATCACAATCAACTGTTTAATAAAAAAATAGAATTCAATATATAATCTTGGTATTTAATGGTTCTCTTAGATTGACTATTGATCTACATATCAGACATTATACTAAATCCCAATTATGTATCCAAGGCTTATTGAATACTTCTCTAGAACATCAAGGTAATACTTGGATCCCAATCAGACATAATATAATGTGGTACTACATGAAAACTTCCCAATTCATTAATATACATTTTGTAAATATAACTAAGATAAAAATATTCCTTGATATATATAATGGGTTCAGGCGTTGTGATGTAATTAACTATAAACCAAATAGAATTATTCCCTTAAGGTGTTTTTTGGATTATGATGGAAAAAAAATACTGATTCCATTAAATTTACATTATAGTATGGGAAATTATTGTAACATCCCCTTATACATCTATCTCTCAAAAATAACTTATTAACATACCAAACAACAAGATAAATTATCTATAATAACTCTCTGTATGTTGTTAGACAAAAAATACTCCTTTAAATCCCTATACATCTTTATACATCCAAGATTAAGAGGGAATGATGAATTATGAGCCTCATCAATCTGCTCTTTTATAAAATAAGATATGGACAAACACATTCATGGTGCCTAAACCATATCATTCCATCACAATAAATGTTGTACTCAATAACATTTCTTACATTCTCCTGTAGTTCCATATATTCTCTTTTCTCTTCTTCAATCCTCACATGGATCAATGGTTGAAAGAACATTTGTGAATGTTAAGATTTATCCCCTTAGGTTATGATTTCTAAATTAATCATTTTAAAATTCAAAAATATTTTTTTCTAGTCCATATCACAGATAAGATAGTATGATACATTTGAATTAGTGTATCTACCAGCATGTTCACTTTATTAGGGTGGTAATGTGTTGAGCAGTCTAAAACATTAATCAAATACACCAATATTATATGGTGTATATTCAAATCCTTTTAGGTGAATATATAATTTTAAAATCAAATATCAGTATATATATACATAATTTCTATATAAAGATAATTTCTCTAAATCATTAATGGAAAAATTACCACAGCTATCTCTAAATCAAGAGTTGGGTAATTTTGATCACGAACCTTCAATTGGTGTGAGGTATAATATATAAACATATCAGTTTTAATGAATATGAATACCAATCCATTCTATGATTCATAACTATAGATTACAAACCCATCTCTACTATAGGGTATTTTAATAACATGTGATTTAAATAACCTTATCTTTAGATCATTGAAAATTTCTTCACAATAATCTATCCAAATTAACATCATTCCCTTCTTTATTATCTTGGTGAGTGGACTAGATAGTCATTAAAAAAATTCGTTAAATCATCGACAATACTTATAAATTCTAATGAAATTATATATCACGACCATATTAGTTACTATAGGCTAAAATTCAATAACTTCTATCTTCAATATATCTAAAACTATAAACACTATTGAGATAATATAACCCAAATATGAAACTCTTTTTAGTAAAAATTAACTCTTATTATACTTTTTATACAAATTATCCTTTTATAGGGTGTTATTCACAATCCTTAAGTTACCTTCATGGTCTTCCTTTATCATTGAATATATAATAATATCATCTATAAAAAGATCCACAATCTGATCATGGTAATATGTAAAGACTCAATTCCTTAAATTTATGAATATATAATGGGAATTAGTAAGTCCAAATGGCATCACTATATATTCATAGTTCCCATAAAATTTGAAATTTTATCTTGGTAATATCTCCCTTATTAACTCTCAAATGATAATATCAAGAACAAATATCAATCTGGGATAATTTTAGAGCTCCATGAGTTTGATCAAACCAGTCAAAAAATGAGAGAGTGGATACATAATATTGATTGTGATTTTTTAATGTTATTGAAAATCAATGCAGAGTCACATTGATCCATCTTTAGTTATATAAAAAATTTACTTTTCCAGGCCATGGAGAAGCACTTGGTCGAATAAATCCCCTTTCATGATTTTCTTGGAGTTTCTTCATCAGTTATTGCAACTCTATCGAGTTCATTCTATATGGAGTCATTAAAGTAAGTTCAACATTATTTATGAGTTATATTGAGAACTCAAATACATGATTCATTGGATGAATATTATGATATTATAGAATGACATCAACAAAATTTCATAAAATAGGTGACGAATAATAGACTTGTGATGACATCCTCATACCATTGTGGGATTTTACTACTATTTCAAAAACTAATCATTGAGGTGGTGTTGTGACACTATAATAAATTTATTCAGATATTTATATTTGGTCGATCATGAATCAAATACGACACTAAAAATTCTAGATCAGATGGTATGTGTTTCTTCCATCATTTTATTATGATAATACACATTAATAACAGTGATCAAATGATATTTCCCTTTTTCTCTAGGATTTAGAGATTTTTGATGATATTCGTCATCATTAACATTAAATTTTTATCACTAGTTTTCATAATTCACATAATTTATTCATTTTAGATGCTACAGTGTGAGTAGTGAATTTTGTGGTTCTTATCCTCCATCACAGGCTAACATATTCTCATCACTACAAAATATGATATCTTGGTGACCATATTTTCAAAAAATTAAAATATTTACTAGATCTCTTAATAGAATTTCCTCTATGTTCTCATGCATACATTGAGTTTAAAGGTAAGGTCATCATCTTCTCTCCAAGGTTTTTAGAATATTATTTGTGTTATTTATTTCATTTATATTAAAATCCATGATCTTAATGGAAAAATCTAATCTCTATTTCCACATTGACATCGCAGCAAAAAATTTATTTGTTTCAAATGAAGTTGCTATTGGAAAATTACCTTCAGTGACTTGGTTTTAATACACTGAACATTGTATCGATCTTACTTTTTGTTCAAATGATAATACCAAAAGCATACCTTACAAGTATTATAATATCTATATCATGTGTACAAACAAATTCAGCATCCAAATGATTAATATAAAATTGGTCCTTAAGAATGTTCATATGATAAATACATGGAAAGTAATTGGTGAATAATAATCTCTTAATCTCACCCTCTCCATATATTCAATCTCATTATGTTGCCTTAAGTTCTTGATAAGATTCCAATATTGATCTACCTTCTCTTCCAAATGTTAAACATATAAGATAAAATTTTCATGTTTTCAACACTGTATAATTGAAAATATCTATTTAGTGGTACTTATTTATTACATTGAAACTTGTGGGTTTATGGACCCACTAAAAGAAGGTTATTTCTTCCTCATGGAGGAATCAACATAGTGTGGATACATCATTTTCTCATTTGTAATGTCAAAATGATTCACAACATGTTAAGGTTTTCATAATCATAACTGTATGATTTGGAATTCCATATCTCAAAGTATTTGGGTTCGGAAGTGGAAAATCATAGATATTTATTTCACATTCAGAATTAACATGATTCATTTTGGTAGTATCCATTTACTAAACCAAAAATCATAGAGTTATCTATAATAATCATAGTAGGAATCCAAATAATCAAGAAACATAATTGATATGACATCTTAATAAACCCACATTCATTTCAATGTATGAAACGATAAATTTAATATAGGCCATCCAAGATTATAACCAAAATATTAGGATGTTATCCTATATATATAACTATCTTGAGGATGTTTACTAAATTTTTCTTATCCCACTTTCCAAAGGTAACTAATCCTTTCTCAGATACAAACAATAGAGACCCATTCATCCCATACAAATATATTACATCTTAATAGATAGATTTTACTTACATATTATAGTGAAACCCTCAAGAATATTATAGTTCTAGGATCTTTGGAAACATGGTTTCATTATCAAATGGTTCATAAGTGAACTAAATCATCTCCCATTATATTATTTATGGCTATAAAACTTCCTAGAAATGTCAAAATTAATATATTTCTTCATATCCTAGGGGATGTTAACAGAATAAAGGGAGATATTAGATGCCCAATAAGCATAAATATAATATATATCAATATAAAATGATTCTAGTAGTATAAAACTTGATAATAAAATTTTAAAAACAATACCCTATATATTATTGATCATAATAAAGAATCATGGAATAAATATGTGATGTTTATAAGACTTGAATAATAATGGAATCAAAGTGCATGAGAAAAGATGGAATTTAACTTGCATAAAAAATATGTTTTTGGAAAAAAAATAATCATAAAAAATAATTTCCATTGTTTTCAAGGATTACTTCCAACACTATCATAGTCGATTTGGTTCAATCACCAATCCATCAAAGTAGTCATTTTTTTTTCCAAGACTATCATAGTATAAAGAGACCCATAATAAACTAGTTCACTCCCCATTCCAATCCTGTTTATCTCATTAAATATCAATATTTACCTAATACATTGGAGGGAAATATAATTATGGGCCTGCCCATCACATAATTAAATCTATAAATAAGTTTGGCATAAGCTCATAAAAAATTGATTATATCATAACTCCTAAAATGAAATGGTATTCACAACCATTTTATCATATAAAAATATGTTGAAACCTAGGGGTTTCATCAATATATTATAATTATAATTATAATATATAAATATAAAGAATGAGGATGGTATCCTTGGATCATATCCCCAAAAAACAATTTCAATCCTCCAAATATGTCATAAAAAATGAACATTATTCTTTAAAATATTACTTAGTTTATTTCATGAGGAAAATATTTTTTTCTATTCCACATCATATACTTAATATAAACAATCCCAAATATTCATTACAAAAATTTCATCAAAATAATCTTGGAAATTTATAAAGGAGGATACAATTATTTGATCCCTCATTATGGTAAGAAATTATGTTCATTCTATATAAGATAAAATAGAATATTTAATTCACACTTTTGTAAAAATATGAAAAAGTAACCCATTTGGAAAACTTTAGGATTACTCCTTTTAAACCATTTAATACAAATAAATAATGTAAAAAATATAATTTAATCAATAGTAGGATAATATTAAAATTAATTTTGATTCATTTTTACCCAACATATATATTGAAGAAGATGATTTTTCATCCGAAGAGAGAAATATTGTCAGTTATCCATAGATTGTTTCATTCAATATATTGAGCTCATAAAGTGATTAAAATGATAGGAAAAAATATATTATCCAAAAATATACATAGTATAATTAAATTCATGAGTTTCTTGATATTTAAATCCAAATATTTCATTATCTAAAACATAATCATTAATTATCATGATAAAAAATGAGATTGTAACATAAAACTCTTACCTCAGGTCCAAAGTCTTCATAATAGTGAAAAAATATAGTGTAATAAATATAGATTTTTTATAAATCAATTATAGAACAATAATAATAATAATAATATAAAAAACTTTATATTATTTACTGATGGATTTTATAAGTTCTTTATTTACAATTATTTATTTTAATCATTTTTTGGGTGATAATTTCATTGTATTTCTCATATGTTTTGTTTTGGTAGTTTTGAACCTTTAACATTGATCATAGATCCATAAAATTCAAAAGTATGAGAATGGTATATATTTTATATATATCCAATATATATATATATATAGTTATCCATAAAAATAGAGATTGAAAAATGAATGACACATTCATTGAGATTGTAGGCATTCCGTACTCAAGAATGATATTTTCAATTTTTGAATGATGAAACGATAAAAATATAAATAACAATTACTATTTATAGAATCATTATAATATTATATAATTCATATATATAAGTTATATCTATAATTTTTATCGCACATGTTAATTGGAATTAAAAAACTAATCTCATCTCCTTATAAATGTGTTAGTCCACAAATATACACGAGACAAGTTATCATTATCCAATGGAATAGAAGTTACATATATAGATATGATATTGTAGTTAAAAAATAATAATTAACGTTTATATGTTATATATAAACATTAATCACATCATAATACTCCTCTAAATAATATAGTTTTGAAAATTTAACTGTATCACCACATGGAGAAGATAAAATGTATGTACCCACAGGTGATAATTTCACTTACTATTTAGTTTGGTAGAGGGTGGATAATGGGGGTTTAATAATCATAATAAAATTTATATATATTTAGGGTATATAAATTATTAATTTATGGATAAAACCAATTTTTTTTAAAGATAATATATGAAGTAAAATGACAGTGATCAGTTAAGGAAATTACTTCTTCAATGAGAGAAAACCTTTACGTATCTTCTTAAGGATGGTAGGGTTGGTATTTTGGTAATACCAGTACATATTGAATGATAATAGGAATGTTTAGAATATATTTTTCTGGGTATTTTGGTTCATATAAGTCTAAAAGTGATGTAAATAAATGAATGGTGATGTTCCCTTTTGTATGGGGGTGAGGGGACGCACTACGAATTTACTAAATAGTTAAAATATATTAATGTCATTCTAAAACTAAATGCTTCTTAATAACCAATAATTAGAGGAAAATGATTCTAGGGTATAAATATCCTTGAAAAAAGAAATTTAGATTGGGTTTTGTTTCATTATAGCCTTTATTTTTTTATTAACCCCTTCATTAATCATTTTGACCTAGATCACATTTTTTGCCATTTCAATATTAAATGGTAAATAATGTTACCATAAATAGAAAAGTGAGTAATAAATGGATTGTGGTTGATATTTAAAATAATATGTCATTCACACTAAAAAATATAATATTTCTCTGAATTTTAAATCATTTAATAAAATAATATTCATTTTAAAACGTCATTAATATCCATTCTATTAGTATTTATTTAATTTGACAATAAATACACCAAGAAAATGCTTGAATTTGAATATCATCTTTTAAAGAATATCTAATATGTTATATTTATCTTTGATTTTATTGAAACACAATAATTAACCTAAATTATATTAATTTTAATTTTTTTAATCCTTTATTTTATTTTTATATTAATTGAATAAATATTATTCCAGTGCTGAGTAATAATTTAAGGTAATTTTTAAATTAAAAAAAATGTATTCAAATTAATTTGATTAAAAATTGATTTATATTTAAAATAAAAATTTATAACTAAACATATCATCTTTTTATCCATATGATCAAAAATTCTAGATATTAAAGTCAACATAGGAACAGTTTGTATCTATTATTTTATTTAATTAAAATAAAGGACATAATCAATGAAATATTTAAATAGTGACTGTATATTAAATAATTAAATTTCAATGGAAAAATTCATTTAAATAATAGGATTATGGTATGTCTTTGATAAATATTATATCCATATAAAAAATCTAACACTTTTATAATCGTTTTACCCTCTCTATGGTGAAAAAATAATATGGTTACTATTCATATTGACATAAAATAAAAGGGACCTATTTACAAAATTTGAACCACCTAAATAATAATATGGAATATATTCTTCTTTATTAAATATCTATATTTTTATGAAATTAATTTAAAATTAAAACACAAAATTCTATGATAAACAAATTTCCAAAAAATATTCTTTTTAGTAAAAAAATGTATTTAAACAGAATTCAAGAATAAAACAATTCCAATGCACGCAATTATATTATTAATAATAAAATAGAACTAATTTTTATTGAAATAATTTTTAAACAAAATCGATTTTATTACATTCTTTAATCAAAAGAATAAATTTTTCTACGAAAATTCAGTATTTAATACTATTCACTGAAAAATAAGTTATTTCTGAAATGTCCTAAATTTTCTCTTTATGATAAAATTGTAATGTTTTTAAAATGAAGTCGATTTTATTAAATAAATATTCCAAAATTTTATAAAGTAAATATAATATTCTCTCATAAAAATAAATAAGAATCATTAGAGAATGACATGTTTCTAAGCATAATATAACATCACAACAAATTTTATGATTATTTCCTATGATTTAATTTATTAAGCTATACTTAGTTGGTAACTTATATATTTATATCATAGTGTGCTTATTGATATTCATGTCCACCAATTTAATGGATAGGTGATTACTTTCAAATTAAATATTAATATTTCAATAGTATATCAAGGTTAATTTAAACCTAGTGTTGAATATAATGCAAGCTATGAATGAAAAAATTAGAGAACTATGTCATAAAATATTGAGGGGTTACATAGTTCTTTCAAATTTACCTCATAGTTTATTTATTATTATTTATTGCATTTGGTGTGCTGTCTCACTACCATGGTAGATCGACCAAATAAAACTTGTATACATTTTTGAATTAACATTCAATACCAATGAATGAATTGAAAAGAATTCCAAGGTCACCATAGACATTGCAGGCTAGTATTATTACCTTAATCACTATTGGTTAAGTTATTTATTACTAATGTAATGTTTTGATATATAGACCCTTAGGTGTATATATGGAATATAATATAGTGAATGAGACATATTTGATCTAGGGTGGTGTACTTGGACATCTCCCTTTATATAAGAGGTTTAGGATGATATGATTAGATCATTTATGCCATCTTGGACCTTTGAGACCCATTAATCCTTTAGGATAGTGAGATTATTGTGTGGAAAGTGTTCCCCTTAGACTAAGATTATAATTACCTAAGTAGGTATACACTATGGTGATGGACGGACTGGATGGATGAGTTGACCGACCTTGAAATAACGTGGAAATGAAGATTTTAATTCTTCAATGTTTTGGGAGAAATTCCAAAGAGGATTTCTATATGTGGATATTGAATAAGTACGATGATCTTGACTGTTATGAGGGGAGTATTATCCTTGATTTAAGCGCATTGACCTGAGATATGATTTTGAGATAGGGGAAACCAAGTAAGTTTTTTTGTTCTAATGTGACTCAAGGGACCTTGATGGGTTACCTAGTGATACATTGACCATAAAGAGGGTGCATATGGGATTCTAGTGGTGAAGATTTTGACTGTAACCATTGATCCAAAATTATAAATTTGATCCTGTTAGGGTAGTGACAATAATAGTTCATGCACTTGAGAGGTTGAACTCAGTTTGAAGAACAAATTTATACAGATAGAATACCTTACAAGATACATATTATAACATGGTTTGTGGTTACATATTCAACAATTATCTATTAGATATAGAGAATACCTAGGATTACCTCTTTGGTTTCAGATGTTGTGCTTTATGTCTATAGAATTCTTAAGATTACCTCATGGGATTCATCATTTTAACCTTATGACTATGGAATTATTGGGATTATAGAATATAGTTTGACTTAGATACTGATGAATTTGTAAAGGATATGATTACCTACTAAGGTTTTTTGTTTTTACTTGATGATTATTTATCACCATGGATTATCTATTAGGGTTCGGCTTAAATCATGATGAACACTGAATTATTTAAATTTTATTTTTGGAACTGGTGATGATTCCTAGTGACTATTGATCACCTAGGATCTCATCAAAGAGATTTAATATATCCAAAAACTATTGTATTTCTTATAGATCCTCCTTGGACACAAAATTTATGCCTGATATTATGTGTCCACCTATAGATAATTATAAAGATTCATTATTTATGACTAAATCTATAAATTCATTGGGCCTAGTTTTTGTTGGCATGATTTTTTGACATTCTCTAAGAAACCCCAACAATAGCCAATATAGGATTGGGTATTTCAAAGATTTTATGTTAGAAACTAAGGATTGATTTTGGATTTTTATTTATTCATATATAATTACCTAGTTAATTATTTGATAATATAAATTTTCTATGCACTACCTTTATTTTTTTATGTATGGTACAACATTAGAGGTTCCCTACTAAGTTGTTCTCACACCCTGTATGGTGATGCATAGAACTTTGGAACTCGAGTAGACTTCACTGAGAAGATGTTATGGTGCAAAAGAGACACAAATTTTTTTGATCAGGTGGAATATCTTATAAATGATTTAATATTGGGATAAGGAGGCCCAAGGGTGGTAGTAGTTCCTCAATATATTATTATTTCATTTTTTTTAATATTGTTTATGTAGTTGGATAGGTAGTTTGTTTGATGGTATTATTTGGTATTTATTGTTTCTTGATGGAAATCATTATTCATTATACAGAACCAAATGATTATGTTATGGAATATTATAGGTTTATTTTTACATATTATTTTACACATTAAAATGGATTATAACCCCCCCCCCCCCAACATTGAAACCCTTAACTCTCACTAATTTTTTGGAAGCCTTTGGTAAATTTAGTGGTTCTCCCATGAACATAGTGGAAAATCCCTGAACCTGAGCACCTCTTAGTGGTCGTAATGAGGGAAATTAATGTTTCAATTTTGTATCATAGCTTTTATGTGAATGGTATCATAAGGTGTGTTAGAATTTTTTTTCTAATTAAATTTTAATATAGTAGACATGTGACATAGGAATGATTCAATGTTTTTGATGGATATGATACTGGTGCATCGTGACCACCTTTTCGATAGTAATTATAGGTTACCAAGGGAAATGTATTGTTAATGTACACTTAAGATTTTACCATTGTATGATTTTACGTATCATAAAATATATTGGGTTTTTTTATAATTTTGAATAATGTTTTTTTGGATCTTGGATCATTGGAATGAATCCAGTTTTTGTTCGTCATATTTTTTACATAGTATTAACATGAAATTTTCATTATTTCTTGTGATTGATATTACTTATGGAAGGGTTCATTTGTTTGAAGTGTCATTAGAAACTTTTATGGTGTTTTTCTAAATAACATGGAATTTTATTCTACTAAAATTGAGTTGAATATTTTTAATCTGATGATAATTTAGAAGTATCTATGAAGAGATACTTCTAGATTATGGTTATTGTATTCACTATTGTATGATATGTATAATGACACTTTCTAGGTTGGTACAAGCATTGTATTCTCTATAGATAAACCCATTGTCTATAATTATTATATTTTTTCTTGGAGAAAATAGTTTCAATTAGTTAAAATGTCAACAACCACCTTTATGGTGTTTTCCCTTATTTATTTCTAGTGGAATTATACTTAACCGAAACATGATACTATAGAATACTCGACACAACTCATTTAGGGATGATTTCATTATACATATTTTTTGATAGATGAGAATGTCATTTTTGAGGGTGTTAACTCCCATATATAAAAGTCCTATAAGAAATAATTTTGAGATTGATATTATTAAGGTGTAGTATCCTCTTTGGATACACGATGAGAATCAATGAACTCAGAGGATGTTTATTTGGCATGCGATTCTTGATATGGTTAAGTAAACCCTAAATCAGATGGTGTGGAACATGGGTTTCTATGTGATATTTGATATAGGTATAGATAGGTGTTTCCCTTAGGTTATGACCATGTGAGGTATAATTTATGGATTAGGTTGGAGAGACTTGTGTTTTTATGTACAATTTAGGGTAGTTGAGCCTAGTTCTATGGATAATATGTGAAATGACATATTATGGTAACCCATGAGAAGGGTAGACCCGGGCTTTTGAGTACCCTTTGAGAAGGAAGTATGGGAAGATTCAACTAGTTGTGATTAGTGAATGTGAGGTGATACTAGTTTAGATATACAACCATGGTGATTAAATAGAAATCATTAATGTGGAATACATGGTTTGGTTACTTTCCTTGAGAATAGTGCATGGGGGGTTTAAACCTAGGAAATATTTTAGGAATAATTATCCATTATATTTTCTTAATGAATTTACTTTTTGTGCCAGTACCATAGTATCACAGTTTTATTTTGAGTAAACGATCAATAGTATACCTGGTCCTTGGTTTTTTGGATTCATTTACATATGTTTTAGTATTATATAATATATGGATTTATGTGGTTTTAGAGAAATGAATAGATAGTCGTAGATCATGTGGTACACCATATAATGTGTGAGATTCTTGATTTTGAATAGGATCCCCAAGGGTGTATTTATTTATATGATATTGACATTTCATGAAGAATATAAAGTTGTATAAACATGATATATATGTTTTTATGGTGTAAAACTCACAGGGTCATGATTCAAGTTGTGTAACTAAGTGCCATTTCAGTGTTCACTTGTTATTTTAATTGGCATTGAGGTGGTGCACACTGTTCATGTGTGATGGAATTAAACTATGAATTGGTGAGTGGTTATGTATGAGAAGTGGGTTGATGGAACTACTATGGTCCTTGGGCGCTTCGTGGTTAGGGTTTAATGGAATGATTTTTTCCATTATGGTGAGGTTTGTTTTGGAAATTGATTAGTTTTGGAGGCATAGTTGATCAAGGAGTTAATTAAAAGGCAATATTTCCTTGAAAGGAAAGAACATGGATATATAATAATGATATTATTATGATGGGGTAATCTATTGAGGTTTTACTCAATGGGAATTACAAGGTAATCACAATGGTGAAGAGTGCATCATTGGTTGTTCGAGTGTGTGACCCTCATTATGATTTTAAAATTTTGGGGTTATAGGGGATAAAAATATGGAGATCTAGGAATAAGTGGTGGTTTAAATTTATTCTACTGTTCGATTGTATATGGGTTGAAAGTTTCATGTTATTATATTTTGTAATGGATGGATTGTCGGTCGGGAAGTAATGAGACTTATGTGGGTAAGGTCATGGGTTTAATAGGACCATTCCTTAGATGATATATGTGACATGTTCGCACCGATTAATAGATTAATTGGGAGATATATGGTTCCATGGAGAATATTTTTTTGGTCGTTAAATGATTTATTGAATGGATTTAGTGTGTTGGCATAAATCTTGGGATGATTCTGGTGTGATCTAAGGGTGACTCATGTTGTGAAATATTACTCATCACATGGTTTAGTGGATAAATCATGTAATGAAATGTAGTGATGTCATATATGTTTTAAAAATTATTGGTAATGTAAGGTATGTTTTTAATTTTTGTGGGTGGTATTAATGGTTCCATGTGTGTTGGGGTTGTCAATGAAATTTTCATGTTGCTGGAAGACACTTCTTTTGAGAAAGCACGTCAGCAGGTGAGGCCAATAGTTTCTTGTGATGGTGTCCCAGAAAAGGTATGCCTAATATTCTAATTTTTATTTGGGGGAAGGGAAATGTGATCCTAATTATTCAGGAAATTAGATCATAGTGAATGTATATTTTTTATAGAAAATCCTGATGGTTAAGAGAACCGATGGTCGAGATCGGATGTTATGAATCAATCCTTTTTATGGAAAGTTCCATAATCGCAATTTTGAGTTGATTTATGGAATAACATATTACATTAATGAATGGGAGTTTTGGAGAACATCACAGTGGATTAAGTAATTATTAAATACGGTGGATCCACTTTTGATGAGTGATGCACCTCACATTTGGAGTTGTGTAGTGAGAGCTCATTTCGTGTTCCAGAGTGGAATATGGAAAATTGAGTAAGGAATAATGACCCGATTAGGTTGGGATTTATCATTGAATGGTTTAAAATAAATGTCATGGAAGATACATTATAGGGTGGTGAGATAGTACTACCACAAGGCCCCAAGAGTTTTGAATATCTAGAAAATTATGAATTTTTGTTTTGGACGATGGTTCGTTTTCAAAAATGAGACCCAAAATAAGGTTTTGAAAGCTTGAAAATGTCAAAAATGTGTTATTGGAAGTGGTTTGAGGTTTGGTGGTTCTCATGAGTGTTCAAGAGAGCATCATAGGGGAAATGGTGTAAACGAGATACAATCTAGACATATTGCATGACATTCCTAACATGATGTAAGTGTTCATGACATGGATATTTAGTTTAGGGGTGGAGATCCCAATCTATATGGTTTAAGGATTTAAAAAAGGGTTATACAATGATAAATTCACAATTCATTTTTTAAATGGGATTTGATCCCTTTGTTCACACCTAAGATATAATTAAGGAATAGAGTCTCTTAGATGTACCTCCCATATTCTTTCCCCTTTAAATCCCCCATAATTTGGGGTGATATTTGGTGGAATCAAACACGGATTTTAGATAAGATCTTCCTCTCCACTCCATCCATTATTTTTTCTTTGATTGGAAAATTGTTTTGTCCATTTATATCAAGGGTTTCCTAGATGTTTCCAAAAGAGGATGAAAGAAATCATCCAGATCTATGGGGATTCTTTTCAACTTGTATAGAGGGGTACCCAATATGATGTTTGCACACCACCACATATAGTTTCAGTGAAGATACATAACCCTTTAGATTTTAAATGTTTTTGGTACCAATTAAATTACTTTATAAGTTTAATTGGTGATATTAATTGGTTTTTTTCTATTTTATAGGCCTTGGTTTCATCGAGAGTGGGCCACACATCATCCCACATAGTTTTGGTGTGATGACTTCGACCAGTGAGTTTTAGAAATTTGTTCCTATTGAAATTAACTTTTGAAATTCGTTGAAAATTGATTAAAATTAAATGTAGTTGTTTAATTAATTAAAATTTGTTTATTATTAATTGAATATGTTTTATTGGAATTAGTTGGGGCCACATAAATTTTGTAATTATTATTATGTAATTTGATAAGATACTGAGATATTTTTTGTGTTGCTCTTAAAAAGGGATACACCTTGTTTGAGTTATGTGGTCCTTTTGATGTCACTATATAGTACTATTAATTTTATTTATTGCATGTGGTTTAAATTTTCATCACCAAGGGTGGTCGACCTGATAAAAATTTAATAATATTTTTAATTAAATTGGATTTCATATTAATAGATTACACAAAGTTCCATGGCTGTGACATACCTTGTGAACTATCTTGATTTCCCTACCCACCGATGACTAGGGCTCTGATTACAATATTTTTTATAGTATGCATAGTACCTGAGGGGTATAAATGAAATGGAATGGATTTAATGAGACATAATGGCCATGGTGTTGGAGCCTTGGCATATCTATGTAGAGGATAGGGTTGGGTTGAAATTATTGGAATGTGTATCCCATGTGTACCCCTTAAGGTACCTTAAAACCTCTAGTTTAGTGGGATTATTATGGGGTGTGTGTTCCTCTACCACTAATATTGTGATTACCTAGGTGGTAGGCCATATAGCTATTAATGGATTGGTTGGATAAGGGGATTGATCTTGGAAGGAATTGGGAATATAGATGGTTCTTTTATCATCTATTGAGAGAAATTACACTATGGATATATTTATGAGGCCAGTGAGGTTGTATGAGAATCAGGACTAGGGTAAAGGGAATATTAACCTTATGAGGTGGGTGTTGAACTAATAGATCATTATGAGGTAAGGGAACCTGGGTATGAGTTTCCATGTTATGATGTGTCCTTAGAGACCCCAGTTGGTTCCCCACTAATACAATGAACTCATAGAGGGTGCATATATAAATCAAGAGTTGATGACTGTGTGATTTATATTAGCCCCAAATTAATTATTCGAGTATGTTATGAGTGTGATGATAATAGGTTTTTTACTATATACAATGAAATAAGATTTTGGGATAGATTTAGGTAGATATAAAATCAAAAAAGATGCATTTTATGAGTTGGTTTTGATGAGATTCACTACCAACCATGAAATATTGTATATAAGTAATTCCTAGGATTAGCTCATAGTGTTTTAGATTGTTCTTAATGACTATGGAACACTAAGGAATACCAACGAAGGTTTGTTTTACATTCCTAATGATTGTGGAACATTTAGGATGACCTCTTATGGTTTAAAATTGGGCCTGATTACTTTGGAATTCTCATAATTAACTCATGGGTTTTTGGATTAGAGCCTAATGATTATTTATTACCTAACATTATCTTCAAGGGAATGTCTTAGAGATTGATGAATATTGAATGCTTAGGATTGACTAAATGGGTTTGGTACAGATTCATAATGACAATTTATCTCCTAGGATCACCTTCTAGAGATCATTTTACAACCTTATACTATAGAATTTTCTTGAAATAATTTAGGGAACTAGTAGTTACATATGATAATAAATTGATTCCTTTTGATAAATACACTGATCTGAATTTAATTCCTGAAAAAATATGTAGAATGAGACTTTTTTTGGTTGGAAGGATTTTGTGATATGCGCAAAGACACACCATTATTGTAAAAAGTATGTTTGGGTTGATCCTTAGTTTCTTTGAAGATATCGAGGATTGGTAGTGGTTTTTTATTTATATATCCCTACTATTTGGTTTAATTTTATTAAAATAACACATTTTTATACAATAAATTCAGTGGTTATATATGAGACCAAGTGGTCATTACCTACTGATTTTTACTCACACCCTACTCAGGTATCGTTGGAAATTCGGTGCCCGACCTAAATTCAATGATAGCGGATTTGAGTAAGATTTTCTCAATAAAGTAGGATAGATTGAACAATATTTTATATTGGGATAATTATTCATGGAATTACAGTAAATCCCCTATACAACGGTATATAAATTATCTTATTCTTATATATGTTGTATGTCCAGTGTGAAACTAGTGAGTTTGTATGACCGTAAGCTTCCATATATATTATTTATTAATGGATATATGTATTCCTTCAATATATTCTAATGATTATGTTATATATGTTGTTTATTTTATGTTTTTCGATTATTTAATGCACTAATATAAAATTATTGTGTCCACAAGGTACTACCATATACCCCACTACTAATTTGAAGCCTCTGGATTATGATAAGGTGAGCATAAGGTCCTTGTAAAGACTCCCCTAGTATGAGAACCACTCATTGGTTGTATACTATTTATGGGTTATTGCATATCACTTTGTTTTACTCCTTATTAGGGTTCCCAATTATCCTTACATTATACTACAGTGATGATTCACATATGATTTCAATCTAGGGAAAACCATCAACATTTGCTCCTCATTAGGGGGACCTTACATCTTACCCAATAACTAGGGTGTCAAATCCTCCAAAATCCTTACTCAAGTGAAGAAAATACCATACCTATAACCATGTAGAACCTATTCATAGGGCCTCACCAATAGGACTCCTCCATATTATTCCATGTAATTGGAATTCAAAATCCCCCTAGACCCATGTTCAATAACTTCATCACCTAGTTCTCCCACTAGGGTTCTGGATTAACCAATGTCCTTTAGTGGGGTTCTATTTTCCATGGCCTCATCTATAGACTTAAGAATTACATGATTGGACTATACAATATTTTTTTTCACTGAATTTTTTTTATATTCCCTTTATATAACGACTCTTAATAATTTCTCCCACTAACTACTAATAGATACAATGTATTCAAGATCATGTACTCCCAAGATAATGTTTGTTCTTTTCATGGTGTTATCGGTGAAGCCTATTACATCCTAGACATCCTAATTTTGGTTGTCCTGTATATAGCATGTGGTTAGTAAAGGTACTCAGTGAACCTATTTTGTCCATTAATTGAGTTGGAGATAGATAAAGGGAATTTTAATAAGAATAATCCTTGAAAAACTTCCATCACCTTAGTCAATGATCAAGTAAGGAATATTTTGGTAGAACATGCATCATCCCCACACATATATTTACTACTACCTTGTAAATACATCAACCATTATTCTAATACAAGACCTAAAACTTCCTCAATGATCAGTATTCCTTGTAATACCAATCATCAATCCTTTTAAAACAATCAATTTTTTGGAATTAGATGTATATATGGGTCTCCCATGTGTAAGACCAAAATCAATATTACAATGGAATATACCTCATGAAACCCATCCTAAAAAGGAAATATTACATATGTGATATTATATCATCAAAGTGACATGTTAATTTCATGTAATCTTCAAAGGGACATATTCCCTAATGTCCATCTTCTATATAAACAATATCAAATGAAACATATCTTACTAAAAGGGATATATTACCAATGTGTTAAATTAAATTTCATATGCTCATGCCTAAGTCCCACACCGACCATTTATATGAATCTCTGACCTAATATTCCTCACCACATGACATTATACTTCTCAAATTAGTCTGATTACCTAAAAATAAAATGTAAAAAAAGAAATTACATGGGATTTGATTATTATTAATCAAGATATAAAGGATCTATAGTTGAGGTTCAATAACAAAAAAATATAAGTCCAATATGAATGAATAGAAAATGGAATTTATAGGTCCGTGGATGAGAAACCATAAAAGGGCCCAAAGTTGACCTTGTTAGAAGAACCTAAAAGATATGACATGCCACATAAAGTTTCATAAAAAATTATTGGCTTATGATTCCCATCACATAGATGTTTATGAGGCCCCATTCATGGGCCAATACCAACTCCTAAAAACTTTCAACTTAACTAAATGGATATAAATGAAATAGTTCAAAGGTGTGTTGCCTTAAATATATTATAATAAACTAATGTAAGAAAGATAGAGAACCAATGGTACATATATATTTTCACATTGACACTTGGTTTGGATTGATAATTTTCATGATGGTAAATAGTGTCACCTAAAGATATGGGAATGATTAAAGAACATATCTGAAATCAATAAAAAAAATTAGAGTATGAGGTATTTCCCTCCAATAGGGTGAGATTATACAAACCCCACATCATCTCAACCAAAACACATTCTAAATTTTTATGTCATGTACTAGTGACTGCAATCCTTTTTAATAAAGGTCATTAGCTGACACAAAATGTATGAAATTTATAAATCCATCAGAAATAACCACCTAATTGGGCATTAACTCTATAGATATCTTCCACCACTAAATGTTCCAACTCCACTAAGAAGAATCCACCATTTAAACTCATTTAATAGACACCCTATAATTATATTAGATAACTATAAAAATGAACTAAGGGATGTAAAATATTTGATCATAAGAATAATCAAAAACTTGTTAATAGTCATCAACCAACTCAGACATCATGATGAAAATGAAACAAAACAATAATATGAGACACTAATGTTAGACACCCCTATCATGGTCTTTTGACATTATAATACACCATCATGCAAAATATTACATAGGTCCCGGTGCAATGGGATGATTTTATAGGGTCTATTGGAAAGACGAACAAGAAGAAGAACCCACAAATGCAAACACTAAAACCAGTGGATCCAAAAGAAACCCCCAAAGAAAGAAGATTTTGATAAAATTTGCAGTGGACCACAACTTATTTCAATAAATAACATTCTAAATCACAATAATAAATTTGTTTTTTACTAGAGCAGAGTCTCAAATGAAGGATCCAAATTCAATGTAATTTATGGAGATGAAGATAATCTTCAATTTGGATGGAAACATTTATTTGAAAAAACCCATAGAACCAAATAAAATGAGAGAATCCATATAATGAAGAAAAATAAGAAAAATAAATACATTATAGAGTAGGATTAACTTATAGAAAAATAAATCTAATGGTCTAAGGAAGAATATTTAGAGGAAAATAGATATAACAGTTACTATAATTCCTATAAATACCAATGATTTTATTCATTATTCATTATCTTTATTTTTTATCAATGTTATTTAAGTTTTTAATCAACATTAAAAACTGATTCTAGTATTTGTTTTATTTTTAATGTTTTTTTCTTGTTTTTGATAATTTTATCATAACATGAAGTATCAAAATATCATGTTGTGGTTTTTATTTAACTATGTTTTATTTCTCACACTTTACTACTTTAAATTCTATGGAGTGTATTCATTATTTGTTTGTAATATTTTTTATTAATTTAATAAAATTATTATTGTATCTACATTGTTTATATAATAAATATATTAGAGAGTGAATATTTTTATATCTAAATATTTTTTTTCATTAAATATAATGAGTGTTACCCAAAACACTGAATTTAAAGTTTAGACATAACAGGTTTTTATTTCATATTCAGAAATGATTCATTTTTTTATGGAATTACATAGGTTATAGAATACCAAACTTCAATATAGGTTTATGTACATATATAAATCAATTAAATATTTTTTTTGAATTAATAAAGTAATAAAACATATAGGACTCAAATAACACCGTATTATAGAATCTTTAGTATTAAACAAATAAAATAAGATGATAATTGTTAATGTAAAAGGACCCAGCCTTAAACATTAAATATTATAGTGAAATTATAGTTTTATTATTTTTATAAAATTCCAATAATATTATTTAGGATTATAGTTTTATAGATTTAGGTCATACATTTTATATAACAAACCCATATATATAAACAGTGGACACTTATAATAAGTATCCATTTTCCCTATATTATAATACTTTTAAAATGACTTGAGTTTTATTTTCCTGAAAAATATTTGTAACATTTACATGAAATATTCCATTCACATAACCATTTTAATCCCTATGGAAAACATTTTAAAACTTGTGATTTGTATATAAATCTCAATAAATGACATAAAAATAAATAAGGAAACCATAATTTTATGAATACTTAAAAAGCATTTCCTTTCTAAACATAAACTTTTGTCTTTAAATCAAATTTTTATTACATAATAATTCACCTTCTCAACCTAATTATCTTCAGAAAATATTTTATAATAAATATTAAAATAAAAATAAATCTCTAATGGTTTCATTAAAGTCATGAAAATCCCATAATAAGTCTTTTTCCTCAAGGCTTCCTTCCTTCTCAGTTTTCACCCTCTCAGCGATACCCTAATATGGTGATGTTTATGAATCTCACCCATCCCTCCCTAACAGGGGGAGGGTGGGAGTATCTTCATTATAGTCTCAAAGATATAGAAATTGTCCCTTACTCTTGTTCTTTGACCCTAATCGATTTTACCATTTCCAAGTGATTTTGATTTTCCTTAAGGTTCCAGTTCTCTTCAAGGGCACGCCTCAGCTGATGATATTGTCCATGGAGTTTTCTAAGGCTTCAGACCCTCTCAATCTGACCATGGTGGAAAAATCTAGAAACAAACATCCTTCTGTCGACATTTTAATATGTTTGTCTTCAGATCTTGGGGGAAACATGAACAGGTGCTAGTTGTTCATCTCAATAATTGACATATGATGTTACAGATCTCGTCAGGGGAAGATTTGAATATAACCTAGTCCCTAGATCCTCAATCTATCAACAAGTGATTATTTTACATATTCAGATAGACTTATGGGTTTCACATGAATCATGAGGATCCTTATAGGGTAAAGTGGGCATGGTTCCCATAACTACATCTACCATTACAAAATCATTCTACTCTTCATATTATTGGAAACATTGTTGGTCCCTTTTTATCTGTTGATAGTCAGATGAATGATTTTTGGCACCTAACATCACCAAGAATTATTATTGAGGTTGTTATTTAACAGAATCTAGTGGAATGACTATGTATTTTAGTCAGGGAATAATTTTAATGTACGAAAGTGGTGGTCTTTGAGTCCTAGACCGATTACTACTCATCCTGTCAATTTCTAGGGAATCTTCAATCTATATGTCATTGAGACCACAAGGATCAGTATGAGCATGTCTCTTTTATGAGTTTGGAGGTTGGGAAAAAGGTCACCAAGGCCCCCGTGGTGACCCATATTTAGTAAATACAAGTACATGATCAGTGCGAGGAATGAACAAAGACTTGTGATCCAATGGGGGTGGATATATTCCATCATCTAAGACTAGATTTGGCATAACAAAGGCAATTTTTACATAACCTTCCAAGATTAAGGGGAGCTAAGTTGGTGGGTGGAATTGTCTATATGGATCCTGGATTTCACATACCACAATTCATACCACGGGATGTGATACTTAGTAATGATATTAGACACACTCTTATGGAATTGATTCATGAAGTTATAAAATGATACTAATCATGATGTAATGGCCAAAATAAAGCCTTATAGGTATCATTAATACAGTTAAATGAGTGACCAGTGAGAAATAATAGTCCATATTAGTTCATATATAAATATAAGAAACCATTTGATAGGATGATTGAGGTATGTCCAGGGTAGGACCACATGGGTTCTTACGTGGAAATGTCTTCACAGTCGGTTCAGGAACAAGAGTCTCAGGATGTGTTGGATACCCATACAGATTAAAATAAAAAAAACCCAAAGGATTTAATTCATTGGTTGATGATGATAGAGAGATATCTATCACATTCTCTATTGATAGTGTGGAGAGAATATGTGTTATAGGACTTCATAGCCCAAGGTAAAAATGGACGAAAGGGGAATTGATATGCAGGGGGATGAGTTACGGTTTACGGAAATAAAACTAAAGTTTTAAAGGATTATTTGAATATTTTGAAGCTTATGTAAATAAGATAATCTAGAAAAACCAAGGTAAATTTTGATTGAACAATGTCCTATAAAAAGAAAGAAGTGTTCAGCCTTGAAATATGGAAAATAAAAGTATAGGAAAAGGGAACCTAAAAAATGGTTGGATGGTACGGATGCAAAGGTGTAAGAGGCTAAAGAAAATGGAATAGAAAAAGGGAAAGGAAAACACAGAGAGCTTATTTTTCATTCTCATAAAGAAATGAATAATGGGTCACTCCATATTAAGGCTTAAAAGGTGGGTGGTTGGTAGAATCAGATAATGTGAATTAAAAGTGGATGTCAATAGGTACCAAATGGATTGGATCAACAAAAAAAGAATTATATCACATGGTTTAAATAAAAGGATGTTTAATATGGAGGAATATATAAAAACATGGGTCAAGCTCACCAAATTTTTTGAATACCTAGTAACAAATGAATCGTAAAAGAAGAAACATTTCTTTTATTGAGGGTTATACATATTTAAAAAAATCTAACAGTTTTTTAATAATTTTTTTACTTCCTACCATTTTTAATGGATCTATTTTGTATAACTGGAATGGTGTCCCACTTATTCCACATAATTTCATTTGAAATGAAAATTATAATTTTCAATCATAATTAATCTTTTTCACAAAGTAATACATTTAAACCTTAATAAGTATCACATACTTTTCTTTTACAATTTAAAATAATAATATTTCTATAATTACCCATAGCTTGAAAAGATAAATCAAATAAGTTACTTGGGGTATCCTCATCAAATCAATATTACTTATGGATTTACCCACACTATTACATGTGTAAAATCTATTACAGTTATTCTTATAGTAATAATCGTTGTTACAATTTAAATAAAAATCTTGGTTATATACGGAATAAACATCACAAAATATTCCATTAATCTCTTAGGATAAACTTATTCTGTTAACATTTTCTCATTAGCCAATGAATTGGATAACTATAGTAGGCTCACCTCACCTTAACTTAACACGGTACCACCAATCCTAGTTTTATATAGGAACCACCCATATTTGGTTTATAACATATCCACCCTTTATTGTAATAAATTCTCAAAAACCATAACATAATCTTAAAACATAATATATTGCATAAAAAATTTTTTTTTACACAACTAAGAAATAATTATCAGATATTGAAATATCACATTCCATTAAACACATTTATTAAAACCAAAATTTAAAGAAAATACTGAAAACTGGTTTTCCTATTGAAGAAAACATGGATGATTATAATGTAATACAAAAATAAAATAATGGTTATGGTGGTGGTAAAATTCATTGTTGACGTACATGTTAAAATAAAACATTCCATTTTTTGTTTTGTAAAGAACATCAAATATTTTTATAAAAATAATCCTTTTGAAAATTTTTGAATAAAATTTAAATGTAAAAATATGTTTACATTATAATTTACTTATAACCATATAAATACATCTGTAGAATAAATATAAAAATACAGATATGGAAGAAAATTTGTGTTTTAAGGAAATATTAAGAGGAAATTTTTTATAACAAATACCCTTACCCTGAGTCTAACAAATCACATGTGTTATTTATCATCCCAAATAACAAACTTATGTTAATTATTTACTTAATAAATACACATTTTAAATTTTTATAATTCTTCTTATGTCACTTATTACCATGTTATATACAATGTTTTGGTCATTTAAGTTCACGTCGTATGTTTTGATGATATTTGTTACATTAGTCTAAAATTACTTAGTTGGGATGACTATAGTCAAATAGGTAATTATTTTTTCTTCTGAAAAATAAAAAATATGAATTTATTATCATTTTTATAAATACAATATACTTTTAAATATATTCATTAAATATGGTAGTGAATAATGAACTATGTTGCAATCATGAAGATGGTAGGTTATACGTATACATGAGAAAAGATTATATTTTTTCAATGACCATTATGGAAAGAGGGTTAGTATTATTTTATCTTTAAATAATTATCATAATATCATAAATATAATATTAAATATTAAAATATGCTTACATAAATTATGTATTTGATGCGTCGATGAAAAATGAATCACATCGCTTCATGTAGGAGGTAATCAACATGTACGCTTGAACGCCATTATCAATTCTTATTGAATGGAAATGTATGAAGGAAAATCAAATAGTGAATTTTAAGAAATTTAAATATTCCATGAATATAATATATAAATATTAATTCTATTTTATAATATATCTATGGGAGACAACGATTAAACTTGAATTACATCGGTTCGTGAGGCTGTAGTTCGCCGTACCTATTGAACAATGGATTTCTTTCCCATTCGATTGAAGTAGTGATGGATATAGGGAATAAAATTAACATAATAACATCTCATTATATGTACTATAAAAATTTTATTATTTTATCATGGATTAATAATATTTTATCAAAGTTTAAGATGTAATTAAACTAAAACATGTGGTTAAAAACTATACATCTTCCTTGTAAAGTCTTCATTTATTAACACCAAAATCCATATAAGGTTTGTATTATGAATAAAAAATTACCACTATAACGTGCAGATGGATTATAGGAAGTTAGTTTTAGCGTTATTAGTAGAACCAAATGGGGTTTTATGTATAAATAAATTAGGATAAGTGGTTCCTATTTTTATGAGAGGGGAGGGACACTTTTGTGATTCTACACATATTAAACTTAAATAAATAAATTTCTAATTAAACTATTTAAAGACTATTTTACTTTGAATATATAATGTTAATAATTTGATAAATAATCATATAATAAAAATTAAACTATTTTAGATCAAATTTATACCCTTATCTTTTGGTTTTAACCCTTCATTATCCCTTTTGACAATTACTGTAACAAAAAGGCTTTTAACACTTTAAAGGTCATCATAGTTACTATAAATGGGAATGTGGCCCATAAATATACCATAGTTTATATAATTGATCTTATAATTTTAATTTTTCTTAATATTATATTTTTATGAATTTTATGTAATTTAATAATATATTAGTTTAATAATATATCAATAATGTGAATTTTAGAGTTATTTATTTATATTTATTTTTCTATAATCAAGAAAACCAAAAAATTAAAGACTAATCATTTAAAAAATATATATCATTTTATATTTATATAAAAACTATTGTATCATGTTAATTATCTCATAATATTTTAATTTTCAAATTTTTAATAAAATTTATTTTATTTTTTCATTAACTGAATAATTATTGTTTCAATGATGTGTAAGAATTTAAGATAATTATCTCCTCTCTAAAAATTATAAAAAAATACCATGATAAATTTTAATTATTTATATTTCAAATTAATACATATATTTGAATAAATATTCCTTTTATCCCCATGTTAAGTTTATTATATTTATTATATACCAGAATGTGACATTTTTTAATTTTCATTAAATAAAATATTATAAAGGTTACAATCACATGGAAATTGAAAAAGTAAATTTTAATAAATAATGGATGTTTATGGATGATTTTTAATAAAAAAATAGTTAATTATTGAAATATTTAGGATCATCTTATAGTCCATATGATTTTATTTTTATCCTTAATCACCTGATTTACCCATTACTATGTTAACAAAATTAATAATGTTACTATTAATATTGATAACAAGTATATCTATTTACATAATTTGGGCCTCCAAATTACAAATATGGAATCCTTTATTCATATTTAAAACACATAACTGTAATAATAAAATTTATAATTTAATAAAAAATGAAATCAAATGGTTTTTTAGAAAAAATGTTTTTTTCGGTATAAAATATTTTTTATAATAAATTAAAGTATAAAATTAATTTCAAAAACCATAATTGGATTATTTCTAATCAAAATGAACTAAATAAAAATATAATTTGACATTATAAATACTTTAATTGAAAATAATGTTTTCAATAAAAATCATTATTTTTAACTATTCAATTGAAATTAGAACTTTTCATAAAATTATCAAAAATTCATCTCAAGATAATGTTGACATACCAAATTAAAAAATGAAATTAATTTTATTGTATTAAAATTCTATAATTTTAAATTCATGACTTAAAAACCATATAATCTGTAAATCCCAATTTTTTAGAATAAATATTTTTCCCTTTGGACTAAACAATTCTCTAATAAAAGTATAATGAATATTACACAATAAAATATGATAAAAGAATATTTGAAAATTATTTGTAAAATAATTAACTGGGATATTTCATTCTTCCATCCTTTTATAAATTTTATTCTCATAATTTTATTCACTTATAAATAAAGTGGAGACACAATTACTATATTACATTTTTAGACTCCCATGTTGCTTCTTTAGCAATGTGGTATTTCTTAAAGACCTTAACCTAGTGAGTTTCCTTAATATAATACACTTTCTATCTATGTAAAAGATTTTGAATAGATAGTTCCTCATAATAAAAGTTGTCTTCCAGGAAAACAACCTCAGAGCTTAATAAATGAGATGAATCGGAAACATACATTATTCATATCAAGACATGAGAAACATTATGTGATTAAGATAAAATCAGAGGTAATTCCACTCTATAGGGAACTGATCCATCTTTCTCTATGATTTCAAACTGTCTAATGAACTATGTATTTAACTTACCATTTTTACCAAAACATATAACTCTTTTACAAGGAGTTAATTAAAGGAAAAAATGATCACCACCTAACAAAATAAGACTTTATTCAGTTTTCTGCATTATATTTCTAAATTTTCTGAGATATACTCAAATAATACTGAATTACTTTCACCTTTACAACCATTTCCTCAACTAATTCATGTTTGATCAACATCCTTTCACCCACTTTATCCCAAAAAGGAATAGTTTTAATTCTATTTCCCTATAATGTCTCTAAAGGTGAAAAAGATATACTAGAATGAAAAATTTTATTAGATGATAACTCAACTAAAGAAATATATTGATACCAATGACCATCGTAATCTAATTAATAAGCACAGAGCATGACCTCTAAGGTCCAAATCATTTTTTAGACACTCAATATTTTTTAGTATAAAAAATCGATACATAAATTTATCCCATCATCCAATGACATCTAAATTCATTTCAAGAAATTTTAAGTGATTCTTGGATCATGGTCTTATACAATAGAGATAGAAACTTGATATAACCTAAATATCTCATTAACATATTGTTGAGAAAGTCGATATAAAGATATAGTATCTGTAATTGTAATAAAACGTTCAGATTTAGCTAATTGATCAATAATATCCTAAATCTGATTATTATAATGATACTTCTTTGTAAGTCCCACTATGAAATCCATGTTTAAATTTCCCACTACCACTCCAACATAGGAAATGTCTGATTCGTCCCCTTTGGAAGTTTTCATTCTACTTCAATATATTGGAAAATCAAACATGTGATGATAAATTCATAAATATCTCTTTCTATTCCATCCCACTAGAAATACTCTTGAATATATCTATATGTATTAATACAACCAGGATATATAGAAAGAGGGGAAATATGAGATTCATTCAATAATTTGATATTCAATTGGGAATCACAAGGAATAGATAATATCATTCCAAATATCAAAATACAATCTTTATCATTGTAAAATTCAGGAAACATACCCTTCTAATCTAATTATAACTTTTCTTATAACTCATAGTCTTCCTTCTAATATTTATTATCTCTTTACAATAGATAAGATTCAACAAAAAGATGAAAAAATAGATAATTTTCCAACATCCACAAATTCTAGGTAAAAATTAATGAAAATATTAACTAGAGGTTCATGAATATACATTACATGTTTAATAATGCACTAATTTTCTAAATGATAGTGATGCATACATTTCATTCATTTCGAGGATGAAAATGACTTTTCTAGTCATGATCCTTTTTCAAATTATATCCTTATACTCTTCCTAATGTTCAACTCATTTTTACTAAATATATATTTCAAACAATTATGAACAATGTATACATCTTATAGGGATCCAAATAAATGATGCCACTAAAAATTTAAATAAAACTCCAATAGAAAATAAAAGATCATGTGTTGGATAATTTAACTCATGAGGTATCATTTTACATGAACTATATGAAATTACTTTATCATTCTACATCAAGACACAACCAAGAACCATAACGAAAAAATCTCTATGGATAAATAATTAACTATTTATAGTTGTTGAGGATAAAACTGAAGTATTCACCAATCATATTTTTAGTTCCCAAAAAAATTCATTGCATTATTTTGTATTGATGAATTTTACTCCTTTTGGGTTATCATCATTAAGGGTCTAGATATCCTTGATTTTTTTTCAAAAAAATAATAGTTATAGTAAATAAACTGAAGAATACTATGAATCTAATTAAACTTTTTATGTATTGGCCATTCATCAACCACTTTAGTTTTAACTGGATCAAATATTATTCCATATTTATTTATAATGTTTCAAAGTGGTGTAATATATTATAACTAAAAATAAAATTTCCATGATCTTCTGTATAAGTTATTTTTAGTAACTTTTTAAAACAAAACATTGGTGTTTTTCTTGATTCTCATAACTTTTAAAATAAGCCAACATATCATAAATAAAAACAACAACAATATTATCCATATATAAATTTAATACTCTATTTATAAGATATATAAATACAACTATGTCATTTTATAATACATAGGTAATAACCAAAAACTAGTAATTATCATATCTATTATGTAAAGAAATTATTCCAATTTCATCCTCATTCACCTTCATCTAATAGTACCTAGGCCTTAGGTCAACCTTTGATAAATACTAATCTCCCTAGATCTGGTCAAGAAAATCATCAATATAAGAAAAATGATTCTTGTTCATAACTATGATGTTATTCAATTCTCCATAATGAGTGAAAGGACAACTAAACATATCATTATTTTTAAAAAAGAATAGGAGCACCCCAAGAAGAATTTCTAGGAATAATTAATCCTTTTTCATGAATTCATGTTACTTATTTTTTAATTCCATATGTTCTTTATAATGCATTTCATAATGTGTTTCTAAATATTTCTTAGTATCCACAACTAATTCAATAGTACATTCAACTTCCCCAACATCCAGAATACTAGGAAAGTCATTAAAAACGTATATTTAATATTTTATTATCAGCACATCAATAATCATAATAATTATTTTATTTTCAAAAATATGTGAAATATTACTTTGATTTCCATCTTTTAACACTTTATCAAATTCTTGATATGTCTTAAAAAATATGGGTTAATTCTTGTATACAAACTAAAATGATTTTTGAAAAAACCTTATTTATCTCTACAATATATCTTAGCATGTTTTTTAGAGTGCCAATCCATGCCCATAATAACTACAAACTCTACTAGGGTAAACGAAACATGTTTTGTAGGTAAACACATTGCCCAAAAATTGAATGGAATATTGTTTTGGTTATTATTTTCATTAATATTCCACCATTTGTTTCTTCCATAATATCATTATTCATTTATTGAGGAGGAATTTATAATTTACATAAAAATATATTCTAAATGAATGAATGTTTATACCCCTAATAAAAATACATTAGAATAATCTGGATTAACAAAAATTGTATCTAATGACACTTAGATTGATGTCCCAACATATACTGAAGTAATTTAGAAGGGTTTAACCACAACATTATACTAATATTCATTTTTTCCACTGTTTTAGTTCTTCTTTGGACACCCATGTCTATAATAACCCATCCTATAACATTAGAAACATTTTAATACCTATTTATCACCACTACCATGATATTTTTCATTTCAATTATGAGGCACAAGATTAGTATTACCACATCGAAATCACATAACAAACTTTATGAAGAATTACCCTATGTAATTTTTATCAAAATTAACACAAATTGAGAACTCAATTTTCTTATTATCAGATTTATTTGATTCATTCTCTCCTTTTTCCTTCCACCGGGACAAATTTTAATGCTGGTTTTCAAAGTACACATGATCATCATCAAAGTCAATTTCCACCTTGTACACAAATAAATTAAATTTCTCATAAATTATAAATTATCTATACGCCAATTTCATTTGATAGTTTTTTGTCATCCATGAGTAAAACTAATTAATGTTACTGTCAAGATCACTGATAATATTTGTTGTGTACAATGCCAATCATGTGATTTTTTCTTCATATGTGGCCACTGAATCATCCTAATATTGGTTCAATTATTTGAATTTATTTTCCATCCTAATCTAAATGACTATAAGAACATATTTATCGTCATAAATGTTCTTACATTCATCGTATTCTAAGGTATATTTTTCATCTCTTTCCCTGATATTCTTGACCATTGGCCACCACCAGTTGACTTCACCATCATAACGGTAAATAGAAAGACATAACATTTATGGTATTGCCCCATAAAATGTTCCATAGTTAACCTATTACTTTGGGGAAGATCTGGATGATCACTGTCATAGATACCACAACCATTTATAGTCTATGTTGACAGATCTATAACAATAACAAACTACTTTATTCCAATTCTAACCATTCAAGGATTATAATTCATAATGATATTAACCCTTTAGTTCCTTACTACATGAGCTTCCATGTTTCATCTATGGAAAACCATTATTAATATATATAGTTTAGATATGAAATAATGGTAATATTAAAATTATATATCCATTCAACTGAAACATAAATTAAAAACATTTAAGGGTGTTCTATTGAAATTTCATTGATTCCATCTATATAGAATCAACCTTAAAAATTACATAATCAAGTGAATTTAAACTAAAATTCACAATCTTATATTTGCATATATCTTTTATGTTTAGAGTTTTTGAGAATTAGGGATTAAATATCATATAAAAATAAAATATATATACAAATTAAACACTTCTAATCCATTTTAATTTATTCTATAATATCAAAATTCTAAATGGAACATGTGTTATTTTAATGAAATATCATCATGAAATTCCACTTGACTTTTTATTTTTCCATACCAGACCTTAATAAATGTGAAAAAAAATATAACATGGCATGTGCACAAAAATCTCAATTAGGAACATTAAAAAAAGAATGAAATATTTATACGATGAATACATATTAATATGTTCCTTTCTCAAAATAAATGTTAGGGTCGAAATTAAAATTTTCTTAACTAGGATTTAACCTTCTTTACCCAAATATTTTCAAATATCGTTCTATAATAAAGCATAAATTAAAATGAATATTAAAATATTTATTTGAAATTTTGAAAACATCATAATAACTCTTTTTCACAATGTTATACTTTTTAACTTTATAAAGTATCATATGCTTTCTATTTCCCTCTGAAATCATAAGATGTCCAAAAAACCATTTCAGTCATAGATAAATCATAAAGGAAACTTGTGTAATAATTTTCATGTCAATGTTACATGTGGATGATCCCTCATAGTTACACATAGAATGACCATCACAACCATAATTTAAGTAACCATCACAATTACACATGGAATAAAAATCATAATTATAATTGGAATAACCATCATAATAAATTTCCATAATCACTTAGGGGAAAAGTACACATTTAAATCTGTTCCTTTACCCCTATATTAGAGAGTTAAAACGGGCTCTTCCATTATTGGATTATCAGAGAACGACCACTCCTTGGTTAAAAATTAAACAACCAATACTTGGATTATAATAGAACCACCGATAATCCAAATAATATCATAAAAACAAAAATATAATCATAAAACAAAAATTTATGATCATAAATATATTAATTAAATTTATAAGTATTAATTTTGGGATATTGATATATCCCTTTTAATTAAAACTAGACTTCAAATCTAAAATTTATACACAAAAGTGAAAGAGGTTTTTACTTTCTAAAAAACATGAAATCGAATAAATGAATCCAAATATCAAATAACAGTTTTGGTTTTGGTAGAAATAATTATTTTTATATACATTAAAATATAAAATTCCTTTATTTTGAGTAGAAGGTCAAAGAAATCAATACTATGATTCCATTTGAAAACCATTTAAAATACGTTAATAGAAACATAATGTTTCCATTATATTTCACATAAATCCAAATAAGTAAATAAAGATACTAATTTTAAAAATATACATATCGAATAAAAAGATTGCATTATGGGAAACATTAAAAGGTGAATTTTAAATAGATTATCCCTTGACTATAATCTGAATCACCACATAAATTATTTATCATCATGATTAATAAACTAATATTTATTATTTATATTCCAAATAAAATTTTTCATGTTTTTATACATTTGAAATCACTTATTACAATTTTATATACAATCACATAATCATTCAAATTCATGTTAGAAATTTTGATGTTATTCGATACAGAGGCCAAAATTGATATTATTTGGTTAATTTCTTTCAAAGAGGTAATTATTTACCCATATAAATAATAATGAAAATTAAATAACTTTAATTTTGATATAATTATTATAATTTTAAATCTATCCATTTAATAGGGGTTTGAAAATTTTACTATGTTATATTCATGGAGACGGTAGGTTGTATGTACACATGAGTAATGTTTACATTTTTAAACGACCACTATGGAATGAAGGTAGGTATTATGTTAATAAAATTACAATAATATCCTTAATATCATATTAATTCCTAAAATATACTTATATAAAGTATTAATGTGATGTGTCAATGAAAAATTAGTCACTTTGCATAATAGAGGTGGTAGTTCAAACATACGGTCAAACGAAAATATCAAATTTAATTAAATGTAATGGTAAGAAGTTAATTGATATATTATATTTTAATAATGAAAAATATGTAATTAATATCATATATAAATATTAAATCCATCATTATAATCAATCCATGAGAGATAGTTATGGAAAATTAATTACATTGGTTCATGAGGCGGTCGTCCAACAAGCACATTGACAGTGGTTTCGATTCATATTTGATCAAATGGGAGATGGATATAGGTTATTAAATTAACATAATCACATATCAGTAAAGGTATGGTAATAGTTTAATTGTGTTTACATGGATTAATAATATTATAAGGAAGTATAATAAGACATAAAACTAAATCAAGTGGTGGGTAACTAAACCAATTATTTGGAAATTCTCATTTGATTAAAACCATAATCTATATAAGGATGGTATTCTATCTAAAAAAATACTCCAAAATGATTGTATAGATTATAGTAATTTATTTTTCTTTTTTGGGATGAAAAAATGGGTCTTTAAGTGTTAATAATTGGGAATAATTTGTTCCATTTTATAGGATAGGGAAGGGACACTTTTGGAATTCATAAAATATTAAATTAATATAAATTAACTTACATTTCAAAATGATCCAGAATTGATTTATTTATAATATATTATGTGCATGGTTCTAACTAAACTCCTAAAATAAAATTTAAACATGTCAAATTTACATTTCAACCCTTATCATTTGGCTTTAACCCTTCATTATCCCTCTTCCAATTACTGTATCAATAAGTTTTTTAACTACATGAGGGTAATAATACATAATATAAATGAAAAAAGGCACAATAATGGGAAATTGTTAATTAAATAATCATATACCATTTATATTTCTAAATATATTACTTTTATAAATTTTATATAAGTTAATAAACTTGTATTTTCATATAATATCAATAATGTCAAATTTAGAACTATTCATTTACATTTATTTTTATAATTCCAAGAAAACCAATTAATTCTAATAAAATGAATTCAAATACCCATAACATATCATAGTTACCTAAAAAATTCTTGTATAAATTTAAATATTTTAAATTATATTTCTTTTATTATTTTTAATATGATTTGTTAAATTTTTAAATTAATTGAATAATTACATCATCAACGTTGTATGAGAATTAAAGGTAATTATTTATTCACTAAAAATTTAAAATCAATTTCCATAATTAATATAAATCATTTATCATTAAAATTACTTTTTATTTCTTAAAAAATTGTCCTTTTTGACCATTGTTAAAAATAGTAAAGTTATAAAAAATGGGAGTGTGACATTTTATTACGTAATTTAAATAAAACATTGGAATGGTTATAATCCACTCCAAAAAAAAGACATATATCCAAGTCATGGATTATTATGGATGAAATTTAAATATATAATAAAATTAATTCATGTTTTACTGTCATTAAATAATCCATATTACTTTATTTTTAACTTTATTTACATGATTTACCCTTCTTAATGGTAACAAAATGAGTTAGTTCAATATTCATATTAATAAAAAAGAAAGTGTTTCTATTTACTATACTTATACCTACATATTCCAGATATGAAATCCATTTTTATTAATTAAAACACACAAATCATAGAATTTAATTTAAAAGTAAACTGCAAAGCATAATGGAAAATAGTTTTTTACAAAAATACACTTTTCTGTGTAAAATGTATTATACAAAATTCAAGTATATAATTCATTTCAAAATAATATTTGAATTATTTAAAAAAATATTTAGGTAAAAAATAATTTAATTTTAATTTATAAAAAATTTTAATCAATATTTTTGTTTCAATAAATATTAGTATTTTACATTATTCATTGAAAAATCATAATTTTTAGAAAGTTATAAAAAATTCATCCTAACATAATTTTGACTTGATGAATTCATAAATCGAATTCATTTTTTCAAATTAAAAATCTAAAATATTAAATTAAATATTTTTAATAAAAACATATAATGTGTAAAACTGCATTTTGTAATCATATATATTTTCTCCTTTTGAACTAATTAATGACTAACATATTTATTTTGAATATAACTCAATACAATATAAATAATGAATATATAAACTTGGGTTATATAAAGAATAAATGGTATATTAAAAAAGGTGAACCATGAAGGGTATTTGGTTCCATGTTTAGAAAAAATGTATTTTTAAATCTTTATTATATAGGATAATGAACAATACATATTTTAGTACAAATATTAAAAGAGGCAGAAAGATTCTAGATTTATTTTAAAATGATCCACATTAACCAAATCAAGTATAATATAAAATAAAATTATTATACATCATGAATTTTGATGATATCACCAATAGATATAAAAACATAAAAATGATGAATAAGGATATATATTGTATTAATATTTCAAGGGAATATAAAAGTGAAGTAGTGAATGTTCATTGTAAGAAGATAAATGATTCTTTTCTCTAATTGAGTTGAAGAATATTACAACCATGTACTCATTAATCACTGAATGTAGATTGAAAATATATCCTAAAATCACACATCGTTATACACATCACTGTAATGGTGTCATTAGAAGGATTAAATTACACCATGTTTGACATGATGAGTTCAATGATTAGTATTTTGACACTTTAAATATCCTTTTTTTATATTATACAAAAATCGACTAATATACACTTTATAAAGTTCCAACTAAAATACTATTTCAGATACCATATAAGTTACAATTTGGAATAAATGAATCATGTTAACAATAATTGTATAAATATGTGACTAATTTTTAAAAGTAATTTTAAAAAATATACACACCAATTAGTATAAAGTATTTCTACGTGATTTATCCTAAAATTAATAATTTATTTTACATATGTTATCTAAATGATAGAAAAGGTATAATCCATTAAAAGATTATATTTATATGAGAGGTTAATGAATTACTAACTATGATAATTAGAGAAAGATAGATTCTAATGAAAGTAAATAATAAATATAAATAATGAGCTGTTATCAGAACATTTTTGATAATATCTCATAGAAGGAAACTTCCAATGATATATATAATGCATTGAAATTTTAAAAATATGAAGATTTATTTTTGTATAATAATTAATTTAGGAGATATTTAATTCATTGAAAATAATGAATCAATATTGTATAAATTTTCAGAAAACGGAAAATAAGCTACCCAATGGTATGTAGTTATGAAATAATAAATTAATTGTATATAAAAAAAATTATGGTTTTTAATTTTATAAAACATCCAACTGATAGAAAATCTATTCCATTCAAATAGTTATTAAAGAAAATTTGGACATGGATGTTAACGTAAATAGAAATTTGTTTTAAAAAACAAGCTAATACAATTAATGAATAAATATTATGGCTTATAGTTAATCATTATTTGAATTTATATTATTCATTGTTTTTAGAATAGTTTTATAAAAATTATCAATTGAGAAATGGAATGTTTTTATTAAACAGTACCATTTTCCCATGGATTACATGGTGATATTTTTTTAGAATTTACATATCAGAAAATTAATTTAAATTTTTTGTTAGATTTACCAAATTCTACTTAGGAAAATTTATTGATATTTTTATGAAAAGAATTAATTTTGGGTAAATAGAGAAAAATATAAATTTTCACAAAAACCCACAATTTAATTTCCTGAATTTTAAAAATTCCAATATGTTTAAGATTAGTTTTAATATAAAATTAGTTTTATTTTGATAAATATAATCCAATAAATTACATAAGAATAAATATTAGATTATATTTTTGAATAAATTCATTTTTATCCTTAAAAAATATTTTTCAGACGTACCACAAATACCCCTATCTTTATGACACATTAATTCATGATTTATTAAAAAATAATAAAATTAATACAAACCTAATGATTGAGTATCCTAGTTTTTTTGGGAAATTATTTACATAAAAAACAACTTTCTACATGGATGCAAACACATTATTGGAAAACTACTTAATGTTTTTCTAATATTCTATAGCATTTAACACCACATGGGATAACCTGGGGACATAAAAAAGAAAGGGATGAGCTATAAAGCCTAGTAAGGGAGTAATAAAAGAGTAACATAATTTAAGTATTATAAGTAACATAAATGCAATTTCAAGGGATCCTAAAATGGGATTTAATAATAAATGTGAATATAAAGTCATGATGTAGCATGGTAACCTAAAGGAAATGTAACGACCCAAAGATTCATTAATGGAAATACCTCTTGATCTAATTAAATGTCTCTTTATGTTTATATAAAATGTCAACTTCTTTGTTTTTATGTTAAGAATATTGACTGTTGCTAATATAGCCATTTAACAATGATCACATGATTAGTATAAATATAGGACTTTAACAAATCCAATTTACTCAGACAAAGGAAGTGACGACCCCATCCAGTAGAATTGCCACATACGAAGCCCATTTATCAGAGCTTGGAAAAGAGGTGGCATATATGGGCTTCTCCCTGGACCAAGCCCAAGCTGAGCTTCATCATGTCAATCTCGAACGTGACCATCTATGGGAAAAGTGGAAGTTGATTTAAATTACCACTCGAGTGATGTTACTTGAGCCACCCCAAGAGTCTGTCACCATTGCACACCTTAACCTTAGGTCTTATGCGGTTGTTTTAAGGGGTTATATAACAAATAAGTAGTAATATGTTCATGAACATTATTTTTGTATATAATAATGAATATAATTTCTAGTCATTTTTGATACATTGTAAATAGTTTTTAAAGTACAAATGGTGTTCATAGTTATTATTTAATTAAGAAATATATTTTATTAAATTAAGGGATTTTTTAATTAAATAATATTTTAATAAAATAATAATATTATTATTACATTAATTTTTATTAAATATAATTGATTTTATAATTTTGTGAATGCAAATAAAATTTTTATTAAGGTTTGAAAGCTATTTCTGTCGAAACCCGTGAATTTTTTATAAATGTCGGTTTTTATTTTAAAAGTGAAAATTAACATATTTAGAAAATTATTTAGATAAAATAAATGTTATTTCTGGAATCAGGACGTCGAAATTATCCAACAGTGAATTTTTCATAATTTTCTGAGACATTCAAATGTTTGGGTAAAAATTAAATACCGTTTAAATATATAATGTGTTTTATGACATCATAATGACCCAATAATGATGTAATAAAATACTATAATCTTTCGGACTATATATGTTTTACCATTAAAATAAGGTGATTTTGGGTTTGTTTGACTTACTTTTCAAATCATTAATGGACCCCTCAAGACTTATTCAATACCTTGCCTTTTAAAATTAATTTCCATGGGAGTGTGACTCACCTCCACATAAGCAACCGTAATATTTTAAGAAGTTCGGACTTTGGCCTTATAAGATATTTTTTTCCTCTTCCCTTTTCCAAAAACCATGGGCAAAAACCATGGGATGGTTTGTGGTATGGATTAATTTAATGTAAGGTGTCCCAAACATAAATAATAAACAACTCTCTCACCTTTCCTAAATAAACCCACCCAAGCTCCCACTTCCTCCCCACTCAAAGCATTTGGAGTTCGTCCAACCTCTACCCAGATATCTCTAGAATCCTCCCAAGGTGCCCCAAGCTCCCAAGAATCCTCTCACAAGCCTCTCTCTAGCCTTTGAAAGCACACTTCCAAGTAAGGGTTTTTTCTACCTTTCTCATTTTAGTCAATTTTATTTAAGTTGTATTGCCCTTTTAATTTCAATTATGAATTTTGGGGTATGGTTTCTCACATCCCCCATACAGCCCTCTTATTTTTTTAATGATGGGAGACCCCTTTATCTCTCATTAAATGCCTCCCATGTACACCCGTTACTATCCCGAAATTCTGAAAGGAACTTCTCTCTTTTCTTTTACATTCAAGAAATAATTTTGAATCATGAATCTAAATTCCATTACAATTTTTTGGACATGTATATATATGAACTCCTTACTTTCCACTACATGTGAATATTATGAGGAACCCATTTCTCTCTCATCAACCATTTTTATGAATTCTTATGTTACGCTGTTAAGCTGCCGAAATCGCACCGATTTTCTAAGCCAATGCCATTGTGTAGTGGATACCATTCCCATTTCTCCATCAAGGGTATCCACCTTTATGCACCCTTACTTATTGATTACAAAGTTTCATTTATCAATTCTGCAGTCCCTTATCGTGGAATAAATGATTATGTTTTATGAATCCATGGTTTATGATCCATGTGGCACACTTATGCATTAAATGAAATGTTTATGAAGGGTGCACCCTTATAGCGCTCCAATACATTGGGTAAAGTATAGTATCATGATATGTCATGTGTAATGAGTGTGGAATCATGCTAATTCAAGTGCAACTATGTTTTACTCGTGCTTCATGTGTAAGGAGGATTTACTCATGCTCTATGTGCAATGAGCCGTGGCTCATGCTAATTCCATGTTAAGTGTTGTTGCCACATTTCCATGTTATGATTATCATGCTTTATCATGCCTTTATGTTCATGTTTCTTTTATTCTCTATTGATATGCATATTTTCAAACAAGTATTTTACTCCTCATGTTATTCCACGTTTACTCCCTTACTGGGCTTTATAGCTCACCCTTTTCTTATGCACGTCCTCAGGTTATCCCATGCAGTGCTAAGTACAAGGGAATGTAGTGGTCATGTAAAGGAAGTTTTCAATAAAGATGTTGTATTTCATGTTTTAATTTTTTATGTAATGATACTAAGCCCCAAAGACACTAAACCTCTCGATCTTCTTTGTTGTATCAAGTGAAGTTGTATGTTATAAATCATGTTTAAGTTTGTAATAAAAGCAGGGTTGTCATAGTTGGTATCAGAGGATAGGTTTAGTTAATTTTGGGAATAGGAAACCCTAGTAAAGCCTTAGATACAAGAATAAGTATAATAAAAACATCCCTAAGTTTTGGTAAGTACTGAGTAAGTGGTTTATCAAACAAATACATCCATGTCTGGATACGAGCAGGTAGAGGCTGCTCTGGCACAGATGTATCCTAGGGGTAAAACCAGAAAACACCGCTTTGAGCTTGACTCGAACGAGAACTAGTGCACGACAATGGGCCTTGATGCACTCTTGGTAATGACACTCCTGAGGGATATGTTTTAATAAATTCAAAACCTTAGTATGAACCCTTATTAAGGGAATTAAAAAATGCCCCTATGAATATATGTTAGAAAGTAGATCACGAAAAGCCTAGATTGAAGCCTATAGACTCTTGAGTAAGGAAATAAAAGTTTATTTATAAGTCATCAAAATTTTTCTTTGGATTACCCTTTATGTGTTACCCCTAACTTTCCTTTTATTCCAGCTAATGGCATGTAATAGGAGGACTCGGGCTAACAACCTTTATGAAGATCAGTGTGATGACTGTACAAATGAGATGCCCAATCCAATGGGAGCAGGAATCGCGAACTTTGTCATGTTTCTCTCTCATATAACTCATGTTTTGAATAGAAACAAGGATCAAGAGGAACGTTCAACCCCCCCTAAGAAAGAAAAAGTTGCTATCGAGAGCATCATGAGACAAAGGCCTCCTACTTTTAGTGGATCATCTGATCCCAGGATCGCTGAACAATGGATCAACTCCATTGAAAAGATATTCTCAATCCTCCAATGTTCTGAACAAGAGAAGGTTCTCCTAGCGGCTTACTGTATGGAGGGTGAAGCTGATCAATGGTGGACGTTGATAAAAAAACGAAGCCTGAGGAGGAGATCGAGGCATTGGAATGGAAGGTTTTCCGGAAGATGTTTTTCGATAAATATTTTCCGCGCACCCTCCGACTTTAGATGGAAAGGGGCTTCCTTTCCCTCAAGAAAAAAGATGAAGAATCTGTTGGAGCGTACGAGGCAAGCTTCACAAGGATTGCACGATATGCTTCCGGCTTTTTCATTACCCCCGAATGCAAGGTTGACCGCTTCTTTGGTGGGATGAAGCCTAGATTGTGGACAGCATTAGCGATTCGTGACTTCGACAGCTATGAGGAAATTTTCCGATGTGCCCTCAAGGTCGAAATGGAGATTGGGGAATCACAGGGGTATCATTGGGAAAAGAAGCGTAATGTGTACTTCAATGCTGGTGGTCCGATGGATAAATCCAACGGTGCTATGAAGATCCAGTAGCCCACTTTCCAAAAGTGCTGAAAGAAGCACCCTGGAAATTTCCTTAAGGGGATGAGAAAATGCTTCAGGTGTGGAAGAGAAGGGAACCTAGCTGTTAACTATTGGCAAGAAAGACCCACAGCTGTGACAGAGGAGAGGAACGCTCCGTTCGAACCTCAAAGCGTTGTTCAATGCTAAAAATGCAAATAACTGTGTCATTTTGCAAATCAGTGCCCTAATCCAAGGGTTTTCGGAGACAACCAACAACCTCCATGGTAGCAAGGAAGATCTTTTGACATCACTTCTGCCAAAGTGAACCCCGACAACGAAGTGGTGACAGGTACGCTAGTTATTTATTCAAGAATAGTTAACATACTTTTTGATTCAGGTTCTACGCATTCTTCTATATCTCTAAAGTTTAGTAGAACAATCTCAGCACCACCACAAATCATGGAGGTGAAGATATCAGTGAGTACGGAAAATGGAGAAATCATTTCATCCCATGAGTATAAGTCCTCCCATGTTATAATCTGTGGATTGAATTTCCTGGAGAACCTCGTCAAACTCCCTCTGTTGGAATTTGATGCAATTCTTGTCATGGATTGGCTTTCCTTATATAGAGCGAACATAAATTTTCGGGAGAGGGAAATCACACTTCATATGGAGAATCGACCCCCAATTCTTTATAAGTGTCAGGAGGAAGATGAATCTCCTTTAGATCCATCATCTCAATCATGGATATTATTTCCTTATGAGCACGCGTATCTGGATCAGATGATTGAGTCCAAGAAAGAAACCATCCTTGAATAAATGCCTATTGTGATGGAATTCGCTGAAGTGTTTCCCGAGGAACTGCATGGTCTTCCTCCTAGAAGAGATGTTGAGTTCTCAATTGAACTTATACCTGGGGCGCTACCAATATCCAAGACTCCATATAGAATAGCTGTTGTTGAGCTTGAAGAGATTAAGAAACAACTACAAGAGAATCTAGATAAAGGGTTTATACACCCAAGTGCTTCACCATGGGGTGCACCAGTCCTCATCGTCAAGAAGAAGGATGGGTCAATGTGGATTTGCATCGATTATCGTGAACTTAATAAAATCACGATAAAGAAAAATTATCCTCTCCCAAGAATCAATGACTTGTTTGATCAACTGCATGAAGCACAATACTTCTCCAAGGTGGATTTGCAGTTAGGATATTATCAAGTAAGGGTGAAGAAGGAAGATGTCCCCAAGACTGCTTTTTGTACAAGATACAGGCACTATGAATTCATAGTAATGACTTTCGGAATCACCAATGCTCTAGAAATATTCATGGAATTGATGAATAGAGTCTTTAGAGATTACCTTGACAAATTTGTGGTAGTCTTTATAGATGATATTCTAATATACTCCACAACCAAGGAGGATTATGAGGAGCATTTAAAAACTATACTAGAGACTTTGTGCAAGGAGAAGCTCTATGTAAAGTACAGAATGTGTGAGTTTGGGTTGAATGAGGTCTCATTCTTGGGCCATATCATCACATGCAATGGGATATATATGGACCCCTCCAAAACAAATGCAATTGAGGGATGGCTGAGGCCAACATCGGTAACGGATATTCGTAGCTTCTTGGGGTTAGCTAGATATTATCGAAGATTTGTGAGGAATTTATCATGATTGTCCAACCCTCTTACCAAGATAACTCGAAAGGGAGTAAAGTTTTCTTGGAGTGATGAATGCGAAGAAATATTCAAGGAGTTGAAAAGGAGGCTTATCACTGCACCCATGCTCACTTTACCCACAAGTGGGAAACGTTTTGTGGTATTCAGTGATGCTTCAAAGAAGGGCTTACGTTGTGTGCTGATGCAGAATGATAAAGTGATATCCTATGCCTCAAGGCAGTTGAAAATCTATGAGTGAAACTATCCAATGCATGATCTGGAGTTGGTGGCTGTGATCTTTGCCTTGCAAATCTGGCAACATTATCTCTATGGAGAGAAATGTGAGATATATACTGACCACAAGAGTCTTAAATATATATTCACACAGAAATAGCTTAATATGCGCCATAGAGGATTCATAGAGCTCATCAAGGATTATGACTGCTCAATACATTACCACCCTGGGAAAGCGAACAAGGTGACATATTCCCTAAGTTGAAAGGACCCAGCGATTCTATCAATGATGAGAATTGAGAAGGATCCAATCTTCTTAGACTTGATGAAGATGGGAATGGGAATCATAGAGAAGGGAACATCATCAATCCTTTCACAAATGATTTCCCAACCGTCTCTTTTGGAAAGTTTAATGGATTCTCAAAAGGATGATGTGGGAATTCAAGAAAAAGTGGAAGCCATCGAAAAAGGGAAATCCTCGGAGTTTAATGATAATGAAGAAGGAATTGTGCGGTTTGGGAAAAGACTATGCGTTCCATCAAATTCGGAGCTGAAGAATGAACTTTTGGGTGATTAACATAGTTCAAATTTCTCTATTCACCCAGGGAGCACGAAGATGTATCTAGATCTTCGAGAAAACTTTTGGTGGGATAATATAAAGAAGGATATTGCCGAATATACATCAATGTGCCTGGTGTGTCAGAAGTGAAGGCAGAGAGGTAGAAGTCTAAGGGGATAATGCAACCATTGCCCATACCAGAATGGAAATGGGAGAACATCACCATGGACTTTGTCACCAGACTTCCAAGGACATCCAAAGGCAACAATGCAATATAGGTTGTTGTGGATCGTCTTACAAAGACTGCACACTTCACTGCTATTCGAGAGGATTTCTCATTGAATCAACTGGCATAGATATATATCTGGGAAGTGGTAAGGATTCATGGAGTACCACTATCTATTGTGTATGACCGAGATCCAAGATTCACCTCTATGTTTTTGAAGAGTCTTAAATATGCTCTGAATACTGAACTGAACTTCAGTACGGCCTATCATCCTCAAACTGATGGCCAATCTGAGTGGACTATCCAAACACTTGAGGATATGTTGAGAGCGTGCTCAGTGGACTTTAAAGGAGGATGGGATCAACATATTCCTCTGTTTGAGTTCTCTTATAATAACAGTTTCCACTCGAGTATCGAAATGGCACCATATGAAGCCCTATATGGGAAAAGGTGCAGAACACTGGCATGTTGAGATGAGGTCGGTGAACGTAAGCTGCTTGGACCAGAAATGGTCAAAGACATGGTGGAGAAGGTGAAAAACATTCAACAGCATATCAAGGTAGCCCAGAGTCGATAGAAGAGTTATAAAAATAATCGTCGATGAGACCTTGAGTTTAAAGTTTGAGACATGGTGTTTCTACGCATATCTCCATGGAATAAGGTCATGAGGTTTGGAAGTAAAGGGATGTTAAGTCCAAGGTACATCGGCCCCTTCGAGATTTTTGATCGTGTCGAGGTTGTGGCCTATCGACTAGCACTTCCACCTACCATGGCCAAAGTGCATGATGTCTTTCATGTACCCCTCTTAAGGAATTACATACCGGACCCTTCACATGTACTCTCTTCTGATGTGGTAAAATTGGAGGATGATCTTTCTTATGAGGAGAAACTAGTGAAGATCTTTGATCGTTGAGAAAAAGTTCTATGAAATAAGACAATACCCCTCATCAAGGTGTTGTGGAGAAACCACATGTTTGAAGAAGCAACTTGGGAATTGGAGGATATGATGAAGCTGAGTTACCCACATTTGTTTTAGTGTGGGAAAAGGAAAATTTCAAGGGCGAAATTTCTTAAGGGGGAATATTGTAATGACCCAAAATTTCATTAATGGAAATACCTCTTGATCTAATTAAATGTCTCTTTATGTTTATATAAAATTTCATCTTATATGGTTTTATGTTAAGAATTTTTACCATTGCTAATATAGCTGTTGAACAGTGATCACATGTAGTATAAATATAGGACTTTAAAAAATCAAATTTACTCAGACAAAGGAAGCGATGGCCTCATCCAGTAGAATAGCCCCATATGAAGCCCATTTATCAGAGCTCGAAAAAGAGGTGGCGTCTTTGGGATTCGCCCCGGACGAAGCCCAAGCTGAGCTTCGTCATGTTAAGCTCGAACGTGACCGTCTAGGGGAAAAGTGGAAGTTAATTGAAATTACCACTCGAGTGATCTTATCTGAGCCACCCCAAGAGTCTGTCACCATCACACACCTTACCCTTAGGTCTTATGCGGATGTTTTAAGGGGTTATGTAACAATTAAGTATTACCCTATTCATGTACATTATTTTTGTATATAATAATGAATATAATTTCGAGTAATTTTTGATACATTGTAAATAGTTTTTAAAGTACAAATGGTTGTCTTAGTTATTATCTAATTAAGAAATATATTTTATTAAATTAAGGGATTTTTGAATTAAATAATATTTTAATAAAATAATATTATTATTATTAAATTTATTTTTATTAAATATAAATTATTTTATAATTTTATGAATGCAATTAAATTTTTTATGAAGGTTTGAAAGCCATTTCTGTCAAAACCCATGGATTTTCTATAAATGTACGTTTTTATTTTAAAAGTGAAAATTAACATATTTAGAAAATTATTTAGATAAAATAAATTTTATTACTGGAACCAGGACGTCGAAATTATCCAACGATGAATTTTTCATAATTTTATGAGACAGTCAAATTTTTGGGTAAAAATTCAATACCGTTTAAATATAAAATGTGTTTTATGACCTCATAATGACCCAATAGTGATGTAATAAAATACTATAATCTTTATTTTCGGTCAATATATGTTTTACCATTAAAATAATGTGATTTTGGGTTTATTTGACTTACTTTTCAAAGCATTAATGGACCCCTCAAGACTTATTCAACACCTTGCCTTTTTAAATTAATTTCCATGGGAGTGTGACTCCCCTCCACATAAGAAACCCTAATATTTTAAGAATTTCTGACTTCGGCCTTATAAAATATTTTTTTCCTCTTCCCTTTTCCAAAAACCATGGGAAAAACCATGGGATGGTTTGTGGTTTGGATTAATTTAATGTAAGGGGTCCCAAACCTAAATAATAAAGAATTGTCTCACCTTTCCTATATAGACCCACCCAAGCTCCCACTTCTTCCCCAATAAAATCCTTTGGAGTTCGTCCAAACTCTGCCCTACTCTCTCTATAATCCTCCCAAGGTTCCCCTAGCTCCCAATAAGCCTCTCAAAAGCCTCTCTCTAGCCTTTGGAAGCACACTTCCAAGTAAGGGTTTTTTCTTCCTTTCTCATTTTTGTCAATTTTCTTTAAGTTGTATTTCCCTTTTAATTTCAATTATTAATGTTGGGGTTTGGTTTCACACCTCCCCCATACTTCCATATTATTGTTTGAATGATGGGAGACCCCTTTCGCTCTCATTAAATTCCTCCCATGTACACCCGTTACTATGCCAAAATTCCGAATGGAACTTCTCTCTCTTCTTTTGAATTCAAGTAATAATTTTTTATCATGAATCTAAATTCCATTACAATTGTTGGGACATGTATCTATATGACCTCCTTACTGTCCACTACATGTGAATATGATGAGGAAACCTTTTCTCTCTCATCACCCATTTTTATGAATTCTTATGTCACGCCGTTACGCTACCGAAATAACACCGATTTTCTAAGCCAATGCCATTGTGTAGTGGATACCATGCCCATTTATCCATCAAGGGTATCCAACTTTATGCACCTTTACTTATTGATTACAATGTTTCATGTATGAATTCCACATTCCTTTATCAAGGAATAAATGATTATCTTTTATGAATCCATGTTTTATTATCCATGTGGCACACTTATGCATGAAATGAAATGTTTAAAAAGGGTGCACCCTTATAGATCTCCAATGCATTGGGTAAAGTATAGTATCATGATACGTCTTGTACAATGAGTGTTGACTCATGCTAATTCAAGTGCAACGAGGGTTTACTCATGATTCATGTGTAATGAGGATTTACTCATGCTCTATGTGCAATGAGTCGTGGCTCATGCTAATTCCATGTTAAGTGTTGTTGCCACATTTCCATGTTATGATTATCATGCTTTATCATGACTTTATGTTAATGTTTCTTTTATGCTCTATTGATATGCCTATTGTCTAACATGTATTGTACTCCTCATGTTATTCCACATGTACTCCCTTATTGGGCTTTATAGCTCAACCTTTTCTTATGCATGTCCTCAGGTTATCCCATTCAATGCTAAGTACGAGGGAATGTAGTGGTCATGTAAAGGATGTTTTCAATAAAGATGTTCTATTTCATGTTTTAAGTTTTTATTTAATGATCCTAATCCCCAAAGACACTAAACCTCTCGATCTTCGTTGTTGTATCAAGTGAAGTTTTATGTAATAAATCATGTATAAGTTTGTAATAAAAGCAGGGTTGTCATAGGAAACATGGGAAATGGAGGAACAACATTAATCACGAAACAATAAACATCAGTCAAGCGTAACCACATACGGATTATAACATGGTAAAAAAAGTCCCATAATGAATAAGGTACACTCCATAATCTCTTATTTGAATTATCATGATAGAAATACTTTATCCAATGCATTTGAGTGTTATATATTTATAGGTTCACCCATATCTTTCATGTAATGTACATGCATAGTTTTCCTCATATATCATTCAAAATAGAATAATTTTTCATCAAATATAATCCCATGATTAAGGAATTTGAGTCAAATACATGGATGTATCCAATTAATTAAGTATAGTTACAACTAGTTTAATACCCTTGAGTTGAAATGGGTATTGTTAAATGGCTCACAAATATTCATCATAAAAAACAACAATGACATTTTAATAGTATAACTTCAGTATATAAAGATTCATAAAATGGTTAAATGTGAGAAAAAAGGTGTTTCTAATCACATAGAAATAAAAATTATTTTTTGGTGGATATGTAATAATGTAATACAAAATGAATATTCGGTAATTATTTGTCATAAGACAAAAAGGGTGCATGAATTAATACAAGGAATTAAAAACCCCATATAATCTATACAATATAACAATAATACATAAGGAGTCGTAAAATGGTCCAATAAGATTGAAATGGGTCCCTCATCCCATAAAAGTAAAAAAAAGGATAGTTTTAGGTGTATTTATGAACTTAATCGAACCTAAAAATTCAGAATTTAATAGGAATAAGACAAGAAGGGTGTTTGAATTAATAGGAGATGGAGATGATCCCTTACTAGATTTTAGAAAACTAACTGCTTGTGTAAATACAATATTGAGATGGAATTAATGATCTCTAATTACTAAGACATAAACTATATAGTATATGTATCTTTGTAAAATCATTTCAATATAGGTAATTGTGACTCAGAAATCAAATTTCAAATAAGTTTATTGAATAGAAAATATGGGAGTGAAACCCCTTACTAAATTTCATCATATTAATGGATTAGTTAAATGATATAATGAATGGGGATAAATGATCTCTCAATTTTGGGAAATAAATTTTTCATTGAAGTGATATTTATAAATTCACGAAAACTTAATAAATTCAGATACAAAATGATAAAAACCAATAAGGTTCATGAATGAAAAAGTAGATAAAGAGGTCCATTACCTAGGTTGTGTGATTACAAAAGCATGAAAGGAAATTCTTCAGAGATTGGGAGAAACTAAGGATGAATCTATAGAGGAGATGTTTTAATAAATATGTAATAAATTCTTTTTTAGTGGAGTTTAATTGAATCTGGGTGGTTTTATGTATGCAAATATAAGTGAGTTTATTAAAATATACCAAATTATTGTTTTATAATCTATACAATAAAATAATCAAAACCAAAAAACATTCATTGGTTTTTTCCCATGGTTTCCTCAAAATTGGAGTGGTGGTCTTTATTTTATATTTTCAATGATAGATATCATTAAAATATTCCTCTTGTTGATTTGTTCATAATCCACGTTCCCAAATAAATAATTATAAGACCATAAATTATAATATTAGATTCTGAGGATTCATAAGGGAATTATAAAATAAATAAAATAACCAAAAAACTAAATATTTTTAAAAGGGAAACATATATATGGTTGTCTATATCACTTATATCATTTATTACATAAACTTTGGGTCATTATTATGTCAAAATATATACGATTCATTTTTACCAGAAAGTTAAACTATATCAAAAAATTATTAAACACTCACAATTAGATTATTTAAGTGTGTTGAATAAAAAAATAAATATAATAACTTTATAAAAAATAATTAAATAAATATGATAAATTACATTTTTGAATCAAATTCCAAATTTCTAGATAAATATTGCGTTTTTAAAAATCATATTGTTTTGACTCTTTTAAAAATTTACTATTCACTTCATTAATTTATATTATCATATATATTTAATATATATACTATTTTATAATAATATTTAATTACAATTTTTTTTAAAATTGTCCTAAACTAAAAAAAAGATTATCTTGATTAAAACTATATATTACAATAAGTTCAATTTCTGTTTTAACAAATTAGAAATCTAATTTTTATCAAAATAATTATTTAATTATTTATAAGGTGACAACCAAAATATAGTTATTATTATATTAAAATGAAAATATATATATTCATACTATTAGTTTCCCTTTTTTATAGTCATTGTTAAACTATTTTTACGCTTAATTAACCTATTTTTCTTTTTACTATGATAAAAAATATTTACTAGGGATACTAATCATATTTTCCAAAAAAAATCATGTTGACCTTATTTTCTAATATTAATTCTGATTATTCAAAATATAGAATCCATTTTATCAAAATAAATTCATATAGTTTGAAAATTTTAGTTTTAATGAAATTCTACAAGTATAATGGAATGTGGGTTTTCCAAACAAAATTGCATTTTTCAATGAAAGGTTGATTTTACTATAAGTTTAAAACTAAAATATACACTATATTAATTTTAATTCATAATGATAGATATATTATCAATATATTTGATTTAAATAATTCACCAATATTTTTTATTTATTATTAATTAAAAAAGAGATACAATATTCATTTTAAGACAGTTTTTAAAATATAGTGTTTCAAGCCTAAAAATAAACTTATACTATAATATGGTATAAAGGTGATTAAATGTAATTAATTAGATTAAATATAACAAATATATCTTTTTTAACATTCAAATAAAATTAAAAAAATGGTAATTTTAAATTACTTTATTTGTTAAAATAAATGATCATGTTACAAAAAGCAATAAGTATTTTTCTCCAATCATTTAAAAATTAAATTTTTTAAAAAAAATTAATAATTTCACCCTAAGTTAATTTTTATATTCAGATTTAAAAAATTATGATAATATTATCAAATACATTATATAAATTATCTTTTAATTATTTATAAAATTTTTCACAAATATAAATACTAATCATTTTTATGAAATACATATTTTTAAAGAATAAAATGATATTACTAAACATGGAGTGATTATTTACTTATAATTTATCAAATTAATTTGTATGTAGTATAACATATATATTTTTATATTTTAAAAATTAATTAATATTATTAATACCCTCAAATTTAATGGTTATTTTATATCGTCTTTTTTAAATAATCATCATTTTTTTGGATTCGGTAGTGTGTATCACATATTCTAGCAAACATAATATTCTATTATAAAATTTCAAGGAATTAAAGTATTCCCCCAATTTAAAAAATTGAAACCTAAAAATATTAACATGGTCTCTAGAAGGATTTATTTGACACTTGAAAATGCCTTTATTGAAATCCCACATCTTGAAAAGTGTTTAATAAAACATCCACATGAAAAGAGAGAAAGAGAGGCCCAAAGGTCATCACATAACTTGACTTCCATATAGGAGAACATTAATGTGATGTGAATCAATATACATGGAAGAAAAATAACTAATGACCAAGAACTAATAAAATGTGATTTAAAACAATTGTAATAGAATGAAAAAAAGCCAAAAACAATAAATCTATGATGGGTCAAAACACCATCTATTTATTATATGGCAATATTGTTGGTCCATAATCTCTTTCTAAGATTTAATGAATTAAATAACTATATAAACTAATAAAATATGGAAATATACTTTCATGAAATGTATAATTTCATCCATTAATCAATTTCCACTACAATATCATCCTTTCTCTAAATTATGAGTACTCAAGATGAACTTTTTATGGTGGAAGAACTAGATTAATCTTCTATCAGATCCCATAATCCACTAAATAATAAAAACATATTCCTATAGTATTTACATAATTAAAATTTTTAATATTATGTAATATAATACTAAAAATGAATAAACATTAATACATTAATCTCTAAAATTCATCAAAATTCTCCAAAGGTATAACACAAATCACTCCATAAATAAATACCACTATATCCAAAATAACACTAATAACCTCAACATTAAAAAATTTATTTACCTCAAAATTTGTCTAATTTTCTTCATCTAAGACAACCAAAAGAATAATATCATTCTTCTCAAATAACCATACATTTTATACCTAAATTCTAGAAACACCTCAAACTGATAAAAACCCAACCTAAATATTTTTAACCACCACAAAATAAAAATGATTTTATCTTGTAATATTTTCCCAAAATATACTTAATCGTGATTAACTTCCATTACATAAGACTTCACAAGTGATTTCAACGATTTTAAACAAAATATTATTCCTCTTTATATCTTCCCAAGACATTTTAGGTTTATCCAAACATTAAACCAATATTGAGGGTTTCTAATCACATAATCATGTTTTTTTATAAAACATCACCTCATCCATAAATCTCATTTATTAGTTATCACTATCATTCTACATATTTTTCAAATATGTAATGAAAAACTATTATGGAAAAATACTTAGATTCTTTATGATTCATATATCTATCAATTCACTCATATACTACTTATACAACATAATTCTCAAATACCAATACATAAACACTTTAATCCTTAAAATTTAATGATTTCTAGCGTATAGTTACTTCCATTGTCTATGATTTAACCCTTGGATTAGGGAATTGAATCCGATAGTGCCCATATTATGCAAGGATATTATATTAAACAATAAACTTTAATGTAGTAAATAATTTATTCCCCTCCATCATACTCTTTGTTTTTATTAAAACTAGATACCTTTGGGCCTATTTTTCTACAATAAAAACACCTATGAGAAATGTTTTAAAAAATACCTTGGTGTTTCTTTCAAAAAATTTGACGGATAAGAATTTAAATCTTCTTTCCTTTATCACATTTATTAGATGAACTTCCTTGAGATGTCATCATCCCTTCTTTGACATATTTGGAAATTAAACAACGTTCCAGTTGCAATTTTTTATTTTTTATAGGTCATTTGGGGAAATCAAAAGATGTATTACTCAATCACCCATCATGTAATGAATCTATTTTTAGAATTCATGACATTTCCCATAACATTGTTTGTTGAATTGGTTATTCTAATTTTAGGATCGAAATAATGATGTAGATTCTCAATATACAAGAGGGGGGTGAATTGTACACTTTAAAAATTCCTTTGGAACCTTTAAAGTTGGTTACAGATAACTAAGTTTTCCTTAGATAATGAAAGTTCTAAGTTTAAAAAAGTTAACCTAAGAAAATTCATAACATCTCTATCACCAATTGAAAACTTGGAATAAGGAATGAAGTTATAAACTTCAAGTCCTATGTACTTGCTTAATACTGGAAAGAGATTCTGAAAGTTGTTTCCGGAAATATGGATCTGGAAATTAAAACTTAACTAAAGATTACAATATGATATTCTACCTTAAAGCGTATAGAATCTAAATGAAATAGAGTACAAGTAAGGAAGTATATGAAATTTATACATTCATTATAATCCAATATGTAGCGGAAACAAACAAGTAGTAAAACTACAAGTAAAAAGATATAAGTCTTTTAACCCAAAGAGAAGGGTATCCAACAACCTTGCATAAAGGTCCCTTGATTTAAACATTCAAGCAAATCTGTCTTACCCACACTAGGATAAGCCCTCGATACGAAGATCGTAATTTATGTATTTCTATCCCCGCAAGACCTCAACTTCAAGGTAGTTGGCAACCTATGTCTTCCTCAGCAAGGAAGCCCTCGAACTTCAAGGTAGTCGGCACATCCGTCTTCCTATCCTCGGAAGTCCTCGAATGTAATCACCAACATTCGGAGTCGCACAAAGATTTTAGAGTTAATAAGAGCCTCTCTCTCTAGATATCACTTCGACAGCATGTGTGAACAATGTCAAAGAAGTTGTTTTGAGCTCTTCCAAATGAGCTCCTATTTATAGGCAAGGTCGGCCTCCTTTCCAACGGTCATATTTTCCTTAAAAATCGGAGGGACCTGTACACGTGTCACTTAACCAATGGTTAGTTTATAACGGAATAGACATCATCAGTTTGTAACAAAACAAGTGTAACAGAAAGTATGAAATCGTTTTAAGATTAGTTAAAAAGTTCAGAGTGAAGATTCAGAGTGTAAGCAAAATGTCAAAGAGTAGACAAATTATAAAAGTGTAAGAAAAATGAAAGTTCGGAGTCTAAGAAAAAATAATATTCAGAGTCTAAATAAATTCGGAGTGTATAAAGCAAAGATGATCAGATTCTGTTTAATAGGTTAATTCAGAATGAGAATTCGGAATGACAATTCATCATCAAAATTCAGAATGAGAATTTTTAATCAGGATTCGTCATTAGATTTCAGTGTCGAACTTTCATCCAGAATTCGGAACCTAAAAAAGAATGCTTCATATCAAAGTTTTAAATGATTCCGAGAATATAGAAATGAAACTGATTCTTATACTTAAGAAATATATGGATATAGATAATGAAAATATGATAAGGATAATTTTCCTTATAAAATAGATTTTCCTTATGAAAGTGATTTTCCTTATAAAAGCAATTATCCTTATAAAAGCAATTTTCCTTACAAAAGAAATTTTCCTTACAAAAGCAATTTTCCTAATAAAAGAAATTTTCCTTATAAAAGCGATATTCCTTATAAAAGTGATTTTCCTTATAAAAGTGATTTTCCTTATAAAATCAATCTTCCTTATAAAAGAAATTTTCCTTAAAGATAAGGTGTTTGTGATTTTCAAAACAAGAAGGAATGGAAAAGTCATAAGGAAAACCTTATTGACTCAAAAATCTCCCTCTTTTTGGAAAGCACAAACATCCTTACAAAAAATAAGGACTAAGGAAAAAAACATTAAGTCTTATCTCCCTTTGCTTATGGATGTTGATGAATACGATTAAATCCCCCTTAGGCTTTGAAACTCTAAGGATCATATTCTAGATTTCCGAAATGGTATTTCATTAAGAATAAGAATGTCTTCTTTAATGAAAAAATCCCCTTAGATAAACTCAATTATGGTTCTTTTTCTTTTCCCCCTTTTTAAGGTTCTTTTTCCTTTTCCACTTTTGTTAGGGTTCTTTTTCTTTCTCCCCCTTTCGTGATTTTCAAAAAGAATTTGAGGGAATGGAAAATATAACAAAGTACCTGAAAAATTATTTACAACAATAAAAGAAATGAGAAAGCAAGATTTTCATTAAGTTTGAAAGTTCAAAAACAAGAAAGATAAGATACAACAAAAGATCGGATTTGTCAATTTTGGATATTTTTCCTTCGACATGAGACCCTTAAGAATAGTCTTTATCTTCTTTAAGTATTTATGGTCTTCCTCGGCATTCTTCTCTAACACAACAATTCTTGCACTTTGAGCGTCAATATTTTCTTCCTGGGCTTCAAGCTTTTCTTCTTGAGCTTTAAAAACTTGTTCTTGCTTTAAAAACTTCTCTTCAATCTCATTCTGACGATCCCTTTCATTCCTCCAGTTTTGAGCAATAGAGTTCAGCTACCCATTCAGATCTCTGCCTTCATGAATCTAGAAATTCTTTTCAGCTGTCAACTTTTCTTCAAAGGAGGAAGTGAGATCATTTATCTTCCTGTCTTCTATCCCAAAAGCATCTTTAACATTATCTTGGAAATCATATAAGAGCCTCATCTCTTTTGTAGTTTTCTTCGACGAATAAGTCATTTTCTTACAAGCCCTTTTGTGGGCTTCATAGATGACAAAAAAAGTTTTGAACTGAGCATGGATCTCAACACATTTATCAATAACCATGGATTCAGAGTCTATTTTCTGATTCAAAGTATGTTGGAGCATCTGGAATCTTGAATCAATACTTGAGAAAGTTGGAATAGAACCATCCAACTTCTTTAATGACTGAACAACAAAGTCATGTCCCAACGAAGATGACTCTGAATCTGAGACTTTTCTTGGAGAATTTTCTTCTTTAAATTTCTCATCCTTCTTCTTAGAAGAATCACCAACTTCCCTTCTCTTTACTTCCACTAATCTCGGGGTATCAACAACAAGTTGCTTTCCCTTGTCCCTTTTCGGAATGGATTGTTGTTCCAGAGTTTTCTGTTCACTAACAGAAACTTGAACAACATTGTCTTCATCATCAGCAACTTTTTGAGCATCATCCTCTACATTCTCCATTTGAGCAATATCATGTAGAAGATGTTCTTCCTCTGCATGATAAGCTACTTCTTGTTCTCCTCTCTCCTCATCCTTCCCTGGAGAGACTAACTTAGAAGACTTAGCTTCTGAAGTTCGGAGTGACAGATGTTCCGAAGGTGACCCCTTATAATCATCTACTTGCTTCAATATATCTCTGGTCTCACCACTACCTTCAGCAACTGATTCTTCCTCTTGCTCAAACTGCTCAACTTCATCAACATGCTTAGCTTTTACCTTCTCCGGAGTGACATCATTTCTTCATGGAGTCTCAGGTAGAGATTCCAAAGAAAAAGGTCTCAGAACTAGAATGTTTCTGGAGGCCATATCATTAAACTTCAATAAAGTCTGAACCACCTTAGCTTCAGACAACTTCTTCTTAAGCTTCTTTTCTTTCACTTTTTTTTTCTAGCTCATCCGATGTTTTTCCCTTCAATTCCTTAGCCTCCGCAGGATCCAAGACAAACTGAGGCTCCCCTTTCACTCTCTTCTCTTTGATTTCCCTCCACTTAGAAACTACCTCATTAGGGTAAGCTTTCTTCTTCTTCAGTTTTGGAGGTGCGGAATGAACTTCCTTATATTTGGGATTCTATGCTTTAACTTCATCTTCTTTCAACATTCTCTTCTTCACTGGCTTAGAGGATTAAGGTTCACCATCTTTCGGAACCGCTTCTTCTTGAGCTGGTAAATCAAAAAACTGACCAGTCTTTTTGTCGAAGGCAACATCCATCCTTTTGAGGGTACCATCACTCACCAACATAATTTTGCAAACTCTTGGATTAGACTTTCAAGCCTCCTTGAAAGATTCAAGGCACTAAACTATTAACTTCGAGATGATTGTTGGATGCATTATAATCTAAGCTCTCAGATTCCCTTTCTTAACATTCTCAATGGTAATAAGAATGTGTCTCATCAGATTAAACTTTCTTAGATTAATCAGAAAATCTAAGATAAATATCTTGCTCTTCTTCAAACTGTGTTTTTCACCTTTTATCGGTACGATAAATCCTTGTACCCATAATTCTAGAATCCGAAAATTCGTAGATAGACTAGCAATCTTCGGAGCCTTATCATCTGACAGTCCGAGAGTCTCCAAATATATTTCCTTGTCGAAGATTCCATTTGAATCCGGAAAAACAAAAGTGGTGAACTCAGCTTCTCCTTCATTGTTCAGCCCTACCAAGCTGGCTACCTTGGCATAAGAAAACTTATAAGTCTTTCAATAAGACATAAACGACAATTTCTCCCTACCGTCTTCCTTAAAGAAGCAAAATGTCTCATAGAACTCTATAAGAAAATCCAAATATACTTCATCTTGATTTCTGGGCTTAGACACAGCAACATCTTCCCATCCGTTAAGCTTAATGTTCTTGGATATAAGAGAATCATACTTGTTGAAGAAATCAGGATGAACTAACCTTTCTCTATATACTAACCACTGAGAAATCGGCTTAGTGGTTGACATTTCTTGAGAAGCTACATCCACAGACATTCGGATCTGAAGACTTCTGGGAAGTTCGGAACGAAGTTTGCTGAAGATCAGAACGACCTTAAAATGGAGAGGCAGAGCTTCGGGATGCTGGAGCTTAAAAAACTGATGTGGGACGAGTCTTAGGGTCCCCATTATATAGGCAAAGAATTTGACCGTTGGTCTTCCAAAATCCATCTAACGTTTGAAAAAACTTTAACTGATCTAATGGTTGAGAACAATCCCGCAAGAAAACTTGAATCCAATCTTTTGAGGTTTTTGTTAAAACAATTATTTAAGAAAACTATAGTCTGAAAACAAAATATAAGAAAATACCAGCTAGTAAAATATGATTATGAAAACATGAGTAAAGAAATAATACCTTTCGAATTGTCTTAGGAGGATTATTCGTAATGGGTAATATTATTTTTCAAGAAGAATTAACTATGAAAAACACGTTACTACGAAAAGACATAGTTCGCAAAACTTACTATGAAAAACAAACTCAGTACGGAAAACTCAGTACGAAAAGAATAAAAAAACAAAAAAGAATTATAGGGATTTTAGTACAAAAATTTCATTACAAAAGTTTGAATATGAAAAGATCATTATGAACGTCTCGGTACGAAAATCTTGTTACGGAAACACCAGTATGAAATTTTCCATTCCAGAAATTTAGTTCTGAAAAAGTTTGAAAAACTAACTTTGAAAAATTTTTGTTACTCAAACAATAAAATATACTCCCCCTATGAAAAGGAGTTTATTACTGTAAGGAGACTTTTTCAATAGAAAGTTAATGAAGAATGATTACCTAATGGTTATCATTCATAACTTTTGTTTAATATATTCAAATCTATCAGAAGGCAAAGATATTGTGAAAATATCATCAAGTTGATCTTGCGTTACGATAAACTAAAGAATAATATCTCCTTTTAGTGTGTGATCCCTAAGAAAGTGATGCCTAATATATTTGTGCTTTGCACGAGAGTGATGTCCAGGGTTCTTATATAGGGCAATGGAACTTGTGTTATCACACAAAATTTGAGTTTTAGTAAAACTCAAGCCATAGTCTGTGAGTGTGTGTTGTATCCACAACACTTGAGCACAACAACTTCCAGCTGCTACATATTCGGCTTCAGCAGTGGAAAGTGCTACAGAATGTTGATTCTTGAAAGACCAAGAAACTAACGAATCTCCTAAGAAATGAAAAGTTCCAGATGTACTTTTTCTATCCATTCTACATCCACCAAAGTTAGCATCAGAAAATATTTTTAGAACAAAATCATTTCCAGAAGTATAAAATAATCCTAGATCCATGGTTCCCTTAAGGTAGCGAAAAATTCTTTTTACTGCCTTTAAGTGGGATTCCTTAGGATTGGGTTGATATCTTGCACATAAGCATACTGAGAACATTAAGTCTGGTTGACTAGCTGTTAAGTAAAGTAAACTTCCTATAATACCTCTAAAAGATATTTGATCTACTGTTTTCCCAGCTTCATCAAGATCTAATGAGTTTGAGGTACCAATGGGAGTACATATACTCTTAGTGTTGTCATAACCATACTTTTCAAGAAGATCTTTAATATACTTATGTTGAGATATATAGATTCCTTCTGGTTTTTGAGAAATTTGAAAACCAAGAAAAAAAGTTAACTCATCCATCATACTCATTTCAAACTCAGATTTCATTAGACTTGCAGAAGAGTCGATTAAAGATTGCTGAGTTGAACCAAATATGATGTCATCAACATAAATTTGAACAATCAAAACATTTTTCTTATCTTTCTTTATAAAAAGGGTTGGATCTGAATTTCCCTTAACATAGTTATTTTGAAGCAAAAATCCAATGAGTCTATCATACCATGCTCGTGGGGCTTGTTTAAGACCATACAGATCTTTGGTAAGTCTAAAAACATGATCAGGAAGTTTGGTATCTTCAAAGCCAGGAGGTTGTTCAACAAAAACTTCCTCTTGAACATAACCATTAAGAAAAGCACATTTCACGTCCATTTGAAAAATTTTAAAATTAAACAATGCTGCAAAGGCAAGTATAATACTGATAGATTCAAGTCTAGCTACTAGAGCATATGTTTCTTCATAGTTTATTCCTTCTTGCTGATTATAGCCTTTAGCAACAAGTCTATCTTTATTTCTTACTATAACTCCATTTTCATCACATTTATTTATGAAAAACCATTTTACTCCAATAACAGATATTTCCTTAGGTCTTTTAACCAAGCTCCAGACATTATTCCTCTCAAATTCATTTAGTTCATCTTGCATGGCTTTGATCCAATCATCATCACCTAAAACATCATCAGTTCTTTTTTGTTCTAATTAGGAAAAAATGCTAGATGTTCTATTTCATTTCTTAAGGAACTTCTTGTCCTTACAGGTTGATTTACATAACCAATGATACTATCACTAGGATGATTCTTAAGAAACACCTGATTTGGGTTTTGAAAAGCCTGTTCTTCAACATTGGGTAGAAAATCTTCTGGGGTAAATGTTTCAAAAGTATCTTCTTGAACATTTTCCTTATCGGGAGGATCTTCTATCAAAGGTTGAAAATCATTTTTTGAAAACACATCCGAGGATGTAGGTTGGGATAGTTTAAAAACAAAAGGATCAGACTCATCAAATTTTACATGCACCATTTCCTCAATAGTACAATTATTTTTATTGAAAACTCTATATGCCTTAGATGTTGTGGAATAAACTATGAAAATTCCTTCATCGGATTTTGTTGCGAATTTATGTAAGTTAACTTCAGTATTCAAAATGAACACTTTGCAACCAAAAACCTTGAAGTAGGACAGTCTTGGTTTTCTACCATTCCATAACTCATAAGAAGTTTTATTAAGAAAAGGTCTAATCAAAACTTGATTTATAGTATAGCAAACAATAATTACACCTTCAGCCCAGAAATTTCTAGCTATAGAATATTCACTCAACATGGTTCTAGTTATCTCTTAAATAATTCTATTTATTCTCTCAACTAAACCATTTTTTGAGGAGTTCTAGGTGCTGAAAAATTGTGAGTAATACCATTCCTACTACAAAAAGTTTCAAAATCAGAATTTTGAAATTCTCCTCCATGTTCACTATGAATAGTTTTCAAAGGAAGATTTTTCTCATTTTTAACTTGAGTTCAAAAACTTTTGAAATAAGAAAAAGCTTCAGATTTTTTTTCCAGATAATAGACCCAAGTAAATCTAGTGTAATCATCAACTAGAACAAACACATAGTATTTTCCTCCAATACTTCCAGTTTGTGTTAGACCAAAAAGATCCATGTGCACTAACTGTAATGCATCAGTTGTTGAGACTTCACCGATTAATTTAAAACTAGATTTATGTTTCTTGCCATATTGACAAGGATCACAAACATTAGAATAATCAAATCTAAGCTCTGGTAGATCCTTAACTAGTTTCTTCTTAGAGAGTTTGCATAAGTTCCTAAGGTTACAGTGACCTAGTCTTTTATGCCATAACCAGGAATGATCTTCCATTGCACTTAGGCAAGGTAAATCTTGGCTCCTGAGGTCTTCTAAATTTAAGGTGTAAACATTAGCTTTCCTATTAGCTGAGTGAATAAATTCTTCCTTGGAATTGTGAACTAAGAACTTATCATTTCTAAAATTCACAAGGTATCCTTCATCACATAACTAACTTATGCTAATGAGGTTGTGCTTAAGACCCTTAACAAAAAGAACATTTGAAATCAAGGTTTTACCTAGAAGAACAATATTACCAATACTAACAATATCTCCCTTAGCATTATCTCTGAAAGTTATCGTTCCTCCTTTCATTTTGACAATCTTTTCAAAATAGCTTTTGTTACCAGTCATGTGCCGGAAACATCAACTATCCATATACCATGTGTTGCTGCTAGTACTCTCTTTATTTTCCTAAAATTAAGAGAAGAATTAGACTTTTGGAATCCAAACTTGTTTCGATCCGAGATTTCCAGATAACAAAATTTTAGGTACCCACATCTTCCTAGAAAAATAGACTTTATGAAATCCTAGAGATTGGGTTTTGTTTAAGGAACAATTCCTTGCCCAGTGACCACCACATTGACACTTAGTACAAAATGGGGAACTTTGAGGAACAAAATAATTGTTACTAAAAATTGGTTTTGCATGGGTATAACCAAATCCAGATTTATTTCTTAAAGGTCGTATTTGGGAATACATTTTATCAAAATTTTCCTTACCATAGGTAATGTTTGATAAACACTTCTTTAAGGAAAAGATTTCGGACTTGAGTTTGATAACCAAGTTTTTATCTTCGAAATCATTAGATTTAGAACTAGAGCTAGTCTCGAAAACACTTTTCTTAGAAATTTCTTTTTCTAACTCTTTAGAAAGTTTGTTCCTCTCAGAACATACTTCCTCAAGATTTTTTGAAATACTTTCAAAATCAGCATTTTTTCTATCAAGATATTTAGAAAGATCTGATATCTCTTTTTTAATAATATAATTCCTTGAGTTTGTCTTATCAAGTTTCTTATTGACTTTAGAGTTCTCAATCTCAAGAAGTTCAGAAAACTTAGAAACTTTTTCATAGGTAGGTAAAGTATTTTCTTCATCAGAAGAGGATTCTTCATCTGAGGAGTTATAATACTTACTATCATTATAATTTAAAGATACATTGGTCAATCATTCAGCATTTCGTACCTTATCCATAAAACAATTATTGTCAATAGGTAGTCTGGATATAAGACCAAGATTCTTCTGTCCTGAAGATTCATAATCAGAAGATTCATCTGAAGAGTCACCACCACTGGCACTCTAGGTATCACTAGATTTTAGAACCTTTTTAGCTTTGGCTTTGTAATACTTCTTTCTATTCCTATCTGAATGACTTTCTTTCCTTTATTTCTTTTTGAGAAAAGGGCAATCTGGTCTAATATGTCCAGCTCTCTTGCACTCATAACATGTGACTTCTCCATCTTTCCTATCTTTTCTGTCCTTTTTCTTATACTTGGATTAGAAATTTCTTTGGCCATCTATCTTTTTCATCCTTCGAGCAAGATTTTCTAACTCATTTTCTGAGATTTCACTTTCACTAGAATCTGATTGGATAACCATCTTCTTAGACTTGGATATGGTTACTCTCTCAGGAGTCTTAGCTTTCATATGATTTGATGTTGTTGTAAAAGCAACAGTACCATTCCCATTCTTCTTTTTCATGTTGTCAGCATCTCTCTTCATTCTTGTTTCATGTTGGAGAAGTGTTCCAAATAACTCATCAAGAGAAATTTGAGTGACCTTCCAGTTCTCATATATAGCAGTTCTTTTGGATTTCCACTCATTGGGCATGATATCAATTATCTTATCCACAAGTTCTTCATCATCTAACTCTTTCTCTCCCATAGACTGTAAACTGTTGATGATAGTCATAAACCTCTATTGAACTTTACAAATTGGTTCACCATAAGAAAAATTGAATCCATGGTATTCAGATCTAAGCATAGCTCTCCTAGTCTCAATTACTTTAGAAGTTCCAAAGTGTGTAACCTCTAACTTCTTCCAGATACAATTAGCTTCTTCACAAGAAGAAATTTGGCTATATATATTTCTAGTCATTGAACAAAGTAAAGTATTGCGTACCTTATAATTGAGTTGATACTCTTGCTTTTCCTGGTTAGTGAAAGTTCTAACTTCCTTATCATGAATTTTATAATTTCCAGTAAGCATAACAAAGTTGTCCACTCCAGTATTGATAACAAAATTCTTCATTCGATCTCTCCAATACTGATAGTCATTACCATCAAAGATTGGTGGTCTTGTAGGATTTAGATTATCAATGGAACCAACATTGATTCCTGCCATACTAAAACAAACTTTGGCACACAAACTTGTTAGTAGAAAAAGTTCGTAACCACAAAGTTCGGAATGACAAATTCGGAATGAAAAAGTGAGCAAGAAAAACTTATACGTGAGTACAAGTATTTCAGAGACCTCCTCTGATACCAATTGTAGGATCGAAATAATGATGTAGATGCTCAATATACAAGATGGGTGTGAATTGTACACTTTAAAAATTCCTTTGGAACCTTTAATGTTGGTTACAAATAACTAAGTTTTCCTTAGATAAGGAAAGTTATAAGTTTAACAAAGTTAACCTAAAAAAAATCACAACACCTCTATCACTAATTGAAAACTTGGAATTAGGAATGAAGTTTTAAACTTCAAGTCCTATGTACTTTCTTAAAACTGGAAAGATATTCCGAAAGTAGTTTATGGAAATATGGATCCGGAAATTGAAACTTAACAAAAGATTACAATATGAGATTCTACCTTAAAGCGTATAGAATCAAAATGACACAGAGTAAAAGTAAGGAAGTATAAGAAAGTTATACTTTCCTTATAATACAATATTCAGTGGAAACAAACAAGTAATAAAACTACAAGTAACAAGATATAAGTCTTTTAACCCAAAGTGAAGGGTATCCAACAACCTTGGATAAAGGTCCCTTGATTTATACTTTCAAGCAAGTCTGTCTTACCCACACCAGGGTAATCCCTCGATACGAAGATCGGAATCTTTGTCTTGCTATCCCCGCAAGCCCTCAACTTCTAGGTAGTTGGCAACCTCTGTCTTCCTCAGCAAGGAAGCCCTTGAACTTCAAGGTAGTGGGCACCTCTGTCTTCCTATCCCTGGAAGTCCTCGAATGTAATCACCAACATTCGGAGTCACACGAAGCTTTGAGAGTTAATAAGAGCCTCTCTATCTAGAAATCACTTCAACAGTATGTGTGAACAATGTCGAAGAAGTTTTTTTGAGCTCTTTCAAATGAGCTCCTATTTATAGGCAAGGTCGGCCTCCTTTCCAACGGTCATATTTTCCATAAAAATCGGAGGGACCTGTACACTTGTCACTTAACCAACGGTTAGTTTATAACAGAATAGATGACATCGTTTTGTAATAAAACAAGTGTAACAAAAATTATTACATCATTTCAAGATTAGTTAAAAAGTTCAAAGTGAAGATTTGGAGTGTAAGTAAAATGTCAAAGAGTAGAGAAATAATAAAAGTGTAAGCAAAATGAAAGTTCGGAGTCTAAGAAAAAATAATATTCGGAGGCTAAATAAATTCGTCGTGTATAAAGAAAAGATGATCAGATTCTGTTTAATAAGTGAATTCGGAATGATAATTCGAAATGACAATTCTTCATTAGAATTCGTAATGAGAATTAGTAATCAGGATTTGTCATTAGATTTCAGTGTCAAACTTTCATCCAGAATTCGGAACCTAAAACAGAATGCTTCATATCAAAGTTTTAAACAATTCCGAGAATATAGAAATGAAACTGATTCTTATACATATAAAATATATGGATATAGATAATGAAAATAAGGTAAGGATAATTTTCCTTATAAAAGTGATTTTCCTTATGAAAGTGATTTTCCTTATAAAAGCAATTTTCCTTATAAAAGCATTTTTCCTTACAAAAGCATTTTTCCTTATAAAATAAATTTTCCTTATAAAAGATATCTTCCTTATAAAAGTGATTTTCCTTATAAAATCAATTTCTTTATAAAATCAATCTTCCTTATAAAAGAAATTTTCCTTAAAGATAAGGTGTTTGTGATTTTCAAAACAAGAAGGAATGGAAAATTCATAAGGAAAACCTTATTGACTCAACACTAATTTCACCACATTGATTAAAATAATGTGAAAATTAGGGATGAGTAATTTTATACTATTAAACACATAATTGGGAAATAAGTAACCTTAAATTGATAACTGGCACATCACTTATACTTATTCTTCATATTAATTTCAGGGCTTCAAACTATATTATCCACTATTTATTTCTTAATATAGAATCTTATTGTAATTTTATTCCCCTAATAATGGTCTCTAAGGAGTTATTGAATTTACAAAAGAATATCACTTGTGATTTTTAGACCAGGTGGGTAGTAAGGCCCGTTTCTAGGTACCATGCGACCATAGAGTATAGATCAATGTCTCATTTTTGGTATTATTACCCCTAGGAACCTATGTTTTATAGCCACATCCACTTATAGTATATAGACATAGATAAATTTAATTTTAATCCACATACTCTGAACTTTTAAAAACATTAGGATATTTTCCTATACATATAATTATCCCTAATTCATTCACTAGGTTTTTTAATCCAATTCCCAAAAATAACTAAACATTCCTATGATAACAACTATGAAACCCCTTTCCATTATTATACATTAATTCATGACTTATTACATTATAATACACTTAATAAAAACCTTAATATCAATAATCCTTGTGTATTTGGTTAATTTGGTACATAATAAAAAAACTTTATCAATAGATACAAAAAAATATTGAAATCCTTATTAACCTGCTTCAAAAATTACATTACTTCTAAACTTATAATGGATAACCTGGTGACATTGTTAAGAAATTGTTGCTCCATATATCCCAGTAAGGGAATAATAATAGAATAAGATAAATATATATTACATGTAAGATAATAGGAATTTAAAATTGAGAATAATAGGGGTGATAACCATGAACATTAATGAAAAATCATGATATAGAATGGTAATATAAAGTCAACCTAGGAAATGTGGAAACAACTTTAATCATGGAATGATAAACATAGGCTAGGTCCAACCACCAAGAAATCATGACATTCTTAAAAAGGAACTAAAATGGATTAGGATTACTCCATAATCCCATACATGACGTGTCACGAGACTAAAAATTACCCAATTAATTGGAGATCTATATAATTTCAGGAAAACTCATCACTTTAATGTCAGGTACATCCATAAGTGTGCCACATTGATCATTAAAAATTGAATCATTTTCACTAAAATTTAATCCCATGATTAAGAGATGTGGTTTTCATATATAGAAGTACCCAATAAATTAAGTATAGGTACAAATAGGTGAGTGAACAAGAGTGTAAATGAGTATGTGTATACACCTCACAAATATTTTTCATGGAAAATTGTATTGAGGTTTCAAAAACATAACATTAGTATATGAAGATTCCTAAAAATTTTCAATGAGAGAAAATATGGTATCTTATAAATTATAATAAAAAAGGATTTCATGAGGGATATGTAAGAATATAATCCAACATGAACAATTTTTAATTAATATACACAAGACAATAAGGAATATTGAATAAAAACCTAGCATGGAAAAACCACATGATAATTTTAATCACATGACAACAATGACTAATGGTATAATGAGAGAAAAATTGGTATATTGTCACTTTGAAGTAAAAAATAATTATATGAGGTGTATGTAATAATATAATCCAACTAGTGAATATGGGAACTGATAGGAATAATATAAGAATATTTGTTGAATAAAAAGAAGAAGATGTCAACCCCTTAGTAAATTTTGGCATTGTAACAGTATATATAAGTGATATAATGAGAGAGGGTAATTGATATCACATTATTGGGAAGTAAGTTGGATAGTCATTGGACCATTATAAATTCATGAAATTTTAACCAATTTAGATTGAAAATGAAAATTAAAAATAAGGTTCTTGAATCGAAAAGAAGATAGTGAAATCCAATTCTATATTTCATCATAGTAATGAATTTGGTAAATGATATAAATAGAGGGAATAATTTATATCTCATTATTAAGAAATAAATTTGAAATTAGATGGATCTTTATAATTTCATGAAAACATAACCAATTGAGATTCAAAAGGATAAAATAAAACAAGTTTATTATATTGAAAATAAAAGAATGAGGTCCCTTACCATGGGAGGGTGATTCAAAAATCCTGTTAGGAGCTTCCTAATATCTTAAGAAAAACACGGGAGGAAACTAGAGAGGTGAGGGAAGAGTAAGAATCTGGTCCTTCTTTTTTAGTGAAGAGGAATGTGTAGTACCCCTGATCTCTGGTAATTAACCCTTTATTTCCATTTTATGTATATAAATCTTATGGGTAAAGGGTGGAAGATTTTGGTGAACTTTTAATAAGTTTTTGGGGCCAAAGGAGGGGCGCACAGGATGCACATGGTTTATCCAAACTATACAGACAGCCTAGATGAATCCGTGTGAAGTTTTAGATTCTAGATAGTAGCATCGTCAAGGTGTGTGCACGATTTTGTTGACCATGTGAGGAGTTCATATGGGGTGATATATAAGGACAAATATAATGCATAGTTAGCGCACCATTTTCCTAACCGCATGGACTAACCGTGCACCAGTAAAAACCCATATCCTTAAAAGGTGGATCTTGGTCGGCCTTGCCTTTATTCCATTTGTTTTTCCCCAAACTAGATCTATATCTTTATTTCTCTTATACGAAGTCCAAATAAGGTTATCCCATTATTCTGGAGGAAATTGTAATACTTCCCTTGGTGTTTCGAAGACAGGTTCTTGAGGTATGTGATTGTTCTTCATCATTCTTGATCAGTTTATTAGATCTACTTAGATAAACATCTCCTCTCTCCTATTATTCTCATATATATTCCCATTATTGGCATATCTAAGATTTTTGATGCAAAATATGTTTATATTTGGTCTCTTTTTTGATATTATAAGAGATCTATGGTTGTTTTGGGGAGAATCGAACTGGTTTTCTTGTGCGTTCTTCGTCTGTTTTTGGTTTCCTTCAAAATGGTTGAGGTAGGTGGATTCACCCTAAAATACTCTTGATAGAACTTTTTTATCATGATTTCAAATTTATTTCCATGTGATTAACTGATCATGAATTGTTTTATTTATTAATTGTTGGAAAGTTAATTTTTTGACTGTTTGGGAAATTATGGAAATATGGAAAATTGGGTGTTTTGAATAAAGTTCCTTTGTCTTGTTTTTAAAATATGGAATTTAAAATCGGAATTTTCTAGAATTGTGTCACATGGATTTGATTATATATTTTCAATATAAAGGGATTCATTATTGAAATTAAATGGTTGTTTGGAAATTGGTTTGTTCATTTTTTTCAATAAAATTATAGTTTTATTGAAATGGTTTGAATTAGATTATTTGAATTGTTTAAGATTATATGGGTTGTTTGATTTCATGTTTGATAATAATTTGAATAAGGGACATGTAACATTGGGGTATGAGGTACATGAATCTAGATGTGTGGGGGTGTCATTGGGATAAAAGGTGACTGTACGAGAGACCGCGCATGAGTATAGAACTATCAAACGAAGCATGAATGTGTGGGTGTGTTGTGAACCATAAGATGGTTATGAAAAAAGGATATTGATAAATGGTTTTTAAGTCATGTTTCATTATTTTTATGGAAATATGGCTTGATATAAAATTGGTTTAAAGAGAAATTTTTTATTTGGTTGCAAATGGGGTTGGAACTTGTTTACATTGTCTTATAAACTGTTTTGTGGAATTATTTTATATATATGGGTTTATATAAATATTGTAGACATTTCTATATTATAGGAGTGTGTAGGGAAGTCATTGGGGAAAACCTACTGAGTTTTATACACACCCCTACTTTTGAATTTTGGTGCTTTTGAAAATGATATCTTTTGAAAAATGGGAAAGGTAATGTTTCACTCGTATTTAGCACCACCTCGTGACATGTGGGTAGTTTGGTGATGTTGGTGCTTGGATCGTGTGATGTATCGAGTCTTGTGGTAATCTAGGTGTCTTTAGTTGTCTTTCAGATATTAACATTGATTTTGATTTGGTTTCCAATGTAGCACTTTTTGGTATGAATTTTTTGTAATGATAATGGTTTAGTTGTCTTCATTAATTCATGCATCAAATAGTTTTTTGTTTGGTTATGATTTTTTAGGTTAATGGTTTTAGTAACTAAATGATAAATCATCCACACTTTCATTTTAAACCCTTAAACATTCAATTCCAACTTTGGGAATCTTGTGGATGTCACCAATGACCTAGTAATGATATATTGTAATCTCAAGCCAATGAGAATAATCCTATAATTACAAATGTTATCAATTTTTTTGGTCCTTTCCTAACAATTAGTATTCAATTTCATTATCTTGGAGTTTAATTCATGCATATATATTCCTTGGTTTGGGATCTTAGAATGGAGTAGGATTATTGGGACATGATATGTAGATCATAAAAATACATATCTATCCAATTTATGTCGAACTTCAAGTTACCAGGGAGTTGGGTAGATAAGTTTCTTCAAGACAATTATAGGATTATGGAATCTCATTGTCACCAGTTTAGGAAATTTGAAAATAATTACATGAATTAGAGGAATGAATTCCCACCATTATTATATATTTTAATGATTAGTGTTTTGTAAAAAAGTGATGATTTTTGAAAAGCATGAAATTTTTTTCAAATGGAAGACTTTCAAAAGATCATGGTTTATGTATTTTAAAAGTGGGGTGATTTTTAAAAAGAATGTTGAATGTTTTAAAAGAAGGTTGATTTTGGAAAGAAATTTGGTTATAGTTGATGTAATAGAATTTGAAATCATAATACAAAAGTTTCTATAGAGTGAGATATAGAGAGTTTTTGTGTTGTTGATAAAAAGGAACCTTATAGTCCTTGTAGAAACCAACCTGAAGAAGCTGCAGAAAATATGGTCGCACCAATACCATAGGTGAACCAAAAGAATTTTTTGAGTATCATACTTGAATTTCAAGCTATAGATATACGGATCCAGAGGGATGATCCAAGGCATATGGATGCTTCCATCAAGTTAATGAAGCATAATCCACCCATCTTCAAGGGTGATTCTAAACCCGAAATGGAAAAGGTGTGGTTGAGTATGATGAATTATATATTTGATTTCATCGGCACACCAATGGAGTTAATGGTTAATATCTCCATGTATATGCTCAAGGTTCTTGCATGCTAGTGGTGGAAACTATTTATGTATGCCAAGGGGGATCAAGGCCTAATTTGGGAGGATTTTCAAGAATTTTTCAACAAACAATTCAATCCTCACATGTTCAAGATCTAGAAAATGATGAATTTTATTAGATTGAAGCAATATAATATCTCTTTCATAGATTATGTATCTAAATTCATCAATTTAGTGTTCTTTTCACCATAGGTGTTGGCTAGTGAATCCTTGAAGGCACACATTTTCTAATTAGGTCTTTGGTAGGAGATTCGCTCGATGATTGTGGTGGTCTGTGTTACCTATTATAGAGAAATGGTGAACAGAGATGGTGGATGAATGTGACATCTCAAGAGATATGGGGGGAGGAAGGATGATCATACCAATTAGAAATATTGGGAACTCTAATTCTAGGATCAAGCAAAAGAGGGACACATATTTTCAAGGTGGGAGTGGGAATTGGAATTAGATAGTTGAATACATAAATCTTCTTCCACTACCCAAGAGAAAAGTAAGCAGTTTTTTAGTGTGGATCATTTGACCAAATTAATAGAGAGTGTACGACAAAACCTAGATCATGCCATAACTACAAGAAGATGGGGGATCTTCAGCGCTATTGTCACAGTGCTCCAAGGTGAGGTGCTTAAGACACTTCTATGGTGTCATAAGCATTGTATGGTTCGATGGGACCCGGAAAACCAAATCAGAATCATTAGTAGAGAAGAGATAGCCATAGTGATTCTAGGAATTCCATGACTCCTCAACATGGAAAATCACTACAAGGGGACACAGAGTAGAGTTCAGAGATGAAGCAGTTGTATGGAGATGAGTAGATGATTGTAGGTGATCAGGATGGGCGATCTTTGATGAGAGTTCATTTCATTTGAATTATAACCTATGAAAGTGTTTTTTGGTAATAATGAATCACAATACTTCATTAATTCTTGTTATGTTGACTAGATTTGTTTAAAACATGAAATTTTTCCTTCTGTGATAATAAATCAATCTCCTCTCGGTGAGAGAGAATGTTGAGCATTTTTCTGTAGAACATGTTCTATAATTTCTTATGGAGTTGAACTGATATGGGAATTCATGGTGTTGGAGATGGATTATTACGATGTTATCTTGGGTGTGGATTGTTTGAAAACGTTTAAGTCTCACATCGACTCTTATAACAAAACAGTCAGTTTCACAACCGTGGATGACATCACACATCTCTTCAAAGGAAAAGGGGTTGTAAATACTGGTGTAATGGGCCAATTGGAACCAATAGTGGGAAATATCTCTTACTAGTTAGAGGTGTTTACATTATCATCGATGGAAGAGATTGAGGATACTAGTTTTCTAGCAGTCTTGGCTCTATTTCCATATTCCTTTCCGAATAACTTCTCATGGTTACCACCTTATATGGGAAGTGGAGTTTACAATTGATCTCCTTCCAGGGACTACTCTGATTTCCATTACACTGTATAGGAAGTAACCAATATAATTCAAGGAATTGAAAGTGCAGTTAGAGGAGCTATAAAGCAATGGTTTCATTCATCCATGTACGTCTTCATGGGAAGCACTAGTCTTGTTCATGAAGAAAGAAGACATAACTCTTTGGCTATGAATTAATTTTTGTAAAAGTAACCTTGTTATGATAAAGAATAGATATCCACTTCCAAACATTGATGATCTATTTTATCAAATCAGGGGAGACAAATGGTGCTCTAAAATTGTCATGTTACTAGGATATCATCAATTGCGAGTTCAGAACGAGCATATTAGAAATACATCTTTGAGAAGCAGATATGACCACAACCAATACATAGTCATGACTTTCGGTCTTATGAATGCACCAGATGTCTCTATGGTGTTAATGAATCAGATATTTCAGAGATATATGGATTCTTTTTTGTGGTCTTTGTGGATGACATATTGGTGTTTACAAGGACAAGAGATGAGAATGAGAAAGACTATGAGATAGTGTTGGGAAACATAAGAGATCATTGGTTATATGAAAAATTAGAAACTTTTGACTTTTGGATACAATAGGTATGATTTATCCTCAATGTAATTTCATAAAATGGTGTTTCAGTGGATCCTAAAAAGATAGAAGCTATTATCTCTTGGAAAAAGTAAAATAACATCTTTTTGATACAATTTTTTCTGGGTCTAGATGGTTATTACTAATGCTTTTTGTGTGAATTATCACAATTATCCTCATCAATGAAAACATTGAAAATGAAGAATTCTCCATTATAATGGGTTGAGGAATTATAGAAATCTTTTCATGAGCTGAAAAGTCATCTTACATCAACACCTATCATGATTTTTTAGATGCAGGATAGGGGTATGAATTGTAATTTAATTCTTCCGAATCTGGTTTGGGATGTGATCTCATGCAGGGAGACCATTTCCTTGATTATGGTTTATGTAAGTAGATAGTTCATGAGATATATTACCCAACACATGATTTGGAGTTACCTGTGGTCGCACATGATTTGAATACAAGGCATCATTATCTCTTTAGTGAGAAATTTATTGTGTTTACGGATAATAAGAGCTTGAAACTCAATTTTCCACAACAGTATTTGACTCTAAGGAAAATGAGAATGACGGAGTATCTCCAGATGTTTGAATTCAACTTAATGAATGTAATGGGAAAATTAAATACAGTGGAAAATGCATTGAGCTGAAAATCACATAGGAAACTAGTGAAATAATGTTATGAGGAGTGGTATTTAATGGTGGTAATAATGGATATTCATATAGAATGAGAAGACTGAGGTGATTTTGTTGTTTTATTTTCAATTTTTGGGGTTCCTGATTTAATAAATATGATAATAGAGGCACAAAAAACCGATATAGAATTCTTGGATATTAGTTAAAAACTCAAGGGTGAGGAGACTATTTAGGGATGGAAACATCAAGGGAGTTCAATTTTGTGTCTCACATATCATATTTTTGTACCTATGGATATTTATAAATGACTTCTTTATACTTAACACCATTGAAAATGGACAGTACATCCATGTATATAGAAGATGTATAAGGCATTTATGGTGTTGTTTTAATGGACCGACGTGAAATGAAAAGTGGCTGAGTTAATTTCATGGTGTTTATTTTTTTAGAAAGTTAAGAAATAAAATCAATTAGAAGTGGGTATGTTGCAGTCAATACCTATATAACTATGTAAATTGGTGAATATAGTAATATATTTTGTTATAGGTTTTCCAAGAATGTTTCGGAAACATGATTCAATATGGGTGATAGTGGATCGACTTACCAAGTCATCCCATTTCATCACTATTAATGAAACTCATATAGTGGAAGATATATCTAAAATCTATATCAAATATGGGTTAAAGAGATATGGCATACCACTTTTTATTTCATCAGATTGGGATTCGAGGTTCACATTATGTTTTTAAAAATCATAAAAGAAATCCCTTGGGGCTTAATTAACAATGAGTTCAACATATCAACATCAGAAGTATGGGAAATAAAAAAATACAATACATATTATTGAAGACATGTTGCAAGACTTTTTAAAGTATTTTAGTGGCTTATGGGAAGAGAACATGACTTTGGTGGAGTTCTCATATAATTATAGCTTTTAGGCCTCAATACATATGGTTCTAGAAGAAGGATTTTATGGGAATCTGTATCGTTCTCCATTTTTTTGGGTGGAAATTGGTGAGACTTCACTAGTTGGGCCATGTATTTCCTATGAAAAAATGGAGAATATATAATTGATCAGAAAGAGGATGGAGGATACTTGTATTCATTAGAAATCGTATGCAGTTCATTACCAAATACAGTTGTCATTCGCAGTGAGTGATCGGGTGTTCTTGGGAATATCTACATGAATTGGGAATCATCATTTTGGGAAGAAGGTAAAGTTACCTCTTAGATACATTGGACCTTTCGTGATACTAGAACAGATTATAGAGGTGGCATATCGGTTGGAATTTCCACCACAGTTCAGTTTAGTGCATAATGTGCTCCACATATCTCTGTTGAAAATGTAACAGCCTACTCATGGCCATGTGATTAGATGAGGTAACATTGACCTAGATCCGGATTCTTCATTGATTTATATCATTGTGAATATTATGGATAGGAAATAGAACGTATTTCACAAAAAAAACATCATCCTAGTGGGGGTTTTAGGTACACTTGGTCTAATTCAGGAAGAGACTTGGGAACATAAGAAGGAAATGAAAGAGCAATGGTCTGAACTCTTTCCAGGCATGGATGGTTTTCTACTTTCTTGGGATATAAAGACCAATAGTGGGGAGAACATAGTACCCTCTATTTCTGGAAGGTAACATTTTCTTTATGTTTTATGTATATAAAGGTTATGGGTGAAGGGTGGGAGATTTAGGGGAACTTTCCATATGTTTTTGGGGATAAAGGAGGGGCGCATGGGATGCTCACAGTTTGTCCAAACTGTACAGAAATCCAAGTAGAAATCATGAAAAGTTGCTAATTCTGGGTAGCAACTTTGGCATAGTGTGTGCACGATTAGGGTGACCTTTCTAGGAGGCTATAGGGGGTGATCTCTAAGGAAATATCTAACGCTAAGTTAGTGCACAATTGTCTTAAACATACAGACTAACTATGTGTGGGTTAAAAACCACCTCTATAAAAATGGATATAGGTCAAACATGAATTTAATCAAGTAATTTGTTCCCCAAACTAGATCTAAATATGGATTTCTCTTCTTCCCATCAATCTAGAGGAAATATTAAGGCTTCCCTAGGTGTTTCTAAGTTTTATTCTTGAGGTATGGGGTTGTTCTTCATCATTCTTGATTGGTTTCTTAGATCTACTTAGTCATACATATCCTCTATTCTCATATTCTCATATATATGACCATTATGAGTATATATAAGATTGTGGATGACAAATATATTGATATTTGGACTCATTGTTGATAAAAGGATAGATCTATGATGGTTTCATGGGGAATCGACCCAGTTTTCTTGTGCATTCTTCTTTCGTTTTCAGTTTCTGTCAAAACAGTTGAGGTATGTGGCTTCACCCTTGGCTCCTCTTGATATAAGTATTTGTAATACGTTCAAATTGGTTTCCTTATGATTAAGTGATAATGAATTTTCTATTTATGAAATTTTAGAAACCTATATTATAATTTTTTGGTAAATTGTAGAAATATAGAAAATTGGGTGTTTTGAATAAAGTACTTTTGTCTTGGTTAGAAAATATATATTTTAAAATGGGTATTTTCTAGAATTATGGAATATGGATTTGATTCTATGTTTTTAATAAAATGGGATGATTTTTGAAACAAAATTGTTGTTATTAAATGGGATATCTCTTTGGGTTTAAATTAAAGTATAGTTTTATCGAAATGGTTTTAATTGGTTTATTTGAATGGTTTTTGACTATATGGGTTGTGTGACTTCATGTTTGATGTTCCTCGGAATAGGGGACATGTACTATTGGGGTATGAGGTACGTGAACATCGATCGGGGGCATGTGTCATTGGGAAAGAAGGTGATTGGAAGAGAGACAACTCATGAGTATGGTACTATCAAACAAAGCATGTATGTGTTGGTGTGTTGTGAACCATGGGATGGTTATTCCAAAAGGATATGTAGAAATGGTTTAAGGCCCTGTTTGGTTGTTTTTCAAGACAAATAACTTTATGTAAAATTGGTTTAAATAGCACTTTTTTATTTTTTGAAAAATGGGTTTGGAACTTGACTACATTGTGTTATAAACTATATTGAATAATTTTTTTATAAATGGTTTTATATAAGTGTTTATAACATTTTTATCATAGTGTTGTGAGTAGGGATGTCATTTAGGAAAACCTACTATGTTTTACACTCACCCTTGATTTGGTACATTGATGATTTTTCAGATTCTATCTTCCAGGAAATGGGAAAAGGTAAAGTTTCACATGTTTTTCACACCACCTTGTGATATGTGGGCTATTTGGTGATGTTCAATCTTATAGCATGTGAAGAATGGAGTCTTTTGGTCATCATGGAGTATTTAATTATATTGTCATAGTTTAAATTGATTTTAATATGGTTTCCACTATAGCACTTTTTGGTTGGATATTTTTATAAAGAAAATGTTTTATTTTTCTTGAATTTATTCATACATCATATAGTGAGTGGTTTGGTTATGGTGTATTGGTACAATTATTCTATTTCTTAAAGGGTAAATCATCCCCCACTTTCATTTGAAATGATTAATAATTTATTCCCGTCCTTTAGCATCTTGGGGATGTATCCCAAGCCCTAGTAATGATTCATTGTATACTCATGCCAATGATTATAAACAGGTCATTAAAAATGGGAACCTGGTTGAGTTTATAATGAAAATTATAAAGGAGTTCTTTTCTATTTCCTAGACATTAGTTTTAGAATCTATACAATAATATACTGAAAAAAAATATCTAATCGGTTTTCCAATATTTTCTAACATGTAAGAGTGTTTTTACTTATTTTATAAGTCCATTGGCTGAAATCAATAAACTATTACCCTTCGTGATGTGGAAGTGTGTCAAGTTCATAAAGAAATGATTTTAAAACATTAAAAAATTAAATATGTTATGTAGTATTAAAAAAGGATTTATAAAATTAATAAAATAACCTAGAGATAAATTTATATTAATTCTAAAACACATATATTATTATATATAAAATTTAGATCAACTATTATATCACATTGTGTAATGACCCAAAGTTTCATTAATGTAAATCCCTCTTGATATAATTAAATTTATCTTTATGTTTATATAAAATGTCAACTTATTTGGTTTTATGTTAATAATTTTGACCATTTCTAATATAGCCATTGAACAGTGATCAAATGATTAGTATAAATATAGGACTTTAACAAATCCAATTTACTCAGACAAAGGAAGCGATGGCCTCATCCAGAAGAATTTCCCCATACGAAGCCCATTTGTCAAAGCTCAGAAAAGAGGTGGCATCTTTGATCTTCACACTTGACCAAGCCTAGGCTGAGCTTCATCATGTCAAGCTCGAACGTGACCGTCTACGGGAAAAGTGGAAGTTGATTGAAATTACCACTCGAGCAATGTTATCTGAGCCATCCCAAGAGTCTATCACCATCACACACCTTACCCTTAGGTCTTATGTGGCTATTTTAAGGGGTTATGTAACAAATAAGTAGTACGATGTTCATGAACATTATTTTTGTATATAATAATGAATATAACTTCGAGTCATTTTTGATACATTGTAAATAGTTTTTAAAGTACAAATGGTGTTTTTAGTTATTATTTAATTAACAAATCTATTTTATTAAATTAAGGGATCTTTGAATTAAATAATATTTTAATAAAATAATATTATTATTAAATTAATTTTTATTAAATATAAATGATCTTATAATTTTATGAATGCATTTATAATTTTTATTAATGTTTGAAAGTCATTTCGGTCAAAACCCGTGAATTTTTGATAAATGTCAGTTTTTATTTTAAAATTAAAAATTAACATATTTAGAGAATTATTTAGATAAAATAAATGTTATTTCTGGAATCAGTATGTCGAAATTATCCAACGGTGAATTTTTCATAATTTTCAGAGACAGTAAAAGTTTTGGGTAAAAATTATATACTGTTTAAATATATATTGTGTTTTATGACATCATAATGACCCAATAGTGATGTAATAAAATAATATAATCTTTATGTTCAGAGAATTGATTATTTAAAATTAAAATAATGTGATTTTGGGTTTGTTTTACTTACTTTTCAAATCATTAATGGACCCCTCAAGACTTATTCAACACCTTGCCTTTTTAAATTAATTTTCATTGGAGTGTGACTCACCTCCACATAAAAAACCATATTATTTTAAGAAGTTCGGACTTTGGCCATATAAAATATTTTTTTCCTCTTCCCTTTTCCAAAAACCATGGGAAAAACCATGGGATGGTTTGTGTTTTGGATTAATTTAATGTAAGGGGACCCAAACCTAAATAATAAAGAATTCTATCACCTTTCCTATATAAACCCACCCAAGCTCCCACTTCCTCCCCACTAAAAGCCATTTGAGTTCATCAAAACCTTGCAAAAATCTCTATATAATCCTCCCAAGGTTCCCCAAGCTCTCAAGAAGCCTCTCACAAGCCTCTCTCTAGCCTTTGGAAGAACCCTTCCAAGTAAGGGTTTTTTATTCCTTTCTCATTTTTGACCAATTTTCTTTAAGTTGTTTTGCCCTTTTAATTTCAATTATGAATGTTGGGGTATGGTTTCGCACCTCATTCATACTGACCTCTTTAAGTTTGAATGATGGGAGACCCCTTTCTCTCTCATTAAATGCCCCCATGTACACCCGTTATTATGCCGAAATTCCGAAAGAAACTTCTCTCTTCTCTTTTACATTCAAGAAATACTCTTGTATCATGAATATAAATTCCATTAAAATTGTTGGGACATGTATCTATATAACCTCCTTACTGTCCATTACATGTAAATATGATGAGTAACCCCTTTCTCTCTTATCAACCATTTTTATGAATTCTTATGTCACGTCGTTACGCTCCCGAAATCGCACTGATTTTCTAAGCCAATGTCATTATGTAGTGAATACCATTCCCATTTCTCCATCAAGGGTATTCACCTTTATCTACATTTACTTATTTATTATGAAGATTCATGTATGAATTCCACATTCCTTTATCGTGTAATAAATGATTATGTTTTATGAATCCATGTTTTATGATCCATGTGGCACACTTATGCATGAAATAAAATGTTTAAGAAGGGTGCGCCCTTATAGAGCTCCAATGCATTGGGTGAAGTATAGTATCACGATACATCATGTGAAATGAGTGTTGAATCATGATAATTCAAGTGCAATGAGGGTTTACTCGTGCTTTATTTTCAATGATGATTTACTCATGCTCCATGTGCAATGAGCCTTGGATCATGAAAATTCCATGATAAGTATTGTTCCCACATTTCCATGTTATGATTATCATGCGTTATCATGCCTTTATGTTCATGTTGATTTTATGCTCTATTGATATGCCTATTGTATAACATGTATTTTACTCCTCATGTTATTCCATGTGTACTCCCTTACCGGGCTTTATATCTCACCATTTTCTTATGCATGTCCTCAGGTTATCCAATGCAATGCTAAGTACGCGGGAATATAGTGGTTATGCAAAGGAAGTTTTCAATAAATATGTTGTAATTCATGTTTTAAGTTTTTATGTAATGATCCTAAGTCCCAAAGACACTAAACCTCTCAATATTCTTTGTTGTATCAAGTGATTTTTTATGTAATAAATCATGTTTAAGTTTGTAATAAAAGCAGGGTTGTCATAGTTGGTATCAGAGGATAGGTTTAGTTATTTTGGGATTAGGAAACCCTAGTAAAACCTTAGATACAAGACTATGTATAATAAAAACATCCCTATGTTTTGGTTAGTACTGAGTAAGTGGTTTATCAAACAAATACATCCCTGTTTGGATACGAGCAGGTAGAGGCGGCTCTGGCACAGATGTATCCTAGGGGTAAAACCCGAAAACACCGCTTTGAGCTAGACTCGAACGGAAACTGGTGCACGACAACGGGCCTTGCTACACTCTTGGTTAATACACTCTTGGGGGATATGTTTTGATAAATTCAAATGCTTAGTATGAACCCTTATTAAGGGAATTAAAAAAATTCCCCTAAGAATATATGTTAGAAAGTAGATCATGAAAATCCTAGATTGAAGCTTATAGACTCATGAGTTAAGGAAATAAAAGTTTATTTATAAGTCATCAACTTTTGTCTTTGGATTACCCTTTATGTGTTACCCCTAACATTCCTTTTATTTCAGCCAATGGCCGGTAATAGGAGGACTTGGGCTAATAACCGTTGTGAAGATCAGTGTGATGACTGTACTAATGAGATGCCCAATCCAATGGGAGCGGGAATTGAAAACTTTTTTCATGCTTCTCTCTCAGCTAACTCAAGTTTTGAATAGAAACACGGGTCAAGAGGAACGTTCAACCCCCCCCCTAATAAAGAACAAGTCACTATCAAGAGCTTCATGAGACAAAGGCCGCCTACTTTTAGTGGATCATCTGATCCCACAATCACTGAAAAATGGATCAACTCCATTGAAAAGATATTCTACATCCTCCAATGTTCTGAACAAGAGAAGGTTCTCCTGGCGGCTTATCGTATGGAGGGTGAAGCTGATCAATGGTGGAAGTTGATAAAAAAATATGAAGCCTGAGGAGGAGATCAAGGCATTGGAATGGAAGGATTTCTGGAAGATGTTTTTCGATAAATATTTTCCGCGCACCCTCCGGCTTAAGATGGAAAGGGACTTCCTTTACCTCAAGCAAAAAGATGAAGAATCTATTGGAGCGTACAAGGAAAACTTCATGAGGCTTGCACGATACGCTTCCGGCTTTGTCGTTACTCCCGAATGCAAGGTTGACCACTTATTTGGTGGGTTGAAGCCCAGCTTGCGGAAAGCATTAGCGATCTGTGACTTCGACAGCTATGAGAAAATTTTTCAATGTGCCCTCAAGGTTGAAATGAAGATCAGGGAATCACAGGGGTATCATGGGGACAAGAATCATAAGGTGGAATTCAATGCTGGTGGTTCGATGGATAAATCCCACAGTGCTAAGAAGATCCAGCACCCCACTTGCCAAATGTGCGGAAAGAAGCACCATGGAAATTGCCTTAAGGGGACGAGAAAATGCTTCAGGTGTGGAAGAGAAGGGCACCTCACTGTTAACTGTCGGCAAGAAAGACCCACAGCTGTGAAATAGGATAGGAACGCTCTGTTCGAACCTCAACGCATTGTTCAATGCTACAAATGCAAAGAACCGGGTCATTTTGCAAATCAGTGCCCTAATCCAAGGGTTTTTTGAGATAACCAACAACCTCCAAGGAAGCAAGGAAGAGCTTTTTCCATCACTTCTGCCGAAGTGAACCCCGACAACAATGTGGTGACAGGTATGCTAGTTATTCATTCAAGAATATCAAAGATACTTTTTGATTCAGGTTATATAAATTCTTTTATATCTCAAAAGTTTAGTAGAACAATCCCAGCACCACCACAAATAATGGAAGTAAAGATGTAGGTGAGTACAGAAAATGGGGCAATCATTGCATCCCATGAATATAAGTCCTCCCCTGTTATAGTCTATGGATTGAATTTCCTGGAGAACCTCGTCATACTCCCTCTGGTGGAATTTGATGCAATTCTTGGCATGGGTTGGCTTTCCTTATATAGAGCCAATATAAATTGTCGGGAGAGGTAAATCACACTCCATATGGAGAATCAACCCCCGATTCATTACAAGTGTCAGGAGGAAAATTAATCTCCTTTAGCTCCATCATCTCAAGCATGAATATTACTGCCTTATAAGCATGCATATCTGGCTCAGATGATTGAGTCCAAGGAAGAAACCATTCTTGAAGAAACGCCTATTGTGAGGGAATTCGCTGAAGTGTTTCCAGAGGAACTGTCTAGTCTTCCTCATAGATGAGATGTTGAGTTCTCAATTGAACTTATACCTGGGGCGCTACCAATATCCAAGACTCCATATAGAATGGTTGTTGTTGAGCTTGAAGAGTTGATGAAACAACTATAGGAGAATCTGGATAAAGGTTTTATACACCCAAGTGCTTCACCATGAGGTGAACCAGTCCTCTTCATCAAGAAGAAGGATGGGACAATGCGGATTTGAATCGATTATCGTGAACTTAACAAAATCACGATAAAGAAAAAGTATCCTCTCCCAAGAATCGATGACTAGTTTGATCAGCTGCGTGGACCACAATACTTCTCTAAGGTGGATTTGGGGTCGGGATATTATCAAATAATCGTGAAGAAGGAAGATGTCCCTAAGACTACTTTTCGTACAAGATACAGGCACTATAAATTCATAGTAATGCCTTTCGGGCTCACCTATGCTCCAACAATATTCATGTACTTTATGAATAGAGTATTTGGAGATTACCTTGACAAATTTGTGGTAGTCTTTATAGATGATATTCTAATATACTCCAAACCCAAGGAGGATCATGAGGAGCATTTAAGAACTATACTAGAGAATTTGCGCAAGGAGAAGCTCTATGCAAAGTACAGCAAGTGTGAGTTCTGGTTGAAGGAGGTCTCATTCTTGGGCTATATCATCAAAAGCAATGGGATATCTGTGGACCCCTCTAAAATAGATTCAATTGAGGCATGGCCGAGGCCAACATCGATAACGGATATCCATAGCTTCTTGGGGTTAGCTGGATATTATCGACGATTTGTGAGGAATTTCTCACGATTGTTCAACCCTCTTACCAAGCTAACTCGGAAGGGAGTAAAATTTTCTTGGAGTGTTGAATGTGAAGAAAGCTTCAAGGAGTTAAAAAGGAGGCTTATCACTGCGCCTGTGCTCACTTTACCCACAAGTGGGGAGCTTTTTGTGGTATTCAGTGATGCTTCGAAGAAGGGATTAGGCTGTGTGATGATGAAGAATGATAAAGTGATATCCTATGCCTCAAGGTAGTTGAAAATCCATGAGCAAAACTATCCAACGCATGATCTGGAGTTAGCAGTTGTGGTCTTTGGCTTGAAAATCTGGCGGCATTATCTCTATGGAGAGAAATGTGAGATATATACTGACCACAAGAGTCTTAAATATATATTCTCACAGAAAGAGCTTAATATGCGCCAGATAATATGGATAGAGCTCATCAAGGATTATGACTATTCAATACATTACCACCCTGGGAAAGCGAACAAGGTGGCAGATGCCTTAAGTAGAATGGACCCAGCGATTCTGTCAATGATGAGAATTGAGAAGGATCCAATCTTCTTTGACTTGATGAAGATGGACATGGGAATCATAGAGAAGGGAACATCATTAATCCTTTCACAAATGATTGTTCAGACGTGTCTTTTGGAAAGGTTAAAGGATGCTCAAAAGGATGATCTTGGAATTCAAGAAAAAGTGAAAGATATCAAAAAGGGGAAATCCTCGGAGTTTAATGTTAATGAAGAAGGAATTGTGCGGTTTGGGAAAATTCTATGTGTTCCATCAAATCTGGAGCTGAAGAAGGAACTTTTGGATGATGCACATAGTTCGAAATTCTCTATTCACCCAGGGAGCACAAAGATGTATCGGGATCTCCAAGAAAACTTTTGGTGGGATAATATGAAGAAGGAGATCACTGAATATACATCAAAGTGTCTGGTGTGTCAGCAAGTGAAGGGAGAGAGGCAGAATTCTAAGGGGATGATGCAACCATTTAGCATACCAGAATGAAAATGGGAGAACATCACCATGGACTTTGTCACCGGACTTCCAAGGACATCCAAAGGAAACAATGCAATCTGGGTTTTTGTGGATCATCTTACAAAGACTACACACGTCATTTCTATTCGAGAGGATTTCTCTTTGGATCAACTGGCACAGATATATATCAGGGAAGTGGTAAGGTTGCATGGATTACCACTATCTATTGTGTCTGACCAAGATCCAAGATTCACATCCATGTTTTGGAAGAGTCTTCAACATGCTCTGAATACTGAACTGAACTTCAGTACGACCTATCATCCTCATAGTGATGGCCAATCAGAGCGGACTATCCAAACACTTGAGGACATGTTGAGAGCATGCTCAATGGACTTTAAAGGAGGATGGGATCAAAATCTTCCTCTAGTTGAGTTATCTTATAACAATAGTTTCCACTCAAGCATCCAAATGGCACCATATGAAGCCCTATATGGGAAAAGGTACAGAACACCGACATGTTGGGATGAGGTCGCTGAACGTAAGCTGCTTGGACCAAAAATGGTCGAGGAAATGGTGGAGAAGGTCAAAACCATTTAGCAGCATATCAAGGCAGCTCAGAGTCGACAGAAGAGTTATGCAGATAATCGTAGACGAGACCTTGAGTTTAAAGTTGGAGACATGGTGTTTCTATTCATATCACCATGGAATAAGGACATGAGGTTTGGAAGGAAATGGAAGTTAAGTCCAAGGTACATCGGCCCCTTCGAGATTCTTGATCGTGTCGGGGTTGTGGCCTATCGACTAGCACTTCCGCATAATATGGCCAAAGTACATTATGTCTTTCATGGATCCCTCTTAAGGAAGTACATACCGAACCCTTCACATGTACTCTCTTCTGAGGTGGTACAATTGGAAGATGATCATTCTTATGAGGAGAAACCAGTGAAGATATTAGATCGTAGAGAAAAAGTTATATGAAATAAGTCAATGCCCCTCGTCAAGGTGTTGTGGAGAAACCAAAAGTTTGAAGAAGCAGCTTGGGAATCGGAGGAAGTGATGAGGCTGAGTTACACACATCTATTTTAGTGTGGGAAAAGGAAAATTTCGAGGGCGAAATTTCTTAAGGGTGGAATATTGTAACGACCCAAAGATTCATTAATGTAAATCCCTCTTGATATAATTAAATTTATCTTTATGTTTATATAAAATGTCAACTTCTTTGGTTTTATTTTAAAAATTTTGACCATTGGTAATATAGCCATTGAACAGTGAAAACATGATTAGTATGAATATAGGACTTTAACAAATCCAATTTACTCAGACAAAGGAAGCGATGGCCTCATCCTATAGAATTGCCCCATAAGAAGCCCATTTGTCGGAGCTCGGAAAAGAGGTGGCATCTTTGGGCTTCGCCCTTGACCAAGCCCAAGATGAGCTTCATCGTGTCAAGCTCGAACGTGATCGTCTATGGGAAAAGGGGAAGTTGATTGATATTACCACTCGAGCGATGTTATCCGAGCCACCCCAAGAGTCTGTCACCATCACACACCTTACCCTTAGGTGTTATGTGGCTATTTTAAGGGGTTATGTAACAAATAAGTAGTACTATGTTAATGTACATTATTTTTGTATATAATAATGAATATAACTTCGAGTCATTTTTGATACATTGTAAATAGTTTTTAAAGTACAAATGGTGTTTTTAGTTATTATTTAATTAAGAAATATATTTTATTAAATTAAGGTATTTTTAAATTAATATAATATTTTAATAAAATAATATTATTATTAAATTAATTTTTATTAAATATAAATGATCTTATAATTTTATGAATGCAGTTATAATTTTTATTAAGGTTTGAAAGCCATTTTTGTCAAAACCCGTGATTTTTTTATAAATGTCAGTTTTTATTTTAAAAGTGAAAATTAACATATTTAGAAAATTATTTAGATAAAATAAATGTTATTTATGGAATCAGGACATCGAAATTATCCAACAGTGAATTTTTCATAATTTTCTGAGATAGTAAATTTTTTGGGTAAAAATTAAATACCGTTTAAATTTATAATGTGTTTTATGACATCATAATGACCCAATAGTGATGAAATAAAATACTATAATATTTATTTACGGCCAATATATTTTTTAAAATTAAAATAATGTGATTTTTTTTTTGTTTGACTTACTTTTCAATGCATTAATGGACCCCTCAAGACTTATTCAACACCTTGCCTTTTTAAATTAATTTCCATGGGAGTGTGACTCCCCTCCACATAAGCAACCTTATTATTTTAAGAAGTTCGGACTTTTTCCTTATAAAATATATTTTTCCTCTTCCCTTTTCCAAAAACCATGGGCAAAAACCATGGGATGGTTTCTGGTTTGGATTAATTTAATGTAAGGGGACCCAAACCTAAATAATAAAGATTTCTCTCACCTTTCCTATACAAACCCACCCAAGTTCACACTTCCTCACCACTCGAAGCCTTTACAGTTCATCCAACCTCTGCAAAACTCTCCCTAGAATCCTCCCAAGGTGCCCCAAGCTCCCATGAAGCCTCTCACAAGCCTATCTCTATCCTTTGGAAGCACACTACCAAGTAAGGGTTTTTTCTTCCTTTCTCATTTTGACCATTTTTCTTTATGTTTTTTTGCCCTTTTAATTTCAATTATGAATGTTGGGGTATGGTTTTTCACCTCCCTCATACTGCCCTCTATATTTTTGAATGATGGGATACCCCTTTCGCTCTCATTAAATTCCCCCCATGTACACCCGTTACCATGTCGAAATTCCGAAAGGAACTTCTCTCTCCTCTTTTACATTCAAGCAATAATTTTGTATCATGAATCTAAATTCCATTAAAATTGTTGGGACATGTATCTATATGACCTCCTTACTGTCCATTACATGTAAATATGATGATTAACCCCTTTCCATCTCATCAACCATTTTTATTAATTCTTATGTCACGTCGTTACGCTTCCGAAATAGCACCGATTTTCTAAGCCAATGTCATTGTGTAGTGAATACCATGCCCATTTATCCATCAAGGGTATTCACATTTATGTACATTTACATATTGATTATAAATTTTCAAGTATGAATTTCACATTCCATTATCGTGTAATAAATGATTATGTTTTATGAATCCATGTTTTATGATCCATGTGGCACACTTATGCTTGAAATGAAATGTTTAAGAAGGGTGTGCCCTTATAGCACTCCAATGTATTTGGTGAAGTATAGTATCATGATACGTCATGTGCAAAGAGGGTTGACTCGTGCTAATTCAAGTGCAACGAGGGTTTACTTGTGCTTTATTTTCAATGAGGATTTACTCATGCTCCTGTGCAATGAGCCTTGGCTCATGCTAATTCCATGATAAGTGTTGTTGCCACTTTTCCATGTTATAATTATCATGTGTTATCATGCCTTTATGTTCATGTTTCTTTTATGATCTATTGATATGAATATTGTCTAACATGTATTTTACTCCTCATGTTATTCCATGTGTACTCCCTTACTTGGCTTTATAGCTCACCCGTTTCTTATGCATGTCCTCAGGTTATCCCATGTAATGCTAAGTACGAGGGAATGTAGTGGTCATGTAAAGGAAGTTTTCAATAAAGATGTTGTACTTCATGTTTTATGTTTTTATGTAATGATCCTAAGCCCCAAAGGCACTAAACCTCTCGATATTCTTTGTTGTATCAAGTGATGTTTTTTTTAATAAATCATGTTTAAGTTTGTAATAAAATTAGGGTTGTCATACATTGGGTCATTATGATTTCATAATATAAACCATTCATTTATACAGTATTTATTTTTTACTTAAAAATTCGACTCTTTAAGAAAATTAGAAAAAAACTCATCATTGGATAATTTAAATTTTATGAATCAAAAAATTCTATTTATTAAATAAAAATATTTTAATAAATATGAGAAATTATATTTTTGATTCAAAATCCCTATTTATTGAAAAATATTGGGTTTTCTAGAATAACATTTTTGTCGACACTTACAAAAATAACTTATTAACTTAATAAAATTATATTACCATTTATATTTAATATATAATATTTAATAATATTATAAAAATAAAATATAAATTTTTCAAAAAATATTCAATTAATAAAAAAGTGTGTCTCGATTAAAACTATAGATTACCCCAATTACATTCTGTGTTTTAACATGTAAAAAATCTAATTTTTATCAAAATTAATATTTAGTCACATATAAAGATAAAATAAGAAATATAATATTTATTAAATTGAAACTAAAATATATATATTCAATATATTATGGAAATTTTTTTTATTAGTTGGTAAAATAAAATTTACACTTAATTAAACTATTTTTCTTTTACTATGGAAAAAAATTTTTACTCTACATAATATTAAAATTGTCCAAAAAATAAGATAAACTTATTACATAATATTAATTATTATTTTATAAAATATATAATTCATTTTATCGAAATCAATTCTTAGAGGTGGAATAATTTAATTGAAAATAAATCTCACAACGGTGACAAAAAGTTGTTTTTTTAAAATGATTTTTTCTAGGAACATATTATTTTACTTTAACACTATAACTAGTAATCTTCACTCTATGAATTTCAATTCATAAATATATATATATATATATAATTAATTAATTTAAATCATTACCCAATATGAGATGTTTTGAGTTAATTAAAAAGGAGAAACATTTTACAATTTTGTATAGTTTTCCAAAAATGTTTTTTCAAGCATAAAAAAATAAAATTATATTAAAATACAATATAAATATGGATTAATTGTAAATAATTGGATTAAATATAAATAAGTAACATTTATTTTATATTAAAATTTAAAATAAAATAATGTTTTACTACTAAATTACTTAATTTATCAAAATAAATGACACTTTTACAAAAACAAATCATTGTTTTTCAGTATACACTTAAAATTAGATATTTTCCAAAAAAATAAACCTTAGATAATATTATTATTCTTATTTAGAAAATTAATTTAATTTTATCATATAAATCTTCTAAATGTTCTAGAAATTAATTAAATTTCTTACAAAAATTAAATAATTATTTTTTGAAGAAAACATATTTTTGTAGAAGAAAATGACATTACTAAAAATTGAGTGATTATTTATTAAGAAATTATCAATATATTTATATTTATTATGACATATATATTTACATATTTCATAAAGAATTTTATCTTATCCATTTTAAAATTTTAATGGCTATGTTGTAATAGTTGTATTTAAATAATTATCATTTATTTGGGTTCGGTGTTGCATATAACATATATTACCAACCATAATTTTCCCTTTTAAAAATTATGGTCAATATTTTTTTTCATTTCATTTTGGTCAAAACAAATTTAATATTTAGAATACTAAGGATTAATTTTATTACATTTTAAAATTTTATTTTTGGTTATAATGAACAGTTATAACGGTGAATTTTTTTACCACGATGAAGGGTAATATGGTTGAATTATAGTAACAATTTAGTGATAGGGTCGCATATTATTATATTAATTCTTATTTAATCTGATAATTTATAACCAAATAACATTATATTCCAAATATTATTGATTTATTTTCACTTTACCATGAGTAATACATTAATAATATTTAGAATTTGAGGATATTTATAAGCATGATATTCTTGTAACATATAAAATGGAATATAGTCACCACACCTATTCACAATAACTGATCATTATAGCAAGGAAAATCATTGAAAATTACTTTTATGTATTCCTTCCTAATATTATATAGGTTTTCATATCACCAAAATACTATCATAAGAATGATTATGGTATTTTTCAATGGATGTTTTTCAAAGACAAGGTATAACCCTTAATTGAGTTCCTTCATGATTATTTATTCCTATAAATATTTCAAAACTATCCTAAAAAATATCATATAATAGCATAAGTTTATCTAATATATTGAAATATTGTTATTTATATGAAAACTTATTTTCAATATATGTTTCTATCGAATGGGAAATGAAAACATCACTCATGCATACGCGTGAAATGCCACCTACACGAAGTGAAGTGTTTCATTATTCTTTAACACCTCTCATAGTGAATTAAAATTATTGATGAATTAAATATACATAAAATTTATGTCATATTAATGATTATTTAAAGAAAATAAATTATACATATATTCATAACATTTCATCTGTTTCAATGTGATAATGTCACTCAAGCATAGTTGTAGACGACCACCTCTATGAAGCAATGTCATTTATTTACCATTACCACCTCTCATGGTTGGGTATAGTGATATAATAATGAATAAATATTATGTTTTTATCATTTTAATGATTATATAAAAGTAAAATATTAGTTACATAATTTCTCTTCCAACCAATAGAAAAATTAAAACATAAATTATCCCTATTTATGGACTATAGATTCCATGAAACAAACTAGTTCATTTTTCATGACCTCCATAAAATGTTTTTTTTAAGTTTATTTATTATATAAATAAAATAATCATAATATTTTTAATATTCATTAGATAATGGAAACATAACCCATTTTTCCAAAGTCAACACCCTAATGTTATCAACCGAATGAACCCAAAACATCTATCGTTAAATTAACCATTTTATTAACAAAAAAAATGAGGTAAATTAATTCGAACGGTTCTTATAGGTAATAAATATTAAAATGGATAAAAAATATGTAAAATTTTAATATAATTTAATTAAACAATATTTAAAGTACGTATGTGGTGAATCGAATTTGATGTAAGGGATTTATGATCTCAATTTCCTTTTTTTGAAACTTATGCCATGTTCACCACATGTTTTCTTTTTTTTATAGAGTACAAAATTAATTATGGATTAATACTAAATTTAATTTCATGAAATTAAATTATTTTTAAAAACGATGTAAATTTACCGGTACCATTTTAATTTTTATTTAAAAGTAACCAAAGTGGTAATGGAGTTTTTTTTAACAATAATTAGTAGTTTCCTTCCAAATATTTTTAATCTATATCTATATTCATTTAATTATTTTATATATTGTTCTTAATTATGGATAAAAGTTTTACAATGTTTATTCTTCAACATATTTTAATTTCATTACAAAATGTTTAAAAGGAATCTTTACCATGATTGCTATATGTATTACATTTTTGGATTCTTAAAAAAGTATAAAAATGAATTTTATTTAATGTAAAAGGATTCATTAAATTATCCTACAATCAAGAAAATTTATAAATATATATATTACTCATAAATTTTAGATGTATTTTCAAATAATATTATAATATTTCTGTTCTTAGAATATTTCATTTGCAAGGGTTTTTAAGAAAAAGGATATTAATAATTATTTTTATTCCAAAATGAAAAGTGCTTTACTTGTAAGTTCAAATGAGTTTTCAAAAGGTGTTTTATGAGAAATTTTAGGTTTAAAAAAATTCTCATCACATAGTACTTTAGAATTATAGATTAGTTGATTCTGAAATAGCTTGTGAGGATTAATAAGACCCGTATTTCTCTCTAATGAATTGGGTAATGATTCGGTTCTGAAAAAGTGAAAATAAGGTATAAAATCACGATGGTTATTATGATGGAATTAACATAGAATTTATTATTATAACACGGGTTAAATGTGAGTGAACAAGAGATATGAATGTGGTTCTCCAAGATTCTTCTTTTATGTTTAATATGGTTTTTAAAAAAATTATTTAATGAGGTGTGAAATTTTTATAAACAATGGAAAGGCTAATATCACCCCTCTAAAATCATATTAAAATACGTAGGTGTCTTGAATGAAATAGTGGTTTGTACATAAAGACCAATTTTTGTGGAAAAAATGTATACTATGTTGAAGTGTCTACTTTTTTACGAAATTTAATTTGGTAATTACTAGAAAAGTATAAACCTAAAAGATCATGGGAACATATTAATGTGTAATCCTTACTATTAATATCATATTTATGCTTTATTATAGACGGAGGTTGTTGTTTTTGGAATTAGATAAATGGATTAGGTAAATTTATTGCTTTTGAAAATTTTAAAATAAACACATAGCTCATGATGATTCAAGATTATATTATCATGAAATATCATTTCAGGTTTTACAAAAAACATTATTTAATCGACGTATATTCAAAAAAATATCTACTTAGAAAATAAGGTAGCTAATGTTCCATGGAATTAATGGTATGGAAAATATTAAATAAGTAACCTAGAATGATTATAATAGAAAAGTTTTTAGTGGAATTAACTCAGTTGATGTGACAAAATTCTCTATAGAGGAAAATGTTAGTAGTGATTATTTAATGAAATATAACTATATGACTTTCAGTGGACCTTTTGAATAAGTGAAATATATAATACCTATAAATGAATTAGATAATATATTTCAGGTTTTGGGATATAAAAAAAGTTAGCCATTTTTATTATCATTTTGAAGGTGAAGTCAATCATTTGTGGCCTCTAATTAAAAGTACTAAATAATAGGATTATATTGACGCAAGGGAATATATGATATTTAAAGATATTTTTTTAATAACTATTTTCCTAATTTTATATGACATATAATTCAATGAAATTTTCTATAATTAATGAAAAATTAAGAATTCACTTTGTCCTCTTATAAATAAATATCCAATTCATTGGCCAAGTATGTACTAAATATCATTTTGGACTATGAAAGATGAATTTATATATTTAAAATTCAAAAAAAAATAGAATTTAGGAAGGTAATTAAACTCCATTGGATTTAATAGTTATGTTGACATTATTTGATGTTCTGAGAGATTTGAGATAGATTTCTATAACAATTACATATTACTTGACAACAAGAGTATGAAATGGTGTAGGAGTAAATCTATGGAGAAGCTATCAATAAACAAATTTAGAGTTGAGGCCCCCTATAAATGTTTCAAATGTCGTAGTAGAAATTTTAATTAATGTTTTATTGTATTATAAAATCTTTAAAAAAGTGGTAACTTAGTTATTTTCCTCATTACTATTGGGAAAAAGTTTTTGATCGACTTATAACAGGAATATGGATAATCATCTAGTTATGATATGTTCAAATTGTAATGTCTTCGGTCATTACACTAAATCATGTGCGAAATTAGTTACTCAAGGTGGGAATCAATGATATTGGAAGTATAATAGTGTTTCAAAGTCTTCTACAACTACTATGGAAGATAAGGTACCCTCATATGTAGTAGTGATAGCTCAAGGATGAAAAATAGTTTTGAATATTGAACTTAAATTAGTGTATCATGTGGTAAAAATGAATGAGGAAGACATCCTAAGAATAGTGTTTTGTACTAGGTATGGAAATTATGAGTTTGTGCCTATGCCTTTTCAGTTATTTAATAAACCTAGTATATTATTGGATAAAATGATTTAATTTTTCCATGAGTATTTGGATATATTTTTATATTGTTTGTGGATGAAATTTTAGTTTATTTTGAAATTTATGAAGAATATGACAAATATATGAGAATTTTTCTATAGACACTAAAATAAAATAATTTATATAAAAAATTTAACAACTTTGATTCTTGTGTAATGGATATTTCTTTCCATGGGTATATTGTTCCCAAAGGTGGAATTATTTTTTATCCTATCAATTCTAAGGTGGTGAAAGAGTGTCTAAGTCCAAAAAATGTCACTAAGATTCATTTTTTCTCTAATTATTGGGATATTATTAATAGTTTATTTAAAATATCAATCAATTTTCTATCCCACTAAAATGGTTTACTCTAAAGGAAGTTAATTTCTACTAGAAAAAAATTATATGATGAATGATTTAATGAACGGAAAAGAGGATTGGTTAATTCCCTAGTATTAGAATTACCTTCTAGAAATGGTGTGTTTTTTATTTATATTGATTCATCATTGAGTAAACCAATTTTTATCTTAATGAAAAATGATTAAGTGATTTCATATCCTTGATTTCAATTGAAACTACTAAAGAAGAATTACCTCACACATGATCTTGATATTAAAATGGCCATTTTTTCTTTATAAATTTATAAATTTTATTTATATTATGTAATGTTGACATATTTACTTACCATAATATTTTAAAGTATATATTCTCTAAAAAATTGTTTAACAAGAGGAAGGTAATATAGTTGGAAATAATTAAAGATAAGGAATTAATTATTCTATATCATCTAGGTAAAAAAATATATCTTGTTTAATTAGTTGAAAATATTGAACTTATTTAGATATGCTATGTTTTGGACATTATAATTCAGTCAATGATTTAAGGAAATTTGACATGGGATTTTTGTATGATGTAACTCTCCTAATTTTGGTTACGGTGTAAATGTTTTCATATTTTTTGATATAATTAAACAAGATTAGAATGAATATTATTATTTTTAAGAAATACTAGAGTTTATTTTGAAGGGTAATCTCTTAATTCTATCATTTATATATAAAGTATTACAATATTTCAAAAGATGCTTCATTTGAAAAGTGATTACCAATTGATGAATTAAATATTTAGTGATGATAATATATTTCAATTTTTTATTCATCCGTGAAACACTACAATGTATAATTACCATCAAAAATATTATTGGTTGGGTGGAACGAAGAAATATTTTTTTTGTTTTATCATAAAATTCTTAACTTTTTAATATGTTAAAGATGAGAGAAAACTAAAGAAAGGGATTATTCTACCTTTTTCAGTTCCTAAATGGAAATAGAAGAATATATACATGGATTTCATGGTGGGATCATCAAATATATATCAAGATGATAATGCGATAGTGGTTTTTTATGATAAATTAAAATAATCTAATTAATTTATTCCTATTTGAGATTTTACAGATATAGGTCAAATTTTTAGACATTATTTAATTGATATAATCATATTACATAGAGTAACTCTCTATATTATATCTAAAAATTATCCAATACTTACTTTTAATTTTCTTTAAACACTCCAAAATTCAATTATTACTAAATTAAATTTGGGTGAACCTTTTCCTCTACAATCTTATAGATAGTCCAAGAAAATGCTTCCAAAATTAGATGATATTCCTAAAAAAATATCATTACACAATAATGGGAATTTTGAATATAATATTTCATTAGTTTTATTTTACTATAATAGCATTTTTCACTCCATTATAAAGATGACATCATTTTTGGAATTATATTGAATATTCTATCCAACTCTATCATATTAGTACGAAGTCAGTGAATTGAGGTTGTTGGGATCATAACTAGTAAATGAAATTATTAATAAGGCAAAGATGATGTAGCAACATATGAGTGAAGATTTGAGTAGTTTTTGAGTTAAGCAGATAAAAGCGGTAAATATCATTCATTTGATGTTGGAGATCATATCTTTAATATACTATCCCCATCAAAAGTAGTAGTTCATTTTGGTAAAATGAAATTCTATATTTGTAATTAATTCAAAAAAAATTATAAAAATAATGGGATCAGTGGATTATTGTATACCCTTACCCATGAGTTTATCATAAGAAAATGATTTATTTTATTATTTCTAGTTAAACAAAGATATAACTTGGGATTCCCATGTTTTGAGCCCTGATGTAGAATAGTTGGAATATAATATTTCCTATAAAGAAAACATGTCTTATATTTTGGATCCTATAGAGTAGGTATTGTGAAATAAGGTGATTCTCCATGATAAAATTTTATTAATGAATCACGTTATTGAGGAAGAAACTTGATAGTTGCAAAACTCTATGAATAAAAAATAACCTCACTAGTTTTTGTAATTAATAAAATTTAGAGGACACAATTTCTGATAGTGTATAAGAATATGATAACCAAGGTAATACTAGTAGTTAATAAACATTTATATTTATAGTTATTCATTTTATGGATTCAAATTCATCATAGTGTTATAAAAAAATTTGAATAATTTTTCAATCGAAATTTTTTTTTTTAAATTTGAACAAATTGTTTTTCCATATATTATATAGTTTTATATCTATTTTATTTTTATTTTTATTATAATATATATTTTAAAAAATTTAATTCATTTTATGATTTATCATATTGAATTTTTCATAGGGTTTATTCTTAATATTTTTTGGTAGAGAATGATCTATGTTTTAATAGTCTAAAATTATGATTTTTATAAAAACGTTTAATTTATTATCAAAAATTTAAAAAATATCACTTTTTTTAACATTTTAAAAGAAAAATTTTCCCAATTTAAATAATCATAATGTAATTAATTCCATAGTAATAATTCTTGTACCTTATTTATGTATAAATATATTTTTATTCTTAAACATGCATTTTCTAGAAAATTACCTTCATTGTGTTTTTATTATTCTATTCATATTATTTTATCCCACTTCTAAAAATAGAAATTGAAAAAATGGATTTATTATTTTTATTTTTGAGGTTAAAATTTAATAATTATTTTAGTTTCAATTTTTGTTATATTAAATAGTTACCATGGTAAAAAATGGTTTACACTATAAAGGGTAAAACATGTTAATTTTGGTAACTAGTTGAAAAGTTCATGAAATAATACCTTAATTATTGTTGTATTATATTATTTTTGACCTTATAATATTATCTTTTAAATATGTCTAATTTATTACAAATTGACTATGATTAATAAATTTATAATCCAAAAATGTTAGGATATTTACAAGTGCACTACTCCCCGCACTCATAAAAGGGAACATCCTCCCCTTAGTTATTCACAAACATTGAGAGAATTATATCAGCTATTACCTAACCATATATATTTCAAACTTCATTAACCATAATAACATGTAATTTTATCTCCAAAATACCAACCTTATCATTCTTAACGTTAATAATAAAAAAACTTTCTCAACGAAGAGGTATAATTATTAACCAAGTTCTTTAATGTTTATTTCTTATTATACCTTCAACAAACCAATAATAAAATTATCATATAATAAAACAGGTATATATAATAATCTAAAATTTTATTATATGTATCGAAAAAAATATTTTCATCTCATTTTCTATCCAGTGGGAAATGAAAACATCACTATGCATATGTGTCGACTACCATACCCACGAAGCGATGTGTTTGATTTTTCATCACGACTTCTCATTGATGGTTAAAATGATGGATGGAATTAATATATATTATATTTATGGAATATTTATTATTATATAATTATATTTTTTTATCTTCCTTCTTACCATTATTTCGTTTGTAATATTATAGCATAGCGGATGCATTCATGTAGTCTACCACTCTATGAAGTGATGTAATTTTTATTTCATTATCACCCCACATAGATGATATTAAGAATATAAAAAAGGAATAAATATTAAACTTATAATCTATATATGATTATATAAAATTAATATATTGTCTAATATATTTATATTCCACCCAGTAGAAAAATTTTAAAGTCATTCACATGTACCTATGTACTACCATCTCTATGAAATGACATGCTTCATTTTTCATGCCCACATTGAATTGTTGATTTTAATAGTTAATTTAATGAATAAATATATTAATTATAGCATATTTTATATTTATAGGGTAATTTAACCATAAACCCTTTGACCGTAGTCAATGCAATGATATTATTTTGAGTCTATAAACTGAATTCCCCAAAACATCTAATATGAAATTAATATTTTTAGCAACTAAATAAAAAAACTATAATAAATAAAATAAAAACAGTAATGATAAGGTAAGAACCCTAATAAGTATTCTTAAAAATTTAAATAATTATAATATGTTTATTATTCATTATTTAAATATTGTATACGATGATTCAGACTCGATTTAATGTATTTATCATCTCAATTTCATTTCTTTAATACTTAATCCATATTTACCACATGGTTTTTTTGTGGTGTGTAGACTACCATTTGTATGAATTTAATAATTCATTTCATTAAATTAATGTGTCTAAATAATCCATTTCATCTTATCTTATTAAATGAACTCATTCTTTAAAAGTTACCATAATGGAAAGGGGTTTTTATTTAAATCGGTTTTTAAAGTGGTACTTTAAACTCTTGTACCAACATATCAATATTGATAAAAGTGTTTCAAGAATATTATAATTTAATTCTAAAATGATAATCTTTTAAATGTTTTGAAAATTTTTACTTTGGTTAAAATGGTTTAAATATAAATATTTTTTAATTTTTTCTGTATGGGTTATATTTTAACTTTTAGTAAAATCACAAAAGATGTTTTTTGAACATATATGACTTCTCAACCATTTAACCCCATAATAAACATAATTAATTGTTACACATACTATTTAATTGTAAATGTTTTTAAAAGAACATATTATTCACACTCTTAAATTAATTTTTCAATTTTTTAATTATTTTAAAGGAAATGATATTTCTATATTTTTTATATGAAATTGGAATGTACTTTTATTATGGGTTCGAAAAACATTTAATGGTATTATGATGAAAAAGTGATGAATTTAGAATATGTTTTTCATGATTTGGTACTTGAGAATTATATATCTTGACAGGTGATCCTGATATAGATCGTGTTGATGGTTGAGCCTAATATAGTTCTCTAATTCATTGGGTAGTGGTTTAGTCTTTTAAGGGAAAATGAGGAAGATGATAGGGTTGGTCACCCATATATAATTAGCAAGGAATACTTTATTTTGACATAGGTTAAACATGAATGAATTAATATTATAAATATGACACTCCAAGATACATATTTTACACTTTCTAATGGGTTTTTATGAATGTTTTTAATTTATTAAGGAGAGGACAGTTAATGAACTATATAATCATCAAAATTTATAAATTGGACTCAAATTAAAAGAATAAATGGTGTATTAGACAAAAAGTTGTGTAAACTTAAAGGCTTGATTTTATGGGGAAAATGTACACCATGTTGAAGTTTCTACTTTATTATGTAAATATTATTCATAATTAAATTAAACTATGTTGACGCTCCTTTCCATCACAGAGTCTAACGTATGAAAAAGGGAAATACCTTAGTCCAAATTAATTCATCCTTTGAAGAAACATAAAAAATCGACAAAGGGATGAACAAGGAGAACATTTCCCAAAGGTCGCGCAAGTTCCCTCATGGTCGTGCAAGTACACTTGCGCGCCGCCTAGTGGTCGTGCAAGTATACTTGCGCTCCGCCTCATGGTCGCACAAGTGACTTGCACGACCTAAGTGGTAACCGCCCGAGGTCTTCTCCTGCCTATAAATAGACCCTTTGGGCCCCCCATTTCGGGGGGATTTTTTTTCCAGAAACTCAGATTTGATCTCCCAACGCCCTAGTCTCTTCTCAAAGCTTTTGAAACACTTCTAAGGTAATTTCTTACCAAGAAAGGAAGATCTAAAGAGGGGAGGAAGGCCTAAGTGTTGAAACTCATCAACACTTGTGCGCCTGAGTGGCCAGCTCTTAAGGGAAAAGGGCCACACTTGCGCGCCGCCTTACTCCTTCAATAGATCTTGCACACCCCTCTTCTGGAAGAACCTCAAGATGATTCTAAAGGAGTTAATTAAGAGTCTCTCAAGTATTACCCTGCTGGTTAACCATCTCGCAAGTACATCATGTGTCGCGCAAGCGTATACCTACGCGACCAAAACTTGCGCGCCCACGCAGTACCTGCGCGCCTGCCAGGACTTGCGTGACCCTACCTTTTTGGGTGCCTTTCTTGCCCATTTCACCCCTCTTAATACATTACACCTTTTCTATTCAAGATTCAGTCTTCAAGACACTCTTCAAATCCATTTTATGGCATGATTTCTTGATTTTACTTCCTTATTTGAAAGGAATTTTGTGGAATATCTCTCAAAACCTAGTGATTTACACATCTTTATGTCACTAAAGATTGAGATTTCATTCATTCAACCTAATCCTTTAAGATGAGAGAATCCTTAACTTGGGTCTCCTTTTAAGGATTAATCCCCAGTCATAAGTCCTCTAATATGGGCATCCTCTTTAGGAGTAAGCCCCAAGTCCCTTAATTTTTGGGCATTCTCTTAGGAGTAAGCCCTGGATATCCTAACCTGGGCTTCCTTTTGAGGATTAAGCCCCAGTCTTAAGCTTGGGCATCTTCCTTAGGAGTAAGCCCCAATTCTTAAAATTCCCAAATCTGGGCATCCTCCTTAAGAGTAAGCCCCAGTCTCCTAATTTGGGCATCCTCCTCAAGAGTAAACCCCAAACCTTAATCCTTGACCTGGTCCTCCTTTTCAGGAGTAAGCCCCAGTCTTAATTTCTCTTAACCAATCCTAATTTACCTTTGATTTGGGATTCCTTTTTAGGAGTAAAACCCAATCATAAGTCTTCTCCAAATTTGGCCCTCCTTTTTAGGAGTAAGGCCCATGTAACGCCCCGACCCCAGTTACCCAGAGTCTGTGCATTACTTCGTAACATTGGCATGATCACAAAAGATCAAGTCTTGAAAGACCGATTAGTTTAGTAGCATTGGAAACACTAGATACATTCATAAGTCTTACATTACATCATAAATTAAAACAAAAATACAACATATTCTCTTCATATCCCCTTATATTATCCCTGCAGGTCATTCATAATATACTTCTTCACATCCTAGAAAAATTAAAACATTGAAAGAGGTGAGCTCAGATGCTCAGTAAGGATAACAATATAGCGGAAGCTTTCATAAATAAACATTAACATTTAAGGCAATGTATAACTAAAACAAAAGCCTTTTTAAACTTGAATTTCAGCATAATATGGAAAAAATAAAATTAAATAATGCAGTTTACTTACTCACATGGATATTCTACTAGTTGAATAATCTAATGCAATATCAATAACCACTTTCATAATGATGGAATGGATAATGCCAGACTATCATTACCACGTATCCAAGGCCTCGTGCCAAGACCACAAATAAGATTTTGTCAAGGCCTCGTGCCAAGACACTAGTTTGTCTCATGAGACCTACCGATGCATCGAGGAGCTGTAGCGGGCTCCACCCGTCACTTATTAAGACCAATGCATTCCTCATATGAATAGGTTTAAACATATCATAAATCATAACGTAATCGTATCACATAACACATGCATAAAGGAAACATAACATTTCCACATTTCAATCACAAGATATCAATACAACACATTGATATAATAAATACACTTTCAAAACCATTTTCAATACCAAAATAAAATAAAGTTAAAACTTTGTATTTATTTTTCATTAAAAAAAGTTATGGCTTGTAGAGGAATCTGAAACACAAATAATGGTCACGGCGGCGGAGAAGTCATTGTCGCCGCATACGTAATACAAAAACATTCCTTTTGTCTTTTAGTAAAATTCTTTGTAAAAAAAGATTCCTTTTTGAATAAAAGTCAAAGTCAAAAGGGTTTATACACTGTATAAAAGAAAGTTGTGTATAAAACAAAATATGCCTCAATGAAAGGAGATTGAGACGAAGACCCTTACAAAGATAAATTTTTTTAAAATAACGTAGATATATTATGTGTATTCACTATAAGTATACATAAATAAAGTACAAATACAAGATATGACATAATAATATCATGACATAATTTGAAACTAGGAGATTAACCCAAAGAATGTAAATTGGGTTAAGAAATTATCTTACCTTGTGTCCGACTTGACTCGATCGCTCTTTAACCTCCTGAATAATAAACTAGAGTTAATTTATATTTTCTTAAGAATCTTTTTCATGTTCATTATATCTTTTATATCACTTATTACCATGTTATTAACATTATTTAATTATTTAAGTTAATAATGGTCGTTTTGTCGATCTTTGGTACTTGAGTCAAAAATAAACTTCTTATAATTACAAGTTGTTCATGTGGTGAAATATCCATTAAATCCAGAATTATATTCATGATATAGATATCATATTTCTCATATATATCCAGTATATACATGCATTTATAATATTCCATAACGTTTAGATGTAAGAAATGAAATGCACCGTTCATGGAGACGGTAAGTCGTACGTACGCATGAACGCTACTTTCATTTATCTTTCGTATTTAATGGAATGAAGTTATAATTATATAAAGTTATAATATAATTCCAGTATAATATAATGTATAATAACATCTACTCCATCCTTTAAACATCCCACGTATGGCATTAACGATTCAAATCACTTTGAGGGGGCGGTAGTCCGCACTTCCTAAAATGAAAATATTGCGTTTACCCATAATGGAAACAATAAAGGTATGCCATAAATGAAAAATACAGAACCTTAAGTAAAACATAAACATATTATATATCATATATAAATAGATTTACATCTTAATGGACACCTTTGAAGGTGTTATATGAGTGTTGAACAATCATCGTTTCGTGAGGCAGAAATTCTCCATCCACAGAAATAGTATGTTCTTTAACCATTAGATGTAGGTGTGTGTAAGTGTAGCTTGAATACTTCTTATAACAACATCCTAGTATATTGGGGATACTGTTTTTGTTACAAAAGAAATGGATAAAAAGATTTTAGGGGGTTGTATAAGCAAAATAAAACAAAATAACATAAGAGAAGACATTACCTTAAAATCGGGTAACTCTTTCGATTTGAGCCAAAGGCTTCCTTGGGAATAATTATTCCCAAAGTGAGGCTTCTAGGATTAAGGTAGGGAAGTTGGGAGATTATTTGGTCAGAGGATGGCCGAGACAAATGGCTTGAAAGTGTGAGTAAGGTGGTAGTGGTGGGGGCCTTTTATAAGTGGAGAGGAGGGGCACTCTTGGAATGTCATGAAATGTTACTTTATTATGAAATGGTTTTCGGATTCTAAAGGTCCCACAATGATATATTTAGAGGATAAGGTGATAAGGGTTCTAAATATACTCATCCAATAGGTTTTTTACAAGTGTAATCCTTGTATTTTACATTATCTTTTCATTTTATTTAAATCGTTAATTAATGAGGTAATCACTACATCATCATGATGTTAAAAATAATTTAATTTATTTAATGTCTAAAAATTATAAAAAAAATATCATGATGTAGGAAATAGTTTTATCTTTCTAATTAATATTTATAGTCAAACATATAACTTGTATAACCCCATTTAAAAATTGGTTTAGTAAAACAACTCATGTTTGTGACATTTTTATTTTAACATTAAATAAAATGTTTTTAATGTCATTTTCCTACCAAAGTGGCTCCATGGGGTCCCCAAGTTGACCCATGGATTTTATTGGTCGGCCATGACTCATGCAATAGGGGTAGGACAAGTTTAAATGTATTTTCATATTTTTATAATATCATGTTTACCTTAAATTTCACTAATTACCTTTAATCACGATTAATTAAACTTAAAAGTTACTATTCACCAAAAAAATTATTTTAATCCCATTGAACCACATTTTACTTAAAAATGACAACCATTTATGTAAAATTTTTTGAAATAAAATCACAAAAGTGGTAATGTTTCATTTAAACGAAAAATCAGTTTTTTAACTACCACTTAGTGGTTTCAATATTCATCAAAAATTGAAGTTTTTCAGAACAATGCCAAAATTTCACCCTAGGCTATAAGTGATATTCCGAATTCAAAAATGATGCCTATTTTAAAAAATTCCAAACATATAATTTGCATTAATTAATTTTATAATTAATTACCATTGTCACAACAAATAGCGTGTTTTTAAGAAACAATATATATCAAAAGATTGACAATTGTTTATGTCCAATTTCAAATTGAAATTAATTCTAATGAAAACCATTGGATAAAATGGTAAAAATATATTCTAATTATACTTTAAAACCACCCAATAGTATAATTTATCACTATAAATTATTTTTATTTAAAAATTTGTTTTAAGTATTTTTCACTATTCATAAAAAAATTGGAACTTCTCAGAAAATTACAAAAAATTCAACTTAGGATAATTTCGATATTAAGAATACAAAAATGAAGTCCATTTTGAAATATAAAATTTCTATAATTTTAAAAAGTGGGTATTACTCTTCATAATGTCTACTTTGATTAGTCGCGGTGTTTTAGAACTCAAACTTGCATACAATGCAAGCTAATGCATTATTGAAAGAGAGGCGTATCGTGGAAGCTCGGGGTGTTACATTCTCCCCTCCTTCAATAAATTGCATCCTCGCAATTTGAAATTTTTCACTGAATATAAAAGGTTGAAAATAGAAAATACTTTTGTGGAAAACCCACATCGGAAATAAGGTTAATAAAAATATAACTTTAAAAGAAAGAAAGATAAGTACAAAGGTCACCCAAGATAGCCCATACTAGGATTCTATGAAAATATGGATATGGAAGAAAAACAAACCATCAAGGTCTGATGGAGAGTTGTAGAAAACTAGATTAGGAGAAATTTAACCATAAGAAAATCACTAACTTGTGATTGGTTAAACGGTCATTGAATCCCCAGTTGGAAAAGTTAACCGGAAATGTTTTTTGTTTTAAGTTAACTTTTATAAAGTTGAGGAATTTATTTTGGAGATTTAGTAAGAACGTAAGGGAATATACATACTGGTCATGTAGACATTCATTCTTTAATAGATTTTTACCACAAACCCATATTTCACCCTAAAAGGTAATAGAACTCGAAAATATTCTATTTATCATAATTGTATACGGTTCCAAATATTAACACATATCATTTAGATTAGAAAAAATTGTTGTAATAACCAGGGACTTCCTGTAGGCCAGTGGTAGGTAATAAAGGCCTTTTGCACTATGGTTGTGGGTTCGATTCCTACAGCTTTGTCCGACACGACGGGTTATGCCCCACCCAGCAGGTTGTCCTTTTCCTAAAAATATAGTATTATAATATTCCAAAAATAATCTTCAGAAATGTTTTAACCTTAAACAATACTATTAAAAGTTCAACTTAATCCATCCCAACCTTTATAGTTATCCAAAATACCTCTGTCCAGATTTTCTCTAAAAGGTCTCTTAATTCCAAAATCAATTTATCGGATTCCCCAAACAAAGTAAACTTTCTCTTATTGTCACATACTAAAAATATGATTACCTTCATCATATTAAGACCTTAATGAAAAGAACAAGTACTGCAGTACAATCCTTATATATATCACATTATTCTTATAACCAGAATATAATCCTTGAGTCCAAAAGCACCAATACATTAATTATTCTACTTCAATTGTAGTAACAGCATAAGATTTTCCTTGATCCCTTGGCCTATTCTGAGTTAAGTTTATCTGATGCTTAGGACATTCATTTTCATAATGCCCCATTTCCCTACAATTGTAACATTCAACATTCATAGCCTCTTTCTTTCCCTTGCAATCACGAGCCTGATGACCTTTTTCTTCACATTTATAACAAACTCTCATTCCTTTTAGGCAAGCACCGGGGTGATTCTTCCCACAATTATCACATAATGGAAAATCCTTCTTTCCCTTTTTCCCTTTATTCGTCTCTTGTTCCACCGTTCTCTTCTTCTCTTGCTTTACTTTGTTGTCATAAGACTTAGAGAATTCATTTTCTGTCTTGATAGCACACGAGACAATATCTTCATACGATGAGAAGGATTGTGATACTAAAGCTCGACAGATAAATGGTTTTAACCCATCAAAGAAACGATCAATCTTACTTCTTGGGTTACGTATATAATCTGCAGCATACCTCGCTAACCTTGTAAAGTTGGCCTCATACTTTGCGACATTCTCATCCTCCTTTTCTCTCAGACTCAGAAATTGCCTTTCTATATCTTCTCGATGGTCACAAGGAAAGTATTTTTCTAAGAAAAGATCTTTTAACTCTCTCCATTCCATATTTGATACTTCTTCATCTTCCTTTGTGTTTTGAATCAGCGACCACCATTGATCGGCATCTCCAGTGAGGCGGTAGACTGCCATGACAACCTTCTCCCTTTCGCTACTCCCCAAGGCATGGAATATTTTTTCTAAGGAGCTTATCCATTGCTCACCTACTAATGGATTTGTACCCCCATTAAATTTTGGTGGTTGTTGCCTCATGAAGCGGTCTAACATTGATCCTCCACATTGCAGATCAGGGTGCTCCATACGAGTAAGGTTATTATTCATAACCTGAATGAGTTGTCCCGGTATGGTAATAAGTTGATCATCACCAGTTGTATCTCCATCTCTATAATAATTATCTTGAGCAGGAGGGAAATCCCTACACGGAGTGCGTGCATTGATACGGTTTCCATTCCTTCCACTAGGCACCATTTCTAAACAATGGCATAAACTAGATTACTTTATGAATCAAAATACATAATTCCATACTTATAAAATACTTAACATAAATTGAACTATTTATGGATATAATCCATAATCATAAAAAAAATTCTTTGAGGAAGTATATACTCATAACCCTTCATAGTGGTTTGTAAAGAAAATGAGAATTATCCTAAGCATATCCCCCGGGAGTGTCGTAACCAAGAGTGCAGCAAGGCCCATTGTCGTGCACCAGTTCCCATTCGAGTCTAGCTCAAAGTGGTGTTTTTGGGTTTTACCCCTAGGTACATCTGTGCTAGATTCGCCTCTACCTGCTCGTATCCAGGCATGGATGTATTGCTCAGAAAACTCACAACATCTCTATAATACCAAAATTCTAGTAAGTTCTTCTATATTAATCCTCAAAGTCTATATTTGGGCTATGTGCTCTAATCAGAGTTTATCTAAATCTATCTTCCAAGGTTAGTACTAAACTGCCTCTGATACCAACTATAACGCCCCGACCCCAGTTACCCAGAGTCAGTGCATTACTTCGTAACATTGGCATGATCACAAAAGATCAAGTCTCGAAAGACCGATTATTTAGTGGCCTTGGAAACACTAGATAAATTCATAAGTCTTACATTACATCATAAAGTAAAACAAAACTACAACATATTCTCTTCATATCCCATCATATTATCCCTACATGTCATTAATAATATACTTCTTCACATCCTGGAAAAATTAAAACATTGAAAGGGGTGAGCTCAGATACTCAGTAAGGATAACAATATAGCGGAAGCTTTCATAAATAAACATTAACATTTAAGGCAATGTATAACTAAAACAAAAGCCTTTTTAAACTTGAACTTCAGCATAATATGGAAAAAATAAAATTAAATAATGCCATTTACTTACTCACATGGATATTCTACTAGTAAAATAATCTAATGCAAATCAATAACCACTTTCATAATGATGGAATGCATAATGCCAGACTATCATAACCACGTAGCCAAGGCCTCGTGCCAAGACCACAAATAATATTTTGTCAAGGCCTCGTGCCAAGACATCAGTTTGTCTCATGAGACCTACCGATGCATCGAGGAGCTGTAGCGGGCTCCACCCATCACTTATTAAGTCCAATGCATTTCTCATATGAATAGGTTTAAACATATCATAAACCATAACGTAATCGTATCACATAAAACATGCATAAAGGAAACATAACATTTCCACATTTCAATCACAAGATATCAATACAACACATTGATATAATAAAAACACTTTCAAACCCATTTTCAATACCAAAATAAAAGAAAGTTAAAACTTTGTATTTATTTTTCATTAAAAAAGGTTATGGCTTGTAGAGGAAGCCGAAACACAAATAATGGTCACGACGGTGGAGAAGTCGTTGTCGCCACATATGTAAGACAAAAACATTCCTTTTTTCGTTTAGTAAAACGCTTTGTAAAAAAAGATTCCTTTTTGAATAAAACTCAAAGCCAAAAGGGTTTATACACCTTATAAAAGAAAGTTTTGTATAAAACAAAATATGCCTCAATGAAAGGAGATTGAGACGAAGACCCTTACAAAGATCAATTTTTTTTAAATAAAGTAGATCTATTATGTGTATTCATTATAATTACACATCAATAAAGTACAAATACAAGATAGGACATAATAATATCATGACATAATTTGAAACTAGGAGACTAACCCAAAGAATGGAAATTGGGTTAAGAAATTCCCTTACCTCGTGTCCGACTTGACTCGATCGCTCTTTAACCTCCTGAATAATAAACTAGAGTTAATTTATATTTTCTTAAGAATATTTTTCATGTTCATTATTTCTTTTATATCACTTATTACCATGTTATTAACATTATGTAATTATTTAAGTTAATAACGGTCGTTTTGTCGATCTTTGGTACTTGAGTCAAAAATAAACTGCTTATAATTACAAGTTGTTCATGTGGTGAAATATCCATTATATCCAGAATTATATTCATGATATAGATATCATATATCTCATATATATCTAGTATATACATTCATTTATAATATTCCATAACGTTTAGAGGTAAGAAATGAAATGCACCGTTCATGGAGATAGTAAGTCGTACGTACGCATGAACGCTACTTTCATTTCTATTTTGTATTTAATGGAATTAAGTTATAATTATATAAAGGTATAATATAATTACAGTATAATATGATGTATAATACCATCTACTCCATCCTTTAAACATCCCACATATGGCATTAACGATTCAAATCACTTTGAGGGGGCGGTAGTCCGCACTTCCTAAAATGAAAATATCATGTTTACCCATAATGGAAACAATAAAGGTATGCCATAAATGAAAAATAAATAACCTTAAGTAAAACATAAACATATTATATATCATATATAAATAGAGTTACATCTTAATGTCCACCTTTGAAGGTGTTATATGAGTGTTGAACAATCATCGTTTCGTGAGGTAGAAATTCGCCATCTACAAAAACAGTATGTTCTTTAACCATTAGATGTAGGTGTGTGTAATTTTAGCTCTAATACTTCTTATAAAAACATCCTAGTATATTGAGGATACTGGTTTTGTTACAAAATAAATGAATAAAAAGAGTTTAGGGGGTTGGATAAGCAAAATAAAACAAAATAACATAAGAGAAGACATTACCTTAAAATCGGTTAACTCTTTTGATTTGATCCAAAGGCTTTTTTGAGAATATTAATGCCCAAAGTGAGGATTCTAGGAGTAAGGGAGGGAATTTGGGAGAGTATTTGGGCAGAGGTTGACCGAGCCAAATGGTTTTAAAGTGTGAGTAAGGTGGTAGTGGTGAGGGCCTTTTATAAGTGGAGAGGAGGGGCACTCTTGGAATGTCATGAAATGTTACTTTATTATGAAATGGTTTTCGGATTCTAAAGGTCCCACAATAATATATTTCGAGTATAAGGTGATAAGGGTTCGAAATATACTCATCCAATATGTTTTTGACAAGTGTAAGCCTTGGCGTTTACATTATATTTTCATTTTATTTAAACCGTTAATTAATGAGTTAATCCCTACATCATCATGATGTCATAAATAATTTAATTTATTTAATGTCTAAAAATTATAAAAAAACTATCATGATGTATGAAATCTTTTTATCTTTCTAATGAATATTTATAGTCAAACATATGACTTGTATAACCCCATTTAAAAATTGGTTTCGTAAAACAACTCATGTTTGTGATATTTTTATTTTAACATTAAATAAAAAGTTTTTAATGTCATTTTCCTACCAAAGTGGCTCCATGGGGTCCCCAAGATGACCCATGGATTTTTGTGGTCGGCCATGACTCATCCAATAGGGGTAGGACAAGTGTAAAGGTATTTTCATATTTTTATAATATCATTTTTACCTTAAATTTCAATAATTACCTTTAATCGTGATTAATTAAACTTAAAAGTTACTATTCACCAAAAAATTATTTTAATCCCATTGAACCACATTTTACTTCCTAATGACAACCATGTATGTCGGATTTTTGAAAATAAAATCACATAAGTGGTAATGTTTCATTTAAACGAAAAATCAGTTTTTTAACTACTACTTAGTGGTTTCACGATTCATCAAAAATTGAAGTTTTTCAGAACAATGCCAAGATTTCACCCTAGGCTATAAGTGATATTCGGAATTCAAAAATGATTTCTATTTTACAAAATTACAAACATATAATTTTAATTAATTAATTTTATAATTAATTCCCGCTGTCACAACAAATAGCGTGTTTTTAAGAAAAAATATATATCAAAAGATTGATAATTGTTTATGTCCAATTTCAAAGTGAAATTAATTATAATGACCAACATTGGATAAAATGGTAAAAATATATTCTAATTATACTTTAAAACCAATCAATAGTATAACTTATCTCTATAAATTATTTTTATTAAAAAAGTTGTTTTAAGTATTTTTCACTATTCATAAAAAAATTGGAAGTTCTCAGAAAATTACAAAATATTCAACTTAGGATAATTTCGATATTACGAATAAAAAAATGAAGTCCATTTTGAAATAGAAAATTTATATAATTTTAAAAAGTGGGTATTACTATTCATAATGGCTACTTTGATTAGTCGCGGTGTTTTAGAACTCGAACATGCGTACAATGCAAGCTATTGCATTATTGAAAGAGAGGCGTATCGTGGAAGCTCGGGGTGTTACACCCCAAGTTATAGTATTCAAAATCTCCATGAAGCACATATACCTTTATGGACCCTGTTCCTGGATTTCTTCTCTAAAGTAAATCCTAACCTTCATTTATCTGGGCAGTCATACATATATAATCCCCACATTATTTCTTATGATTGCATCTTTCATGGCACAATTATCTAATTTTTACCAATACCTCTTGTTTATCACACTGAGAATGATTCACGTGATCTTAGAGTGTAAAAGCAATGTTGACATCCTTCTTTGAGCCATCAATCACAAACATCATACTCTCTTACTCGAACTACGTGGCTTCTGATTCCTTTTCTAAACAAAGAATACGTAGGTAGCCCATCTACGGGTTCGATCCCAACTCTAAAATAATCCATGTCCTTCTGAATGACAATAAACTTCAAGTGCCACACTGAGTGGCTTTAAAACCAGCATGGTCATCATAATGACCAAGAGACTTCTGTATAAATGTGTCGAAGGGTACCATTGACCAAGAATCTCTAACAAATACAGATGATTCTTTATCGATGAAGAACCTCGAATACACACAAAAGATTCTCTAAATTTCCTACATATTTAATCATTGATTGTTAGATCTGAAGGAAAGATCATTTTATACTTGGTAATGTAATAAGGATTCACGAATATAACTTAAATCTATAAAGAGAGTCCCAGAGTAGACAATAATTCCCCTCAGAAAGGTGTGATGAGTCCGACCTCCCATCCTCTCAACCAATGCAAATTCCTATGCCTCATCAATCCACAAACTAATGAGCACCTACCTTTGGAATGTATGTCCGAATGGATGTGGAATCATTGGATGTTTCTAGTTCTATGAACAAACCCGTTAGAAACCGATCGGAACGTTTGAACCTCCCATCAAGGCAGTCATCCCCGGATTCCGAGGGAAACAAAAATGGTGAACCCAACGTGAATCCTTTACCAAGTTAAAATGATGTTTTACCTATTTGTTAGGCCCCTATTTAAAACTCAGTGAGAGGGCCAACAAAAATAATCATTGAAATATGTGCTCATCCAAAAGATGTAGTGGCTGAATTTATCTTGATTACGTCTGTTATATCAAACAGGCACTCTTTTTCCAAGATCTTCTGCATTTCTAAAATGGCTGCTCTCAAATTCACACCTGTGAATACTGCTGCTGCAAATGCCACTACTGCTACTTCTACTGGATCATTGTCCACTCTTAGGATGATATCACCTACTCAGCATCTTCAACACTGGGTATCAAACTCACTTATTAAGGAGTACCGTCAACACGGTACCATCCCAACTCTGGAGGCTGCCCGACAAGCCCTCCATGTAAATAACTCACATCAGTCGTCCGGACAACGATGACCAGTGATCAAGAAGCAGGCGGTGCTGACTACCGTCTCCAATCGTTTTGGATCGTTATCCCCATAATGCAATCACCATTCGCTCCCTTATTCTGGGGAGGTGAATGATTAGGTCCCTCAGTTGCTTAATTAAACAGACAGGAGTCCTTCCTAAGGGCTCCCATCAACAATCGCTGCCAGACTCGTGTGGCAGTGCGCCCTCAAAATGATAAGGGTACCGACTCCAGGCATTCGGCTCAGGTTCCTCGAACCCGAGAAATCAAGATGAACCACCAGAGGAGAAATCCGGTCAACAGTGATCAGGTTCTCATCTCTGCCATCTCCGGAGAAGTCCACCAACCTAACTTGGTGGCAAGCAACGAGCAGGCACATACATCTTCCCGTTTTAATTCCGATGTCCAGCAGACTCGTCTGGCAGCATCACGCCAATCCCGCCTGACAATTCCGGCGGAGTACTATAGGCAGGAACATACACCTGTTTATACATCATCAGCTAGTCAGCAGGCTCGTCTGACTACATATGATGGATCTTGTCAACCACGTTTGGCGAAGTGCAATCAGCAGGCACATACACCTACTAGTATTAATCATGCCTACCAACAGTCTCGCTTGGTAGCATTCGGAGAAGTTAGTCGGAAAGCCCCGACAACAAATAGGAGGCAGACTCAGCTCTCTGCCCTCACACTTGAGTACTGTCAGGATTCACTGACAGGAAAAGGAGGACAGGAGCAGGCACATACACCTACTCCAAGCCTGGAATGGACGTATATTCCCGTTCCGATAGCTGAAGTCACCAAGCATATTCTATCAATGGTGAAAGAGCAGAAGAAAATCCCTGCTCATATTCTGGATGCCTTCCAGGATATTATAACAACTTCAGCGGCATCTCAGGGAAAGACACATAAATCTATCCCTACCAGTGGAGTGATACATCAACAATTCACTCCGGAACAGACACACACATTTGTTCCAGTCCAAGAGGGTTATGGGGCATACTCCCCCATATCATACGGACGACCAAGCTAGGAAAATACACCTGATTTGAGAGGAGATCGTCAGCCTAACCTGACCATCTTTCCTGATCAGGCACATACACCTACTCAGATAATCCACATTCGTCAACAAGTGGTTTCCAAGGCAAGTAAGAAGGAGTCTAAGAAAAAGACCCACCCAACACAGTCAGGAGATCAATAGCCAATCTGTAACAAGGCCATTCTCGATGATGGAGTTCTTGAAGCCCTCAGACAATTATCTGTTGGAATTCAAGATTCTACCCCCTCAGTTCCCAATAATGGGAACAATAATTCCGAAGGTCTTCAACAGACACTTCCTCATGAAGGCTTGCTTCATGACAATTCGGTCGATCTTGAAGTTTCATCTTCAGATGAGAGCCACGGGAACCCTCTGTGTGGTCAGAAGACCAAGGAGCAAGAGATCTCATCTTTTGTTGTAACCCATTATGGTGTCCTCCCCATGATGATGAATTTCACAGCAAAAGTCCTCTCTGTAGTAGTGATGCACATTGCCCGGAAAATGCTCCAGTGGACAATGTAGTGCCGAGAAAGCCCTCTTATCTTGAGGCACTTGAAAATGCAAAACCAGTCATGTCTGAAGATTCATCGCTAGAAGGTGAAATACTTTCTCAATCAGAAGATAGCCCATGGTGTAGGTCATTCTCCGAACCACCCCTAAGTCATGCATCTTCTAGTTTGATCAACGATTTCTCTACCAATCATGTTGAATCCAATGAAGCAACAAGGAAACACCAACTCTGGTCAAATCAGGTAGAAGAATCTTCATCAAATGATAAAGAGGAAATACTGAAAATGAGAAAACAACTGGAGAAAGGTGAAGTGCCAGTCATGTTTTGGCCTCTGGCTGACTCTCAGTATAATATTCCAGAAATGTTGACGGAAGATGAAATTCATGATATTCGTCTCAACATATGGAAAACTTTTTTTTAGTTAAAAAAGAAAGTATTATCTTATGATGAATATGAAAATCATCTTAAGATAAAAAAGGGTTACAATGTCAGATTGATTTGGCATCTCTATTAGTCTCTCGATATCTGAAGCCTGAAAAGCAGCAGATATCCCTTCAACGTTCATGCTTTGGCGCACTAAGAAGATTGCGTCAGTTAATTTCCAATTCCCCTTCTGGTATTCATGTCAGAGGATGGGGTGTTCATGGAGCACTGCATTTCACGGTGCTCTCCAGTCAGCAACGCCCACCGAAAATGGTCTCGTGCAATGTTATTGCCCATGGCCGGCCATAGTCAATGGGCTTTGTTTGTAATCAAAATCTTTCCCAAGAACAAGCTTCAACTAGTTCCTCTCAAAATCAAGAATAGAGAGAACAAGTTGTTGAATTACTCTTGCATCAAGCAAACGAGACTATTGAACAGGCCTCTCGTTTGGAGCAAGCACGTCACCAAATGACATAAGTGTTGGAAATCATCCAACGCTCTTTTGAACTGGGTGATAAAAGTGGATACAGATTAATGCATCCAGCTAATTTCCGGACTAAGGTTCGCAAGATCAGGCGGACTTTCAAGAAAGTCTCAGACATAGCATGTGAATAACCACCCCAGCTCACCAGACTGGGGACTCTTTTAAACCAACCCTCGGAATCAACAAAAATGATTCGGGGAGTTGAGCAAGAACAGCAGGAACAACCCCAATCCACTGGACTGGGGAATTTTTCAAATCATCAATCCCCTCCTCAGAGAAAGTCGTTCTTTTCTCGATTGGGGAAGAAACCTCAAGAGGAACGAAGAGCCAAATTATAAGGATATTCCCTCCAAATTATGGTTCATCAATAAGTTCCTAAGGGATTGAATCAAAAAAAGGCAATGTCTCATCAAAGACATGGAAGAAGAAAATATCACATAAATGTTGATAGAAGGGATGCGATGAGTTATGTATCAATCAATGTCATCAATGCCATTGTTGTTGATCCACTAGATGAGGCTCACTTAGGGGACTCAGATAAAGAGGTTCCTGCTCAAGAAGATGTATGCACCGACACAAATGAAGAAGGTGTGCGTACACGAAGTCAAAGGATTATTCAGAACTTAGGTAATCCTTCGAGTAACCCACTTCCCCCTCTCCGAAAAGGATCCAGCAAAGGGAAGGGAAAGAACCAGGTTACATATCCTTTCTCTGGAGAAGGTCAATCGATCTCACTAAAGCAAAGGCTTGCACAACAGGAGGAAGAAATGAAAGAATTAAGAAGGTTGAATGCAGAATTACTTCAGAGTAGTCTTCTTCTTAAGCATGCTGGAGTCAGTTAGCCAAAGCAATTTGTTGCAGCTACTGATATGGATCAAGAATATCCTCCTCTATCAGTACACCCTCACAGGTCTAATCCTATGGGTCAAGTGCATCAACAGTTGGCAGTGCTACCATCAGTTGCAGCACCAATCACCGCATTTTTCCAAGCTCCAGTCATTGCACCTACCCAAGTCCAAGTTCAACCGGATGTTTCTCAAAAGTTAATAACTACTATTGAGTAATTAACAGCTCGGTTAGAAACTATGGATGGGAAGCATGCGCAAGTTTAACCAGAAAAGAAAGTTTACCCTGAATGGGTAGATTCAATTTCTCCTCCATCCAGTTTTGGGAACCCTGTATTCCCTATTTTCAATGGATCAGGTGATCCTGAACAACATTTGACGCATTACATGTCTTGTTGCGATCCTATGATGGGAACTCCGAAGAAGAAAGAAGTAGTGAAACTCAGATGCTTCGTGCGAACCTTGCAAGGACCAGCTTTTGTTTGGTATACAAGCTTGCAATCCCGGTCAATTACCGGATGGGAGGATCTTCACCAAAAATTCCTCCTTCATTTTAGCTCATCTTTGCCAAAGACAACAGTTTTCGATCTTACAAATTGTAAGCAAAGGGAGAATGAAAGAGTCTCTGATTTCATTGCTCGCTGGAAGGGATTTATATATTCCTTGAGTTTAGCACTCCCTCAAGAAAAATTGTTTCCATTCTGTGTGGAAAATCTACGTGACGAATTACGCACGCCATTAATCCCTGTGAAATACACAGGAGGGTTTCGAGACCTAACTTCAATCACTCAGCAGATTGAAGATTCCCTTATATAGGCTAAGGCTAAATCTCGTGTAATTCCATCAGCTCCAAGAAGGAGAATGGGTAAAGCATAAACTGCTACAGTTATGCATAAACAAGAACCTGTACCTATTTCTACCTCAAAACCTTTATCTTCTCGAAGGCCTCCACCTCCTGAGTGCCAACAACAAAGTACTTTTCATCCAGATGATCTAAAAGATCAAAGAAGAAAAAGATTTGAGGATTTGAAGTGAAAAACATATTCTTTCCGAAATGAACAAGTTTCTGGTTATTTCATTTCGGCTCTGGAAAATAATTTGGTTCAATTGCCAATACCCAAGAGGCCAAACAAGAAAGGAGATGAAGACCTTCCTAATTATTGCCCTTTTCATCAAATGTTGGGGCATCCCATCTAGGAGTGTTTTGTCTTCAAAGACCTCCTACAAAAGATGTTCAACTCAGGACATGTCACATTGAAAGGCTCCTTAGCCCAGGTAGCATGTGTCACTACTATAGTTCCAGAGGAGGAAGGTGAATGGAAAAAATTCAAAAGAAAAAATTCACAAAAGTATGATGATTGGATGGTCAGAAAGACAATCAATCAAACTCATACTATTTTGCGAACATAATTTAGGAATCCAATTGTGTCTTCTACCATGAATTTTGTGGCAAACCCCTCTTCGTCAGAGGGAAAGTCCTCAATGAAACAGCATGATTCAAAGAAAGAAAAATAATTAGAAGAAGATGAGTATGTGTCAAAGCCTAAGTTGTCTCTGACTTTGGCGGACTTCATGCCATCTACTTCAAATCCACGGGCATCGCCCCACCAAACAGCACAGCCTAAACAGGATAATCAGGCAGATTCTTCATCAGAAGAAGAGTTAATCTTCGGTTCTGTTAATATGATTCAATTATCAGATCCATATGCCAGTCACAGTTTCAATTTTGATGAGCCTGAATTCCCTGTATCAAACAGAGGAATCAGAGGAAGTTTCGGGGGCTCCGGATACAGGGGAAGACGTGGATCTTTCAGAAGCCACTATTCTAATTCTACCCCTGCTAGAACTGTGTACGCAGCAGAAACTCATGGTAGAGCCCTTCAGCGAGCTCAACAAGAACAAGCAAGTTCTTCTACCAATAGCAAATTCAGTCTTGTCACAGTTATTTTGAAGACCAGTTGAAGGTTCCATCTTCTTCCTCTCAACAAGTAAATGGATCTAATCGGTCTAATCTTCCAAAACTAGGAATATTGCCAACTTCTATCCCAATACAAGATGCATCAACTTCCAAAGCATCTTCTTCCAAGGTACCTACTAAACCACATATTCCTATTGGGAAACATAGACGTCTGGATCAAAAGTATGATATATTGAAACACTTGGCCCAAGTACCATCCATGTTATCAATTCTGGATGCTTTGAATCTATCAAAAGATCTTCGGGAATCACTCATCGAGGCTTTGTCAAGTCCTCAGGAGTTTGAAACTGAAATTACTACAGCTGAAGTCTATCACATAGAGAATAATTCTGCAGAATGCCATGAAATAATATCATTTACTGATGAAGATGAAGATGATGTTCTGCATGGACATATTAGACTATTGTACTTGTCTGGAAAAGTCAATGGCGTGGATGTTCGAAGAGTTTTCATTGACAATGGTTTAGGAGTCAACCTCATTCTCATTCGTACACTTCATCGATTGGGCCTCGCAGAATCTGATTTATATCCTTCTACCATGATGTTACAAGGATATGATAAAAATGAACAAGAACCACTGGGTGAAGTTACACTCAGAACTCAGTTTGGAGATCTTGTATCCAATTCATATTTCATGATTGTTGATCAAGACTCAGCTTTCAACATCTTGCTTGGAAGACCCTGGCTACGTCAGCATGCGGCTATCCCTTCATCATACCATCAATGTCTCAAATATTGTTTCGATGGTCAAGTTGGGATGTTGTATGGTGATAAATCCCCGTTCAATACATGTGAGTCTCAATACATTGAGGCAGAATTCTATCAAATGAAGCAAAGGGAGAAATCCATAACAATGGAGATTACCAAAGTTAATGCTCCATATGGTTTGGAAAAAATTCCAGTAAATCCATTTACACATGTGAGTACAGATTATGTGTTGCCTATCAGTCAAATTGACAAGATAGACCCAAATCAAAATGATCTTATGGAAATATCCATAATGGAAATTATGGCAATCGAGCCTGTAACGACCCAATATTTTTGAGTAGTATATTAACTTACTCTTAATGATTTAATAAGATGTTAATGGTTAATGCAGAAAGAGGAGGCGATGGCTTCATCCAGTAGACTTGAACCTTATGAAGCCCACTTATTAGAGCTTGGGAAGGAGGTAGCATCTGTGGGCTTCGCTTTGGACCAAGCCCAAGCCGAACTCCAGCGTGTCAAGCTTGAACGGAAACGCCTATGAGAGAAGTTCAATTTAGTAGAGATTACTACTAGGGAAATGTTATCTGAGCCTCCCTCAGATTCTCTCACCATAGCACACCTTACACTTAGGTCTTATGCCGGTGTTATAAGGGGATATGTGACGAGACCCTAGCTTCCTTGTGTAATCCTTTCGGGTGAATAAATTGAGATTTCTTCCTTTAGTAATGTTTGTGAAATTTCAAATGTCCAGATAATTTTAGAATGTATTTTATTGATTAATTTTGAAAAAAGGATATTTTAAAATATTTATGTAAACCCTAAATAATTAATGATGTGTAATGATTTTCAAAAAATGGTCTTCTACAAAAGTGTTCAGTAAGGAATTTGGAGTCTAATAAGATCAACTTAATTTTTGATGAATAGTAAATTATGAATAGTTATTTTACGCTTAGGATTAGTAATGTGACCAAATGGATTTGTAATTTCACTCAAAGAAAGTTTTAATATAATTTAGACACCTAGATTAAGTAATGTGATTCAATAAAATGTGTAAATAACGGTTTCATAAATTATTAGTCAAGTATTAGTTTTTTTAGGGTGAATAGTGTTTTTTAATTAAAAATTTAATTAAAAATAATTAGAAAATTATTTTTATAAAAATGAATTTATTTTTTAACTCAGAGCATCGATATTATGTTAAGGTAATTTTTGGGGATTTTTCTGAAAAAAATGAATTTTCGATGAATAGTGTTTTTATTTAAAAATTAAATTAAAAATATTTAGAAAATTATTTTTATAAAATGGATTTCATTTTTGAAATCAGAGCATTGATATTTGGTTAAGGTGAAATTTTGGGATTATTCTGAGAAAGTTGGATTTTCGATGAATAGTAAAAATATAGTTTTTAAGTTATGGATGTTTAATGACATCATTAAATGATGTATTAAGTATATATTCTATATGGTCGAACTATGAATAGTAATATAAGGTATGAGGTGTCCCAAGTGGCCAATACCATGGGCAAATACCATGGGCAAGCCCATGGTTTTGCCAAAACCACAAGTGAGGTGTCTCTTGGCCATTATTACCTTGTCCCCTCACTTTCCCTATAAATACCCACCCTTACCTCCTTTATTTTTCACTCCCAACTCTCCCCCAACGAATTTCTGGTATCCTTACCTCCCAAGGAGTCCTCCCAAGGTTCCCCCAAGCCCTCAAGGTCCAAAACATTGAGTTTCAAGAGTCACGTTTTAAGGTAAGGGATCTGACCCCTCTCTTCCTTTTCATGAAACCTCTTTTATGTCATTCCTTTTATGCTCCATGTTCTTATGTGATAGGATGTTCTTTTATATTCCTATTACTTCCCTTTTCATTTTTATATGATGAGAGATCCCCTATTACTCTCATCATTTCATTTTATGAAAGTTTAAGAGACGCCGTTAGGCTGCCGAATTTTTAAGGGATTCTTTCACCCTTCTCATTTTTCATGTTCGATTTTCATGTCAAGTCTTTCAAGTTCCTTTTTATTATGCTGGGGTATGATCTCTATATCTATCATACTGATCTCTTATGATCATATGATTAGAGACCCTATTTTATCTTGTCAAATCCTTTTTTTTATTGAAGTTAAGTGACGCTGTTAGGCTGCCGAATTTTCATAAGAGAAATCTTGTTTTGTCTCACTCCCATGTTTTTCATTTCACATGGTATATCTTTAAAATTTCATTACCATGTTCTTAAATCCCTTGTATTCTGTCCCCTACTGTTTTATGGATTATTTATGAGTGGGTGACCCATGTCCCCTCTCTTTTCAATGTTTTCTAAAACCTTGTAACATAGCCGTTATGCTGCAGAATTTTCGTCTCAAAATGCCTCTCTCTTTTCTCAAAATTAATTTATGTTATAAAGTGAATACTAAAAGCTCTTATTTCTAAAAGTTTATTCACATATATATCAAAATGTTCCATTTTAAATTATGGGATTTACATACATGAGACCCTCTTTCCCTTTCCGTGGGTTTAAAGTGACGTAAAGATCATGTCTTTAAAGCAGTTTTTAAAACGTTATGATTATGAAATGAAACCCATTTATTTTATGCTATATGGGTTATTTATGAAATGTTTGATGATGATATATATGGCTCACTTGATAATAAAGGCAAATTTAAGGGTGCTCCCTGATAGCGCTCCAATGCATTGGGTAATGATGTAACCACTAGAGATTACAATTTTCACGATACCTTGGTGAATAACCTTGGTAATTTTCAAATGACACCTTGGGGATGGACCTTGGTGATATGTTCATGATTGTCTATGTTAAATGATGTAGCCACATCTTCAAGTTATGGAAAATGTTATTTTTATTATGAAATGCCTCATGATTTCTTTCTCATGCCTTAAAGTTCTTTTCATGTCCTTATTGAAGTATCTCAAGTTCACATGTAAAATGTTCCTCTTGTTTCCCTTACTGGGCCTTCTGCTCACCCTTTCTTTTGATGTATTTCCCTAGGTTATGAGATGCAGTAATGATCCTAGGATGAACTTAAGGATAATCCTTTAAAGTGTTTAAGAATAATGCTTTATGTTGTTTTCATGTATTATGTTCCTGGTTTCCAAGACAATAAACCTTAAAGATCCTCAGTTTTGTGTATTGTAATGAAAGTTTATGTTATAAAAAGACGGGATGCTATAGTTGGTATAAAGGATGGTTTAGTTATTTGTGGAAATTAGGATATAGAAACTTTAGGAAGAACCCTATAGAAAAGTTTAAATATAGGAAAACTTGCCGGTATTTTGGTAAGTATTGAGTAAGTGGTTTGTCAAACAAATACATCCATGTCTGGATACGAGCAGGTAGAGGTGGCTCTGGCACAGATGTACATAGGGGTAAAACCCAAAAACACCGCTTTGAGCTAGACTCAAACGGGAACTGGTGCACGATAACGGGCCTTGCTGCACTCTTGGTTACGACACTCCCGGGGGATATGTTTGGTTAATCACAAGCTTTTTATGAATCATTATGAAGGAATTATAGAGAAGTATAATTGTCTAAGCACGAAGTCTTAGTTAAAAGATTCATAAATGAAATAAGATTCTCACTAAGGTTTTATTCTTTTAGAAAATGGCGGGAAATAGGAGGAACCGTGTTGATGGTGACCTCAATGCACCATGTGCTGACGGCCCTCCAATGGAAGCCGGAATGGAAACATTCATGCGAATGATGAACCAACTGACTCAAGTTATGAGTAATAACTTGAATCAAGCTGAGAGTTCGATCTCACCATGAAGGGAGAAACTTTCTATTGAGTCCTTTATGCGTCAACGACCGCCAACATTCAGTGGATCTACTGACCCATTGGTTGCGGAACAATGGATAAGCTCCATTGAAAAGATCTTTTCTGTACTTCATTGTTCGGAACAAGAAAAAGTCACCCTTGCTGTTTACCGCCTAGAGGGAGAAGCTAATTAGTGGTGGTCACTGATCAAAAACACGAAGCCATGAGGAGAGATGGAAGCTATGGAGTGGGAAGAATTTCGGGGAATTTTCTTTAACAAGTATTTCCCTCGTTCCATGAGAACGAAAATGGATAAAGAGTTTCTCGAGCTGAAGTAGAAGGAGAACGAATCTGTCGGAAGCTATGAGATGAACTTCACAAGGCTTTCCCGTTATACCTCAAGCTTCGTCATAGACCCTAATGGGAAGGTTGATAGATTCTTTGGTGGACTACGACCTCATCTGCGGAAGAATCTATCCAATAGGGACTATGATAGCTATGAAGAAATAGTTCGAAGTGCTATGAAAGTTGAACTAGAGTTTGGGGAGACACAATGGTCTCACAAATCTAATGAAAAGAAGAGAACTCTAGAACCAAGCCTGGGAAGAAGTTTTGATCAGGAAAGAGGTGGAAAGCATATGCAATATGCCATATGCAATAAGTGTGGGAAGAAGCATCCGGGGAACTGCTTGATCAGGAGTGGTAAGTGCTATAGGTGTGGAAAAGAAGGCCATATTTCTCATAATTTTCGTAGTGATGTGAAGCCTCAACTTCCCAACACTAACGACAGAGGAAATATGGTTCTGGCACTACCCGAAGTCACATGCTTCAAGTGTGGACAGCTTGGGCACTTTGCTAATCAATGTCCAAATCCGAGGGCGGTGGAGGGGAATCACCATCAACCTCAGCAGAGGCCAAGGGAGCAAGGTCGTGCTTTCGCTATCACAACAACTGAAGTTGAAGTTCCAAACGATGTGGTAGAAGGTACTCTTGTTGTCCTCTCAAAACTAGCAAGTACTTTATTTGATTCTGGTTCTACGCATTCCTTTATTTCCTCCAAGTTTGCAAGGAATATAGAATCAATCCCCGAACTGCTAGAGGTAGAGTTGTCAGTCAAGACTCCAAGTGGGATTATCCTTGCATCAAAAGTATTTAGAGACTCTAGTGTTTACTTTGATGAGCACAATCTTATCACAAATCTAGTAGTCATTCCCATGATAAAATTTGACATTATACTAGGGATGGACTGGCTCTCAAAGTATAATGCTAAGATCAAATGCAGAAGTAAGGAAATCTCAGTAGTCTTGAATGAACGACCTACAGTTATCTTCCAAGGAGAGATATCCCGAACTGATCCCTATCTAGAAGCACCTCCTATAGCTTTCTTTATGGAGTTAATCGGTGATGAGGAATAAGGGAAAGGGAGCATACAAATTAAAGATGTTCCGATTGTTCAGGAATACATGGATGTATTTCCTGAGGAGTTACCTGGACCTCCCCCAGAAAGAGAGGTAGAGTTCTCCATTGAACTCGTAGCTGGGTCTCAACCGATATCAAAGACTCCGTATAGAATGGCAAATGTGGAGCTAGACGAGTTAAAGAAACAACTCCAAGACTTGTTGGAGAAGGGGTTTATCCGACCGAGTGTGTCTCCTTGGGGAGCACCAGTTCTCTTTGTGAAGAAGAAGGATGGATCAATGCGGCTATGCATTGATTATAGAGAACTGAACGGGATCACAATGAAGAACATATATCCTCTTCCAAGAATTGATGATTTATTTGACCAACTTCGTGGGGCTCAATTCTTCTCTAAGATTGACCTTCGATCTGGTTATCATCAACTGAGGGTGAAGAAGGAAGATATTCCAAAGACTGCCTTCCGATCAAGATATGGGCATTATGAGTTTACTATTATGCCTTTCGGCTTGACTAATGCTCCTGCTATTTTCATGGATTTGATGAATAGAGTATTTAAGGACTACCTTGATAACTTTGTGGTAGTTTTTATTGATGATATTTTGATATATTCAAAAATTCGTGAGGAGCATGAAGATCATCTGAGGGTTATTTTGAAAACTCTACGGAAGGAGAGGCTCTTTGTGAAGTTCAGAAAGTGTGAGTTTTGGTTACAACAAGTGGCTTTCTTGGGGCACATCGTAACCAATGAAGGAATCTCAGTTGACCCTACAAAGACAATGGTTGTGGAGGAGTGGCCTCAACCCACAACAGTAACTGAGATTCGTAGTTTCCTTGGTTTAGCGGGATATTATAGGAGGTTTGTGAAAAACTTTTCACAACTTTCTAATACACTAACCAAGTTGAATCCAAAAGGGGTTAAGTTCATCTGGACAAAGGAATGTGAGGAAAGTTTCCAAGAGCTGAAGAAGAGATTGGTTACTGCACCTGTGTTAACACTACCCTCTATCGGAGAAGGATTCGTTATTTTTAGCGATGCATCTCTGAAAGGTCTTGGGTGTGTCCTCATGCAAAATGACAAGGTAATTGCTTATGCATCTCGACAGTTGAAGATTCATGAGCAGAATTATCCTACACATGATCTAGAGATGGCGGTAGTTGTTTTTTCTCTAAAGATATGGAGGCACTATCTTTATGGGGAGAAATGTGATATATACACTGACCACCAAAGTCTAAAGTATATTTTCACACAGAAAGAATTAAACACGAGACAAAGGAGATGGTTGGAGCTTATTAAAGACTATGATTGTTCAATACACTATCACCCTGGAAGAGAAAACAAAGTCGCGGATGCATTAAGCAGGAAAGATCCTGTTGTTCTGGCAACAATGACGATCTTAGGAGATCCCTTGATTAAAGATCTAGTAAAACTGGACATGGGAATTTTAAGGAAAGGGACATCATCAACCCTATCCCAAATGATTTCTCAACCTTCATTACTAGAGAAGATCAAGAAGGCTCAAAAAGAAGATCCTTTGCTGTAGGAGAAGTTGGAGGCTGTAAAAGATGGGAAGTTACCTGATTTCAATATTGATCAAGAAGGTGTATTGAAATTTCATACAAGACTATGTGTCCCATCTATTCCGGATATAAAGAAAGAACTGATGGATGAAGCTCATAGCTCTACTTTCTCTATACATCCGGGAAGCACTAAGATGTATAGAGACCTTCGTGATCATTATTGGTGGGATAACATGAAGAGGGAGATTGCTGATTACACTACAAGGTTCCTGGTGTGTCAGCAAGTAAAGGCAGAAAGACAACTTCCTAAGAGGGTATTACAACCGCTACCCATACCAGTATGGAAGTGGGATAATATCACCATGGACTTTGTAACTGGTCTCCCAAAAACATCCAAAGGAAACAATGCGATATGGGTTATTGTGGACCGTCTCACCAAGACAGCCCATTTTATCTCTATTTGGGAAGATTTCTCTCTGGATCAGCTTGCCAAGATATACGTGAAGGAAGTGGTAAGGCTGCATGGGGCACCACTATCCATCGTATCTAATCGTGACCCAAGATTCACATCAAAATTCTGGAGAAGTCTTCAACATGCTCTGAATACTGAATTGAATTTTAGTACGGCCTATCATCCTCAAACTAATGGCCAATCTGAAAGGACTATTCAGACACTCGAAGACATGTTGAGATTATGCTCAATGGAATTTAAAGGTGGATGGGATCAACACCTCCCATTAGTGGAGTTCTCCTATAACAACAGCTTCCATGCGAGTATTCAGATGGAACCCTATGAAGCTCTGTATGGAAAGCGGTGTAGAACTCCTACTTGTTGGGATGAAACTGGTGAGAGGAAGCTTCTTGGGCCTGATCTCGTGCAAGAGATGACGGAACAGGTTCATGCCATCCAACAACACATAAAAGCTGCTCAAAGTCAGCAGAAGAGCTATGCTGACAATCATCGAAGGGACTTGGAGTTTGGTGTTGGTGACAAAGTCTTCCTTCGAATTTCTCCATGGAAGAGAGTCATGCGGTTTGGGAAGAAAGGGAAGCTCAGCCCTAGGTACATTGGCCCCTATGAAATCCTTGATCGCATAGGAGAAGTGGCCTATCGTCTAGCACTTCCACTGAACCTAGCTCAAGTTCATGATGTCTTCCATGTATCTCTCTTGAGGAAGTACATACCCGACCCTTCGCATGTACTGAACCCAGAGGTGGTACAACTAGAACATGACCTCTCTTATGGGGAGCAGCCTGTGGAGATCTTGGACCGTAGAGACAAGGTTCTATGAAACATGACTACCCACACTGTGAAAGTGTTGTGGAGGAATCATAAATATGAAGAAGCGACTTGGGAGCCTGAGGAAACAATGAAGCAAAAGTACCCTCACCTTTTCGACTAGGCCTCAATTGTAAATTTCGGGGACGAAATTTCTTAAGGGGGGAAGAATGTAACGACCCAATCTTTTTGAGTAGTATATTAACTTACTCTTAATGATTTAATAAGATGTTAATGGTTAATGGAGAAAAAGGAGGCGATGGCTTCATCCAGTAGACTTGAACCTTATGAATCCCACTTATCAGAGCTTGGGAAGGAGGTAGCATCTATGGGCTTCGCTTTGGACCAAGCCCAAGCCGAACTCCAGCGTGTCAAGCTTGAACGGAAACGCCTACGAGAGAAGTTCAAGTTAGTAGAGATTACTACTAGGGAAATGTTATCTGAGCCTCCCTCAGATTCTCTCACCATAGCACACCTTACACTTAGGTCTTATGCCGGTGTTATAAGGGGCTATGTGACGAGACCCTAGCTTCCTTGTGTAATCCTTTCGGGTGAATAAATTGAGATTTCTTCCTTTAGTAATGTTTGTGAAATTTCAAATGTCCAGATAATTTTAGAATGTATTTTATTGATGAATTTTGAAAAAAGGATATTTTAAAATATTTATGTAAACCCTAAATAACTAATGATGTGTAATGATTTTCAAAAAATAGTCTTTTACAAAAGTGTTCAGTAAGGAATTTGGAGTCTAATAAGATCAACTTAATTTTTGATGAATAGTAAATTATGAATAGTGATTTTACGCTTAGGATTAGTAATGTGACCAAATGGATTAGTAATTTCACTCAAAGAAAGTTTTAATATAATTTAGACACCTAGATTAAGTAATGTGATTCAATAAAATGGGTAAATAACGGTTTCATAAATTATTAGTCAAGTATTAGTTCTTTTCGAGTGAATAGTGTTTTTTAATTAAAAATTTAATTAAAAATAATTAGAAAATTATTTTTATAAAAAGGACTTTATTTTTGAACTCAGAGCATCGATATTATGTTAAGGTAATTTTTTGGGATTTTTCTAAAAAAAATGAATTTTCGATGAATAGTGTTTTTATTTAAAAATTAAATTAAAAATATTTAGAAAATTATTTTTATAAAATGGATTTCATTTTTGAAATCGGAGCATTGATATTTGGTTAAGGTGAAATTTTGGGATTATTCTGAGAAAGTTGGATTTTCGATGAATAGTAAAAATATAGTTTTTAAGTTATGGGTGTTTAATGACATCATTAAATGATGTATTAAGTATATATTCTATATGGTCGAATTATGAATAGTAATATAAGGTATGAGGTGTCCCAAGTGGCCAATACCATGGGCAAATAACATGGGAAAGCCCATGGTTTTGCCAAAACCACTAGTGAGGTGTCCCTTGGCCATTATTGCCTTGTCCCCTCACTCTCCCTATAAATACCCAACCTTTCCTCCTTTAGTTTTCACTCCCAACTCTCCCCCAACGAAGTTCTGGTCTCCGTACCTCCCAAGGAGTCCTCCCAAGGTGCCCCCAAGCCCTCAAGGTCCAAAACATTGAGTTTCAAGAGTCACGTTTTAAGGTAAGGGATTCGACCCCTCTCTTCCTTTTCATGAAGCCTCTTTTATGTCATTCCTTTTATGCTCCATGTTCTTATGTGATAGGAAGTTATTTTCTATTACTCTTACTTCCCTTTTCATTTTTATATGATGAGAGATCCCCTATTAATCTCATCATTTCATTTTATGAAAGTTTAAGAGACGCTGTTAGGCTGCCGGATTTTTAAGGGATTCTTTCACCCTTCTCATTTTTCAAGTTCGATTTTTATGTCAAGTCTTTCAAGTTCCTTTTTATTATGTTGGGGTATGATCTCTATATCTATCATACTGATCTCTTATTATCATATGATGAGAGACCCTATTTGATCTTGTCAAATCCTTTTTTTTATTGAAGTTAAGTGATGTCGTTAGGCTGCCGAATTTTCATAAGAGAAATCTTGTTTTGTCTCACTCCCATGTTTTTCATTTCACATGGTATATCTTTCAAATTTCATTACCATGTTCTTAAATCCCTTGTATTTTGTCCCCTACTGTTTTATGGATCATTTATTAGTGGGTGACCCATGTCCCCTCTCTTTTCAATGTTTTCTAAAACCTTGTAACATAGCTGTTATGCTACAGAATTTTCGTCTCAAAATGCCTCTCTCTTTTCTCAAAATTAATTTATGTTATAAAGTGAATACTCAAAGCTCTTATTTCTAAAAAGGTATTCACATATATATCAAAATGTTCCATTTTAAATTCTGTGATTTACATACATGAGACCCGCTTTCCCTTTTCGTGGGTTTAAAGTGACGTAAAGATCATGTCTTTAAAGCAGTTTTTTAAACGTTATGATTAAGAAATGAAACCCATTTATTTTATGCTATATGGGTTATTTATGAAATTTTTGATGATGATATATGTGGCTCACATGATAATAAAGGAAAATTTAAGGGTGTGCCCTGATAGTGCTCCAATGCATTGGGTAATGATGTAACCACTAGAGATTACAATTTTCACGATACCTTGGTGAATAACCTTGGTAATTTTCAAATGACACATTGGGGATGGACCTTGGTGATATGTTCATGATTGTCTATGTTAAATGATGTAGCCACATATTCAAGTTATGGAAAATGTTATTTTTATTATGAAATGCCTCATGATTTCTTTCTCATGACTTAAAGTTCTTTTCATGTCCTTATTGAAGTATCTCAAGTTCACATGTAAAATGTTCCTCTTGTTTCCCTTACTGGGCCTTCTGCTCACCCTTTCTTTTGATGTATGTCCCCAGGTTATGAGATGCAGTAATGAACCTTGGATGAACTTAAGTAGAAGCCTTTCAAGTGTTTAAGAAGAATGCTTTATGTTGTTTTCATGTATAATGTTCCTCGTTTCCAAGACACTAAACCTTAAAGATCCTCAGTTTTGTGTATTGTAATGAAAGTTTGTGTTATAAAAAGACGGGATGCTATAGAGCCAGACAACATATAAGAAATTGGTAATCTACTATGCAGTGATGAAAGCACAAATGGTGACGTCTTCATTTCATCTGTTGAAATCCAACAAGTCTATGCTTCACCAATTCGGCTAGAAGAAGTTATAGCAACATCGAAGGTGAACAATGATGTCGATTCTCAATCCATCATCTCCTCTTTATTACCCAAAGATGACCCTTCATCATCAATCAGGTTGGAAATGAAATCTTCTTCTTCAAAATATGAAAATTTTGACATCTCTTCAGATCATGAGAATTCTACTTTATCATCTACTATGCAAGTAGAAACAGAAGAAGTAACACATGATGAAGAAGAAGAGGAAGATCTCAGAGATGCTCCTCCAGCATTTGAAGAGGGTATCTCTACAACTATGGATGAACTCAGAGAAATAAATCTGGGTACAAAAGAAGATCCACGCCCCACTTTAATCAGTGTGGCCATGACCCTTGAATAGAAGTAGATGTATATTTCTTTTCTAAAGCGAAATAGAGATATTTTTTCTTGGAACTATACAGAAATGCCCGGGCTTGATCCAGATGTTGCTACTCATCATTTGGGTTTACCAGAAGAACATCGAGGATTTAAGCAAGCTGCGAGAAGAACACACCCAACGTATGCTTCCAAAATTGATGCTGAAGTGAATAAGATTATCAAATCTAGCTTCGTCAGATAAGTTCAGTATCCCAAGTTGTTGGCTAATATTGTCCCTGTAAAGAAAAAGAAAGGACAAATTATAGTTTTCATCGATTTCAGAGATCTTAATCGGCATTGTCCTAAGGATGATTTCCCAGTTCTGATTACAGAACTTCTAATTGATGCAACAACTGGCTATGAAGCACTTTCCTTCATGGATGGATATTCTGGATATAATCAGATCTGAATGGCCCCAAAAGACGAGGAATCTACAACCTTCAGAGCCCCTCAGGGTGTGTTTTGTTACCGGGTAATGCCCTTTGGCTTAAAGAATGCAGGTGCAACTTATCAGCATGCCATGCATCTTATCTTCAAACCCTTCTTAGGGAAGTTTGTTGAATGCTATGTAGACGATTTGGTAGTTAAATCCAAACAACTTTCTAATCACTTCGCTGATTTGGAAGTCATATTCTGCAAGCTTCGACAACATAATTTGAAGATGAACCCCTTAAATGTGCTTTTGGAGTAACCTCAGGAAAATTTCTCGGCTTTGTTGTACGCCATCGTGGTATTGAAGTCGATCCTGAGAAGACCAAGTCAATCCTTGGGATGTCACCTCCTCAAAATTTGAAATAATTAAGAGGACTTCAAGGACACTTAGCCTATTTTCGGCGTTTCATCGCCAATTTAGCAGGTAAAAGTTTACCCTTCACCAAATTGATGAATAAGGGAGTTACTTACCAGTGGACTGAAGAATGTTAAGAATCATTCGATATTCTCAAGAAATACCTCTTGAGTCCATCGGTACTCATGCCACCTGTTGAAGGAAGACCACTTAGCCTCTATGTGACAGCTCTATAGTTATCATTTGGTACCTTTATTGCTCAAAAGAATGATGTTGGGAATGAAAATAGCCTCTACTATCTCAGTCGAACCATGCTTGAAGAAAAAACCCAGTATTCAAGTATTGAGAAGTGCTTCTTGGCATTAATCTTTGCAGTTCAAGAGTTGAGACACTACCTGCAACATCACGAGGTCCAATTGGTATCTCGCAATAACCCACTCAAATTTATCCTACATCATCCAATGCTTACAGGACGTCTGGAAAGGTGGGCAGTTATTTTGCAGCCATTCAACATTCAGTATGTGTCTCAAAAGGCGATAAAGGGACAAGCTCTGGATAATTTCCTAGCTGAACACCCTTTAGTGGAAGACACATCTTCAGATATTGAACCCCCTGATGAGGAAGTCTTCTCTATTCAAGAAAGTCCTCGGGCATGGGAAATGTATTTTGATGGTGCTTCCAGAAGTTCAACAGGGACGAAAATGGAAAATCCTGAATTCAACAAAGTTGGCATAGGAATTGTGCTCATTTCTCCAGAAAAGGAACTGTTACCTTATTACTTCCTATTGTGGGAAGGTGGTACCAATAATGAAGCAGAATACCAAGCTCTCATCGTAGGTTTGGAATTAGCACTTCAAGCACAAGTGAATCCCTTAAAGGTGAAAGGTTATTCAGACCTGGTAATCAAACAAGTCAATGGGGATTATGCCAACAAAAAAGAAGAACTAATCCCTTTGTATGATTACGTCAGAGAGTTAATGGCGGAATTCCATTTGGAACCGACATTTTCTTATGTCCCAGGATCACAAAATGCTCATGCTGATGCATTGGCTAATATAGCCACAGCTCTGGAAGATCCAAATCGGGACGAGACAACCATCAGTATTGCCCGCCGTCGTACAATTTCACCTTATGTTCGAATCAGGATAGAGGAAATTAATGAAATTTGTCCCATTCCTGAACCGTATGGTCATATTACAGGATGGATGTCACCTATCAGGGAATACCATCAAAATGGAACACTTCCACCTGATAGAGCTGAGAAAGAACAAATCCGGCAACGTGTGGTTAATATTACTCTTTATGATAGCCCAGGTCACCTAGAGAAAATTCTATACAAATGTGGTTTTGATGGAGTTCTCTTCAGATTCATAGATGGTGAAGAGACAATGTCTATCATAAAAGAAGTGCATGTAGGAATCTGTGGTGCCCACCAGTATGGATATAGACTGCCTGATCATGTTCGAAGGCTTGGATACTTTTGGCCTTCAATGATACGAGATTGTGTCGATTTCACAAAGAAGTGTCATTCATGCCAAGTACATTCCAACTTCATTCATCATCCTCCAGAGTTGCTTCATACAGCTAAATACTCATGGCCATTTTCCACATGGGGAATGGATGTGGTGGGACCTTACCCTTCGGCTACGGCTAAGCAGTTTAAGTATATTCTTACTGCTACTAACTTCTTTTCCAAATGGGCAGAGGCAATACCTCTCATGGAAGTCAGTTCTAAATGCATTGTTAGCTTCATCAAATCTAACATCATTACCATATTTTGTGTCCCTCATACCATATTGATTGACAATTGCACCAATTTATGTTCATCTATGATGAAGAAGTTGTATCAAGAATGCAACATCAAATCCAACCATTCATCTCGGTATCATGCAGCGGCCAAAGACCAGATAGAAGCCTTTATCAAGACTCTTTCAAATATACTACAAAAGATGGTGGATAAAGATAAGAGTTCATGGCCTGATAAACTCTTTCATGATTTATGGGCTTATCAGACTACCACCCACACTGCAACTCGGTCAACTCCATATTCATTGGTATATGGAACGGAAGTCGTCTTGCCCATTGAAGTTCAACTACCCTCGCTCAGAGTTTCCATTTGTGATCAATCATCTACAGATGAACAATCATAGGGTCTACTCCAATGGAGCTTATTCATTAATCTCAATGGATGGAGAACTCATCACTACTCCAACCAATGCCAGATTTTTGAAGAAGTATTTTGTATAAACTGCAAAGTCCATATTTTGTCCCCGCAACATGACACTAAACTGTGCGTCACTAGTTCATCCTTGTTATATGATGTTAAACTATACAACAACGGTCCATACATATGACCTTAAACTATTTTTACTTTCATCCCACACGACGTTAAACTGTGAAAAGTTCCCTAAATGGTCCAGTATGACCTTAAACTGCAACTAAGTCTGTATTTTGTCCCCGTAACATGACACTAAACTGTGTGGCACCAGTTCGTCCTTGCTATATGATGTTAAACTATACAGCAACGGTCCATACATATGACCTTAAACTATTTTTACTTTCATCCCACACGACGTTAAACTGTGAAAAAGTTCCTTAAATGGTCCAGTATGACATTAAACTGCAACTAAGTCCGTATTTTGTCCCCGCAACATGACACTAAACTATGAAGCACCAGTTCGTCCTTGCTATATGATGTTAAACTATACAGCAACGGTCCATACATATGACCTTAAACTATTTGTACATTCATCCCACGCGACGTTAAACTGTGAAAAAGTTCCCTAAATGGTCCAGTATGACCTTAAACTGCAACTAAGTCTGTATTTTGTCCCTGCAACATGACACTAAAACTGTGCGGCACCAGTTCGTCCTTGCTATATGACGTTAAACTATACAGCAACGGTCCATACATATGACCTTAAACTATTTGTACTTTCGTCCCACACGACGTTAAACTATGAAAAAGTTCCCTAAATGGTCCAGTATGACCATAAACTGCAACTAGGTCCTGTATGACCTTAAACTGCATCATCAACGGTCCATGCATATGACCCTAAACTATTTGAAAGTCCCTTATGTCCAGCAAGACGTTAAACTGTGACGTCCTAACTACATGATTCTAAACTGTATAAAAGTCCCTTACGTCCAGAAAGACGTTAAACTACATAATCATCAAAGATCCTGTATGACCTTAAACTACACCACCGTCCAGCATGACATTAAACTGCACCATCCATGGTCCATGCATATGACCTTAAACTATTTGCACTTTTGTACAAAATGACGCTAAACTGTATCTTCCCTTTTTCGTCCAACATGATGTTAAACTGTGGAAAAAATCCCCAATGCATCCAACATGAAGTTAAAATGGTTCACTCTTTTGTTCTCACTGCATGACATTAAACTGCACAGTCCCCCCTTTCATCCAACATGATGTTAAACTCTATTGTTCCCATCGTCTTAACTATATGATGCTAAACTGTATAGAAAGTTCATTATACGTCCTACATGACATTAAACTGTATTTTGTCCCTGCTACATGACACTAAACTGTGCAGCACCAATAGTCCTAACTGCAAGACTTTAAACTGCATAGTCCCTTTATATGTCCTACATGACATTAAACTATGCATCATTAATGTTGTTGTTACCTCTTGTTTCTCACACCGAGTATGACTCACGTGAGCTTAGAGAAAACTTCAACCATAACACTCTCTCTGGGCCGCTAACCATGTGTAAGTCCTAACATCATTGTTTTAGGTAATTTTTTCCCAAGAACAACTTGATCATTAATTCATTCTTTAATTGAACTACACAAACTTTGATCCTTGCCTTCTAGGCTGGGTATGTAGGAAACCTCCCAAGGTTCAAGCCCAAAACCAATCACATCACATTGGTTCATCTCCATATCATACGATGTTGATTCGTGAAACCGCCCCTAGAATCAATATCTTTACATTGGTTCACTTTCGTCCTTGTTATACGACGTTAAACTATACAACACTTTTTTCCAGTATGACAATAAAATAAAATATTCTTTGACACCCTCACCTGGGAGGGAACCATTATTTACATTGATTTTTCAATCATGTTTCATTTCAAAGACTACGTGCATACATGTCAATGCCCAAACCTTTTATCTTGGGTTAAACCATCATTGTATTAAAGTCCCATTTCACCCTTCACATGTACGAACCAAATTTGTACAAAGGGTATTTCTAGAACTATGTGGGCTTGATTCCCATCCTTATGGGATACGTAGGAACGTTTGAGTGTCCCTCAAATCCAGTCCCAAGTCTTTGGGCCTAACCCCAAATTCCACTTTCAGTCCCTTGGCTGAAAATTCCCTATGAAAACACACACTGTGTATTTATTACAATGGTCGATTATCTATAACCCTAAACTAAGATCTATAATCCTTTTGTCCCACACAACGTTAAACTGTAGTTTAAGAAAGACGTATCGCTTGATTCGCATCCTTATGGGATACGTAGTGAAGTCCAACATTTCAATTCAGGACCCAGCCACAACATGATTATGGTTAACATTGATCTATGTACCTCTGTACACATTTAACAATACCCTTCTTTATGTGTTATAATCATAACCTTAAATATTTTCAGATCCTCATAACCCTTTTCATGACTTCTATTCACAAAAATTTAAAACTTCTTAGAGTTCTTTTGTCTGACTATGCAGCACGTTCCAATAGGCGACCTTGCATAAACAGTCTACATAACAGACTTGTCAGCCAAAAGATACTATTATTTGACTATGCAGCCAATGCCCTTAGGTGGCCCTGCATAATTCAACCCCCTAATGGGTTTGTCATATAGTGGTAACTTCATTCTTGGGAAGAATGCATCTTTTGTCATTATTTGTCTTAAATGACAGTATGTAGGGATCCGCAAAAATATACATCCTTAACATATTTGTCCCATATCCTTTTTCATGATCTGAAAGTATTCAAGTCTATGGTTTATATTCTTTTTCCCTATGTTTGGGCACACCTTTGTAGGAGTGATATTCATCCAGTTCTTCGATAATTTTGTTTGGAAATATTTTCTCCATATTCAAGTACCTCTTTCCATACAGCAAAATCAATACATTGGAAGATTTGAATCTCCATAAACATTCACTGGGTTTTAGCACTAGGAAAGTAAATTTATGAGAGTTCTGTTGCCTGACTATGCAGCACGTGCCCATAGGTGGCCTTGCATAAACAATCTATATAAAAGACTTGTTAGCCAAAAGATATTATTTTATTTAACTATGCAGCAAATGCCCTTAGGTGGCCCTGCATAATTCAACCCCATAACGGGTTTGTTAAATAATGGTAACTTCATTCTTGGAAACTACTTCTTCTAATTCCTTTTAGCTCTCTTTCATATAATTCCTCAGATTCAAATATTATTAAGTCATAGCTTACATATTTTCCCTCATACTTGAGTATGATACTTTGTTTTCAGATGAGTTTTCAAGGAATTGAGTCAATTCTAATCCATTTCGATCAAATCTATTTCGACCTTAAACATTAGCCTTTGTATGTCTGACATGCATGACTTTAAACTGCCAGATTTCTTGTTTTTTTATTTTTCACCTCAGAGTCAAATCCTCTTTTCTCTCTGGATCCAACTCTGAGGGGGGACTTTTGTTGATGCTCCATTCCATCACAGAGTCTAACATCTGAAAAAGGGAAATACCTTAGTCCAAAGTGATTCATCCTTTGAAGAAACATAAAAAATCGACAAAGGGGTGAACAAGGAGAACATTTCCCATAGGTCGCGCAAGTTCCCTCATTGTCGCGCAAGTACACTTGAGCGCCGCCTAGTGGTCATGAAATTATACTTGCGCGCTGCCTCATGGTCACGTAAGTGACTTGCGTGACCTATGTGGTAACCGCCCGGGGTCTTCTCCTACCTATAAATAGACCCTGTGGGCCCCCCATTTCGGGAGGATTTTTTCCAGAAACTCATATTTGAGCTCCCGGCACCCTAGTCTCTTCTCAAAGCTTCTGAAACACATCTAAGGTAATTTCTTAACTAGAACGGAAGATCTAAAGAGGGGGAGGAAGGCCTCAGTGTTGAAACTCATCAACACTTGCACGCCTGAGTGGCCATCCCTTAAGGGAAAAGGGCCACACTTGCGCGCTGCCTTAATCCTTCAATAGATCTTGCGCACCCCTCTTCTGGAAGAACCTCAAGAGGATTCTAAAGGCGTTAATGAAGAGTCACTCAAGTATTACCCTACTAGTTAACCATCGCGCAAGTACATCATGTGTCGTGCAGGTGTATACCTGCGCTACCAAAACTTGCGCGCCCACGCAGTACCTGCACGCCTACCAGGACTTGTGCGCCCCTGCCATTTTGGGTGCCTTTCTTGCCAATTTCACCCCTCTTAATCCATTACACCTTTACTATTCAAGATTCAGTATTCAAGACACTCTTCAAAGCCATTTTATGGCATGATTTCTTGATTTGACTTCCTTATCTGAAAGGAATTTTGTGGAATATCTCTCAAAACCTAATGATTTACACATCTTTATGTCACTAAAGATTGAGATTTCATTCATTCAACCTCATCCTTTAATATGAGAGAATCCTTAACCTGGGTCTCCTTTTTAGGAATAATCCCCAGTCATAAGCCCTCTAATATGGGTTAGGAATAATCCCCAGTCATAAGTCCTCTAATATGGACATCCTCTTTAGGAGTAATCCCCAAGTCCCTTACTTTTTGGGCATCCTCTTAGGAATAAGCCCCAGATCACCTAACCTGGGCTTCCTTTTCAGGAGTAATCCCCATTCTTCAGCTTGGGCATCTTCCTTAGGAGTAAGCCCCAATTCTTAAAATTCCCAAATCTAGGCATCCTTCTTAGGAGTAAGCCCCAGTCTCCTAATTTGGGCATCCTCCTCAGGAGTAAGCCCCAAACCTTAATCCTTGACCTGGGCCTCATTTTCAGGAGTAATCCCGAGTCTTAATTTCTCTTAACCATTCCTAATTTACCTTTGATCTGTGATTCCTTTTTAGGAGTAAAACCCAATCATAAGTCTTCTCCTAATTTGGGCCTCCCTTTCAGGAGTAAGCCCCAAGTTAGAGTATTCAAAATCTCCATGAAGCTCATATACCTTTATGGACCCTATTCCGGGATTTCTTTCCTAAAGTAAATCATAACCTTCACTTATCTAGGCAGTCATACATACATAAGCCCCACATTATTTCTTATGATTTCATCTTTCATGGCACAATTGACTAATTTTTACCAATACCTCTTGTTTCTCACACCGAGAATGACTCACCTGAGCTTAGAGTGTAAAAGTAATTGTGACATCCTTCTTTGAGCCATCAATCATAAACATCATACTCCCTTACTCGAACTATGTGGGTTCTGATTCCTTTTCTAAACAAAGGATATGTAGGTATCCCGTCTACGGGTTCGATCCCAACTCTAAAATAATCAATGTCCTTCTGAATGACAATAAACATCAAGTCCCCCACTGAGTGACTTTAAAACCAGCATGGTCATCATAATGACCAAGAGACTTCTGTATAAATGTGTCGAAGGGTACCATTGACCAAGAATCTCTAACAAATACAGATGATTCTCTATCGATGAAGAACCTCGAATACATACAAAATATTCTATAAATTTCTTACATATTTAATCATTGATTGTTAGATCTGAAGGAAATCTCATTTTATACTTGGTAATGTAATAAGGATTCATGAACATAACTGAAATCTATAAAGAGAGTCCCGGAGTAGACAATAATTCCCCTCAATAAGGTGTGATGAGTCTGACCTCCCATCCTCTCGACCAATGCAAATTCCTAAGCCTCATCAGTCCACAAACTAATGAGCACATACCTTTGGAAAGTAGGTCCGAATGGATGTGGAATCATTGGATGTTTTCGGTTCTACGAACAAACTCGTTAGAAACCGATCGGAACGTTTGAACCTCTCATCAAGGCGGTCATCCCCGGATTCCGAGGGAAACAAACAATATATTAAAAAATTATAAGAAATATAAGAATGCGAAATCCTTTCTATTTAAATAATAATTATAGGATTTTAAAGTAACACATTTTTATATTAATCAAAATTGTTTTCTAAAGGTTTTATGATAACTCAAGACATTGACATTGAAGAAACCATTTTCAGCAATAGAGATGTTGAAATAAACTTGAATTCTAATTTAACTAGTATTTTTCCATTATTAACATATTTTGTAGTGAATATCAACACAATATTCAGAAATAAGAAATTTAGAAGAATTTATAATTGAAAAAACCAAAAGTTTTTGTGATATGAAAAGTATTGAGTATAATATGCATGTTATATGTATCCATTAATAGATAAAATAATTCATTGAAATCAAAACATAATAATTTTAATGAAATTATTCAGTGGTTGTACAAGAGGTTACTAGTTTTTCCTTAATTTTATAAGTGATAAATATCTATAACTTATGGAAAATAGATATTATTCATAGTATTTTTCCAGAGTTGGTTTAATACATATTTTAGAATAATTTTTTATATTTCGGTATAAATGGGATAAAATTAAAACCCAAATGAATGGGTATAATATCTATTGGGATTGATATATGGGGTCTCTTATACTAAGATGAAGTATATAATTTTATAAGGTACTTAAAAATATAAAATAGAATAATGCATGAAAGGATTATTACCAATGTCACATAGAATCGGTCTCTCCAGGTTATAGTATTTAAGACATGGGAGGTGATTGATAAATTAACTAGATTCCCCCACACATTGGGGATTAGACCTATCAAATATATCATGATATATACTAGGATCAATGTTACGTAACTATAGACAGTTTTCTATATATATCAAGACAATAATATCTATTTTTATTGAGAAATAGTTAAAACTATCCATAACTACATACAATGTACACAGAATATATTCTTTGTTTTTGGGGAAGATTGAGATTTGGGAATCAATGGTTATGTAAAACTAGACTTAAAAAAGTTGAATTTTATTTTAATTCTTATAGATATTAAAAATATTTGAAATAAAATATCAAAGTATCTAGTGGTAGAAAAATTTATAGGATTTAAATAACTCTAACCTTTAGATACAACTAATGAAGTAGTATAAATATAAAAATATTTTAATTTTCTAATCATTGTTCTATGAAAATGGAGAATTTTAATAATATATTTATCATGATAATATTTTAGTGGTGGTATAATACAAGGAGTTTTGTTTTATATATTGTAATAAATTGTTTAGAAATTTTTTCTCATATAGGATTTAATTAGTAGAGGGGATGTTATAGTGAGCATGATTTGACTAATAGGATAATATGATTGTCCTAATGAATAAATTTATTTTGTGAAGATTAAACAATTTTTAAATGGTGGAATATTTTCTCTAGCCAAAGATGGTGTTTTATTAAAATGGGTACCCATGACCGTACTCAAGGATTATTTTATATTAATATATCATACATGTAGTATATATGGTTTATTTATTAATTTCATGATAATAATGTTACATCTACATGTACTATATATTGTAGTGTCCTTAAGTTACATATATTGTTTAAATTTTATAACATTTACCATCTAGAATGATAACATAATCATACATTGATAAAAAAACATAATAATATGTTGTATAGTTTAGATATTTCAATCTGATGGGACCAAAATTATTTCTAACTATTAGTAGTTAGTGGATTACTTTAATTGAGAATTTCTCTCACAAAGTTCTCACATAGTGATATCAGATATAGAATATCATGAGGAATGACCCACTAATAAAAAGAAAATATTTTTTTGGTATCATTGGATGTTCTTGTCTATGAACCTGGGCATTGATCTATTGAATAAAAATAATTATTAATGTGTTCCAATGATAAGATAATTTGATATATAATTAAAAACATAATAGTAAATATTTTTTGTGAGGTATTTTTTACTAAGTGACCCGTTACTAGTAGGAAATTGACTATATTATCAAAATCAAAATTTCCCACATCCAAATATAGGATATATATATATTCCATTTGAATTGTATGGTAGGGATTAGGTAAAATTTATGTCCATGATATTAGAAGGAATGTCCATCACATACATTCAAACAAATATAAATATAATATTAAAAGATAGTAAAACAAAGTATAATCCTTTTTTATGAGTGGTCATTACAAAAAAATGAATTATATCAAACATCTACTATTTTTAGAAGCTTGTAGTTGTTATAAACTATCCTTATATGTTTGGGGTAAATGATTTATTTCAATGTACCACTCTTGGGATATGAGTTGGACATACAATTGTCAAGGTAAGATCCTACAGGTTTACACAAAAATTTGTATCTAATTGTTCTACTTATTAAAAAAAATTGATTTTAGGTTACAGTAGCTACCACCATTTTAGTGTGTTGGTGAATGGTTGATTTTGAATGACGATAAATAGATAAATTAATATATTCAATTATAATTTTTTTTGTTTTTATAATAAAATAAATTGATTTCTTTTCATTGCAATATCAAATAATTTAATTTGAAAATAAGAGGAAAAATTTTAATGAGTATTTAATGTTTGGGGTCAATTAGATACATTCAAGAGGAAAAAATATGAATTAGTTATTCATATTTTATAACATGATATATTATATTGTTAAAAGTGATTAATAATATTTAAAATATACATAAAAATTTTAAATAGGTTATAAGTGGAATTTTTAGTCAGTTATATTGTATATGATTATAAAGGGACATCATTAAGATATATAAAACATAAAATATAACTGTATAAAAATATAATATGTCAATATTAGGGTGATAATACTTTTTAAAAAAATCATCTCCATTTTTTCTAATTCGATCAATTTATAGAAATAAATGATAAAAAGTAACACATATGATTTGATCCCTTTTTCATGGATCATGTTCAAAGTGTTCTAGGGATTGTATGAGCAATGAAAAGTAATGGCTTCCTTTATGATAGTATACAAATGTAATATATTGGTAATATAGGGTTATTTAGATCATGTGTTTACATCATTTAGAGATTTTATATTGAAACCTTTAGGTTATTTTGATCCATCAATGACTGGAGAATGTCATGATAACAATAAATGGCCTGATACCCTTTCATTTAATGTCTCGAAACGTAATTCAATTGTATGTGATCCTTGATAGGAATAGGGTACATGTTTCATAGATATTATTCTTTGATATATATCATATTAGTATTTTTTTTTAAAAATATAACCTTTTATTTCTTTCACCATTACTAGGATCCTTCAATAGATAGTTTTTAATATTTTAATTAATATTAAGTAATTGTTTGGGTAGGGGTTAATATTCATTAAAAATAAACTTATATTGGTCTATAGATATAAATCATAATCATTATTTTCATAGCTATATTAAATAATGTTGAGAGGATATATATGATTAGGGAGTATGTGTTAATATTGATTTTAATTTTAGGTGTGTAAGGTAAATATTTCATTCATATTCTATTTATGCATTTATATAAAATAAAAATAATAAAATTACGTTGGATAGAGTTTTTTGATCAGTATATAAAAAAAATTAAAGTTAAAATTATTATCTAATTCAAAATAATAATGGTAAATCCACTATCAAAGAATTATATTTCGTTGAAATAAATATAAAAATTAAATTACAAGATTGATTTTTTTTCTTGAAAAGTTATGATATGAGAAGACTCTTCAATTTGATTATTGTAAAGTCACAAATAATATTTAATTATTTATATTTTATTATATATAATATATGGACATAATTATGGTGGGTTTTCTTTGTGATGATGTGTGGGTCTATTTTTTGGAAAAGGAAAAATGTGGATATGGAGTATTTTAGTTGTTCAAATATACATGCATTTTTAGAAATTATTTTAATTAAATAATGCATGATTTTTTAAAAAAATCATATATTATTATGTATATATGATATTTTTTTTTAAAAAAGAAACATTAATATTTTTTGGTGATGTTTAGATGTTTTTTGAAAATCATAATACAAACCACTTTTTGGTGGTTTGGTTATGGTTTCGTAGAGGGAATTATGAGGGGAGGTAAAGAATTTATGCTAAAAATAATTATATAGAACATGAATGTTAATAGAATATACTCAAAGGTTACAAAACATAACCAATTAAGGTTAAATACATTTAAATATGAAACATAAATTCATTGATAATTCTTTCAATGGGTGATAAAATATTTCAGAATCAAATCATTTATAAGAGTGTTTTGTTAATCATTTTGATCAATTGATGGATTCGAGGAAAGAAGAACTATCATTTTATGTTTTTATTTAAAATGAAAAATGGTGTGGAATTTTTTTTATGTTTGGGAATTTTATGTTTAGAATTTATGGTTCCATGAGTCTATGATGATGATTAAACTATCAATACACTAGGTATTTCAATTATTAATTTCATATATATTTTATATGATCGTAATAAAGTTAAATAAAAGTATTTAAATTGTAATTTATATTAAATATAATGTTTTTTTATTAATTTCATGTGAAGATGATGAATATTTAAATTCTAAAATAAATGGTTTCATTAAAATTTCAAAAAGAGTAATAGTTATAAATTTGAGAAGAAGACATAGGAATTTTCTTTTTAATGGTAGAAATATCTCTATTTAATTTTATATATATTTAGATACTTGGGAGAGGATATGAAATATCTTAAGAATATGAAAATAAATTTTGAATTGATCTATGATATCTTGAAGATATGAAAACTATGGTCATTTTTATTATGACCACAACATGGTTTGTTCCATGTATCAGAATTTTATAAATAATAGTCCTTAGAAAATTTGAAAAATTAGAGGAAATAAAGGATATTTCATTTATGAATTGAAGACTATTTGAACAATTTTATTTTTATATATTTAAACCTAATAATGAAATTTAAATCAAAGGATTTTCCTCTACATGTTTAGTGACTTATACTCTTTTATCATGTGAAATCATCAAATCATACATGGCCAGTTTCTATTGGTTTAGTGATGTGAATGAAGGGTGTCTATTTTTTTTAAAAATATATTTTAATTTTTTTATAAATTTTTCTTTAATATTTTTAAAATCCTTTTTATTTTATCTTAAATATTGTAAATAAGTTTGATAAACACAATATAACATGAAATCTAGAGGATCTCAATTTATTCATTTATATTAAATGGATATGGATAATATATTTTTAGATATATTTTTAAATCACCATATTATTGGATTAATTTGTCAAATATACCATGGGATTTATTGGTTCAATGATTATAGAATAAATTGTAGAAAATATAATTTATTTGGATCGGCTTCCATTGAAAATTATACTTTATTTAAACCATATCAACTATATTAATTTCAATATCCTATATTTATATCCATAAAAATTATATTCTATATAATATTTTAGTTTTGTTTTAATAATGTTTATAGTTATTTATAGAAAAAATCTCTTACAATTCAGTGTTACAATTTTTGAATCAGTTTTCTAATTTTGGGATCACACTTCTTTATGGGTGTTACTCTATATTAACCACTTAATTTATAATTTTTATTAATATAGAAACATATTATTAATAATTTACAAATATATATAAATTAGAATAAAGAACTAAATTAATATTTCAATTAAATAATTATATTTTTAAATTTATTTATAAAACAATTAATTTATTAAGCTCAAATAAAAAATATGTTTCACTAAAATAAAATAATTTTAAAAAATAAAATCAGTGAGTTAATAATTATTATTTGTTCCATGTTCAGGTTTCAAAATGATAATAGTAATAATTATACCGAATAAAATTAGGAAATAATATTTTATTTTACTCTTACATCACTCTTAAATTCCAATTAATTATAAATTTGACCAAACATAATCATGTTACGTAATTTTGAGTACCAATTTAATGGGTTTACAATGTATTAATAATATTTTTATTATATTTGTATTCTATCCAAGAAACAAAATCCACATGAAATATATTATATGTTCACATTAAGAAAGAATAATTTTTTCTTGAATTGTAATATCAACTCGACTGTGATTTTGGTAGATTTATGGATACACATTCAATATCTAAATGATTTAACCCTCCAACATTAAGATCAATAGATTTATCATCCATTGTTTCATTTTTATCCTGATTATTTTTATATTCCACCTCAATTTGGTGATAGTTCAGTAAATTCATAAGTTAAATATATTAATTCTTCTATTTGGATTTATGCTTAATAATTTTCTAAAATTGAAATTTTTTAGCTATGATGGATAAGTTGGACCAGTGATTCAACTACCATATAGTTTAATAAGTAAACATTTTCTATTCAAATTTTGGATAAAGAAATCATAATTAAATCTTAAAAATATTTACTCGATACTTATATTAAGACATTATACATGGATAAACATATCTCACTATTATGTTTAGGTATCCAAATAAGCTAAAAATAACACGCATGAGTTTATTTAATATTATAAAAAATACTAACACATACAATGCATCCTCCAAAAAATTGATGTTATGATTTTTTTTTGTGTGATAAAATTGAAAACTTAAAAAATTTATGTTTATTAGTATTTTTAAACATATTATAGTAGAAAATATGAATTTTTATAGTTATTATGTACAATCTCTAAAAGTTAATTCCACTAAGAAGAAGATTTTAAAGATAAATTTTATCTATAAAGAACAGGAATAGTTTTAAAATGATAATGACATATCCTAATGTTTTACATGTCTTGATTCACCATAATTTGTTCCTAATAACATATTAAATGTGGTTTGAGATACTAAAGTTTTCAAGTTCTAGGATTTATCATAGAGAGAGTGTGAATCATTGAATGTTTTTATAACACCACATGATTTTATGAGATGTATTCTTTTTATTTTCATTCATATATTCTATTGTACACTACACCAGGATTATCTTGCGCTATACACAACACCGTATTAACTTCCAGTATACGCAACATTATTCTTGGATTGCGTTACACACAATTTCATGTTCGTTTGATAGTAGTTATTATACACAACATTGAGTGTGTATATATATATATTCAATGTATAAATGAAATATGGTTTGATTATGTTATATGCAACAACAAAGGAGTCTTACCTTACACGCAACCCTAACTTGGCTTGCATTACATGTAATCACGATCGTCCTCGATAGTGTGTGTTGTATGCAATACCGGGTTTCACTAAACAACGACATATGGTTATAATATTATGAACTAGTAATTATTAATAGTATTAACTACATTTTTAATTTTATAACATTATCATTCACCTTTCACATTTTCTAGAATATGGTATGAGAACAAAATAATTTTTTCGGGTCAAATAAGTATTTTTCAGAAAATGTCGTTTTGTCGCCATTTAATGGAGAACCCATTTTGAATATAATTTTTTTCAAGTTTATAAGTTCAATTTTACAAAATAAAAATCTTCTTTTGGATCAGGATATAAATATTTACATTTTATAAAGTTTTGATATTTTTCTTACAACGTTCTTTTTTTGATGAATAGTAAAAACATGCTAAATTTTACATAAAAACAAATTTTTTCATCGAGATAATTTGTATAGTTAAATTATAATAGTAAATTTTTTTAAAGTAAAAATAGAATATATTTTCACCATTTAATATAATGTATGTCATTAGAATTGATTTTACATTGAATTCATAGGTAAAATAATTTCAATCTTTTGTAATGTATTAACTTTTAAAACTCATCTTCTTAATAATAGGATTAATTTTAAATTAATTTATGAAACTTTTGTAATTTGAATCTGGAAAAATGGATTCCATATTTGGAATTAGTAGGTCCAAATTATGTTAATAGAATACTTTTTATTTTTGGCAACTTTGAATAGTAACTACGGTAAATTTTATTTACCATAGTTAAAGGTAAATCGGGTAATTAAGGGTAAATATAATATTATAAAATTACCCTAACACTTGTATTAATATAATTGGATGATTGTATTTCGTCCTAAGTCACATTTGGGTTGAAATAGAATCCATTGGAACCCTCTTGGATGTGATTAAGTCTTTAATTTATTTTATTTTAAAGAAAGTGAAAAATGTCTCACTCAAACTTTAATAAATAGATTATTTTTAATATAAGAATATACAGAATATAAATTCGATTATAAATACTCATTTAAAAGACGAAATTTTTTTGCTTTATCATGGTAATTTATTTGTAATTTTTAATAAATATTTATTTACTTTAATATCTTATACATTAATGATGTAGAAATTATTTATTTAGAGAAAAATTAATAATATAGTTTTTATTGAAATAACAATACCTATAAAAAGGACCATAAACTTGACCAAACATTATTGGTAGAGTCTATCTATACCCTAAGAATCCAAGGGTCTATTTGTGGACCATTTGGAGCATTATAAAACCGATTAAGACATTTATAATATTTTATTTTAAATTATGTCAAAGATGTCACCTTCATAATTTAATAAATATAACAATTTAAATGTTGTGATTTTAAGATGATAAATTAGATTAAAAATATTATTATTAAAGTTATTATATTTATATTCATCATAGAGTTTATGTTTAATTTTTATGCAACAAATAAGTATATTAAATAATTATACAAAAATGTTGTAGTAATTATTTTATTAAGAAATATACCAAATAAATGGTTTTAAATTTTTTAAAATAAATAATATATGAACAAATTAATGTAACTCATGAATTTTTATGATGAATATGAGATGTCAGGAATCTATTATATATTTTTTAGTGAACATATCTTCGGTGTGGTTTCTATTTAAATTCAAATAATGAATAGTGTCAAAATTGATACTATTGATATTTTATAAAAATAACATATTATTAAATTTTTTAAAAATCAGAAAAATATTTAAAAACTATAAATTGAAAATTATATAGTCGAAAAGGTTATAAAGTATCCAATTATGGTCAATTCACAACACATAAGTAAGTATTTATAACCATATAAAATTTGGAATATTATTACGAAAAATAAAATTAAATAGACTAAATAAGGAAAAATCAAAATGATATGGTTTAAAATAAATATAAAACATGTTTAAAGTTTATTGGTAGATGATATTACAACCATATCGCATCTAAAAATTGGATATGAGTCATTTTGGATGTTTTTAAGTGGGGTTTTAATTTATATTAAATTACAATTTTAGGTTTCCAAAGGTGCCCCTATCCTCCCTTATAAAAGGGCACCTCCTCCATCTCCTCTTCACAACACATTGAGCCTTCAAGCTAAGCCAAACCCTGCCCATTTCTCTTCTAAACTTACCTAGAAACATTCTGGAGGTTCTGGTCTTCTCAAAAGACCAACCCTAGTCCCTTAAGTGGAATCTTAAAGGAGGTGCGTCGAAGAAGAGGAGGTTCAGATACATACGAAGCATATCAGACATAAGGCAAGGGATAACTTTTCCAATCTCATTTTTATCCGAGATTGTTTATTCATAATTATTTATTTGGGTTATATTTATCATCCATGTCCCTATTTTCTAAAAATGGTTTCATGTATGTTTAAAGTCCTTTTCACCCATTTTTGACTTTTACTACATGGTATGTAAGGAATATTTCTTTTGATTACCATACGAGGTACTTTTTGACTTTTCTATAAAAAGTATGAGAAAAATGTTTTTTTAACTTATACGACATGAACATATTTTTACAGTTTCATAATGCATAATCTTCATGAAGCTTCCTCTACAAGATTTCATGACTATTTTCAAAAAAATCCTTTTCTTTTAAAATTTCATGGCATTTCGTGAAAATAAAATGATTTTGAAAAAGAAAGGATATTTTCCTCAAGAATTCATTTCAAGTATTTTATCAAAAACATTTTCCATCTGAGATGAAATTATTTCATATGTGTATGTTTCAAGTATAATGTCTCTATTATTTACATGGTTTCACTTTTCTTATGATGAAATGATATCCATTTATTATATATGGATTATATTATGATGGGATGATGTTTATGAAACCCATTCTATTCTTTGGGTTATGATGAATGATTTATGTTTATGTTTTGTCACACGTAAGAATGATTTCATTATGAGATTGGTGGTACCTATATCTCCCTCCAATTCATTTGGTAATGATTTATATCTCATGAGATAGACATGGCTGGAACGGCAAGTTAATCGGGTTCAGTGATACATGACTTGAATGAGGAGTGAACTCGATTCAGTATGGGACTTTTTCCACTGAGATGGTCTTGGCAGTAATGTCGTGGCTACTATGGAAATCATATCATGTTCTTAATGGTTTTACACAATTACATGTTTTATTCCAATGATATTTTATCATAATTGATGTTCCATTATGATCTATGCCTTACGTACTGTCATGTTTTGTATCATTGCTCAAGAATTTGATGTTTAAACATTATGTTCATGTTTTTAAGTTCAAATGTGTATGGTTTATTTTATTTTCTCCATGCTTACCCTTACTGAAAATTTGATCTCACCCTTTATATGTTTTCTTTTCCCAAGGATATAAAGAATGGTTTTAGGTAAGAAAACTAAAGGGGAAAATCCTTATGGGAGATGTTGAAGATCTTTCACCATGATTAGAAGATTGTGTTCTGTGTTTCCAAAGACACTAAACTATTATTGTCCTTGAGTGTTGGTTTTTGTTATGTATTAAGTATTTCTCAAAAGTAATTTAATGTCCATGTACGTCAAGATTTGGTTCTCTACAGTTGGTATAAGGGGAAAGGTTTAGTCAACCTTTGGAAACTAGGATGGGAAAACATTAGTGAAATCCCTAGAGATATTTATAAGGTATGTCTAGGGATGTCCCTAAGGATAAGTATAAGTATAGGTTATATTCCTATAATTACGGAAACAATATTATGATTTAACCTAAGATATTAGATATTGAAGGTACTCCCCCTTGATTATGATTTTTTCCCCTCACACTATTATTTTTGGGTTTTAGAAAATGGCTAGAAACAAGAAGATTCACAATAATGGAGGATATGATCAACAGTGGAATGATATTCTTCATGAACAACCAAATGAAATTGGATATGGAAGTACACATATCGTTATTATGCCTAATTATAAATCTCATAATATGATCAATAAACCCAACTTTGGTAAGTTTACCGACTCAGCTAATAAGAGAAAGTTAGAGTTTCATGATGATCATAGAAGAAAGAAAGTTCAATTTCCCTCATGTAAATCTTCTGTGAAGAGGCATCAGGGAGAATGTTTCAAAGGAACTGGAAGATGCTTTAGGTCTGGAAAAGAAGGACACAATGCCAGTAATTATAAAGGAAAAGGTTCATTTAACACCATGAACAAGGACAATGGTATTGCTAAGAATTCAACAACGGTTAAATGTTTTAAATGTGGAGTGTATGGGTATTATGAAAACCAATGCCATAAGAGAAAATATCATGAAGAGAATCAGCATGGTCATATGGGTAGTATTTACGTGGATGATGATGAAGAGACTAAAAATGAAATATGAGATAAAGGAAATGATGAACCTCTGTTAGTGGATTAAGAAGGTAGTGGAATGATTGTATGTTTATCAAGAATAATGTATGATACTATGGAATAGAGAAAAATAGAAGGATTGTTACACTGTTGTCTTTCCTTGAGTTTTTGAAAGTATATGATGAATGGTACTGGTAACCATGATATTTTATTAAAATATTTTTGGAAGGTAGATGATATGTGCATAATGAAAGGATAATGAGATAATGAGATGTTTGATAGTATTAATGAGCTCATGAATGGTATAAGGACAATGTGATATAATGGTTTGAGTATACAGAATTTTGGGATTTTGGTATGTGGAAAGAGTTAACTTTTGACAACATTCATGTTTTCACTGAGGTTCAATGGGTACTCATGTTTCAAGAGAATACATGATTAAGGAATTAACATGTTTGTATTGTGACCAAAAAGATATATAAATCTTATGACATACGGGAGATAAATGATTAGATTTAATTCTTGGTAGATGAACTTTCTAGAAATCATTTTATTTATACTATGATACTGGACAAAAGTATTTGGTATGAACATAAAGATTGGAATAGATTAAGTTAGACATCAGATAGTATTTTTTAAGGCTAGAACTTTTGGTTATGTTATAATAGTATAGTTTTAGAAAAAAGTCAACCCCTAGGATGGGTGGAAACCTGTTGGGTCGGACAAGGTTGCAGGAATCAAACCCACAACCGAAGTGCGACAAGCCTTTATCCCCTACCACTGGCCTACAGGAAGTTCCTGGTTAGGAGAAACTAGTTTTATTTTATTAAGCGGTATGATAGATGATGTATAAGTCCATTTTTGGAATCATATACGATTAACTTCACCATAGATGGGCTTGTGTATATTTGATAACTTTTTCTATCCTTTTGTTTAAGACAGATGGAATAAACCATAATTCTATCACTTGATCTTCTAACACTTCACGAATGATAAATTCAACTTCATTTATTTAAGAGATGAAGTGGAAATTGCTCAAGGCACAAACAACGGTGAGATTATACCAAAATAAAGTAATTATTTCTTCGAATTCAAATTCTTCAACTTTAGGGAAATGATATTGAAAACCAAAAATGTTTTCCCAGTGTCCTCATATATGATGAATCAGATTGTACCTTAAATCATCACAACTTTATGGCTTTGTGATTGTTGGCTTTATCATAGCCCTGTACTCTACCACTCTCCATCAGAACTTGATGGTTAGATTTCTCTTCCATGTCTATATTTTCACCTATGTTATCCTATGTAAAAACCTAGTGATTAGTTAATTAGGGTAACAATTATATTTCATACTTTAGTTTTTAAAGATAAGTTTTGGTATTGCTTCTTACGATGTGGGTTTCTATGAAAGAAACTTTCATGTAATGAACCATTTATAACCCTGATGAATTTCGAGGGTGAAATTAATTTTAAGGGGGTAGAATGTAACACCCCGAGATTTTATGAGATGTACTCTTTTTAATTTCATTTATATATTCTATTGTACGCTACACCAAGATTATCTTTCACTATACGTCGTACCGTATTAGCTTGCAGTATACGCAACACTATTCTATGATTGTATTACACGCAATTTCAAGTTCGTTTGATAGTATTTATTCTATGAAACATTTAGTGTATATATATATATATATATTAAAAATATAAACGAAATATGGTTGGATTCTGTCATACGCAACAACAACGGATTCTTTCACTACATGCAACCCTGACATGGCTTGCATTACATGTAATCGCGACCTTCCTCGATAGTGCGTGTTGTACGCAATACCGAGTTTTACTAAACAATGACATATGGTTATAATATTATGAACTATCCATTATGAATAGTATTAACTACATTTTTAATTTTATAACATTATCATTCATCTTACACATTTTCTAGAACATGGTATGAGAAAAAAATAATTTTTTCGGGTAAAATAATTATTTTTAAAAAAATACAGTTTTGTCGCTTTTTGATGGCGCACCCATTTTAAAAATAATATTTGACAAGTTTATAAGTGCAATTTTACAAAATAAAATTATTATTTTCAATTAGGATATAAAAATTTACATTGGATAAGGTTTTGATATTTTTCTGACAACATTCTTATTTTGATGAATAGTAATAACACGATAAATTTTACTTAAAACAACTTTTTTCGTCGAGATAATATGTATGGTTAAATTATAATAGTAAAATGTTTTAAATTAAAAATTGAATATATTTTTACCATTAAATATAATTTATGTCATTAGAATTGATTTTACATTGAATTCATAGGTAAAATAATTTCAATCTTTTGTAATGTTTTAACTTTCAAAACATGTTTTCTTAACAACGAAATTAATTTTAAATTAATTTCTGCAACTTATGTGATTTGAATTTGGAGAAATGGATTCATATTTGGAATCATTAGGTCCAAATTATGTTAATATGCTATTTTTTATTTTTTGGCACTATGAATAGTAACTACGGTAAATTTTATTTACCATAGTTAAAGGTAAATCGGGTAATTAAGGGTAAATATAATATTATAAAATTACCCTAACACTTGTCTTAATATAATTGGATGATTATATTTTATCATAATACATATTTGGGTCGAAATAGAATCCATTGGAACCCACTTGGATGTGATTAAGACCTTTAATTTATTTTATTTTAAAGAAAGTGAAAAATGTCTCAATCAAACTGTAATAATTAGATTATTTTTAATATAAGGATATATAGAATGTAAATTATATTATAAATAATAAATTTAAAGATGAAATGTTTTTATTTATAATTGTAATTTATTTTTAATTTTTAAGAAATATTTAACTACCTTAATATCTTATACAATAATGATGGAGAAATTATTTATTTAGTGAAAAATCAAAAATATAGTTTTTATTGAAAAAACAATACCTATCAAAAGGACCATAAACTTGACCAAACATTATTGGTCGAGTATAGCTATAACCTAAACATCAAAGGGTCGATTTGTGGGCCAGTTGGAGCATTATAAAACTAATTAGGACATTTATAATATTTTATTTTAAATTATGTCCAAAATGTCACCTTCATAATTTAAGAAATATAACAATTTAAATGTTGTGATTTTAAGATGATAAATTCTATTAAAAATATTATTATGAAATATATTATATGCATATTTATCATAGGATTTTATTTTTAATTTTTATTCAACAAATAAGTATATTAAATAATTATACGAAAATGTTGTATTATTTATTTTATTAAGAGATATACCAAATAAATGGTTTTAAAAATATTAAAATAAATAATATATAAACAAATTAATGTGCCCCATGAATTTTTTAATGAATATTAAATGTTATGAATCAATTATATATTTTGGTTCGAACATATCTTTTTTTTGGTTTTTATTTAAATTCAAATAATGAATAGTGTCAAAAATGACACTATTGATATTTTATAAAAATAACATATTATTAAATTATTTAAAAATCACAAAAATATTTAAAAACTAAAAATTAAAAATTATATATTCGAAAAGGTTATAAATTATCTAATTATGGACAATTCAAAACACATAAGTAAGTATTTATAACCATTTAAAATTTTGAATATTATTACCACAAATAAAATTAAATGGATTAAATAAGGAAAAATAAAAATGATACGGTTTAAAATAAACACAAAACTGGTCTAAATTTTATTTGTTGATGAGCTTACCACCCTATCTCATCTAAGCTTCAGATATGAGTAATTTTGGATGTTTTTAAGTGGGGTTTGAATTTATATTAAATTAGTGTTTTTGAGGTTTCCAAAGGTGCCCCTCTCATCCCTTATAAAATGGAACATCCTCCCTCTCCTCATCACAACACTTTGAGCCTTCATGATTGGCCAAACCCTTCCCATTTCTATTTTACACTTCCCTAGAAACATTTTGGAGGTACTGGTCTTCTCAAAATACTAAATCTAGTCCCTTAAGAGGAAGCTTAAAGGAGGTTCATTGAAGAAGAGGAGGTTCGGATACATACTAAGCATACCTGACATAAGGTAAGGGATAATTTTTCCAATCTCATTTCTATCCGAGATTGTTTATTATTAAGTTTTTAATGGGGTTATATTTATCATCAATGTCCATGTTTTCTAAAAATGGTTTCATGTATGTTTAATGTCCTTTTTACCCATTTTTGACTTTTACTACATGGTATGTAAGGAATCTTTCTTTTGTTTACCATAGGAGGTACTTTTTGACTTTTCTGGAAAAAGTATGAGAAAAATGTTTTTTTAAATTATACGGCATGAACAGATTTTTACAGTTTCATAATTCCCAATTTTCATGAAGCTTCCTATACAATATTTCATGACTATTTACAACAAAATACATTCTTTTAAAATTTCATGGCACTTCGTGAAAAGAAAATGATTTTTAAAAAGAAATGATATTTTCTTCAAGAATTCATTTCAAGTATTTTATCAAAAACATTTTCCATATAAGATGAAATTATTTCATATGTGTATGTTTCATGTATAATTTCTCTATGATTTACATGGTTCCACTTTTCTTATGATGAAATTATATCCATTTGTTTTATATTGATTATGTTATGATAGGATGGTGTTTATGAAACCCATTCTATTCTTTGTGTTATGATGAATAATTTATTCTTATGTTGTGGCACATGTAAGAATGATTTCATTATGAGATGGTTGGGACCTATATCTTCCTCCAATGAAATGGGTAATGATTTATATCTCATGAGATAGACATTGCTGGAACGACAACTTAATATGGTTCAATGATACAGGACTGGAACGAGGAGTGAACTCGATTCAGTAAGAGACTTTGTCCACTAATATGGTATTGGAAGTAATTACTTGGCTATTATGGAAATTATATCATGTGCTTAATGGTTTTCCACAATTACATGTTTTATTCCCATGTTATTTTATCATTATTGATGTTCCATTATGATCTATGTCTTACGTAATTCCATGGTTTAAGTCATTGCTCAAGAATTTGATGTTTAAACATTATGTTCATGTTCTTAAGTTCAAATGTGTATGGTTTGTTTGATTTTCTCCATGCTTACCCTTACTGAGCATTTGAGGTCACCCTTTATATGTTTTCTTTTCCCCAGGATATAAAGAAATTTTTTAGGTAAAAAAACTAAAGGGGAAGATCTTTATGGGAGATGTTGAAAATCTTTCACCGTGATTAGAAGATTGTGTTCCATGTTTCCAAAGACACTAAACAATTATGGTCCTTGAGTGTTGGTTTTTGTTATGTATTACGTATTCTGTAAAAGTAATTTAATGTCCATGTACATCAAGCTTTGGGTCTCTACAGTATTATTTTATGATTTGATCGTTAAATGAACCTATGTTGTTGGTGAATGTATCGGTATTTTAATTCCTTAATGTATCACCCTTTATCATATATAACCAGAAAAAAGAAAAAAGGGAATGCAATACGTTTTACTAGGTTTCACCACAATGTGGGTATATATTCCTTTAAATATTTTGGTCATGTGTGATATACAAATTTCCATGAATAAACATGAGTGAGTAGAATACATACTATCTCTTGAAAATCCTAAAAATCGAGGAATATAGTGGAGGCATGTCTATTGAAAATACCATGTTGTATTTAGATTCGTTATTAATAATAGATCCCACTTGTATAGGATATTTCTTGAAAATTATAAGTAGTCTTCTGACTGGTTATTTATAATTTCTCTTCCTAGTTATTCAAAAAATCTTTTCGAATATCCCTTGAATAGGTCTTTTAATTCTTTTTCGTTTTTTGTACTGAAACACATCATCCTAATTCTTTATGAATCTTCACATTCAAATCCTATATAGGATTTGGGACGCATTACTTACTCACTTCTTCTAATAATATAATGATATCATATAATAGTACATTGTTTCTATTTCTCACTTCATTACAAGGCTCAAAAAAACAAAATCATCATTAGCTATTTATATTCATAATATTATTCTTTTACAAGTATATATCCTAAGGATCCATTTTCATCCTTCTTCCTTGAAAAAACGCATTATCTCTCCTAGATTGAAGAATATTTTTTCATTGGAACATATAAATTTTTTAGTAGTAACACTATTTACAAAGACACAAGATTTCAATAAATAATTATTATATATTTAACTGAACATTAAATAAATAGAAATATGATCCAAGATATATCTATAATGTTTTCAAGTCTTTGGAATCTATATACAAACAAAAATATTTATATACATTCTTCATCATTTTTCATATATTTCTCTTAAATTTGTACCCTTCTTGAAAAAGAAAACTTAAACTATTTTATCATAACTTGGGGATAGGAAGCATAAGAAGTGTGATCTGAGATGAAATATAAGTGTAAGAAATAGGGATATAAGTTGATGATAATAATAGATCATAATACAAGAATAATAGTATGAGGTCATGACCATAATATACAATGTTTATACCAAATATTTAAAATATCCTAAACAAGACTCATTTCATAAAACATATCATTTCAATATAAATAAATCATAAGAGTAATAAAACATCTTAAATTAATCATAAACCTTATGTTCATATCATAATCATGTCATAAAAGTGTGGGACTTTTATTGGTATAGAAATCATTTCATATATAATGGTTAACTATCAAGACCATCAAATCATAGTGGACCAGGAATCAACACATGTTTCCCACATCGTAGTGGATAATGAATAATCACATGTTTATCATAAAGGAGTATGCATCCCTACCAATATCACATAGTGGATCAAACACATCAACTTGATTCCCAAAATTTTTTCAGGATGTATAAAACATTAAAAAATTCATTATATGGGTATTTAATTCAACTACCACCAATCACATAGTAAAAAACATAACTTCTTGGACCACAAGATCATAGAAATTTCATTATATCATCATATCATAAGCCGTGAATAGAAATTGAGTTTCATAAATATTTCATAAATTAATCATCATCGAACCCATTCTAAATAAATAGGTTTATTAGTTCTCTGTTAAAATAATGATGAATGTTTTTGAGAAACACAATTTGCTTCCCTTAGAAAGATTATTACGAATTATCTATTCATGATTTTCACATCTTTCCTTTCCAATGAAATCTTTGACAAGAAATGGTGTTCCTTTGTAATGGAATGATGATTATTATAATTCATTCTAATTGATTACTTTTGACCTTACAACAGCACATATACTCACATTTATAGAGTTAGTAAAGGGTTTTATTGTCTATTGTGATGAATTGAGATATAGGTTGGTTAATGTTCTCATGAATCGAGATCATGTTTTTTCATATAGCTCACAAAAGTCACAAGTTCATGAGAATAACTTCCCAATGCATGATTTGGAATTTGTTATTGTATTTCATTCCATAAATACTTGGAATAATTACCTTTGTTTGTTATAAATTCATAATGTTTTGGAAACATTATAGGTTGTTACAAATTTTCTTACAAAGAGATATAATTATATAGAAACATTGATGGATGGAGTATATAAGGATGTTTAACTTCAAATTGATGGATAAAACAAGAAAATGAAATTTATTGGTTGATGCATTAATTTGGAAGTCATATAATTAGTTATTAAAAGACACTATATATGTGGAAGATAATGTTGGTTATATCTGATATACATCAGGACAATTTAGAGGAAGGGTTTGTTGTGGTGTTCCTTTCGTATAGTATTGTTCCTGATTTTGTTGAGTTGGTTAAATATTCAAAAACGTTTAATCCACACTGTCTATATATAAGTTAAAACTAACTAGTGTGGAGACCATTTAGGCGTGGAAACTAAGTGTGATATCACTTTTGTGTCTTAGATTTAATAGTGGTGCCTAAGACTAACTAAGAATAAATACATTCCACATACCACCATTCTACATAGGATGCTAATGATAGAATTTAAAAGATCTATAATGCACTGAGATCACATTTTTGGTGGGTTATCATGGAGAGGATAATAGAAGAGTTTATTTCAAGATTACTTAAATTCCAGTAGGCCTATGAATAACACCAATGGATAGCTATTGTGTTTCATTATTTACTATTTATAATGTGGAAATGAGAGAATATACCCATACATTTTTCACAATCCTGCCACGGATTGTTATGAAACATGATTCTATTAGGGTAATTGTGGATTGGCTCATGAATCAATCATACTTCGTCCTTATTTGTAAATATAATACGGTGGAAAACATGTACAAAATCTACATGAGAGAAATTATTAAGATTCATGGTGTTCCCATATTGATTTCTTCTGATGAGGACCCCATGCCAGCATATCATTCCAAAATGGATAGAAAAAATGAGAATATGTTTGAAACATTGGAAGGACTGATGAGAGATTGTGTGATTGATTTTGGAGGATCATGGGATGTTATTTTGTTTTTATTAGAGTTCTTATAAAAGAACAGTTAACAGGTCTCGATACATATGCCTCCATTTAAACAATTTTATGGTCATCTTTATCATTATCCATTTGTTGGGTTGAAACATGTGAGACTCCACTTATCAATCCTAGCCTAGTCAATAAAACAAATGAGAATATTCAAGTGATTAGAAAGATAATGGAAATGGAATGGAATCATAATAAATTATATGTGGATAATCATCAATGACTGTTATCGTTAGATATATTCGACCTTGTTTTTATGAGGATCTCTCTAAGTCTAGGGAAATAAAATCTTCATATGAAAGGAAAGTTGACTCCTTGGAGAAATAAATTTTTTGAGCAACATTATCATGTTGGTCATATTTCATATTGGTTGGCTTTACCACTAAGGTTCATTTTGGTTTATAATATGTTTCATGTATCTCAATTGAAAATGAACTAGCCTTATCCTAACCATTTAATTAAATGGGACCATGTTGATCATTAAATTGATTTTACATTGGTTCAAGTGCCATTAATTTTTTTTATAGGAAATAGAATCTCTTATATTAGAAAAGTGTCAATTTGAAAATGGTTTTATGGTATCATTTTCAGAATTAGAAAGAAAATGGGTGTTTGAAAAGGAAATGAATTAGAAATGGGCTGATCTCTTCCAAAGAAGCAACAATTTTCTATATTCCAATTATAAAAAGTATAATAGTGGGGAGAATGTAGAAACTATAGTTTGAGAAATGACTTTTTTATGCTTTTTTTTATGCTCATATTTTTTGGGTAAGACTCTCGAAGGGTTCTGAATTGTAATAGGAGGAATAAACTTGAGTCTTGCTACTAGTGCCTTTCATAAGAAATATTTATTTCATAAACATGTTTTTCAATGTAAATATTTTAGGTAAAATTTTGTAACAATTCTTTTATGACAGAAAAAATATTTTTCCAATATCCTTATGTCATAAGAATGATTTTGGTCATAAAATTAGTTTTTCCATAAAAATAAAATAAGGAGTTGGTTTGTTCAACGCAAGAGACCCATCGATGGATTCGGGATGTAAATCCCCAATTTACACCAGAAAATAGTTTTGTACAAGCTAGTATTAGTACTAACAATGGTTGTAATTCTTCTTATATAGATATTTATTCATCTTGACATCCAAGGAACCTGTGGTCATTTTTAAATACCTTTTGTGGTTAAAACTTCTTTATAATGGACATTCCATTGGGGAAATATATAATTTAATGATGGTGTCTTTTATTCCTTCTCGATTAATATTTTTTTCCATTCTGTATAATGAAACCATGGAATGGTATTGAAAAACATGGTTATATGTTTTTTTGTATAATTTATAACAATATAATCTTGAGAATTGATATAGGAATGGAAGAAAATGGGATATTTGTAGTTTAATAATAAATCCGTTATCCCATTCAATATACCTCAAGGTAGGTGGATTCTCTCTCACTAAATTGTCATATAAATGGAAGGTTTAGTTTCTTACATGAATTCTTATGGATTTTCTTTGGTATTTATGTGTGATTTTTAGGGAACCCATTTTTGTATGAGTAATCTAATTTTTAAATAATAATGGATAGACTTTGGAAAATTATATTTGAAAATTATTTTAAAATATTATTAAAAAAATTATAAAATGATTTTGATAATAGAAAATTATTTGATCAAATGTGTTTCAAGTAAGAATATTTTTTTAAAAAAAAATTCTCGAAAATTTCCATGAGTTGGTTGGCATGAGTTCATTACGAATTGAGAATGTTTGGGAAGATCAATTGATCATAGTTGGATGTATTATGGTCATGGAATACCATTTTTAATAATAAACCCAAAGTTTGAGTATTATGGGGGTATTGTGTAAATAGATATGTGTGTGTGCATGGTTGAACACAAGAATGATTTTTCCAAACAAGGGAAATGGTCATTCACTTCTTTATGGAATCCCGTTCCGTTTTTTAAATATGTAATTATATAAACTATTTAATATTTCCCAAATGTTTTATAAAAATTATGATAACTTGTTTAGTTATAGTTTCATGAGTTGAGAAGTATTTGGGGAAATATTACTGAGTTTATTCTCACCCACTTCTTGGGAACTATTGTGAGTTTTCAAATGTCATACATAGATATACATGTAATATAAAGGTATTATATTTCCCTTGTAGTGCATCATAATACCTTAGGTTTGGATGGTTTTGTTGGATCTAAGAGATTGTTTGGGTGGTATATGTAATAGCAACTTGATGTGTTTCAGTATTATTATCTTTTGGAATATTATATATTATTTGAATCCTCCTAGATTCCATGTTCCTCAGCTGGGTTTTATTATACTTCTCTATAAGTATCGTTGTAATAGACCTATCTGGAGCTTCCTTGTTGCTATTATACACTTTTTTGAGCCTGACCATTATGTTCAATACCTATCCACAAGGAATCCTCTCCTGGAATAATCCCCTCTAGAATAGATTCAGTAGCTTCTCATGGGTGGCTCTCCTCTCATGTATTTAATCAAGAATCATGATCAGTACGAGGTTTCAGTGCTCCTCCCGATCTTCTCCTATGCTATATCTTTATTTTAAGGATCAAGATCAACAGGTGTCATCCCACGACCTTGTCTTGATATGAATGTTTCATGCAGTTATTCTTGAGCATGGTCCATTTGTTTCTTCCCAGTATCTTAGAGTGTTGTGGTGTCTCAAAAATCCTCAGTCTTCAACTCCCAATATTCTAGTTTATTTCTCTCTACCATCAAGAGTAATTCTCAAAAGATCATAGTCCAGAATCATAAACAATCATTTTCTTTCTCAAATGAAAGGATCCAGGCATCCTGGGGACAAAAATTGACACATGTTCTTTTAAATTTTATCCTCTCTAATATGTAATGACCACAACCTAAGAGGAAGGGTTAAAACATATTTCATCTATACTAAAATCTAAAAATAATCTATGTCTCTTATTTCCATCATTGATCCTAATAAGAAGCCATGTAAAATATAATATTATGTCATAAGATTCTAATGCATGAAAATTTTCACGCCATCACTCATTATTAGAACATTTGACTATTCTGGAATCAACATGTTATGGTTGATCTTGTTGAAGATACTGAGAAACAGGTTACTCTGAAACTTTTAGTGGGGACTCATATCTTCATTGACTCTTTCATCTGTAGAATCTGTGAACCTTAGATAAGAAAGTATCTATGGAAAGAGTTGGAGGATTTTGATCTAGGGAATTCAACAAAGATTATCATAGGTGATATAAATATTGTTTTCTACTAGATGAAAAATAAAGGGAGGTATTAATTTCCTTGAAAATCTACTATGGAGTTCTTTTAATGCAAGTCACAATGTGGTATCTCAGATATGGGGTTATCATGTGATCTGTTTACATGGAGTAATAACTAAAAAGAGGTGTTTTTCTTGTGGTTCAACCTTTATAAATGTATAAATAATGATCATACTGTTTCCGACGCTTTCGCCGGGGCGCGCGCGCATCCGTCCGCGGACGGATGCGCGCGCGCCCCGGTGAAAGCGTCGGAAACAGAAATGGTGAACCCGACATGAAAGTCTTCTCCTCAGCATGGAGATTAGTAGCGTTCGAGACACTAGTAGATTGACGTGTCACCGGATTCAGATATCCGTTGCCTGGTCCCGCCAAGCAAATGGCGGGCCTGTCGTGAAACTCACCAGCGGTCGGGGTAGTAGAACGTGGGGCGCTCCGCTCTACAGCGTGTTGGCGTGGATCCTTCTCACAGACATGGGGGATGGAAGAGCGCTGGGGCACTGGCCGTCGATCCCTTTCCTCTCAGTACTGATGAATTGATCCCCTCGCTTTCCAGGAACCAGGTTGTTATTTCAGAGATGCGGTCACCATCCGCTCCTCGCCCGCGCAGGGGTAGGGGAAACACTACTACGGCCACTCCACAAGGCGCCACTACCGCCACGACGGCTGCCACGTCACGGGATGCGGGACATCCACGTCCCCTTTCCCCATCAGAGGTCATCCAATGAAGGGTGATCAACAGCCTCGTGCGCAGGTATGAGGAACAAGGGGTCATCCCGACCAGGGATATGGCCCGTTTGGACCTGGAGGCTTCCAGGCCCCGCCGTCAACGCCGCCCTAACAGGCCGCGCAGGGAGCCCCCGCTCCCCACCTCGACATTCAACCGTTTCGGGAGCCTATCCCCAGAACGCCTTGACGACTCTTCGCCTTACGCCGAAGAGGCAGGCGCGGTCCGGCTCAGCCCGCTCAGGGCCCCGACCCAGGACCCCCAGGCGAGAGCTCCCATCCGGCCACGTCAGCGCCGCCGTCCGGCCCCGCAGGAAGAACAGGCAGACTACGTCCCTGCACCACCTGCACCGGCCCGCCTGACCGGACGTCAGCGCCGGGCCCGGGCTGAGGACGCTCGCCTAGTCGCGTCCACGTCGACAGCTATAGTGGCCCGAGCCACCGCCGACGTACATTATGAAGCCCCCGCCTACATTGAGTAGGGGCACCCCTTAGCCCAACCAAGATTGAGACCCCAACCGCCCCATGGGCAGGCCGGGTTGACTCTCCGGGTTGCAGGCCCCGGTGATGATCGTCGCGAGCTAACCCGCGGTGATGCCACCCCGTACGGAGGTCCTCCCCGTAACACTACTCCACAGAGCGTGGGCCTTCCCCGCCCCGAGGTTCGTCATGGAGGCAAGCCTCGTGCTGCCCCCATCCTGCAGGAAGACCTGCCTCGGGGCAGTGATGCTCAGCGCGGAAACATTTCCCGCGCCCGCTGTACAGGGTATGAATTCCATCCTTCTGAAGGCACCGTCCATCCGGTCCTTCGACGTGGGGGCCCCCCCTACGTCCTCTCTGCGACTGGCGAAGGTCCTCCTCGCCCCAGCAACTCAAGGAGTGAAGGTCAGCCTCGCTCCACTCGCATCGACCATGGAGGCCTTCCCCATGCTCCTGCCGGTTCCAACAGAGGCCCCGCCCACGTGGGTACTATTCATGGAGGTCCTACCCATGTACCCTTTGATATTTGCCCTGGTGCCCCTCGCACCCCGGCTGTCTCAAGTGGGGGCCCTCTCCGCCACGGCACTAGTGCCGCCCCAGGGCTGCCTGATATGGGTCAACCCTGTCCCGAAGAGCCACCCAGGGGCAGAAGAGCGGGTCGTCGCTGCCACAAGAAGAATCCTAGGAAGGCCCAGGGGGAGATCAAACCTGCCCGCTTCTCCGATTCGGAAGCGGAATGCGATTCAGTGATGGAACCTTCTCCCAGCTCCTCCGTATCAAGGACTGGGGCAGGAACCAGACGCGTCAGCCTCGTTCTCCCGGAATTTGAGGTCCACCGGATTCCCGTCTCTCTCCGCAGGTACATCCAGGAGGAAGAAATCCTGGGAATTCCGCAGGTTTCGACCGCGCAGTCACCGCCACCGTCACCCGAAGCGCCCTCTACCTCTACTCGGGATCACGAGGAGCTGTTTTGGGGGTCAACGGTGGTAGAGCCACGACATGACTGGACACCGGTAACGGCAATTCCCGTAACCGAAGCAGTGGCTGTTAGCCCGTCCTATCGTGACATTGTGGTCAGGTCACCTCGCTCTTCAGAGGAAGGCCCAAAGTACGGTGGCCAGTCTGCTCGCTTGCCGTATTCTCCACCGCCGAGTTTGCTATCCCAGAGGTCCGCCTCGGTACCGCTACCGGTCCCTCAGCCACCCACGGTCGATGAGTGGGGAAATGTGGGGCCGAACCCCGAGGATGAACCCAGGAGCTTCTGGAGTATTCTTGCAGCGGACTACTTCCCAGAGAAGTTTTGGCCCACGGCGGCACTGAATTTCCGCGTACCCGAGTCGCTTACCCCTGAAGAAGTGGGATGCTTTTGTCGGACCCTGTGGGCGACGCACTTCCGCCTCCGTTGGGAACGGGTAGTGTACCCCAGGAGTCGAGAGCACTTCGAGGAGATTGGAAAACAGTGCCGCCTAATTGATGCAGCGGCGCTCCTTGCGGCCCAGCACCCCGAGTCGCCCGGTCACCAGAGTGCCCTCCAACGAAAATGCGTCCAGAGTTTCAAGGCACTCCGCAAGATCGTCAGGGAAGCCACCCCCCATGTGCAAGTCTGTGGTTGGGGACGCTATGCCGCTCTCCTCTTCGACCCTATCCGACGACAGCCCGATTCGCTATGCGACATTGAGGATATGCCCTCAAGAGGGGTCACAGTCCACATGGCCGACGTTGTGGATAAGGAAGATGGGCTTGAGTTCCTTGATGGGGACTTACCATCTGAGGGCGTACCGCCGCTTCTTGACCCGTCGGGGAGAGTTACCCGTCATCAGAGGAACCTGCTAGGCCTCCCTGTACCCACTGAGTCACTGGCACTCGGTCGGAGCACTGGCAAGGGTAAGGAGCACGTCGGAATAGTCAAGCACTCCGACCCGTCCGCCTCTGTGCAGAAAACGGACGAAGACCCTGAGAAGGCCACGTTGCGCCAGCAGCTTGCTGAGCAGAAGAGGCTGGTCGACGAACTCTTGGCTGAACGCGCCGCAGAGTGACGACCCGACTATGGTAATCCCAGGCCGGGGCAGTAAGGGCAGGAACAATTTCCCCCCTGTGAGATGCCTCCGGGCAACCCTGATCATGCTACTGCCGCAGACAGGGTGGAAGCCGGAACATACGGTAAGAGGGAGCGATACGTCTCGCCAAACCCCCCTGAGCGACGGGGCAATCTGAAGAATCCAACCCGGGCCCCCCTAGTCGCCCAGCAGGTCGTCCATCCAGTTGACCCGCGAGCGGCCGAAGCCGTCTACCGTGTTGAAGAACCTGGCAATGCACTTGTGGTTAGGGATCCCCATCAAGACAGGGACCCCCACCCGGAGGACCTTATTGCGGCACTCACAGCCCGCCTCGAGGCGTTGGAGACACGGCAGGTGGCGGTCCCACCAGATGGCAAGCCTTATCCCGCGTGGGTGGATGATATGCCCGCGCCTACGGGTTTTGGGAACCCCACTTTCTCGCCTTTTAACGGGACAGGGGACCCACCCCAGCACTTGGCCCATTTCTCTTCCAGGTGTGGCCCCATGCTGGGGACCCCGGCTCAGCAAGAAGCCGCTAAGCTCCGATGTTTTGTACAGACGTTGGAAGGTCCGGCATTCGTCTGGTACAGCCAGCTCCCCATCGGATCAGTGACCGGTTGGGAGGATCTTCGCCGACAGTTCTTGTACCAGTTCAGCTCCACCACGCGGAAGACCAGCATCGCGGACCTCTTTAAGTGCAAACAGAGGCCTGATGAGCGGGTTGCAGACTTCATCGCCCGGTGGAAAGGACTTACGTATTCTCTCGATATGCCGCTGACTCAGGAGCAATTACTGACGATGTGTGTGGGGAACGTAAAGACAGAGCTGGTACCCTCCTTGATTACCCAGAACTACCCTGGGGGGTTCAGAGATTTCTCAGATAAGGCCCAGCGCCTCGAGGAGGCCCTACAACAGGCTAGTCAGGCACGTTTGCTGCCCCCTATGATCCCAGCCAGGAGGGCCGCCAGGGCTGAACCCGCCGCGGTGGCTCAAATAGAAGCCCTGAGGCAGTTGGAATTGCTACCGGCGGCACCACCCCCGCAACCTCACAGAGGTCCTCCACCTCAAGCACAGGCTCCTGCCCAGCAGCGACCGCCTCAGAACCGACAGGTTCCCCCGCGCAATGCGCCACCGCCACCTAGGCGAGACAACCAGGCGCCGCCTCCTCGGCAGGCCCCTCCGGCCCCTCGACAGGACTAGGCCCCCAGGGCTCCTTACCCGGAAAGAAAGTACCATACCTATTCGTTTAACGAAAATCAGGTCCCTGGTTACTTCCGAAGTGCTCTAGAGCAAGGGATCGTGCGTTTTCCTGAGTGCAGGAGGCCGGCAGAGGCGCATCTCACTGATCACCCCAACTACTGCCCTTATCATCGGATCCTGGGGCACACCCTCAAGCGATGCTATGTGTTTAAAGACTGGCTTCAGGACCAGGTCAACAACAACATAGTCAAGTTGGGCCCAGTGCCAGCGCAGGTGGCAGGTGTCTTTGCGGGATCAGAAATCGGCAGTGACAGCGAGGGTGAGTGGCAGCAGGTCCCTAGCCACGGGTCCCAGAAATACGACAACTGGATGGCTCGAAAAACTGTCGTCTGTGCCCAGGGTATCATCCGGGCACGCCTGAAGCAGCCGGAACCTTCAGAAGAAACAGCCGGTGCCTCAGCATCGTCTTCACAGTCAACCTCTGCCCAAAAGGGCAAGCAGCGGCGACGCAAGAAGAAGCAACGTGCACCGCTAGTCCTGTCGTCATCCCGCACTCTTGGCGACTTTATGCCTCCCGAAATGGGCATTCCTCCCAGAATCCGCCCAGCGGTGGATGACTCTTCGAGCGACAGTCAAGGGTACGCTTCGGTTAACACCGTGGAGCTGGTAAAGCCCTATATGACCCCCGACGAGGGGGAACCCCAGGCAGACCGCCCCAATGTTTCCAGCCGACGTCAACGTCAGCGGAATCGCAATCGTGCCGGTCACCGAGGTATGTCAGCAGGCACTTGTGACCAAGCCGTGCACGCTACCGAGACCAGGCAGCAGGCTCAGCGCAGATCTCAGCACGCGCAGACCCATTCAGCACCCTCGGCTCTACCTCCACCACCATTCGTGTTACTGGATCGGGGAGAGCCGCCTCGTTCGTATCACAGTCAGTCTCGCCCGGCGACGGGCCAGCCTCCGCTGTCTGATCTTAGCCTGGCGATTACTCTCCAGGCTTCTACTAGCAGGCAGCAGGATGTACCCAGTGCTAGCCGACCGCCAGTTCAACCGGCAGGACCCGCTATGCCTCCAAATGCCGAAAAACCCCCTGTAAGCAGAGGTTCGCGTTTGGCACGCAAGTATGATGTCCTAAAGCACCTAGCCGGCATTCCGGCAAGGCTTTCCATCCCTGAGGCCCTGCGCTTGTCATCCGAGATGCGCGAGGCACTTGCCGAGGCCCTAAGGAGCCCCCTCCAGTTCGAGACGGAAGTGGCAGCCGCGGAGGCCTTCCATACCGAGACGATTGAAAACGCCGAATGTCAGGCGGTTATCTGGTTCTCTGGTGAAGATGAAGACCCTCCTATACAGGGGCACATTCGCCCACTGTATATCACTGGCCACTTTAACGGTGTGGAAGTCCGTCGCTGCCTCGTTGACACGGGTTCTGGAATCAATATAATTCCGACCCGGACGCTGTGAAAGCTGGGTTTGTCCGAAGGTGATTTGACTCCCTCTGACCTCAGGATTCAGGGGTACGACAGGACAGAGCAAACCCCGGTCGGCAAGATCCGCCTGAAGACCCAGTTCGGTGGCTTAATTGCCAGCACCGAGTTCATGGTTGTTTCTCAGGACACCGCCTACAACGCATTGATGGGTAGGCCATGGATCCATCTGCATGCCGCGGTCCCCTCATCGTATCAACAGTGCCTTAAGTACTCGCTCAACGGTCGAGTAGGCGTGCTCCAAGGAGACGCGTCCCCTTTCGCTTCTTTTGAGGCCCGCTATCTGGATGCGGGTTATTACAAAAGTAAGGACAAGCAGATCCTGGTCAGCGAGGATGAGCCCGCCCCAATCACAAGTGATCCCTGGGCGAGCATGGACGACGCCTACATCCTCCCGATCCACTGGTTGGAGGCCACGACCCCCGACATGGGACAATGTTTTGTTGTTTCGGGTACGCAAGGAAGGCATGTTCCCGCGTCCAAGCGACGGCGGAAAATCACCTCGTACTCCTACATCAACCAGGCTCGGGTCATCCCGGAATCTCCTACCCCTGTACGGTACCGGGACGTCAAGCTCATGACAACGGCGGTGCGCCATACGTGTCTATTTCGCCGGGCTGGAATCAACCGACTCTGGCCAACACGTCACCACTGCTTTGATATCATCATGCGTGGCCCCTTAGGCCGAAGGCCGGACGGGATAGGGTCAAATGCATTCATTGCTATGGTCTCCACGACGAGTGAGTCTCCTGATGTGATGACCGCTGCTGCCCAAGCCGGCACCAGCTGCCCCTCGGGTTTTGAGAGCCCAGAAGTATCTTCCGCCGCGGGAAGTTCCCCCACGGCTGGGGAGGAAGACTTGGAGGATGCTCCCCCAGCCTTTGAAGAAGGCGTCTCTACCACGGTTGATGAACTGGTACAGGTGAACCTTGGTAGCGAGGCAGATCCAAGACCCACATTGATCAGTGCAGCCATGACCCTCGAGGAGCGGCAGCGGTATGTAGACTTCCTCAAACAGCACCGCGATGTGTTTGCCTGGAGTTACGATGAGATTCCAGGACTGGATCCCCAAGTGGTCGTCCACCATCTGGGTCTCCCGGCAAAACACCGTGGGTTCAAGCAGCCTCCCAGGAAAATGCACCCTTCTCATGGTGCTATGGTCGAGGCCGAAGTTGACAAGCTTATCAAAGCCAACTTCATTAAGGAGGTCCAGTACCCCAAATGGCTCGCCAACATTGTGCCGGTCAGGAAGAAGAATGGGCAGATCAGAGTCTGCATCGACTTCCGCGATCTCAATCGCCACTGCCCAAAGGATGACTTCCCACTCCCAGTGACGGAGCTGTTGATTGACGCCACGGCCGGGTTCCAAGCCCTCTCTTTCATGGATGGGTATTCCGGGTATAACCAGATCCGGATGGCCCCCGAAGATGAGGAGTCCACTGCCTTCAGGGCTCCCCAGGGTACCTTTTGCTACCGGGTAATGCCATTCGGTTTGAAAAATGCAGGTTCCACTTATCAGAGGGCCATGCATCGCATATTCAAACCGATCCTCGGGACATTGGTGGAGTGCTACGTGGATGACCTTGTAGTCAAATCATGTCAGCGCCAGGACCATCTCAAAGACCTTGAGAAAGTGTTCGGTTTCCTCTGTTCCCGTCACCTGAAGATGAACCCACTGAAGTGTGCCTTCGGAGTCACCTCCGGGAAGTTTCTGGGCTTTGTTGTCAGATACCGAGGTATTGAGATCGACCCGGAGAAGATCAAGGCCATCAGCCAAATGCCTCCCCCGAGAAACATTCGGGAGCTTCGAGGCCTGCAAGGCCACTTAGCCTATATACGCCGATTCATTGCGAACCTGGCCGGCAAGTGTAATCCCTTTTCTCGGCTCATGAAGAAAGGCGCTGCCTACGAATGGGATGAGGAGTGTCAGATCGCCTTCGAGGAAATCAAGCAGTATCTGCTCCAACCTCCGGTCTTGATGCCACCCGTCTCTGGAAAGCCGCTGGTCCTTTACGTGACCGCCCTGGAGAGATCCCTCGGCGCGCTGCTCGCCCAGAAGAATAACGTGGGCACTGAGAACAGTCTCTACTATCTCAGTCGCATGCTTCTCGATACGGAGGTCAGATATTCCCTTATCGAAAAGAGCTGCCTTGCGCTCGTCTTCGCCGCGCAGAAGTTGCGACACTACCTGCAACACCACGAGGTGCAATTGATCTCTCGGGTGGATCCGCTGAAGTACATCCTGAACCGCCCCATGCTGACTGGCCGACTAGCACGGTGGGCGGTGATTCTCCAGCAGTTTGACATCAGGTTTGTGCCTCAGAAGGCCGTTAAGGGACAAGCGTTGGCAGACTTTTTAGCTGCCCATCCAACCTCTGCGGATCAATCCCTGGACCTGGATTTCCCCGACGAGACGATCCTCTCGGTCGATCACGCTATCCCGTGTTGGAAAATGCATTTCGACGGCGCCTCCCGGAGCCCCACCGGTAGAAGTCTCAACGACCCCAAGCTCAACAGAGTGGGTCTGGGTATTGTTTTCATTACCCCGGCGCAAGCCGTCCTGCCGTACTCCTTCCTGTTGTCAGAAGGTTGTACGAACAATCAGGCAGAGTACCAAGCTCTCATCACCGGCCTCGAGTTGGCCCTTGAGATCCATGTACCCCATCTACATGTGAAGGAAGATTCTGAGCTGGTAATCAAACAGGTTAATGGTGACTACGTCGTCAGGAAGCCAGAGCTTGCACCGTTGCTGGAGTACACCCTCCTCCTAATGGCCCAGTTCTCTTCTCGGCCAGAGGTTACCCATGTCCCGCGGCCGCAGAACGGCCAAGCGGACGCCCTAGCTGGCTTAGCCGCATCGCTCGCAGAACCCGAGCAAGATGATTTGGTCATACACGTGGCCCACCGGAGAGTCATTGCTCCCATCACCCAAGAGGACCGTGATAGCCTGTGGGTAAGTCATCTCACCGCCGGACCCTCCGTATCGGGAGTCCCGGGTTCGTCAGACGCAGTGGTTGAAACGACCCCCGATTGGAGAGAACCTTTTGTCGAGTATCTCCAAAATGGTCAGCTCCCGGACAACCGGGCCGAGCGCGAGCGAATCCGACGCCGCGCACTTCAATTTACCCTCCAGAGCGGCCCCAGTCTTGAGTAGACCGTCTATAAACGGAGTTTTGATGGTGTCCTCCTCCGTTGCATCCAAGGAGTAGAGATACCTCAAGTTATGCAAGAGGTTCACGCCGGTTCCTGTGGCGCCCATCAAGCTGGGCCGAAGCTGTCCCATCAAATCCGGAGGCTAGGGTACTTCTGGCCCTCCATGATCCACGATTGTATTGGATACGCCAAGAGGTGCCACGCGTGCCAAGTGCACGCCAACTTCTTGCATCGGCCGCCAGAACCCCTCCACCCCACCAAGTACTCTTGGCCATTTGCGGTATGGGGACTCGATGTAGTGGGACCGTATCCGCCGGCAACAGCCCGCCAGTGTAGGTTCATCCTGACTGCTACAGATTTCTTCTCCAAGTGGGCAGAATCAGTTCCGCTCAAAGAGGTCAAGGCCCATTCCGTCGTTGACTTTGTGAGCTCCAACATCATCCACCGGTTTGGAGTCCCTCATGCCGTCCTCACTGACAACGGCACCAACTTCCGAGCAGCTGAATTGAAGAAATTGTACGCTAAGTACGACATCCGGTCAAACCATACCTCCCGCTACCACGCACAGGAGAATGGACAGATCGAGGCGTTCAACAAGACCCTCTCTAACATTCTGCAGAAGATGGTTGGTCAGAACAAGAAGAGTTGGCCGGACAAGCTCCCCAACGCCCTCTGGGCTTACCGGACGACGACTCGCAACTCTACCCAGGTGACCCCATATTCCCTGGTGTATGGAGCTGAGGCCGTCCTACCCATTGAGATCCAGCTGCCGTCGCTACGCACGGTAGTTTATGATCACCAGACATCAGATGAGGTAGCCGAGATCCGTCTAGCTGAGTTAGAGGCACTGGACAAGAACCGGCTTCGTGCCCTGCACAATCTGGAAAGGCATCAGGACAAGATGGCAAGAGCTTTTGACAAGAAGGTTCGTCTCCGATCTTTTCTACAGGGTGACCTGGTGCTGGCCCTGCGAGCGCCAATGATTCCCGGAAGGAAACCGCCCAAGTTAGAACCCAAATGGGAAGGGCCTTATATCATCCATAAGGTTTACCCCAATGGAGCATACTCCTTGGTGACCACAGATGGAGAGCGTGTAACCCCTCCTACCAATGCCAGATTCCTCAAGCGATACTTTGCCTAGGCCAAAAGTGGTCCTGCATGACCCTAAACTGCGAGAGGGTCCTGCACGACATTAAACTGCATTGGTCCTGCACGACATTAAACTGCATTGGTCCTGCACGACCCTAAACTGCGACTTGGTCCCGCATAACCTTAAACGGTATCTCCGTCCTCACTGCAAGACGTTAAACTGCAAGTCAGTCAGTTCTTCCTGACCAAGGCTCAGCCTCAGGCCCCTCGGCCTCTTTGGGCCCCTGGCCCCGTCTCCACCGAGGTATGGCCCCAGGCCCCCTCGTTTCTCTCCGACTTACCCTCTTACGGGATCGTACGGTACAGTGTAGGACTACGTTCTCATGTTGGGATCATGTACCATGCCGCACACATCCCCGAACGAGATGCCCCTCGTCCCGCATGACGTTAAACTGCATGTCAAGAACTACGTATGGCTTGATTCCCATCTTCATGGGATACATAGGAACGCTCGGACGCCTTGTCTTGAGCCCAGCCCCAAGCTTCTCTCTTCCACTATTCCCCCTGGGGATGGTCTCCTTGGAGGATCTTTGTGTAGCGGGGCGTCGGCTTTCTTGGCCCCGCTCATGCAACCCCGCTCACGCAAAGATTGTAAAGGTCGCACCATGCGCCCACTCCCGTTCTTCTACCCTCCCACGTCCTCACCGCATGACGCTAAACCGCATGGCCTTCAAGAACTACGTATGGCTTGATTCTCATCCTTATGAGATACGTAGGAACGCCCGGACATTTCGTCCGTCGGCCCAGCCCAAAAGCCAAAATCTTCCCCTCGGGTCAAGACATGGCGGGGTGCACACTTTTTCCCCGACCCACGTCGACCAAGCCTCGACCCGGCTGCACATTCCCCCCTGGAGGTGTTTGCCCCTTTCGTGGATGGATTCACACCCAGAGGGGCCCCCAAGAACGGCCTGGATACAAAGCCCAAGGGCTCTCCTACCGATGCGGGCCAACGCCCCTGAGGGTTTCTCAAGCAACAAATCGAAACAAGTCCCGCGTTGCGAATTTGGTCAGCGGTCGACGCTCATTTGTTGCCCCCATGCGGGTCACCATAGGAACGGTGTGTTTCGAATATGGTCAACAGTGATTCATTCTGCCCCATCCTGAGGTGACAAACTTCCCCCAGGTGGTGCTAGTGATCGGGCCCACAGCCCAGGATTCCTCACCCGGAGTGTACGGTGTGGTGTGGGACTACGTCCTCATTCACGTCGGGATCATGTACCGTGTCGTACGACTCCCCTTCCGAGGCTCAGCCTCAGGCCCCTTGGCCTCCTTGGGCCCCTGGCCCTCCGTCCTCATGTAAGACGTTAAACTAAAAACCGGTCAGGCCTTCCTGACCGAGCCTCAGGCCCCTTGGCCTCCTTGGGCCCCTGGCCCCCCGTCCTCATGTAAGACGTTAAACTACAAACCAGTCAGTCCTTCCTGACCGAGGCTCAGCCCCAGGCCCCTCGGCCTTTCCAGGCCGCGGCCCAGGACCTATCTTATAGGATTGTACGGTATGGCGTAAGGCTATTTCCTCATTCACGTCGGTTTTTCGCCATGTTGTACACCTTGCTTAGGGGTATGTTATTCCCCTCATCGTCCGGTGTGACGTTAAACTACATTTCAATAACTACGTGTGGCTTGATTCCCATCCTGATGGGATACATAGGACCACCTGGATGTCCAAGATCCGGGTCCAGCCCCATCTCTCGGGAATCCTCATCCCATCTTGGCCCCTTGGCCTATCCTTCCTCCATGAGGGGATCATATGGTGCGGTGTGGGATTATGTACTCATTCACGACGGTCTCGTGATGACCACGCCATGCTCCCCCCCCCCCCCCCTGCTGAGTTGTTTCGTCGATCCCTCTTTTTCGACGATTCTTCAATGTGCTTAAGAGTACTCTGGTTCATTACCTGGAATGCCAAGCTTTACTCGGACACGTCCGCACCCGCTTTCCAGGCTTTGCGTATCCCCGCATCAGGGCTTTCACCATCTTTCACACCCGGAGGGACCCCCAAGAACGGCCTGGATACAAAGCCCAAGGGCTCTCCTACCGATACGGGCCAACGCCCCCCAGGGTTTCGGACGACAAATCGATAAAATCCCGCGTTGCGAATATGGTCAGCGGTCGATGCTCGTTTGTTGTTCCCACCTCAGGCTAACGCGATACAGACGCTGTGTTTCCTTCATGGATAACAGTTTTCCTCTGTCGCCACGCCAACCCGTTAATCCCAAATGTCGGGTACACAATTCACACCCTTCATCACTTCATCGTGTCCAAGTAGAGTCTCGGGATTCTTGGTACTTTTCCCCCGTGCACGTCCGCGCATTGGGAGAACAAGCTACATCAAAGGTGTCCTTCGAAACTCTCTGCTGACTCCCCTTTAATGGATTCCCCAAGTATTGCAATGAGGATCCCCCCCTTGTTTCCCACACCGAGTTTATCTCACGTGGGCTTAGGGATTGGGTTGACCTCTGTGCTTACTCGGGAGTTGTCACCACCCACGGTCCGAGCTCTAAGACCATAAACTAAGACTCTCATCTGGAACTACGTTCAAGACCCCTTGCCTCCGAACCCAGCTTGAGTTCAGCGAATTTACCTCTCTAATCCTGCCTTCAGGACCCTGCTCACAAGACTGCGTGGCGCAGTGTAGGATTACGTCCTCATTCACGTCGGGCACGCAATAGTTGCACCACGCACGCCCCCATTCTGAGGTTCAGTCCTCCTATCCCCTGTCCTGCATGACATTAAAAGGCACCCTTCAGAACTACGTGTGGCTTGATTCTCATCCTAATGGGATACGTAGGATCACCTGAATGTCTAAGATTCGGGTCCAGCCCCACCTCTGGAAGATATCCTGATCTCCCAGTCACCTAGGCCACTTGGTCCATCCCTCTCCAGCGGGGGGTGTGTAGGTATGATACAAGGTTGTGGGCATCATGCCCCCCTTCCCCTGGGAATCTGCCATCTCTCGATCACCCTCAATGTTGAGTCCCTTGGCTCCCTGCAGTGGTTCAGTCATGTATTAAGAGCACTCTGGTCTAGCACCAAGAGTGTCAGATTCAACTTGATCAAGTTCCTTCCACTTGTCAAGCTTCGTGTTCCCCTCTATTCGGACTTCCATCATCTTTCACACCCGGAGGGAACCCCCAAGAACGGCCTGGATACTATGCCCAAGGGCTCTCCTACCGATACGGGCCAACGCCCCCGAGGGTTTCGGACAACAAATCGATAAAATCCCGCATTGCGAATATGGTCAGCGGTCGATGCTCGTTTTGTTAGTCCTCATTTCAGGCTAACGCGACAGGATGCTGTGTTGCGAACATGGTCAGCAGTAATCCTTTGTCGTCATGCCAGCTCCTTCAGTCCTTGAATGTTGGTTACATGATTCACATCATTTTCCACCCCATCATGTCCAGGTGGAATCTCGACACTTTTGGCAATATCCCTCAGTGCACCTTTGCATGCTAGGGGGACAAAGCTGCAATCTGGCGCCCTTTGGGGCTCCCATGGTCCGAGCTCTAAGACCATAAACTAAGATCCATTCGGGACTACGTTTAACTTGATTCCCATCCTCATGGGATACGTAGGACCGCCCAGACGCCCTGTCTCCAGGTACAACCCATTCAGGAAGCCAGTCTCTCTCCCTGTTTCACCTCTGTATAGGCCCCTCGGCCTAAGGTTTCCCCCTCCAAATGGCGTGCAATCTGATGTGGGATCATGTCTCCGTCAATTGTGTTTTATAACACTACGCACATTTCCCGCCTAGCATCGTCTCTGCTACGTCTGCGCTGCATGATGATAAAATGCATGCTTGGTCCTATCATACGACCCTAAACTGTGACATTATCGTCCTGGCCGCACGACGAAAAACGGCACCGCATTGTGGTGACCTCGCTGTAGAGGACATCACGTTGGGTACTGGCCACGCGCCATGCCATTTGTCAACGCCCATCACGGCTTGATTCATGTGGCGACATCGCGACCTACTGTTCTAGGCCTGTCGCTTCACAAAAAAAAACCATTCACCTTAAAGAACAAACAAGATACATCAAATTCTGCTTCTTTAGTGCAAGGGCCACGTCCGCACTCCCCTTTTCCCCTGGAACTGGTATCCTACCGTGCCACATTTCCAGAACTACGTATGGCTTGATTCTCATCCTTATGAGATACGTAGGAGCGCCCGGGTATTTCCCCGAGGGCCCAGCCTAACCCTGGTGTTCGGTTCCATGGTCCGAGTTCTATGTCCCTAAACTAAGATCTCCCCAAGGGAAAGGAATCTGCTCCCTCTCTCTAGTACGTTTCGTTGACGTATTCAGATGTGTTTTGACAAAAATCCCGAAGCATGGGATTTCCACAGGGACATTCCCCTCATCCCATGACCAAGCTTCGTGAGCTCGCTATTTGGATCCTCATCATCTTCCACATCCAAAGGACCCTCGGACAATGTGGATACTAATCTTAAGGGCTCTCCATGAATGCTGGACCTAAGGGCCCTACAATTGTTTCGGGCCAACGTCCCTGCGGATATTTGACAACATTTGTGACACGGTCCCGTGTTTCGAACATGGTCAACGGTCGACCCTCATTTGTTTGTCCCCATTCTAGGCTAACGCGATAGGATGTTGTGTTGCGAATATGGTCAGCAGTAGTCCTCCATCGCCACGCCGTCACCATCGTGATCCGAATCTCGAGCGTCATGATTCACACATTTCCACTCCCTCATGTTCAAGTGGAACTCCACCATACTCGGCTCTTTCTCTTCGTGCATCTAGGTGCGCTGAATGATCGTGTTAGTGTCATTGGGCCGGCAGTCACCGAGCATCCCTTTGCCCCAACCTGCCCCTCTCTGCGTCGGGAAATTCCCACCACTACTACTTGTTTCCCACACCGAGCACGACTCACGTGGGCTTAGTAGTTTTGGCCGGATGTGTACCAACACGGTTAGGCTACTCCTCGTCCAGTACGACGTTAAACTGCGCTTCCAGAACTACGTGCGGCTTGATTCCCATCATCACGTGGGATACGTAGAGACGCCCAGGCATTTCGCCTAGGGTTCAGCCCCAGGAATCACAAAATCCTGTTCCTCCCCATTTCCAGCCCTCTGGCCTGACCCCTCGGGGAGAACTATGTAGCTACGATTTTACCCTGAACAAGTTCAGGATGCCCCAAGATCCCATTGGGAAGCGATAGATCCCCTCGCCAGAGAGGCCCTGTCCCAAAAAGGAATGATCCGTGATCAGGTCGATGCGCCCATCTGGCGTACTCCCTCCACGGTGGTGCAACTACCAAGGTGTTGGATCCTGTTTGAACAAACCACCACTCCATGTTCCACGCTTTGCGTGTCCCTTATTCGGACTCTCGTCCTCTTTCATGTCTGAAGGAACCCCCTAACATCCTGGTTTTGTGCCGCATCGGCTCACCTACCGTCCTGGGCCAACGTTCCGGAAGACCAGTCATGTCTGGAAGGACCCCCTAACAGTATGGATGTCTGACATATGGTCCACCAACTGTCCTGGGCCAACGCCCTGAAAGATTGATCGACAACAAATTGATAAAATCCCGCGTTGCAAATATGGTCAGCGGTCGATGCTCATTTGTTGTCCCCATTTCAGGCTAATGCAGTAAGGATACCGTTTGTCCGCCACGGTTAGCGGTTGTCCTTTATTGTCACGCCATCCCCACAGTGTTCCGAATTTGGGCATCGTGATTCACACTTCCCATTTTCATCTGTTTGAACCGATTTCAGCGCCCCTGGTGTTGCCCCGATCGTGCATAAGAGCACGTTGGAGAAACGGTAATTCGGCTATCCTGGAAGTTCCTCCTCCGATCAAGCCTTCCCCATCTTTCGGGAATCTGGACTGGTTTGAGGGAATTGTCGTCAAACGTCCTGCAAACATTGCAGGGATGCAACAAGGCAATTCAACAGTGGAAATCGTGCGTGCTACGGAACTCAAAACAAAGGAGAAAGAAAGAGTTGGAGCACAAAAGTGTTAATAAAAGTTTCTTTCGAGTTCGCTACAATACTCGGGGGTTGACTTCCCCCATGGACGGGTTGACTCCGTCAAAAGAGCGTTGCAGTTCCGCCACCTGTTGACTTGCGGCGTCCAGAGCCTGTTGCCGCTGATTTAACTCCCGATCCTCTTCAGCAGCGGCGGGGCGTAATCCGTCAACCCTGGCCCGAGCCCTTTCCACCTCGGCCTGGACGACAGCCATCCTCCCAGAGGTCTGCTCCATATGCTCCTCAGCCTCTGCCAGCTGGGCCTTCAATCGTAAGACCAGCTCAGACTGTGCATCGAGAGTGGCTGAAAGCTCGTTGGCCCGGATCTGCATCTGTTGGACCTCGTCTTCAGCCTCCTGGAGTTTCCTGATGCTGGTCGCCTTCCTCCGCTGCCATCCCACGCTCAGCCCACGATCATGCTCCCGGATCTTCTCATCCATGAGGTCTCGGATGAGCGCGTGAGGGCGTTGGGCATCCACTCCCCCGGCACACAGTTCCTGCAACCGCGAGCGGAGCCTATCCATTTCGGCCAGCCATTGCGCTTGGGGAGTGTCCCTGATAAAGCGCGTGATCAGCTTCCACGACCGGCGGCGGACTATGCTGTTGTCTTCCTCATTAGAGGCTGTTTCGTCCCAATCCACGCGGTCGGCAGGCTCGTACACAGGATATACCTGCAGGAATTCCTCAGTGGGATCCGCATCTGGTGTTGAGTCTGGTACGACACCTGACCCCGGCACAGGCACAACAGGACTGGGACTGACCGGTTGATCCTCTTCCTCGGAGTCCACCTTGATGACTTCAGGTATGACCCTGCTGGTGGTCCCGCTAGTGATGGTGTGCGCCGCAGCTGGAGGAGGTGAAGGGACTATCGTCACCATCACCGGCATGCCCCTGGGAGGGACGCCGCCAGACATCCCAACCAGCCTCGCTGCAGCAGCCCACGCCAGTCGGAGAACTGTATGACAGAAAGAGACATAAACGTTAGTCGACATGGCCCACGTGTGGCAACGAAGAGACCGGTGGAGGAGACTTACGAAGATCGACTTCCGAGCGCTGATCCTGGGCCGGTACTGATGGGACTCCGAGACGAGGCCCCCCATATACTGTTGGAAGGTCTGGAGATTTCAGAGGAGCCACCTCAGACCCCCTGGTCCCACCAGACGCAGAACTGGACGCAGCCATAGGCGCGGGTTCTGAAGGTCCCGCATCGTCAACCGCCAAGGAGCGAGAACGAGGCCTACGAACAAGTTCCTCCTGCATGACCCAAACATTGGTGAGAGGTCCGTAGGGATTCAAGAACAGATCGTAAGAAGAGAAGTTCGGAATGATACCTCGAGAGCCTCCGCGAAGTCGTCGGATTCTGAGCTTCGGTCTCCGACCTCGCCCTCCTCCAGCGGGTCCCCCCATCCAGCCTCATCCTCCCGAGAAGAATCCCCTGATTCCTCCGGCAAGGGGAAGCGCTCCCTCAGATCGGCAGCCGATAGCTGTGGAGGGACCGTCTGATTCAACAGTACCCTCACTCGGTCTGTCATTGGGCGAGGGACACCACTGGAGTGGATGTAATCCTCCAGCTCGTTCAAGTATTGTTCCGCCTCCGCCGGAGACACCATGAATCCAGCCCGGACTGGGCCTATGCCTGGCAGTCTCATCCCGAGGCGATTCAGGTGGGCCCACATCTCAGATGGGCTGAGGAATTGCCGGTTGACATCCCAGACGTCCCAAGCTTCCAGAAAGACAGCATCTTCTGCCATGTCAATGTGACGCAGCCGCTTCCCCGGAGCCTGAGCGGATATCCGACGGAATCCCCTCGGTGGCCGCCCCTCCGGATGACCCTGCTCTCCCGGAACCACCGGATCCGCCGCTGCTGCCATACCCTCGGCCGGTGCAGGTCTCTCTGCCATGACAGCCCCGCTGCCGCGGGCGGCCCTAGCTGCCCTCCGACCCCGACCTCGAGATAAAGGGGGCCCACCGTCACCAACCCGGATCGTTGGCTGCTTCAGCATCTCCCCGGGATAAGCGGCCTCCCAGCTGATGGCGTACTCCTTCACTAAGCTGAAGGCGGCGGTGGGTGGAGGCAATGTGATCTGCATCTTTCCATCCTCACGTGTGAACATGAGCCACAGCTGCCTCATCACACACGGGTGCTCCTCATGACGCACCTCCCAGTATACCTGCGGGGTCAGCCGCTGGAGGCACCGGAACTGCCTCGCAAAACGGTGTGGGGTGTACGGTTCACAGATCGGCTCACGATCTATCCGAGCCACCAAAACTCCACCTCGGAAGGCCAGGAGGTAAGCCCGATGCTCTTCTGTTCCCTGTCCATCATCAGTAAGCCTCCCCATCGGCAGTGGAAAGGGATGAAAGTTGAACTCGTCCGCCCTCCACACCCTATTCAGCACCATCGGAACGGCCAGTTTGAATGGGAAACTCCCAACTGCGTTCAGAATGGAAGGGCGAAAGTCTGATCCCGGTGGCGAAATGGGGTTTGGATACTCGTAAATCCCCCTGATATGCACCGTGATCCACCCATACAGGAGGTGGAAGGGCCCGCATATTCTTGGCGGCTTCTTGCCCTCGCTAATGCGCCGCATCATTCTGTATTGTTTGGTGAGCATCGGGATCCCCAGGTTGATCCGCTGCCCCATGGCCAGCATCGATGCCATGATGAACGAGCTGGGCCGTACCCCCATGCTTGTATCTCTCACCGGTAGGATCCACCCACAGATGAGAGCCGCGATGAACGCCGCCAGCCTGACTATTGGCTGTTGTTCGGTGCTGACGCTGAAACCCCAAGTCTTCCATTGGCTGTCCTCCAAAACCCGCCAATACGAGTGCCCCTTACCCCGCTGGGCTGCCCTCGGACAAGTTCGAGGCCTTGGAGGGAACTCTCGATTCTCTGGAAAGTTCAGGAAACACTTGAACCACCTCTTGAAGTGGACGTCCCTCACGGCCTCCTTGTCCTCTCCAGGGACAAGCGCCATCAGCGCTGACGCCAGCCGTGGCATTTGCTCAGCATCTCCCCACACGCTGACAACGGGGAGGAACTCGTCATACATGGCCCCCAAGATCGGGACCCCGGAAATCTGGTGGACATCCCACAGGCTGATGCCCACCTCCCCGTGATGCAGGTGAAAAGTGTTGGTCCTGGACGACCATCTACTCAGCAGTTCCGGCATCAGCTGCTTTGGCTGGTAAATGTGGAACTGGGAGGCCCATGCTGCCTCATACAATCCCACTCTCCTCAGCTCGGCCTCGAACTCCTCGCACGAGGCGCCTACCCAATAGGCCCAGGCCCAGTCGTCGGTAAAATTGCCGCCCTGGCGCAGGTCCCACTCATCGGACCATCCCTTCTTCGGATCCTGTAGAGCCGCCTTCAGCATAGTACGGTAGAGAGGAGGGGACGTCTCCGGTTGCAGTGGCCTCCCGTCAATGTCATTTACATGATTGTAGAGGCAATCAGCGGTAACGGGTGTGAAATCCTCCCGTGCATGACCATCGGCCGCCCTGAACCATTGGTGTTGGCATGGTGTGCTCCTGAACCAGCAAGCTGGTTCATCCCTTCTTGCCTCAGGGATGAAGACGTCATCCCTCAGCCCGAAGCCGTACAACGGCAGTTTCTTGCACTGCGGGTAATCCTTCTGACCTTCCGACAGCAGGTCTGTCAAAGAAGTATGGTCCGAGTGGCTCCGAATCATCTCCCCCAAACCCGGATGGTTGACCATCTCATCTCGAAGAGCAGCGTCTGCAAGGACCCCCAAGGCAGCTTCTTGATGGGCCATTTTGACTTTGGCCCTCGGAAAAGAATTCTTTCTGACGGATCGCGAAGCTCGGCCGCGAAGCTCGACCGCGAAGTCGGAACGCGAAGATCGGTCGCGAGACCAAGCCGCGAAGTCTAGCCAAGGCAGACAGAGGTTCTCTTAGCGCGGACGCGGAATCGGAGACTTGCGGTTCGCCGCGAAGCTCGATTCGCGGAGTGCTGTCGCGGATTACGCGGAGCGTCGCGAAATCGATAGCACAAAAGGACAAGGAAGGCGCTTAAAGACAAAAGAACGCGGACCCCCTATTTATAGGCGACGACCCCGGAGCATCACGGCGCGCCTCACCCGCGCGAAGCATCGCGGCGCGTCCGGACCCGCGGCCCCGGCGAGCAGCGCGGGTCCCCCTTCGCGATGACACCTCGCGAACCACCGACAGTTTTTGGCGATTATCCCTCAGACTTTGACCCTTCGCCCTCCGCGGCTCCAAGTCTGAGGGGGGGCATTTGTTGGCGCCAAAAATGTGGCCCGAAAGGAAGGAACGAAAAAGACAGCCGGCGCGCTGCCTCGCGAAGCACAGCCGCAAAGCACAGCCGCGAAGCCCCGCCGCGAAGCGTCCCAACCTTGGCGGCCCCGCGAAGCTCCGGAGGCGGTAATCCTCCGCGAACCGGTTTGACGTGCGCGAGCCGCCGCGAAGCTCCGGAGGCGGTAATCCTCCGCGAACCCGTTTGACGTTTGCGAGCCGCCGCGAAGCCCCGAAGGCGGCGCGCGAGCCCTGCTTCGCGGCGCCCCTTCCCTATAAATACTCGACTCCCCCTGAGTCCCCAAAGGACGGACAATCCGACCTTTCGGCTTCTCCTCTCCCGAATCGCGAATCAAGCTTTGCCCCAGAAATCATGAGCTCCGCGAGGTATTTCTACTTCGCGAGACGACTCTGATTTGTTTCGTTCTGAGCCCCTCTTCCGAGAGGGATGCCCTTCGCGAAGCCCAAGGGCGTTCGCAAAGGAAGGGGATTCCCAAGGGAACCCGGGCAGCCGCGGAGCACTCGTGCTTCGCGAAACACCCAACCCATGCTAGTAATCCCTATGCCAAGGCAGGATAACTATGCATCGCGAAGCACATTGCTTGGCAGGACCCTGCTTCGCGAACCACTCTTTCTTCGCGAGGCAGTGCTCCGCGAACACTGTTCCACTTCGCGAAGCACCACCCACTCCCAACTATGCCCCATGCTAAGGCCAAGGCACCCCACTTCGCAAAGCACACTCCTCTGCTTAGCGATTCCTCTTTCCGTGCGACCCTCCAGGTTTGCACGATGTGATTTCAAAGTCCCATGGACAACACCTCCCGTAGCGTTGCTTCGCCTAATGCTTCTTCTCATAGGCACGCTAACGGCTATTTCTTCTTCGCATAGCCACGCTAACGTGGACCCCTCGATGGTTCCTCCCTCGACCCCCCTTTACCATGGCCTTACTGGTACCTTCCCTTCCCCAAGGACCAGAGGGTACCGGTTATGTAAGCCCTAGGGGTGTGGAGTGAACCCACCTCGTCCGAGCTGCAGGACGTTAAACTGCCAAGCACCACGTCCTCAACACATGACGTTAAACTGTGACCCAACCTCGTCTCCCTCATGAAGGGTCCCCCCAGCTCGAACATTCATTACACCACTCGTCTCCACGGGAATGGAACTCTTCCGCACATGGAATGAGATCCTCCTTGTCGGAGTGGTGTATGTTCGTAGGGGAAGGGTCGCCCCAGAGCGTAAATCCTTAACCTTTGGTACGGATGATCGCACCCGTGCATCTCGGTACTTCCCCACTACCAAGTTCAGTGGAGGACGTGATAGGGAACGAGGCACCTCCCATTGTCGGACCAAGGTCCATCTTTCTCGCGCTTTGTCGCGCCATGGGCCTCCATCCTGGAGTAAGTCCCGACACCATGGGCCGCCCAACGCGTAAGCCCCTTTTCGCTTCTCACGGACGCACCCTTCGCGACGTGATCGTCAGGTCCTTGCAACCTCTTGTTTCTCACACCGAGCATGACTCATGTGGGCTTAGAGTGAGCACCGACCCTGACAAACCATCCGAACTACGAGGACTTTGATCCATGTAAAGGCATGGTACGTAGGAAGCCTCCATGAGGTTCAAGCCATATTGCTCGGTCGTTCATTCATGTCGAGTTTCGCCCACGTCTAGCACGACGTTAAACTGTATGCCCCCGTCCAGCAAAGACGTTAAACTGCACAACCTGAACTACGAGGACTTTGATCCGTGTCAAGGCATGGTACGTAGGAAGCATCCACGAGGTTCAAGCCCACCAATAGTGGACCAAGGTCTACTTTCACGTCGGTTCGCCGACGAATCACCCACCCACCAACAGTGGACCAAGGTCCACTTTCACGTCGTGTTCTACCTACGTCCAGCATGACGTTAAACTACACTCTGGTCCAGTGGTAAGCCATTGCGACCCAACCATTTGAACTACGAGGTCTTTGATCCATGTCAAGGCATGGTACGTAGGAAGCCTCTATGAGGTTCAAGCCCACCCGTCTTTCACGCCGGGTTTCACCCTCGTCCAACATGACGTTAAACTGCACACCTACGTCCAGCATGACGTTAAACTACACTTCGGTCCAGTGGTAAGCCATTGCGACCCACCACCTGAACTACGAAGTATTTGATCTATGTCAAGGCATGGTACGTAGGAAGCCTCCACAAGGTTCAAGCCCACCATTAGCAGACCAAGGTCTTCTTTCACGTCGGTTTACCGACAAAACCCCCATTTGAACTATGAGGTCTTTGATCCATGTCAAGGCATGGTACGTAGGAAGCCTCCACGAGGTTCAAGCCCACCATCAGTGGACCAAGGTCTACTTTCCACCTGAACTACGAGGTCTTTGATCCATGTCAAGGCATGGTACGTAGGAAGCCTCCACGAGGTTCAAGCCCACCCGTCGCTCATTCACGTCGGGTCCCATTCCAGTCCAGCGGTAAGCCGTTGTGACCTCTTGAACTACGAGGTCTTTGATCCATGTCAAGGCATGGTACGTAGGAAGCCTCCACGAGGTTCAAGCTCACCCGTCGTTCTTTCACGTCAGGGTTCACTATCGTCCTGCATGACGTTAAACTGTATTCTCCGAACTACGAGGTCTTTGATCCGTGTCAAGGCATGGTACGTAGGAAGCCTCTACGAGGTTCAAGCCCACCACCCATTGGACCAAGGTCCACTTTCACGTCGGCTCACCGACACACCCACCCGTTATTTCACGTCGGGTCCCATCCTGGTCCAGTGGTAAGCCATTGCGATCATCACCTCCTGAACTACGAGGTCTTTGATCCGTGTTAAGGCATGGTACGTAGGAAGCCTCCACGAGGTTCAAGCCCACCCATCACCCAATTCACGTCGGTTTACCGGCACCATCCCGAACTACGCGGACTTTTATTCCCTGCCACGGGGATACGTAGGATGCCTCTTCAAGGCTCAAGCCCAACTTCGTTGTCGCCCCCCTGCGATGGTCCCATTTCCTTATCAACCGTCTCCGCAAGATGTTAAACTTGCGACCTACCTCGTGATAAACATGAGATGCCTGAGGAAAACCTCGGATGGAACGCCTTTGGCGTAACCGTCTCCGCAAGACGTTAAACTCGCGGCATACCCTGTGTTGAACATGGGAAACTGAGGAAAACCTCAGATACGTGTCTATGACATGTAATTCCCCGCGCTCGATGTGGGATGCCTTGGGCTTCCACGCCCTCGAGAAGCCTTGTGATCGAGGATAACAGACAGACATGCCAGGAACCCCAGCATCCAGACACGCTACTAATGCCTCAAACGTGATTACTCCCCTGACCAAAGGTTGCTGCCCTGACTGGACCCTTTGGAATGTCCCGACAGAAGCAGTGTAATTAACCGGCGTCCATGGAAACATGGCACTGGGAAGAGTTTCACGAACTACGTATTAAATCTATAAGGGAGACCCGGACTAGGTGACGAGTTCTGAGGAGGAATCCACAGGAGGAAGAACCGACATCCCATCATCCCGTTTCGATCAAGGAGCAGACGTACCTGAATAAGGAACGAATGTCGCCCGCCTTTGGAAAGCGGGAATGCGGGGCAACAAAGCCGCGCGTCCCCCTCCCCCGCGGACGGATGCGCGCGTGCCCCGGCGAAAGCGTCGGAAACACATACAATTGATGTTTTCCTCAAACTAAGTTCACTCACCTAGTATGAGGTATCTCTGATCATTCTTGACATATTATTTCTTCTTCACCCAACCATTATGGTAGAGATCACTTCAATTAATCTCGGTCATAGAAAGATATTTTAGGCTACCATAAAGTGGTTTGTGATTCCTGGGGTGGACTGACTCAAGGGGATGGATGGATTAGTATTAATCATAATGTCAGATGACTTAAAGTAGACCTTATCATGTGGTTCAAAAACCAACCTCCCCACTTCCAGAAAATTTATCTTCTCAAGAAGGAGATCGAGCAGTTGGATCCCAGCTTCAAAAATAATAGGAATGATATGATGTTTAGTGATCTATAAAAAAAGAAAGACATTTTGGCTGACTTGACTCTGAGGAATGAACATATGGCTTTTGAACAACCTCGTATTAAATGGATACATGAAGGAGATAGGAATACAACATATTTCCATGTCTAATTAAAAGAGAATCAATGACCAAATGGACCCACATTGGGTTAGAGGATGGTATATACAACAATAACTTGTATACTATTGGGAGATTGGCATAGTCCCACCTTATGTTTCTACTATCTAGTCTTAATCCCTAAATGAGTGATGGGTATATAGGGGGTCACGTAGATATCATTGGAGAAGTTCCTTCCTCGGTCTCCAGATCCATTAATTAACTCATTGAAGCAGTTCCAGAAGAAAATGAAGTTAGCAATGTTCTGAAAGAACCCAATCCTAAAAATGCACACCATCTAGATGGCTTTATGAGTTCCTTCCACACTTCCTCATGGGATATGGGTAAGAAAGACTTGGTAATATAAATTCAAGACTTATTTTGAGGAGGAAGTGTTCCTCATGTTTGATGTGCCACTTCTTTTATCCTTGTTCCTAAAATAAAAGTCCCCGACTCACTCCAACAGTACCATCCCATAAGCACATGAAACTTCTCGTACAAGGTTCTTGATAGAAAAATAATCCAAATATTGTTGTCTCATATTCTTGGATAGATTGTAGAGAAATGACATGGGTTTTTGAAGGGCATAATCATCCAAGGATCTATTACAGTGATGCAGTGACTGGTTAACAATAACAAAAATATGGTTCTAGGTTCAAATACGGTCATTAATATTAACATGGGAAATGCATTTTTCCATATAGAATGGAAATTTATATTTAATATTTTTTATAAGGAAGATATTCTCCACCTGGAAAACTGGCCTCACCATTAGATGCATTAGTTAATCTTAGAAAGAAATTTTATTCTTTGGTAAAAACTATGTATTTTGTAATGCTACACATGGGATCAGTTAAGGTGACCCACTCACCCCATCTATTTTTATCTTATCGCAAGATATCCTTAGTAGGAGGAAAAATAGGAAAATATCTATCGGCATTACTTTTCTATATCTCTACAATGCTCTCACTAAAATCATATCCCACATTATGTTTAGAGAAGATTCAATAATATTCATGAATAAATCCAAGATATTAGTTAATGGTATGAATGTGGTTCTTAATAACTATTGTAAATGGAGTTTTTATGTTATAAATCATTCCAAGATCATTCTATACATTTCTCTTCGATGCCCATACATAATAATTTCATCTCTAAGATACATAATAGGAGTTCATTGTATGAGTTTCCCTATGATTTACAAAGGGTCCCCTATCTACCTATACAAGAATCACATACATTATTTTGACAATATTTGGGGTAATATCATGAGTTACGTATCGAATGGGAAGAATCAATATTTATCAATCTTTGGAAGGATAAATTTGGTGATTAGTATACTTATATCTATCTCTATCTATGTTTTATCATCTATATATGTCTTAAAATAAGTTATATCCAGTATTTATAATATTATGACTTCATTTATTTTGGAGTCTAACCATGATGGAAATCACCAGTGGGCTTCATAGGGAATTAAGGATAGACCCACGCATGAAGGTGGAATAAACATGAAAAACATATAGGACACTATGAATGGAATTCCTACCAATATTCATTGGGATGTGACTGAGGGGAACAGATTATTGGGTTGTGTTATGGAAGTCGACATTCAAGGGAAGATGGAGGTTACCATTGGGTCTATCTGGAATGTAGTTTTACCTTATTTTATGATTCTAAAGTATTTCGATCATTGTATCATAAGGAATGGTGATATATCCTTCCATCACACAAAATGGGTTGGCTTCGAGCTCATATTCTAAGGATGTCTAGAAACTGAAATTTCTTTCAGGCAGGAGAGGAGTTACTCAGATTCAATTAATGTGGTTCTAGATAGAATTTAATTAAATATCTTTGATATCCTTGAAATTAATGATGAGATGAAAAAAATTCATCTTTATGGCTTCTTATTCATGTGTTTTATTAGAAAAAGAGTATCAGAAACTGTAGTCCTCAATGTACCAATGTGATTTATGGGATGATCTTCTTTGGTCCAAAGATGTTCCAGTAAAATATAATCTTCTTGTGTAGAGGAATAGGAACTGAGAACCTCCAACTGATGAAAACATAAAAAAGATTGGTATAAGCATGACTTCTAGATGTTCATGATGCATGGTGTAGTGGGAGGATATCATGAAAAATTTATTATATGAAGGATACTATACTCTCACTATCTAGAGAGATTTTAAATATTTCACTAGAATCCATGCATAAGAAAATTTGGGAGTACCGTTATTTAGCCATTGGTTTCAGTGTACAGATCAAGCGGGTCCTCAATGGAGAGAGAGATTTGTGATCTTTAGTGTTGGATATTTGTGTTTATGTAATCATCAGAATATAAAACTTTATGATGGGCCTATTTGCACAAGCAAGACTCTAGTTAACAGAACCAAAAAATTTCTCCTCGACCTAAAAAGGCTTGTTAAGAAATAGAAATCTGCTCCATCTCTCTAACCTCTTAAAATAGTTATATCTTTTGATGACCTCGCCAGTGATCTCTAATAAGTTCATTAGGTTCACTAAAAACCCACATAGCATTGATATGAAACACAACCCCGATAGATCTTTCTCTGTGGGCCTCATGCGCAGAGGTGGAGTTTTCCAAATTTTCAAGGGTAATTTCATCACCTCTTCTTCATTATTTTTTTGTGCTGGTCATTCTATCAAATCAGAAGCCATTATGATATTCACAAGTCTCAACATATGTATGTAATGAAATGTGAGTTTTTTGGTGGTGGATACAGACTCCCAATTCTAATAAATTCATTGAAAAATACAAGTGTTTCTCCTTAGTCCATAGAATATATTGTCAAAAGGTGTAGTTCTCTCTTGTACAGCCAAGTAGATATTCTCCATATGTACTGTGATGGAAATAAGAGTGGTGTCTTTCTTTCCTACTATATAATCTATAGGGAGGAAACCAACTTTTATTCTCACGAGGAACATCTTCCCCATGAGGGGGTGAATATAGTTAGAGGCGATGCACTCGGTCTCAATCACTTCAGGACAGCTTAAGGTATAGGTTCATGTTCTCAGTCCTTTATTCATTATACCATGTTTATTATTTTATACTTTTTTTCTTACCATACCCAATTTTCTAAAAATAATAAATAAATGAGAATGATGAATATTTTCAGCTCTTGGGGCCTTAGAGATGTCACCTAAGGCTAGTAACATTACTTCCCCTATAAATTCAATGAGACTGGGAATGATGTTATAACCCAAATTACATATATTTGAAACATGGATAGTAATGTCCAAACTACACTCATACAATAGGATAAAGGTATGTGTTATTAATTTTTTAAAGCATTATCCAATTTCTTTAACCATGTTTTACCAATTTCACACTTTTTGAGTTGAAAAAAATTTACGAAGTTTACCATTCATAATAACCCAAAATAAAAGAGTCCACTTTATCAAACAGGATCCTACTTAATCCAAGAATTTAATCCTTTTTTCATGATTCAATTTATATAAGTAAAAAAAAACATTTTAATATAAGTGTGAAAATTTTGGTGAAACCCTTTTTAAAAAATACATTTTAAGGCTAAAACTAGATTTATTCTAATCCCATTACAATAAAAAACAACTGATGATTATTAATTTTTTTTAATATTTATTTTATAAAATTCATTAAATTAATTTACAAATATTTTTTCATTTAATTTTTCAAGATAAAATAATATTTCCCTTATAAAAATTGTTTTCTAGAAAAAAAAATATATCTTACTTCCAAATTATTTTTATTTTAATTTATTATTATTTGATAACCAAGGAATTCATTTTAAACTTGTTTCAACCATAAATTTTTAATAATTTAGTAATTCTTATTAAAAAAATAATCTAGTGTATAGGTGATAACAATCACATTAAATAATAATATTTAAATATTATATCACATTTTATTTAAACTAGTCATTGCATGTAGAGAAAGATATCCAAGAAATCAAGTTTACTTATAGAAAACTATATCATAAAAACCTTGGGTGTCACATTATTAAAATTTTAAAAATATTGTATCGCTTGAAATTTTAACACAAAACTATATAAGAAAAGATGTCTCTTTATATTCTTGTCCTCAGGTTTTGAAGATATATATTTGAATATTTTACTCCACCCCAGAACATTAACCATGTGAGTAGTCTTATTTCATATGACATTATCTTTGTGGTTTAGGATTGATTAAATTTTTTATTTAAATTAAATATCATGTTCCATAACAACAACCTCTATGTTTCAAACATGTGAAGGATCGTGAATTTACTTCCACATGGGTGATATATTAAAAATATCATGAACTTGATAGAAATTCAATGGAAGTGTCAAATGATAAGCTGGCATAATAATATGATCCAGAATCTCAAAAGGACTTATATACCCAATTCTCAGCATTTACTTCTTTCCAAATCTCATTAACTTATTCTGATGAGATATTTGTAGAAATATCTTTTCACTAAATTTGAATTCCAAATCACACACATGATTGTCCTTATAGATTTTCTATCTACATTGAGATTCCATTATACATTTCTAAATGGATCTATCTCTTTTTACCATATCCTAAAATAGCCGAGTTCCTAATAGATTTATTTCTCTAACCCCATCCCACCATGTTGGATTTATACACTTCCTACTATTGAGGGATTCATAAGGATCCATTTGGATTCATGAGTGATGATATTATTGTAATACAATTCTATCAATGTAAGGAGTTCATACTAATTACCTTTGAATCCTAGAAAAAAATTTCTCTACATATACTATTTGGATTGAGTAATTGTATTAGACTAACCATATTTCTAAGGATGATATGGAAACCTGAAATGTAACTCTTTATCAAGATCTAGTAGAAGGCATCTCTAGAACATCGTGGAAAACCAAAAATCTCGATCGGAAAAAAGTTACTATGGTAGTCCATGAAATCTCATCTCTTCCTTAACATAATACCTAGAATGATGAATAAGAGATAAATATTAATGGATGTAAATGATTTGTTCTATATTGATAAGGTCATTGAAAAAATCTAAAATATAATTAGTTTACATTATATTTTTTCAAGAGTCAAGCTATGAAATCCATGTTAAGGTTTTCTCATTTCATTTCATATGTATTTAATGGTTGTAAAATCCACTTAGACTTTTATCTCCCAGCCTTAACTTACTGAAAAATAAAGCCTAGAGATTCAAACTCTACAACATCCCATTTTAGTTTTTCCGACCAAAATAGTCTTTTAGAAATCTATACACCATTATAAATCTATAATAAATAAAGAATAAAAAAAATTAAGATTCATCTAAAAGTTCCTTATTAAATTCGGGTATTGACGAGGCACATAGATGGTTCTCAAACATTATTATTCCATCAGAACCAATATTGATCTAAGGAATATTTTTTAAAATATTTTGTAGTTCTACATCATCCCTTTATGACTATTTAATACACAAATGGATTGATATTCGAACATTCTTATGGGAAATATTAGATTTATCCTCATCCCTTGGAAATTCAAGTTACATATTAGGTAAATACATTATTATTGGAACTCTTCAAATCCACATAATAGACACACTAGTGTGGTATTTATAACTCAAAGCTTCAACCACCTCATTCACCTTTCCTTGGTAGTAATATATTGAGCTGACATAATTTTTAATTAATTATCACCATCTACTCTAATGAATATTCAACTCTTTATGTGTGAAGATATACTTCAATATTTTATGATCCATTTTCACCATAAAAATTAATTCCTAATTATCTTCAAGGAAAAATATACCACCTCCATGTTTGAGTCATGATTCTGTTATTTTTTCTCATATATTTTGTGTTTTCATGAGACATATTCAATCACCATATCAGTCTAGAAGAGGACACATCCTAGTCCATTATTTGGTGAAAAAATAAAGATCACAAACCCTTATCTATAAAGGGTAGTGTGTGTAACAACACAATATTTTAATACATATTTCACTTTTAATAATTTTAATTCTTTAATATCAGGTGTTGTACACAACCATGATTTTAAATTAACCACAGAAATATTATAGTTATACTATAACCTAGAACTTAAATTTGTGGGGATAAATATGAACAACTATATTATGAAATAAATATAAATTTGAAAATCAATATGAATGTATTGGTATGTTCGTAGAAAATGGCCACACACATTTTATTAATGTCACATTAATATTCAAAAAATTTGTTTTATTTAAAAATGATTTTTTTATGAATTCATATTAATTCTTCATTTTTCTAAAAAATGAATCTAAAAATATAATTTCATTTCATTAAATTTGGGAGAAAAAATTATCTTAAAATTAATTTTTTTCTCAATTTTCTGAAAACATTTATTTTTTAAGGAATTGTGAGTGTATTGATATTTATTAAAAACTATATTTCATTTAAAACTCATTAAAAGGAAAAATTATGTTTTCGATTAGTTTTTTCAGTATGTTTTGATATAGAATATTCTATTTATTGTTTTTTTAAAAGGATTTTATGTAAGAATTTATTATGAAATCATGTTTTTTGTTTTATGAGGTATTTTTTTCCAAAAAACTATTTTTCATGTTGTTTTTATTTTAAATTATATTATGGAACTTATATGTTTGGAATTATGAAGAATAGATACAAAATGTACATTCATTATCTCTCAATTTAGTGAATAAGTCTCTTTTGTTTTTTGGTCAATAAGAATAGTAATGTTAATAAATTTTGGTTCAATAGTAAACGTTAAATTGGGTAATATATGTTAAAAATAAGATGATAAAGTATATAAAATTACCGTAATACATGGAAAATTCTTATCAGAAAAACATTATTATACCCTTATCACCTACGTATCAAAATTATGTTTTATAATGGACACTATTCAATGAAAATAACTTATATATTATTTAGGTTAATGAAATTCAAAGAATTTCAATATCAATGATTCAATATTAATCATGTGTCCACATGGTGAAAAAGGTATGTTATGAATGAATATATTTTACAGTTTTTAACTTAATAAACCGTAGTTCATGATATAATTTTAGTTTTTTACATTTGAGACACATAGATTAGAATATGATATTTATAATATGATATTTAATAAAGATTAAAATATTTCACATTCTTGTTTTAAATAATATATCAATTTTAATATTTGGTTACCAAAATTACATATTTGGCTATAAATATAATTCAAAAGTATAGAATATGTTTCTCCATCAAGGTATTTTATATTTAGTTTTTAATAAATAAATAATTATATTAAATAATAACACAACATTGATGTAATAATTATTTTATTATTCGAAATGTCAAATCGATATTTTCAAAAATATTAAAATTAAAATAATTTTAGGTAATTAATTTGATAAGTGAATTTTATAGATGACCCTAACATTTTATGGATTTAAATAATTTTTTTAAAGTTACATGCTATCTTTATATTTTTAAATGTCCATATAATGAACTATGTCACAATTGATAGTAATGATATTTTATAAAAATAATATTTAATTAAATTATTTAAAAATAAAAAACATTAAAAATAAAAAATAATTTTAATATAAAAAAATGATATAAATTACTCATTTATGGTCAAATTGAAATCACATAAGTAAATATTATAACCTTTTAATATTTTAATACCTTTTTAGGTTAACTAAGGTTTAATCAAAATGATAAGGATTAAAATAATACCAAAACATTTTTAAAATCAATTAATTGATGAAATTACAACATTATATCATATTATATTTGAATACCTGGCATTTTGGTGTATTTTTATTACTATTTAATATACTATTAATTAATATCTTTTAAAATTCCAAAAGTGAACCTCACCTCAAATAAAAAAGGGAACACCCCCTCATATATTAAAATTACATTGAGGCTTCATGCTTGACTATACCAAAGTAATGGTTCTTTTAATATTCCCTAGAAACATTATATAGTTTCTTTTATTTCCAAAAAACCAACCTTTGGGTCCCAAGGAATATATATAATGGAAATCCACCAAAGAAGAGGTACTTGTCTTTACTAACTTTTCCATGTTTATTTATTCTTCTACTTCCACTTCATATGTTTTTTACATTATAATTTAATAAATATAGTATCAAATATATAATGAGATGTTTTTTTTATTTTGGAGAAACTATATCACCACTTTTATCCATCTTAGAAAAAAAAAGCATCGTTTGTGCATACATACAACTTACCATATCCACATCGTGGTGTAGTCTATTTTTCATCACCACTTTATTTTGATGGGTATGATGATGGAAATAATAGATTTATTATAACATGTTGTTGATTCTGGAAAAAGATAATATATATCATCCACTTATATAGAATTTCTCAATTAGAGAAATGGTATTGTCGCTCATACGTACATATAACTTACTCTCTCCACGTCGCGATGCGATTCATTTTCCATGTTAATGATTGGAGAATGATTATATAATTGTATATAATGAATAAATATGGTATATTTTTATTTAATAAAATTTTTGAGATTCCATAACTATATATTAGGCACAAGAACTAGGACTTACCTGATAAAACATGCTTTGTTAAATGAAGCAGTTAACACCCAAAAGATGGGTAATAATGAAATGTTATTAACAAAAACATGATAAGATATTATAATAGGATAATATATGATATCATAAATATAAATATGGTTAAATAATAATATAATAAAATTATTCAAACCATTATACATGATTTTTAGAGGAGTTCAATGAAAATAAGGCCTAAGGTGAGGGTTAATTTCACCATCTCAGTATTATTATAGATTGTTTATACATAATAATATGACAGAGAATATTTATCTTCCATGTCCATTATTCTTAAAAAAAATAAAAAGTATTTATTATATTCTTCTTCAATAGTTAAAATTATATTTTATACATGTATGAATTTTCACTAAATGGTTTGAAAGGAATATTTTGTTGTCATCTAAATGAAGTTCTTTGCGACTTTTTAGCAATCTACACAATGAATGTTTTTTTAATTTATATATCATGATTTAATTTTTTTTCACTTTCTTGATTCCATAATTCCATGAAGATTCTCGTAAAATAATACAATGATATTTTCACAGAAAATATTGTATTTTAAAATTGTTTGTCATTTAAGAAAAATGTTTACAAAACAGAAATGATATTTTACTCAAGAATTATTTTCTATAGATATCCTAAAATTATTTTCCATAAAAGATAACCTTATTTTATTTTACTTATTATTTACTAGGGCTGTTATTCAAGGATATTATACCTATTCTTTTTGTGGTTGGTTAATGATTATGATGGAATGACATTTATAAAAGCCATTTCTTTTCTATTGGTTATGATATGATGGAATGATGTTTATGATTCAAATTTTATTCCATGGGTTCTAATATGATTAATCATTTATGTTTTTATGGAACACATATTTATGGTTTTCATTATGTGAGGGGGGGACCAATATCTCTCTAATGACCCAAACTTTTATTAATGAAAATTCCTCTTGATCTAATTAAATGTATTATTAGGTAAAGTGGTTATATAAAAGATATTCACTTCCTTGGTTTTATGATTTTGGATTTTAATATGTGGTTAAACATTGTTACCATTGATAATATTGTCGTTGAATAGTGATCACATGATTAATATAAATATAGGGATTTAACAAATAAAATTTACTCTGATAAAGGTTGTGATGGCCTCATCCTGTACCATTTCTCCATATAAATCCCCTTTGTCGGAGCTTAGAAAGAAGGTATTGTCAGTGGAATTATCTTTAGACAAAGCCCATGCTGAGCATCAAAACATTAATCTTGAATGAAATTACCTACGGGAGAAGTGGATGTTTATAGAAATTACCACCCAAGTGATGTTATCTGAGCCGCCCCAAGAATCCTTCACCATCGCACACCTTAACCTTAGGTCTTATACTGGTGTTATAATGGGTTATGTAACAAGAACCTAGCACTGTGACTATGTGCTTTATTTTTTTGTATAAATGATATACATTCATTTTATTATTATTACTTTGTAAATTGGTATTAAAGCACAAATAGTATTTTTAGTTAATATTTAAATAAAAAATATATTTTAATGAAATAATGTATTTTTTAATTAAATATTATTTTAATAAAAAATTATTGATAAATTATTTTTTTAAATACAAATGATCGTATAATTTATTTTGAAAACAATTGTAATTTTTATAAATTTTTGAAAGCTGTTTTTGTCAAAAGTAACCAATTTTTGATAAATGTCAGTTTTTTTTAAATTAAAAATTCACATATTTGGAAAATTATTTAGATAAATTGAATTTAATTTTTGGACTCAGGATGTTGAATTTTTGTAATGGTGAATGTTTCATAATTTGTTGAGACAGAGGAATTTTTTGGTCAACATTAATTACCTTTTAAAAATATAATGTGGTTTATGACATCATAATCAACCAATAGTTATGGGATAAAATACTAAAAAAGGAATGTTAAGCCAATATATATTTTACCTTTAAAATAATGTGATTTTAGATTTCTTCTATTACTTTTATGGTGCCTTAGTAGACCCTCCCGGACTTATAAAATATTTTATTTTTTTAAAATTATTTTTTTGAGAGTGTGACTAACCTCCACATAAGAAAGCCTAATATTTTTATATGATCATCCATTTTCCTTATAAAATAATTTTTTTACACTACTTTGGAAAAAATCAAGGAAAAAACCATGGGTTGGTTTTTGGTTTTGATTATTTTTATGTGTAGTGTCCAAAACAAAAATAATAAAGAATTTCCTCTCTTTTCCAATATAAACCCACTAAATCTCACATTATTCTTCACCACAAACCCTATTATCACGTCCCTACTCTGACCTCCTATATCTAGAATCCTTCCAAGGTACCCAAAATCCCAATAATACTCTATCAATCCTCTCCTATGCCATTGGTATCACACTTCCATTTAAGGGATTCCTTCCTTTCTCATTTTTTTCCAAATTTATTCGTGTTGATATACCCATTTATTTTCAATAAAAAAAATTTGGGTATGATTTATAAACCCTACCATACCTCCCTATATATGTTTGAATGATTATAGACCTCTTTATCATTAATTAATTCCTCCCAGGTACACCTTTTACGATGCTGAAATTCCATAAGGAATTTCTCTCTTCTCATTTACAAACACCCAATTCTATTACATTAGGCATATAAATTCCATTATGTATGTTGGTATATTGTGTTTAATGAACCCATTAATTTATATTACATGTATAAATGTTTGGAGATACCTTTATCTCTCATCAACCCATTTTATGATTTATATTTGACATCATTATGTTGTCGAAGTTACAGCAAAATTTCCATGCCAAAATCATCGTGTAAGTGAATACAATACCCATTTCTCTATCAAGGGTATTACCATTATGCACATGTAATTTTTGATTAAGGACTTAAATTTATTTCTTCCAAATCTGTTATTCACGTAATAAGTTATGATGTTTAATGAATCCATGTTGTATGATCTATGTGGCATAATTATGCATGGAATGAAATGATTAAGAGGGGGGACCCTGATAGCGCTCCAATGCAATGGGTAAATATTTGTATCATGATACATCAAGTGAAATGCGGGTTTACTCATGGTAATTCAATTGAAATGATGGTTCAATCATGATAATTAATTTGTAATATTTTTTTAATCATGCTTCATGTGCAATGAGTCTTGGATCATGCTAATATCATTTTAATGTTGTAGCCACATTTCCATGTTATGATAATCCTACTATATCATTACTTTATATTCATTTTTCTCTTATGATATATTGATATTCCAATTTCATAAAATTTATTTTAATCTTCATGTTATGTCTTGTTTACTCCCTTACTGGGCTTTATAGATCACCCCTTTTTTAGGTGTGTCCTCAGGTAATCCCATGCAATGCTAAGTATTAAGGAATACAGTGGTCATATAAAAGAAGTATTCAGTAATGATGTTGTATTTTATGTTATAAGTTGTTGTGTAATGTTCCTACTTCCTAAATACATTAGAACTCCTGATCTATAGTATTGTATAAGTTCATGTTTATGTAATAAATCATGTTAAAGTTTGTAATAAAGAGCAGAGGTATTGTAGCTCGTATCTGAGGATATTTTTTGTTTTTTTGGGATTAGGATTAGAAAACCCTAGTGGAATCCTTAGGGGTAGGACTAAGTATAATAAACACATCCCTAAATTTTGGTGAGTATATAGTAAGTAGTTTGTCAAACTAATACATCCTCGTATGGATACAAACAAGTAGATTCAGCTCTAACACAGATGTATCTAGGGGTAAAACCCGAAAACACCACTTTGAGCTAGACTTGAATATGAATAGGTGCATGAAAATAGACCTTTATTCACTCTTGGTTATGATACCCCATGGAGATATGTTTTTGTAATTATTAAGCTCTAATTTTTGTTAAGGGAATAAAACAATTCCACTAATTATATATATTGGGAAGTATATCATGTATAATATAGGTTGAAGCCTAGAAATTTAGATTTTTAGGAAATAAATGTAATTTATAAGTTATCCCTTTTTTTCATTGGATTCCTCTTTATGTGTTACAGCTAAAATTTCTTTTATTCCAGCCAATGTCTAGTAATAGGAGGTCTTAGGCTAAAAAATGATGAGTAGATCAATGTGATGACTCTTCTAATGAGAATCCCAATTTGATGGGAGCGGGAATCACTAACTTTTTTACAATAATCTATCAGTTAACTCACATTTTGAATAGAAAAATTGGTAAAGAGGAACGTACAACCCCCCCCCCCTCCCAAGAAATAACAAGCTACAATTGAGGGCTTCATGAGACAAATGTATCAAACTTTTAATGGATAATCTGATACCTCAATAACCGAACAATGGATCAACTCTATTGAAAAGATCTTCTCCATCGTTCAATGTTATGAACAGGATAAGGTTCTTATGGCTACTTATCATACGGAGGGTGAAGCTGATCAATGGTGAAAATTGATCAAAAACACAAAGCCTGAGGAACATATTGAGGCGTTGGAATGGAAGTATATCGGGAAAATGTTTTTCGATAAATATTTTCCTTGCAACCTCTGAATTAAGATGAAATGGGAATTCTTTGCCCTCGAGAAAGAGGATGACGAATCCATCAGTACGTATAAGGAAAAATTCTCAAGTCTTGCATGATATGCCTCTGGATTTTTCATTACCCCTGAATTCAAGGATGGCCAATTCTTTAGTGGGATAAATCCTATCCTATGGAATCCCTAGAGATCCGTGACTTTGATACCTATGAGGAAATTGTCCGATGTGCCCTCAATGTCAATATAGAGATCGACGAATATCAGGGGTATCATTGGGATAATAAGAGGAAAGTTTACATTAATTCTAGTGGTTTGATGGATAAATCTAGTGGTGCTAAACATTTCTAGCACCCCACTCTCCAAAGGTGTAAAAACAAGCACCGCAGAAATTGCCTGAAGGGGAAGATGAAATGATTTAGTTGTGGAAGAGAAGGGAACCTGGCCATTAAATACCAACATGAAAAATCCATTATTGTGACAGAAGAGAGGAACACTCCATTAAACCCTCAATGAATTGTTCATTTATTCAGCTAAAAAGAAATATGGCAATTTGAAAACCAATTCCCTATGTAGAGGGTTTTTGGAGGAAACCAACAACCACCAACACAGAAAGGGGGGTCATTTCTAATCACTACTGCCGAAGCGAACCATGATAACGATGTGGTGAAAGGTACACTAGTTATTCATTTAAGAATAGTGAATGTAATTTTTTTTATCATGTTTCTACACATTCTTTTATATCCAGAATGTTTAGTAGAACAATCCCAACACCACCAAAAAACATGGAAGAATCGATACCGGTAAGAATAAAAATGGGGTAATCATTTCATCCTCAGAATATAACTCCTCCCATGTCACAATTTGATGATTGAAATTCATGTAAAACCTCATCATACTCCCTATGGTGGAATTTGGTGAAATTATTTCCATGGATTGGGTTTCCCTATATAGGTCCATCATAAATTTTTATTATAAGGAATTCACTCTCCATATGGCTAATCGACCCACGATTATGTAACGTGAAATGAGGAGGATGAATATTCTTTTGCACCATCATCTCAATCATGGATATTACTTCCCTATGATCACACGTATCTTGATCAAATTATTGATTCTAAGGAAGAAACCATCCTTGAAGAAATTCCTATTGTGAGGGAATTTTCTAGAATGTTTCCTGAAGAATTGCATGATCTTCCTTCGAGAAGAGATGTTGAATTATCGATTTATATTCTACCTGGGGATTTTCTAATATCTAAGACACAATATAGAATTGTCTTTAGGAGCTTAAAAAGATAAATAAACTATTAAAAGAGAATCTAGATAAAGGTTTTATATGCCCAGGTGTTTCATAATAGGGTGCATCAGTCCTCTTCATCCATAAGAGGTATGGGTCAATGTGACTTTGCATTGATTATTGTGAGCTCAAATAAATCATGATAATGAACAAGTATCCATTTTTTGAATTGATGAATTGTTTGATTAGCTATGAGGATTAGAGTACTTCTCCAAGGTGGATTTGTGGTCAGGATATTACCAAGTAAGGGTAAAGAAGAGGGATATCCCCAAGACTGCTTTTCATACAAGGTAGTGTCACTATGAATTCATAGAAAGGCCTTTCATACTCACTAATTATCTTAAAATATTCATGAAAATGATGAATAGAGTATTTAGAGATTACCTCGACAAATTTAGGGTAGTATTAATAAATTTTATTCTAACATACTTCAAAAAAAGGAGGAGCATGAGGAGAATCTAACCACTATACTACACACCTTGAGAAAGGAGAAGCTCTATGAAAAGTACCACAAGTATGAGTTCGGGTTGAAGGAAGTCCCATTTTTGGGTCATATTATCACAAGAAATGGTATATCTCTATATCCCTCCAAGACAAATGCAATTGAGGGATGGAGGAGGCCAACATATATAATGGATATCCATAGATTACTTGGGTTAGTTGGATATTATCATCGATTTGTGAGAAATTCCTCAGGATTGTCCAACCCTTTTACCATGATAACTTGGAAGGGAGCCAGGTTTTCATGGAGTGATGAATGAAAAGATAGCATCAAGGAGTTGAGTAGGAGTCTCATCACTGCACTCTTTCTAACACTACCCACAAGTAGATAACGTTTCATGGTATTCAGTGATCCTTTGAAGATGGGATGGGGATGTGTGTTGATGAAAAATGACAAAGTCATTGCCTATGCTTCAAGACAATTGAAAGTTCATGAGAATAACTATCCAAAACATGATCTGAAGTAGGACGCGGTATTATTTGGTTTGAAAATTTGGAAGAATAACATCTTTGCGGAGAAGTGTTAAATATATATAGATCACAAAAGCCTCATGTATTTATTCACACAGAAAGAAATGAATATACGCCAACAAATATGGTTAGAGCTGATCAAAGAATATGACTGCTCAATCCATTACCACCCTGGGAAAGAGAACAATGTGGAAGATTATCTAAGTAGAAATTACATAACGACTCTATCATTAATGAAAAATTAAAAGGATCCAACCATCTTAGATTTGATGAATATGGACATGGGAATCATAAATAAGGGAAAATAATCAATCATTTCAAAAATTATTTACCAACCATCACTTTTGGAAAGGATAAAGGATGCTCAAAAGGATGATGTGGGAATTCAGAAGAAAGTATAATCTATCATAAAAGGGAAATCCTTGGAGTTCCATGTTAGTTTAGAAGGAATTTTTAGATTTGGGTCAGAAATATGTGTTCCATAAAATCTGAAGTTAAAAAAAGACCATTTTGACGATGCACATAATATGAATTTATCCATTACCCTAGGAAACAAAAAGATATATTATGATCTATGAGAGCATTATTAGTGGGATAAAATGAATAAGGTGATCACTGAGTATAAATAAAAGTTCTAAGTATGTCATCGAGTGAAGTCTTAGAGGCAGAAGTCTAAGAGAATGTGGCAACCATTAGCCATACAAACATGAAAATTGGAAAACATCACTATGTACTTTGTCATTGGACATCCAAAGACATCCAAAAAAACAATGATATCTGGGTTATTGTAGATCACCTTAAAAAGAATTTATACTTCATTTCAATATGGAAGGATTTCTCATTGGATTAACTAGAAAAGATATACATCAGAAAAGTGGTAAGGCTGCATGGAGTACCACTGTCAATTATATCTGATCGAGATCCATGATTAACCTCTATGTTCTGGAAGAGTCTCCAACACACTCTGAATATTGAGTTGAATGTTGTTAAGACTTGTCATCCTCAAACTAATGTCCAATCTGAGTGGAATATCCAAACACTTGATGAAATGTTGAATGCTTGCTCAGTGGACTTTAAAAGAGGATTGGATCAATATCTTCACTGGGATGAGTTCTCCTCAAATAAGATTTTCCACTCAATCATCCAAACGGCTCCTTATGAAGCCCTTTATGGGAAGAGGTGCAGAACACTAGCATGTTGAGATGAAGTTGGGGAGTGAAAACTCCTAGGTCCATAAATGGTCGAGGAAGTAGTGGAGATGTTTAAGACCATCCAACATCACATTAATGCAGCTCAGAGTTGATAAAAGTGTTATGCTGATAATCATCGACGAGACCTAGAGTTTGATGTTGGATACATCGTATTACTCTACATATCACTATAGAATAGATTTGTGATATTTGGGAAGAAGGGAATGCTTATTCCAAGGTACGTCAACCCTTTTGAGACACTTGATCGCATTATAACAATGGCCTATCGACTAACACTCCCACCGAACCTATCTCAGGTACATGATGTATTCTATGCATCACTCTTGAGGAAGTACATACCTCACCCCCCACATGTAATCAATCCATAGGTGGTACCAATGTATAACAACTTCTCCAATAAATATTATATAATGAAGATCATAGATAGTAGGGAAAACGTTCTACGAAATAAGACAATGCCCCTCGTAATGGTGTTGTGGTGAAACCACAAGATCGAAAAAGCTACATGGGAATCGAAGGAAGTGATAAAGCAGAGTTACCCTCATCTATTTTAGTGTGGGAAAAGGATATTTTGAGGTAGAAAGTTTTAAGGGGGGGGATTTGAAACAACCCAATCATTTATAAATGAAATTTCCTCTTGATCTAATTAGATGTCTTATTATGTAAAATGGTTATATAAAACATATTCACTTCCTTGGTTTTATGTTTTTGTATTTTAAAATACTATTAAGAATTGTTACCATTGCTAATATAGCTGTTGAAAAATGATCACATGATTAGTATAAATATAGGGCTTTAACAAATCCAATTTACTCATAAAAAAGGATGTGATGGCCTCATCGAGTAGAATAGATCCATACAAAGCTCATTTGATAGAGCTCAGAGAAAAGGTAGCATCACTATGCTTTTTTATTTTCCAAGTCCAAGATGAGCTTAAACATGTTAAAATTGAATGGAATCCCCTGCCGGAGAAGAGGAAGTTAATAGAAATTACCACCTGAGAGATGTTATCTAAGTCATATCAATATTCTATCACCATCAAACACCTTAGACTTAGGTATTATGCCATTTTTATAAGGGGTTTTGTGACAGTAACCTATCACTATGATTATGTGTGTTATTTTTTTTATAAATAATATACATTCATTTCATTATTATTAATTTGTAAATAGGTTTTAAAGCACAAAAAGATTTTTTAGTTAATATTGAATTAATTAATATATTTTGTTGAATTAATTTATTTTTGAATTATATAAAATTTTAATAAAATCGTTCTAGTAAATTAATTTTTATTAAATAAAAATGATCTTATACTTTTTTATGAAAACAATTATAATTTTTATTATGATATGGAAGTTATTTTTGTCAAAACCAATAAATTTTTGATAAATGTCAGTTTTTAATTTAAAAGTAAAAATTCACATATTTAGAAAATTATTTATATAAAATTAATATCATTTATGGACTTAGGATGTAAAATTTATGTAATGGTTGATTTTTCATATTTTTCTCAGACAGTCGATTTTTTGGTTAAAAATTAAATACTATTTAAATATATAATGTGTTTTATGACATCATAATGAACTAATAGCAATTTAATAAAATAATATAAAAGTTTTTTTCAGCCATTATATGCTATAATTTTAAAATAATGTGATTTTAGATTAGTTTGTTTAATTTTATTGTGCTTTAGTGGACCCTCCAAGACTTATAAAATATTTGAAATTTTTTCAATTATTTCTTTGAGAGTGTGACTCACATCCATATAAAAAAGCCTAATATTTACACAAGTTAGGCCATTAACCTTATAAAATAATGTTTCTCACTCATATTTCGAAAAACCTATGGGAAAAAACTATGGTATGGTTTGTGGTTTTGATTAGTTAAATGTGTAGTGTACAAAATCTAAATAATCAAGAATTCCCTCTCTTTTACAATATAAATCCACTCAATATATCATTAATATTCCCCAAAACCCTTGGATAATGTCCCTAATATGACCTTCTATTTATATAATCCTCCAAAGCCACCCCAAGCTCCCAATAAGCCTCTCTCTAGCCTCTCCCAAACCTTTGGGATCACACTTCCAAGTAAGGGATTCCTTCGTTTCTCATTTTTGTCCATTTTTTGTGTTGTTATACCCTTTTATTTTCAATTAAAAATGTTGAGGTATGATTTTGGATCTCCTCCATAATTAAATCCTTAGGTTTTAATTATTATATTTCTCTTTATCTTTCATTAATTCCTCCCATGTAAACACATTAGCGTGCCGAAATTCGGTAAGGAATTTCTCTCTTCTCATTTACATACAAGGAATTATTTTTTATTATGCATATAAATTCCATTAAATATGTTGGGATATTATGTTACTTGACCCCCTTACTGTTTATTTCGTGTAAAAATGATGATAGACCCCTTTTTCCCTCATAAAACCATTTTACAGTTTTTATTTTATGCCATTATGCTGCCAAAGTTACACCAAAATTCTCATGCCAAAATCATCATGTAAGTGAATACCAAACCCATTTCTCTATCAAGGGTATTCACATTTATTCACATGTACTTGTTTATTTAGGACTTAAATTTATGTATTCCACATATCTAATTATTTTTAATAAATTATTATGTTTAATTAATCTATTTTGTATGGTATATGTGTCTCACTTATGCATGAAATGAAGTGATTAATAAGGGTGCACCCTGATAACACTCCAATGCATTGGGTAAAGATTAGTATCAGGATATGTCATTTGAAATGAGGATTTAATCATTCTAATTCAAGTGCAATTAGGGTTTACTCATGATAATTCATGTTCAATGAGGGTTTACTCATGATTAATGTGAAATGTGCCTTGGGTCATGCTAATATCATGTTAAATGTTGTAGCCACATTTCCATGTTATGATAATCATGCTATATCATGCCTTTATGTTCATGTTTCCCTTATGATTCATTGATATAACTATTTCCTAACTTGTATGGTATTCTTCATGTTATTACTTGTTTACTTCCTTACTAGGAATTCTAGATCACCACTTTTTTATTCGTGTCCTCAGGTTATCCCATGCAATGCTAAGTACAATGGAATGTTGTGGTCATATAAAAGAAGTTTTCAACAAACATGTTGTATTTTATGTTCTATGTTTTTTTGTAATGTTCCTAATTTTCCAAGACAATAGAACTCTAGATACTGAGAGTTGTCTTAAGTGAATTATTATATAATAAATCATGTTAAATTGTGTAAAAAAGGGAAGGGTTATTATAATCTCCCTCCAATGTGTTGGGTAAAGATTTTTATCTCATGGGATAGACAAGATTGGAATAGGAATTGAACACGGACCAGTAATACAGGACTCAAATGGGGAGTAAAAATAATTTATTAATACAAGATTAGAAATGGATGTAAAACTAGTTCAGTAATACAGGGATGGAACAATGGGTGAAAACGGTTCATTAAAGGGACCTTTTTAGATATGATGTATCATGAAAGTGATCCTTGAGAAATTTGAAATTGATATTATATGCTTATATGTATGTCACTATTTTTGGCATTCTATTGTACTACCATGAATTATATTCTTTATAATTCATGTATTATGAAATTATATGATTTAGTCAATAACTCGTAATCACGACCTTTAATATATTGGATATAATTTTTATACATAATTTTCATGTTTTTATGACCTACTACTCATGTTATGCCCCTTCATTACCATAACTGAGCATCTGATGTCACCATTTTCTTATGTTTATTTTCCCCAGGATATGAATAATGTTATATAGTATGACATGAGAAAAATGGTTCGTGTTATGAAGGAATAAGTGTGAGGACATGTAAAATTTTTATAAATTAGCTGTATATATTTCATAGTTTCCAAAGAAACTAAACCAATATGGTTCTTGTGTGGTATTTTTATGTTACATAATGAATATTGTATAATTTATATGCAAAATACATGTAAAAGATATGTGTTTTTATTGTTGGTATTAGAGGAAGTTTTAGTTTAAATTTGGAAACTATTATGATAAAACCTTAGTGAGAACCCTAATGATATCCTTATGTATTGGATATAGTCTGAGTGTTTTGGAGAGGATCATAAATAATCTAGGAAAAAACCTATGGTGTCCTGAATTTACCTTTTATAAGTAATTTCTATTGAATATATGGTTTTCCCAATATCATTAGTGTTATACACACTATGATTTTTGGTTTTAGTCAATGGTTAGGACCTGAAGGATCATTTCTTATGATAAATGTGACTAGATATGAAAATATTTTCCTCCAGAGTAACCAAATGTTATGGGATATAGAATTGAAAATCTTGTTGTTATGCTAACAAAATTTTATCTTTGAATAAATCATGATGGGATTCTAAATGGGGAATAGAGGGAAAAAATTATGTTAATTCATTCCTGAGGTAGCGTACACCATTTTTTAGTCGTCCTTCATACCCACTAGTGGTTGAACAATAGATCAGTTCCATTTTAAAGTGATTTTTGGTTCTCTAACATTCAATACATGAGAAATTAGTTTTGGATCTCTATCATTCATAAGGTTACGTCGGCCAATGGTGGAATAAAATCAAGAATAAGAGGCAGTGAGATGAAATTGACCCTATATAATAGGATGTGTTTAATAACTTATATTTCAATAAGTAAATTCATTGTATTCTACAAAGGAAGACGAAGAAGGATTTTCTTGATAAAAATAAAAAAAATGATGAATCTATTATTAACTTTAAGAAAACATTTACGAGACTTTCATGTTATGCTTCTAGAATTATTATCTGACCTAAAATTCAGGTTTATAGATTATTCAATTTCATTAAAACAATTCTACAAAGGGAAATATCCATAAGGTACTTCACTATATATGAACAAATAAATAGATGTACTATCAAGGATGATATGGATATTGGATTTAACTATAAATCTTATTGGTTATATAAGAGGAGAAAAATGGGATTCAAGGGAAAATCAAAAAGACATAGTGAAATGAAGATGATATTTCCTTTATGATCAATCGGTTGAATGAAATGTGGAGAAAACATTCTTAAGGGGATTAGTAAATATTTTACATGTGGGAAAGAAGGTCATCAGGTAATTCACTTCTAAAGTGATTTGAAAAACGTATCCAATGATGCGAATATAGAAAAGGAAATAGAGAATGAACCTCCCACAAATCAACTCTACAAGTGAAAAGAAAATGGTTATTATTCTAACAAATTCCCAAATATGAGAGTTTCTAATGATGATAAAAATTAACAACCTATTAAGGCCAAAGATAAAGGAAAATTTCATTTTATCACTATTGGAGATGTCAAGTTCAACAATGTCTAGGTGAAACATAAATGTACCATCCATTCTAAATAAAATACTGTTAGACCTTATTTAGGATCCACCCACTCTTTTATTTTTAATGTATTTTATAAGGTTATCATTATATTACCTCCACAATTATATGTTATGTAATATTTAAAAACACTTAATGGAACAAATATCTCATCAAAATTATATAACTATTCTTCAGTTGAGGTTTGTGGAAATTACAACCAAAAAATCTTTTGATTCTTCATTTAGTTGAATTTTAAGTGATTATTGGCATGGATTGGTTTTCACTATATAGATCTTATATCATTTTCCGAGAAAGTGAAGTAATATTTCAAATTCCTATTAGATTTCTGATCCTAAATCAATGAGAGTATGAATATGAACTTACACTAGAAATTAATTCTATATCGAGGTTATTAATTTTTAATAATGATGGTTGTCTATCTTAGATGGTTGGGTAGATACTCAACATTAAGAATAAACCTATTTTATTAGACTTTGATGATGTCTTTCTAAAATAATTTTTAGGTCTTACACTAAATTATAAATTTGAGTTATCAATAGAACTGAATCTAGGTGTTATGACATTTTCAATTACTCCATAAAATATTTCACCAATTGAGTTCCAGGAATGGGTGTAAAAAATCCAAGATAATTTTGACAAGGTATTTAAATTCCCTAGTGTGTCAACTTGTGGTGGACCTATTCTGTCTATCAAGAATAATGACAGATAAGTGAGACTCTGCACTAATTATCTGGAACTTAACTGTATCACTATCATGAAAAAATATCCCCCTATATTGATGAATTATTTGATCAACTATACAGAACTAAATACTTTCACAAGATTGATCTTCATTTTGAATATCATTAATTGAGATTAAAGATGGAGTATATACATAAGGGGGAATTTTTTACAAGGTTTGAGAACTAGGAATTTATATTGATTCCTTTTTGTATCACTAATTCCCCCACTATATTCATTGATTTAATGATTAGAATTTTTATAGAATATATTTAAATGCTTGTGGTAGTATTTATTGGTGATATTATTGTATATTAAAATAGAAAGGAAGAACATGAATATCACTTAAATATAGTACTAAATACTCTAAGAAAATAGATTCTTTATGTATAATTTACCAAATATGAAATTTTATTTCATATAGTTTTATTTTTGTGTTATGTAATCTCAAGATGGGGGATATATGTGGATATAATAAATACCAAAGCTATTGAACATTATCCTAGACCCACAATGGTAATTGAGATTAAAAATATTCTTGGTTTGGATGGATATTATCGATGTTTTGTAAATAATTCCTAGTTATTATGTAATCCTCTTAAGAAGTTGACTTAGAAAATGGTTAAATTAAAAAAAATGAGGAATATGAAGAGAATTTAATGTATCTAAAAATAAGTGAACCTATTCACACACAACCCTAGAGTGAAGAAAGGTGTGTGATCTATATTGATGCATCAATGAAAGGACTGGCATTTCATCTGATGAAAAATGATATGCTGAGAGATTATACCTCATGGTAATTGAAAAAATATGAGAAAAATTATCATACTGAGGATTTGGAGTTAGTTGTAGTGTTTTCTTCATCAAAGATATTAAGGCATTTACTATTTGAAGAAAGGTGAGAAATATTTACTGATCATAAATGTTAAAAGTGTATTTTCACTAAAAATATGCTGATTTCGCACTAAATATGATAGTTGTATTTGATTAGATATTTCAACTTCTCAATAAATTAACACCCTGAGAAAGAGAACAGGGTGGTAGATGCGTTGTGTTGAAATAATAATGCTAGAAAATCTAAGATGAGGACCACAAAAGCTCCAATATTTATATATTTTCAAAGGATAGATCTATAAATTCTAAAGGAATGGGAAAAAGTTTGTCTCAAATTAATGTTCAACCATCTATACAGGTTAAGCATAAGGAGGCGATGAAGGAACATTTAGTTTTGAATATGATCTTAAGAAATTTTCTTAAGTTTTACATTGATTTTGATAGAATAATAAGACTCAGTAACCATTCTTATATCTCTAACACAATACATTTAAATAATATATGTATTGGATGATGCTCATAATTCATAATTCTCTATTCATACAATATGAAAAAAAATATAGGGAACTAAAAGAGTATTTATGGTAGGATGGAATAAAAAAATAAATTGTAGAATGTTTTTTTTGGTTCATGGTTTTTCAGTAAGATATGATTGAGAGGCAAAAGTTTTATGGGGTGCTACGACCATTACCCAAATGAGAATTGAAATGGGAAAACATCACCATGTATTTTATTTTCAGACTTCCCAAAACATCTAAAAAAAATAAAACTATATGCGTTTTAGGTTATCACCTTTTGATGTGAGTACACATCATTGTTAACCTAGAATATATATATCTTGTTCATCTTTAAAAAATAATTATTAATGAATTGGTGAGATTTTTTGAAGTACAATCCTCTATTATATCTTATCGGGATCTGGAGTTTACCTTGATATTCTAGATATGTATTAAAAAGGCTCTCGACATAGAGTTACATTTCATCATGGAATGTTATTCCTAGAAAAAATGGTCAATATAATAGGACAATTCAAACTCTAGAATACCTATAGGGAGCTTCCTCTGTTTATTTCAGTGGTGGTTGAAAACACACCAAACTTTGGTAGAATTTTCTTACACTAATATTTTTCACTCTAGTATTTCGATGTAACCTTATGAAGACCACTAATGTAAGATGTGAAGATCTCCAACATACTAGAATAATGTTGTGAAATGAATTATATTGGGACTAGATCTTGTTGCGAAAATGATAGAGAAGGTTGGATCTTCCAATAAACACATATGAGTAGCTCAAAGTTGAAAAAAAATAATGACGACAATCGATGAAAAGACCAATAATTTGAAGTGGTTGATTAGGTATATCTATTAATATCACTCTTTAAGAGGGTAATGAGAATTGTAAAGAAGGTAGATCTAATCCCTGGTTATATCAGTCTTTTTTTTAATTCTAGATCATTTTCGAAAGGTATCTTATAGATTGGAGATTCTATTGAATCCCTCTCAAGTACCTAATGTGTTCCATGTTTCTCTCTGGAGAAAGTATATATGTGGTCCTGCACATAAACTAAACACAAAATTTATATCATTGGAGAAAGATCTTTCTTTTGAAAAATGCATCTAAATATTCTAGATCATAGAGAAAATGTTTTTACAAAACAGGATCAATAACTTAGTTAATGATTTATGGAAGAACCACTGATTTGATGAAGCTGCGGGGGATCCAAAGAATGTGATGAGGAAGAGGTATCATCATATTTTTTTATCCATGTTACAAATTTTGAGGGTGAAATTTATTTTATGGATGGTAGAATGTAACACCCTAATATTTTAATTAATATTTTTCTTTACATAATTGTAATTATTTAGTAACTTGTGTTACAAGAAACCATGAGTTTAAAAGAACCGTGTAAATATTATATTAACATTATAACTTATACATTAAATTGGAATGAATAAATATGAAAAACTAATTTATGAAAAAATATAAAGGTCAAACTCATTATTAGTGTATTGGTATGTTCATAGAAAATTATCACACAATTTTTTGTAAAGTCACTACAGTCTTCAATAAATATATATTTTAATCAAAAATTAGGTTTTCTTATTTTTAGGAATGAATATAAATTTTTAGATGATCTAGAAAATGGATTTGACCTAATTAATTTCATTTTTTGAATTCATCATGTCAAAATTAACTTAATTTTATTTTTTTATAATTTTTTAAAACTTTGATTTCTTAAGGAATTTGAAATATATATTTTCATTGAAACTCATTACAAGGTAAAATTATATATTGGATTTGTTTTTATTTAATTTTTATTTTATGTAAATAAGATATTGTTTTTTTGAAAATTATTTTATACTTGAGTTTATTATAAAAACATTTTGGGTTTTAAAAAGGGCATTCTTTTTCTAAAAAACTATTTTTCATTTAGTTTTTATTTTAAAATAAATTTTGAAACTTCTAGTTTTGAATATTGAAAAATGGATAAAACATTTAACATTAATAATTTAAAAATTTATTGAATATGTCCCTATTATTTTTTGGTCTATTTGAATAGTAACCTCAGTAGATTTTTTACCATGGTAAAGGATAAATTGGGCAATTGAAGATAAAAATAAGATGATAGGGACTATATAAGGACCCCAAAACATGCTCAAATATTATGATATGAATATAATTTGACCCTTTACTCCAAAGGACTGAAGTTTTGTTTTAAATGGACCCTTTCCCATGGAAATAACATATATAATATTTTAATTAATAAAAGTCACAAAATTCCACATTATTTTCCTAAAATATCCCTTATGTGTCAACATGAGTAAAAATGTATGTTATGAATTAATTTAAATGCGAATTTTTAAATTAATAAACATATTTTCCTGATTTTTCGACTTTTTGGATAATTATACGAGATTATGATATTTATAATATTTTATTTAATTAAAATTCAATGATGTCACATTCATGTTTTAAATAATACATCATTTTTAATATAGGGTTATCCGAAATAAATATTCAAATATAAATATTATAATTAAATCTATATGATTTTTCTCTATCAATGTTTTTTATTTCTAATATTTAATGAAGAAATAAATATATTAAATAACAACACAATGATGATATGGTAATTATTTTTAATATTGAAATTGTTTTTACCTTTGTAGGTTAACTAAAGGTTAACCCAAATGATAAAGTTTAAAATAAAACAAAAAATTCTAAAAAATATTGGTTGATGCGTTTAGAACCTTATATCATATTATCATAGAATACATGTCCTTATGATGTTATTTTTATTGATATGGAATTTATTACTTATTATTATTATTTTGAATTCCAAAAGTGTCCCTCACCTCCATTATATAAGGGAACATCCTCCCTCACTTTTTCACATCAATTTGAGACATAAATATTGAGCATAAATAGAAAATTTCTCTTATAAAATTACATATTCACATTATAGAGATTTTTATCTTATCAAAAGTCCATCCGTAATGTACCTAAGGGGAGATCTAAAGGATTTTCTCTAATGAAGTGGTAATATTCTTTTCCAACCCTTTCATGTTTATTTTTTCTTCTACTTACTTTTTAGGTGTTTTTAAATTATAAATTAATAAATCAAGTATCAAATATATTTTGGGATTTTATATTGATTATGGAACAACCATATTATAAATTTTATTGAACCTATGAAAAACAAAACCATTTTGTGTGTGTGTATGTACGACATATTGTATCCACGCTGTGGTGTAGTCAATTTTTCATCACCACTTTATTTGGATGGGTATAATGATGAAATTAAATTATATTTTATAATGGGATTTTGATTCTATAAAAATAAAATATATACCATATACTTTCTTACAATTTCACCATTAGGTAAATGATACTATTTCCCATGAGCACATATGGCCTACTGTGTCCATGATGTGATGTAATTCATTTTCTCTGTTCGACATTAATGAATTATTATATAAATATATATAATGAATAAATATGACATAAATTAAATTAATTTAACACTAAAGATGATGTAACTATATCCTATTCACTTGAACGGGTACTTATATGATTAAACATGCATAAGAAAATGACGTGGTTAACACATGAAATGTGGGTAATAATGAATTTTTTCAAATAAACGGGTGATAAGATGATATAAGAAGGTAATAAATGATGTCATAAATATGAATATGGTTGTGGAAAATAGTTATAACATTATTTAGAACATTATATAGGATTTTTATATATATACCAAGGAAATCATATGTAAGGCAAGGGTTACTTTCACAATCTCATTATTATTTCGGATTGTTTATAAGTAAGTATCTACTTGTGAAAATTTATATTCCATGTAAATGTATCTTGAAAAAACATTCTATTTCTTTTTAATATTATCAGAAAATTACTAAAATTAATATTTACACATCTATGAATTCTTCATAAAATGTTTGAAAGGAATCTTTTGACATTTTCCAAATGAGGTGCATTATTACTTTTCCTAAAAAAACATGAGATGAATGTTTTTTAACTTGCATACTGACTGGAGGTTTCCCTTACAATCTTTTCATGTTATTTTCGAAGAAAATTTTTTCTTTTAAAATTGATACATATTTATTAAAAAAAATTATCCAAATAGAAAGGATATTTTTCAGAGGAATTATTTTCAATTGATCTCTCATAATTATTTTCCATCTAAGATAAAATAATTTTATGTTACTTATACTTTACTAGGGTTATGTTTTATGGAATATGCCCCAATAATTTATATTGTTATTTTATGTAAATGATATAATGATACATATGAAACTCATTTCATTTTTATAGGTTATGTAATCATGGAATGATGTTAATGAGACCCATATCATTCTATGGGTTCTGATATAACGAATGATTTATGTTCTAAAAAATACGTATTTTTTCATTATATTAATGTTGGGACCTATATCTCCCTCAAATGCATTAGGTAAATATTTATATCTCATGTGATAGACCAGAATTTAATGGTAAGTGGACCCGGTTCTGTAATACAAGACTAAAATTTGGAGAAAACCCAATTCTGTAATACATGGCCAGAATGAGAAGCAATCTCATTTCATTAAGGGACTTTGTATACTATGATGGTCTTATAATTGAGTATTGACTAATATGAAAATTATTTTCTAGGATTATGTGTAGATCATCATTCAATTTCTAATTTTACACTTCCATGAATTTTATTATTTATAATTTAAGACTTATGGAGTTCTATACTTTATTCTATAACTCGATATCATAATACATGATATGTAGGATATACTTTAAAAAACATGTTCTTGTTCCATTATGCTTATATTATCTCTATTTATTACCCCTACTGAGCATCTAAGATCGGCCTTTTCTTATGTTTATTTTCCCTAGGGTATGACCAAATTCATTAAGTAAGATATTTCAAAAAGGGTTCCAGTTATGAAGGAATAAGTGGGAGATGATGTAAATGTTTTATGAATATGTAGTTTATGTTTCCTAGTTTCCAAATACACTAAATCTATATGGTTATAGTGTGGATTTGTATGTTATGTAATGAAAATTAATCTATTTATGTTTAATATACATGTTAGAAACGTATGTTATGTTATAGTGTAAGTATATATTAACTCACTAATCTTCCCTTCCACCCATTAAATTTTTTTTACATTCATCTATTAACAAGATCAGAACCCCTTTTTCAACTCATCTTGGTTATTGGATTAGATATTCCTGAGATATCTCTCATAAATCATCAATAATAACCATCCAACATTAAAAAACTACATATATCAATAATCACAGATGGTTTGGAAAATTTCTCAATAACTTTCATCTTTTAAGGGTCCACAAAAATACCCTAAAATGAGATTATATGGCCCATGAATGAATCATTTTTATGTAATAATTCACAATTGATTAATTTTTCATTAACATTATCCTTCCTTAGGGTTATCAACTCAATTATAAAATGATAATCATTCTCTTCCTCACTCTTTTAATATATATTAATATCATATGTTAATAATAACATAAAATAATCATGGTAACCTCTAAATAACTATTAATTAAATCAATGAATATAGTCGGGGAGTTAGTAAATCCAATTGTAATCAATATAAATACATTTTTTCTCATTCATCGTAAGGATGGTTGTCTTTGGCATACCGTCCTTCTTGACCCTCAATCGATGATATATTGGATGAATGTCAATCTTGTAAAAGTTTTAAGATCATCGTAATTGATCAAAAAAATCACCAATACAAGGTAGAGGAAAATATTTTTAAGTTTGTAATAGTCAATGAAAATATGCATTGACCCATAATTATTATTAAAAAGAATAGGTGAACGATATTGAAAGATATTGCGGAATATAAATCCCATATGAGGATTCTCATATAGATACTTTTTAATTCCCTTAATTCAATTGGGTACATTCTATAAAGAATCTTTGAAATTGTTTTATCTTATGTTATGAATCCTATTGAAAAATAAGCTTCAAGATTCAGAATAATAATCAGAAAATCTTATATAAAGACATTGATAAATTCTCATACAATAAGTATATCCTTAATGTTGAGTGTCTCCCCAACCATATGATATTAATACCATTCAACATAGGGATTAAGAACCATATGGAATATGTAAATATCATTGGACGTTTATATACTGGATCAAACCAATAAACCATCATAGGTTCAATAGAAATAAAAAACATGACATCCCTTCAACAGATATTTAAATGGGAACCATAAAAATAATTCAATTCCTTTCATTTAATCATATAAAATTCAACTAAGAGAGGAATCAAAATATTTTTAGAAAATATAGTTCTATAAAATTCAATCAGAGAGGGACTATATAATTGATATGAATCCACCATACCAATAAGAGTTTTCACCTCTAACTCAAAGTTTAATTATTAATATTTTAATTTGTTACCCTTTAATAATTACATTCATATAAAATAGTTGGTAGAGACAAAATCAAATGACACATTAATTGTTATATATTGGATAATAATTTTATATTTGCTACATAATTATCACACCCTACATTAGAAGAAGTGATCAAAAGGTATTTCATAATATCTTTGGTATTAAGAGTTTGTTTATGATGATAATCATCAAGTACCTTCGGATTTGTACACTAGTTGTCATAATCCCTAGTCTCCTAGAATTTAAAGGATTGAAGTGTCGGTGGTGCATTAGATGGTATCCTCCGTTTCCTCCATTGAATTAGATGGATTATTCATCACATTTCAATATTAAGGGGATTTATGAAAATCAATTCAAAATTTAAAAACATAACATATGTATTCAAGAAACATTATTTATATTTCTACCCACATTTCTGGAATGTAGATTTCTAGAATTTCATTAAACTGTGTTATTTATTTTATTTTTCATTAATCTCCAACTTCATTTACTTATCAAGACCCTAGGGAATGATGGGAATATCCAATTTCCAATTTTTACGTTGATTTTAAATAGAATAATTTGTTCAAATCTTCCAAATAATCTAAAGCTAGCAACTTTTGAAGACATGGTTTTAAGCTACAAAATAAAATATCAATTTTTCCATCAATACTAAAGATTAAAATAGTGGAATACCAAGAATTGTTTGTCAATTTTTTCATCATATGTACCAACAGATTCATCACCATTCTTTTTGATCTCAAGAAATTCTTCTCTAATTGATTATGTAGAATATAATATAATAACTTACTAAATAATAATTTATTATACATTTCCCATGAAATTGATTTAATTTATTCCTCTTTACTCATATTTTAATAACACTCTACCATTGATCTAATTCTCATCCTATATGATAAATCGATAGAACTACTCCTTTATATTCTAATTACTGGTGAACAAAAAAAATTCTAAATTTTATTCATCCATCATTCAACCACAAGTGAATCTCAATAGCCAATAAAATAAAGAGGATGTTACTTCTTGAAAGACTCAATACCTTGTTCTTCCCTCCTTTGATCATTTAGAAGTTAATCATGTTTTACAGTCTGAGAAATATTTTTTAGCATACATACATGATTATATATTATAGACGCCATAGCATTTGTTTATTCATGTGGACAGTCATTTTATTTTCCACCACATTACTTGTTAGCATGATGTCTTCCAGTTCCATCCATTGACTAAAACTAAAAAAAATAGCAATAGAATCAATCTATAATAATCTGATTAAGCTCTATTAAAATCATGAAATATCATTAATCATATCTCTAAATTATGACACATTATTCTCAATATATGGAACCATATGTTTATACTTGGTTACCTATGGTCACTACCAAAACATAGAAATGTTATTATTTATATAGATATATCCCCCAGAGTTTTCACCAAATATTTCTAACCCTAGGAACTAGTGATTAAAAAATCACTACACTAACACCAACTATAAATATCATATCTTAAGAGACATAAATATTACATATTTTTAGATGAATATTGATTACATAACATTATGATCGATGCATGAATCACAAACATTTAGTTCCTTTAGGGAATAGATACTCTATCATGTTATTCAGGGACATTATTCATCACTTATCATAAGTTTCTTCCCACTTTGTATCCTTATTTACATTGACTACTTACAATCTTTCTTTCTTTCTTGGGGATGGTAATTATTAAAAAATGGTTATCTAAAAGGCTATGTAAGGTTATTCATGGTGGATATTAATCAATAATCATAAAGGTATGATTTTAAGACTATAAGTTACAATGTCCATGAAAAAATGTTTAAAGATAAAAAACATGAGTAATGGAATAAAATATTATTATTTAAAAAATACCGAAACTTGAGAGTGAGAAAACTTCATAAATCAAATATGAACCAAAATATTATATCATAATAAAATTCTAAATGTGGGGAAACATCATACGTATGGAAAATATTTCATATATCAGGTTTAACAATTGAGAAATTCAAATTATAGTTTAAAAACATCAAAACATGTTTTCTATATCATAACAGACATTTCATCATCACAAGTTTCCCATAGAAGATCTAATGTCCCTTCTTATTTCACATACTGGATTAAGCACAAAAACATATTTCTAGAAGTTATCTAATTACATATAAAACATTACACAATGGTTTGGAGGGATATATAATTCTTGTCCAACCATCACATAATGAAATTAATAAATATCTGTGATACAAGATCATAAAATAATCATCATAACATCATATCATTACAAATGTAAAGAAACCCGATTATAAAAATATTTCCTAATTTTTTTAGAAAATACCATGGAAAATAAATAGGTTCTGTAATCATCTAATTATTATAACCATAAACCATACAAATAAATAATAAGTATGTTATCATTCGATTATATCCCCATCAAATAACATCTATAATCAAAAGATATTATTATTATAGAAAACTCATTAAAGAGATCAATAAAATATTTACTGAGCAAATTACCCTTTGAATTTTTAAATCATTTACGTAAAATCCAAATATTTTCAAAAAAATTAAGGAAAATAGTTTTTTCTGATAATAACCGTGGAATATTATAATGGGATTATAATAAGTGAGAGTGATCATGATTGTATTAAATTGAATTCATGTTGTATACATTAAAATAATGATTCAATTATAACTTTTGGTAAAAATTAACATGTTTGGAAAAGAAAAATAAGATTCCTTTAAAACATTTTTAAATGAAGTCAAATATAGGAAAAATGATTTTTAAAATCACATTATAGTAACAAAAAAATTATAAAAAAAATATTCAAAATAAAACAAGGATATTAATAAGAAATATTTTGGAGTAAATATGAAAAAATAGTTGGTTTTCCTTAAACATTCCTTCATACTGTTGAGTAGTTAATTTGATAAAAAATAAAAAGAAAAACAAATTATCTAATGAAATAACAAGAGATTATGACAATTAAAAAGTATTTATTTGAAAATGATCAAAAACTTCCTCAATGATTATTCAATAATTAATAATACTAATTAAAATTGGACTGAAACATAATTCCCTTACCCCATATATCACCTTTATTTATACACATTCAGTTATACTATAAAATAAATATAGATTTATTATACATATATTTTATAACCATAATATTATATATCATATAATATATAATTTACTAATAACTTATTATCATAGATTATTTATAATTTGTTATTAAAATCATTGTTACAAGTGATAACTCCATTTTTCCAGAATGTTTTGATTCGATAGTCCCAGTTCGTATATTTTTATCATGGTTTTATTATCTTTATAATGTTAATAATGATAAAACAAAAATATATATTAATTATATATCTATATTTTTATTTATATTCATATAAAAATTTTTAGATAGAAAAATGGATTACACTATTTTTTGGAGACGGTAGGCTCTACGTATGCCTGAACATTGTTTTCAATTATTAGTGGATAAAATGAATGAAACGTAAATAATAATTCAACATTAAATAGTAATAATTATATTATATATCATATATATTCATTAATAATTTCTTTATTACCTTTCATTTAATTTGTAAATGATAAATGACATGCATCACTTCATGGAGGTGGTAAGTCTACACAAACGCAAAAGCGTCATTTTCAATGTCCAACAGATGGGAAGAATGTGGAAAATGTTTTCTCCACCATAATAATAAAAATTCTATATATTTAGGATACAGAATAAATTGTTTTATAATGTTTAGAATATAATTATAATATAAATAATAATAAATAAAATTGAAAATGCTTGGTTAAGAGTTATACCTCTCCATTGAGGAACCTTCTTTCCCATACCGCTTATAACACAAAAGTATGGTATTTTGGAAAGAATCTAATATCTAGGATGTTTTGAAAGAATATAAAATGATAATATGGAATTTATATTTTTTATATATGGATAAAACATTTGGAATAATGAATAAGATGAAGTTCCCTTTTATAAGTGGGGGAGGGGAAATCATAGAATTACTTACTATATTAAATAAATATAAATTAATATTCTTTTAAAATGCATCAAAATTGATATAACAATATTAGAACATGTTGATAAGTATAAATACTCACATCCAATAAAATTTTATCAATTTTTCATTATGTTTTTAAAGATTCTATTAGTTTTACCCCCCCCCCTCTTAACCCTTTTCACAAGTACGACAATTCAAATTATTATACAGATTAATGGTTAAAGTTATTCCCATAAAACAGAAATTGGATCATAAATGGAAAATTTATAGAATTTTCAAAAATATTTCATTCACTTCGTAGAACATAAAATTTTTATATATTTTAAACCATTTAATAAAATATAATATAATATAAAACAAAATAATTTATATAATTTTAGGGAATATTAATTTAATTTAAATTTAATTGAATCAATATTGAAATATATTTCCATTATAAACAAGTCAAACATTCCAATTATGTTATTTTAAAATATAAATTGTTTGGATAATTATGAATCACCCTTGATAATATTACATTTGGGGTTTTTGAAATTATTTATATGACTTTTTTTACTACCTACAAAATCACTTTTTCAGTGTTTTTGTAAGTATTTAAGAAAATATTTTTTCACTAAAATTTAAAATTAAAGTACTTTGATTAAAATAAATAATTTATATTTCAAATAAAAAAATCAAACACATCCTATTTTTACCTTTAGGTAAAAACATTTAGATATATTAAAGAGAATAGAGTGATATTTTGGAATTATCTTTACTTAAAAAAATATAATTATTATTTAAAAATGGGGAAAATTCAATATATTTATAAAATTATACTGAAGTAGATGAAATACACTAATCCAATATAATAAATTGATGTGTTAGAGAAATTTTAAAAGCTTATGCCAAACATTTAGCATTTTTTTATAGGTTTTACACTTACCAAGGCGATAAATATTTACAATGGTAACTATCCATAATGAATAAACACAAAAGGTAAAAATTTACCAAATTTCATCCTTAAATTTCAAAATACAGAATAAATTTTTTAAATATTCAATTTCAATAAGTTGATTAAATTACTTTTAAAATAAATGCACAAAATTAGATGAAATTTATTTTTTAAATGAAAAAATACATTTTTACTTATAAAACTGGATTTATCCCTATTTTTTACAAGAAAAAACAATATATGTATGTTAAAAAATTATTTAATAAACAATATATTAATTTCATTTAAATAATTAAATTATAATAGATAATTTAATTTCATTTAATAAAACATATTGCAGTCATAAAAACAATTTTTCAGAAACACAACTTTTTTACATTAAAATGATTTTTACTTTCTTTTCTAATAAATTGACAACCAATTAATTAATTTTATAATTATATAAACCATAAATGTTTCATAATTTAGTTAGTTTTATTCAGAACTTTCAATCGTATGTTTAGATTAAAAATATCACATTAAATAAACATTTATCAGTAGTATATCCCATTTCATTTAAACTTATTATTGTATGTAAAGAAATATATCAAAGAAATAAAATTTATTTATAGGAAATTATATCAAAAATTATATGAGATTTATAATATAAAATATTTTCATTATCTTATTCTTATCATCTTATTTTTATTTTTGATTCCAATAAAAATGAGTATAACATTTTCTATATTTGAATATGGAAACTCCTTAATTATTGATAATGAAATATTCTCATTGTTATTCTATAAATAAGGATCATTTATCTTGTAATATTCATTCAAAAATAAACAAAATAATCAATATTAAGATTTTAATTCACTCTATTAAACATATAAATGTTATAAAAATTTAAAAATATTACAAAAAAAAAGTGTAATTATTATATAGTGTCATGAATGTTTTCATTCAGGGAACTTCATACTATGGAATCATCTATTGATGTGGAAATATATATTTTTAGATTTATTCTCAATAAATAACCAGCATGTGATCTATTCTATTCGACATGACTAATTATCATTTCATATAACAAAATTTTTCTTGTTATTTATACTAAAATAACATCATAGTACCAAATGACGAGTTCTACTCATTATCATTACTCATCTTGCAATATAATATTATTTGAGATGGTTGTTTAACTAATCAATTTATCATTTAACAATTTAATTTCTTCTCCCTACATAATGTTCCATTTTGGAAATGTTTAATATTTTACGAGGTCAATGATTCAAGAAATAACTCTTCTGATTAAGGAGTTCCCCAAAATTCTAGAAAAAAACTCATTCATAAGAGTAAATTACAATTAAAAAACATGGTTTATATAAAACTCCATACTTTTGTATACAAAGATATTATATCTTAATAGATGAATATTCATTAGATTACATTATGATCCTCACCAAAATCATATAGGTTTAGTTTCATTGGAAACATGGATACATAAAACACTTCTTCATAAGAGATCTACATAATACCCCTATAAGTTCTTCACAATTATTACCCTCATTAGAAATATAATACCTATATCATTTCATCATAACATGTGTAAAGGAAACATAATAAATGGTGACATTAGATTCTCAATAATGGTACACAAGGGATATATATATGATCACATAAATATAACATTAGCATAAGGGTATGATTACAAGATCTTAAAATTTGAAAACCATACCTAGTATATCATAGATCATAATCTTAAATCATGGTGTAAAGTATAGAAGTTAATATGAGGTGAATTATAAAGGAATAAAAGAACATGAATCATTACGGAATAAAATTTGAATATGGAATAAGTTTTTTCCCAAACATAATCATAGAAAATTATTTCCTTAGTTTAGAAACCCTACCGGGACTATAATAGAGGATTGGTTTTACTCACCATTCAATCATATATATATTTAAGGCTTAATCTAAAGACTACCATAAAGGACAATGTCCCTTAATGACCAATGTTTTCACCCTACACCAAGAACTTTTTATCTATTGAGATATCTATATTTACCTAATGTATTTGAGTGATATATAATTCATATTCCATATATCACATAACTTAAATCAATTACTACAAGTACCATAAGATAATAAATCATTTATCATATATCATAATCATTATAAGAAAAGATATGTGTTTCATAAATATTTTTACATTTCATCATTACATAACCCATGGAAAGTTAATGGGTTGAAGAAACATCTCATCCCCACATATCAAAATATCCAATGAAATAATAAGAATTATATCATTGGATCAAAAACCCTAGTAAAGGATAATCCACACCAAAGGATGATATCATAGATGAAAAATTCTATTAAAATATCACTACAACATTTCTTTTGGAAAATAAATTTTTTTAACTTTCATATAACGTATTTAAAATATAAAGTCTCCAAAATGTTATCACAAAAATTACTTCAACAATAATCTTGGAAACATGTAATGGATGCTTCAAGTCATTGAGCAGTCATGATTAAAATAATATTCTTTTTATGTAGTCTATGTAAAAATAATGATTACTTTAACATTTTAATTTTAATTTCAAAAGAACCTTGTTCGAAAAATGAAAAGAAGATTCCATTTATTTTTTTAAAAAAATTAAAAAATGCGTAAAAACTTCATTAAAAAGTCAGTTTAAATTATTATAAAAATTATTGAAAACATTTTATTAAACATGGACATCGATGAAAAAATATTTTCCTCTGAAAAGAGAAATAAATTAATTTTCTTCAAAAAAAATTCATTTGGTCTCTTGAGTTATTAAAGGAAGAAAAATAATATTAAAACCTATAAAATACACAAATAAATATATTAGATATAATTTAATGTCATTATTGTGATATAAGAAATAAAATATCATTATCGGAAAATTAATCATAAACAATTCTAATAAATAATGATATTTTAACATAAATCCATTATCACTTAAGTAACTTTTGAATCATAATCCCCATGAAATAAATAATGTTACATGGATATATATATCCCATAATGTTCATGGTAATAATAAATAATTTAATTAATTTTATATATATACACCACATAAAAGATACAAGTGGTGAATATGGCATGTGTCTCATAAAAATAAAAGTGTGATGAAAATTCCTTACCTCAAGATCAAAATACTTCAAAAGGGATCTAACATCTTATATAATAAATTTAATTTTTTTTATAATTATATTTCATGATCATATAAATATTTATAAAATATTATATTATCCATTTATAAAATTTTAGTACCCAGTTATTTCATTATAAAAAATGTAATTTCCTAGTGTTAACTATTTTATATTTAATGAAAATTTAAGTTCAATAGTTTTGGTCAAAGTAAGTATATCCTGATTACATGATCACAATAATTTTAATCAATATATAATTATAATTTATATTCATTATATAATTTTTTAGAGATACTCATAAAAGTAGTAGATAGAAAATTTAATTACATTTTTCAGGGAGATAGTAGGACATACATACAGATGAATATTGTTTTCAGTTTCTAAAATATAGAAAGAATAGAATATAAATAATAATTAACCTTTATAGAATCATTTTTATACAAAATATATCATTTATAATTATTAAATATATCCTTATCATCATCCATGTAATGCGTAAATGAAAAAATAATTCATATAGCTTCGTGGATGTGGTGGCCCGAACGTACACATGAACAACATTATCATTTTCCCAAAATTCGTAAGGTAAGATGGTAGATTATATATTATAATTATATAGGAATATTTATCTCATAAATAAAACATATAAAAGTTAAAACCATCATTATAATCATCCATGAATAATGGTCGGGGGAAAATAATTGTATTACTACAGGGAGGAGGAAGTCATATCATATTAATGAGAGATACTTTTAGTCCTAACTTGTTGTATAAGAGGGTTAAAAACGGTGTTTCTAAAATCAAAATAACTTTTCCATATTTTTAGGATACTGAATTTATCATTTTTTTTATGAATGAAATATAAATATTGGAGTTAAGATGAGAAACAAATTGAAAAAGGCCAGGTAAGATGATTAACTATTCATCGATAGACCTATATTAGAACCCTAATATAGGACCCTTGGAATTGTGTTTTTAGAATTAAAAAATCTATAATTAAAATATAGGTAAGCTTATAAGATGTTATTCAGGGTTTATACTAGATATATGGTTCAATGTGGTGTAAAGAAGAGAAAAGTGGGGTGTCCTTCTGTAAGTGTGGGAGATGACACAATTGATATTTCTTATAAGATTAAAATATAATAAGGTCATACTCAATAAATATGCTTCTAAATGTTATATATTTTAATTAGGGGTAGTATTAGGAATAAATTGGCACATTAATATGATTTATATTTGTTTAATTAAGAAAATATCACTCTCTATAGGTTTACCCCTCTCTTCGGTAAACGTAGTATAATGTAAATCATGGTAACATGTTTTCAATATATTCACATATGATTATAAGAAAAAATTATGTGGAAATTATTACATGTTATTAATAAATATGACTCCAAATATGTAATAACATTTTATCAAATTCAATTAATATAAGAAGAAAAAATTAATTTAAAATTAAACCAGAAAATGCAATGAAAATTATTTTCTAGAAAAAACAATTTATTAGTAATTTTTTGTTACCAAAATCCAACATAAAAATGATTCAAATGGCCTTTATAGGTTATTCAAACTATAAATAATTGAATTTTAATTCCAAATCATTTTCATTAAAATTAATCTTCGAAAATTCTTGAAATAAAATTATTATTTTTAATAAAAAAACCTTTTCACTGCTCATTGAAAACTAAATCTTTTCATAATGATCTAAAAAATAAATCTAAGGAAATTTTGGACAGATGGTTTAAAAAACCAAATTAATTGTGTAAAATAAATTTTCTAAAATTTAAATAAATAAATTATATAAATGGTTTATAAAAAATGAAATAAAAATCATTTTGAGCCAAAATATATTTTTGATGAATATAAAAAATTATTAAAAATTGACTTCTTATTTATCATTATATTTTCTTTTTCCAAATCATTTATACCTATTTTTTTAAATTTGGCTATGCTTATTAAATATATCAATTTACTAGCAAGGATGTAAGCGTATACAATATTATTGATCATTTAGACTCAGGTTTTCATGTATCTATTGATATAGTCGAAATAAAATTTATTAGTATATAAATATGTAATAAAATATTCAGTTATTTTATTTTACGACATTGAAATTGAATTTCAACATCAAAATTCCATCACTAAAATACATAAAAATAGGATATCATTGTTTCATCACATACTCAGGTTCTCATGTATCTTTTTTTAATTTATAATTTATTTAGAGAACATTACCCAAGAGAGTGGTATTGTTTTGTAGAACATTATATCTATGATAATATATTTATATTGGTTGTTCATCATAGAAAAGATCATTCTATAGTTGTAATATATTTGAGTTTTTCACATTTGAGGGATTAGTAATATAGTTTCTTATAAGAAATTACTAGAAGACATTATGAATATCATTGAATTTCTATATATGTATCAATTGATAAGTTTTATTCCCTACTCAATCGTGAATCTCAAATTGGAAAATATACCCAGGGTTGAGATTTCCCTTCTTTCCAAATCTCATAACATTCTTTAATCCAGAAATTAATTAAAATACCTACTATATAACTTTAAATTTTATATTTCACCGATTATTGTCTATATAAATATTTTTTTTGTATCTATGGTTCATTGATTAGTTTCTAAATGGATCTAAATTTATCCACCATTTCCTTATCTTACTAATTTCCCAATAGCTTCTTTTCTCTAACATTATCCCTGCATGTTAGAGTTATACAGTTCATTTTATTGGGGGATTCATAATGACCCATTTGAATTCTTGAGTTATTTCAATTGTTGTATTAAACCTAAAATTCATGATTACTTTTATCCAAATCACCATTGAAATTCCTAGAATAGGACCATAGATTATCCTATAGTGCTTAAATGGATCACTCATAAAAAATATATGTTTGATGATGACAATAGATACTATAACACAAATCAAAAACCATAGCATGTTGTTGATATCAGCATAACATCATGGTAAACCTCATATTCTGATCATATATAATAGAATATTGTATTAAAGGAAACATTACAAGTTATTTAAATTAAATTCATTAAATATGATCCAGAGAGAAATTTTACTTGATGATAATGAAGTGTATTTAATAGATAATGTGATTAATTACATCTTGAATATAATTTATTCATTTAGATGTTTTGGGGAGCCTGTTGAAAATATCAATGGTGGTGTATTCCTATTTCTATTTAGATATGGGAAATTGTTATAACATCCACATAGAAAATTTTCTCTCATACTTATCTCCCTGACATAATAATAACTAAAATACATATGGCATAATTTTTTTTTCAATTTTTTAAAACCACAAATACTCTTTCAAATGTTTATAAATCTTCACTCTTCCAATATTAATAGAGAATGGTGAACTATGAGCTTTATCCAACAGATTATTCATCAAATGTGGTTTGTATAGGACACCTACATAGTTCCTAAACCATACAATTACATCACAATCATGGTTTATGTCATGATTATTCATTACCTTCTTTTTTATCTATAAATATTCCTTTTATTCCTCTTTAATCTTAATTTGGATAATTGGTTGAACACTCATTTGAGAAATATAAATTTCTCCCCTACCTTCATGATTTATGAATCCATACATTCCGATTCTAGAAATATAGGATAATTTCTAATCCTTATCTTATATAAACTAGATTTATCATTTCAAATATTAATTCTTCATGGTGGTAATGCATTATGCAGTCAACTCCATTAATTATCTCTAGCGAATATTAACTCATTCCGAGTGAATATATAGTATATACATTTCTAATAAGAATATAAATTAAACCTACCACCATAAAGATAATTAATTTATGTAATTAATGGAAAAAGTATAGAAGCTCAATCTAAATTATGAGTTCATTAATTATTCGCATGAACCTTTATTTTTTGTGATGCATAATCTATAACCATATCATTGTTCATGAAGAATCATCCTAGTATCTCATTCAATTCATCACTATATATGACTAAACCTTATTTATTAATGGGTATTGTAAGTAATTTTTCACAATCAAATATTCTCTTCAATTTTGGGAAATTTTCCTAACAATAAAAAATCCAATGAAACTCATATCCATTTGGAGATAACACAAGGAGATGATTTTATAGTAGTAACAAATATTACACTATCTATCAATAATATCCATCTAAAACAAGAAAACTATATGCATCAATTACACCGGTTGGTCTAGTCTATTATTCAATAAATTCTGTATTTTATTGGTAAATAGATATACCCTCTATTGAGATTACAAGATCCAAAAATTATGCTTTTTATACAAAATATTCACCCATGCTAAATTTTTCATTCAATATCTTCTTATTTAGGGTCCTTAGTTAAACATCAAGTGACCTTCACGTTCTTCCTTACTCTTTGAATATATAATAACTTTTTCAATAAATACTACCATAAAAATCATGTTAATATCTAATGACTATTTATTAAATCCATAATGATAGTGGAGGTATTAGAAAGGCCAAATGGTATCACCATAAATTCATCATGTCCATAACTCGTATGTAATGTTTTAACATTTATATCCTACTTCATGACACTCAAATGATGATATCTAGAATGAAGATGAATCATGGAAAAGAATTTATATCCACACAATTGATCAGAAAAGTCACTAATATGGTGAATATGATTCGTATTCATGATTATTATCTTGTTAAGTTACTGATAATCAATTTGGAGTCAATTTTATCCAAATTTATTCATAATTAAAATAACATTTGAAGTGCATGATGATGCTGTTAGTGAATTAATATAAGGACCTGACCTTAAAAAATTACTTTATATTGAATTAAATGAATAATTTACATTGAGTTTATTTTCAGGTATAGAGTTTTAGAGAATTAGGTCATAACTATTACATCTCAAAAGATTTACAAGGTGGACAAATCTACACAGTTTCCTTTTTTTTTACAAAACATGAACTCTTGAAACAAAGAGTCATGTATAGTTCCTTGTTTAAGACATCATGACTTTTCTATGATCCCATCCTTAACCCTATTCCACATTATGTCATGTGAAAAGCATTTAAAAAACTTGCGATGAGCATAAAAATCTCAGTAAGGGATATACGAAGAAGTAAAACTGTTAGTTTTTTAAAACAACAAGTAAACAATGAATACTTTAACATAAGTAATAATTTTCACCTTTCTAAAGAAGTAAAAACTATTCACTGAATAAAAGATCATTACTTACCCTTTTTTAACCAAAAGATTACAATAAAACCCATATAAATAACATATAACATATAAAGTTATCTTGGGACATAAACATACCTAAATGTAATAACCATACGGTCGACTTCCACACATATCACTAAATGGAATAACCATACGGCCGACATCCATACCCAATGCATTGTATGTTATAATGTAACCACCTGTCCTGGTATTCACGATCCACCTGTCATTTGGTTTATCACATAACCACCAGTCAAATGTTCAAGTACCATTATAAAATCATAACACATAAAACAATTATAAAGGAAAGAAAAAATTTCCAAATTTCAATCACAATATATCACTTAAATATATTGACATAACAAATCCATTATCAAAAAAAAATTCAATACCAAAATATATAAAAGAGTATATGGTATTTATTTTATTTTAAAAACATTACGGCTTGTTAAGGAAGCCAAAGATCAAATAATACTCGCGGTGACAGAAAGGTCGTTGTCACCGCTTATGTTAAAAGAAACATTCCATTTTGTTGTTTAGTAAAACGCTTCATAGAAAAATATTCTGTTTGAAAAGTCAAAGGTTTTTATACATTTTATAAATGAAATTCATGTATTAAAACAAAATATTCCTCAATGAAAGGATATTGAGAAGAATTCCCTTACCTCGTGTCTGACTTGACTCGATCGTTCTTTAATCTCCTTTAATTTGGGTAACTCCCTTTGGTTTGAACCAAATGACTTCTTGATGTGCCTTTTTTCCAAAGATAAGGCTTCTAGGAGGAGGATAGAGATGTATGGAGCTTAATTGGGTAGAGTTTGGACAAGCCAGAAGGCTGGACAGGTGTGAGGAATTGGTTAGAAATTGTCTCCTTTTATAAGGGGGGAGGGGCTCTTTAGGAAAGTGTGAAAACATTATTTTATTATATAATGATATTCGGTTTCTAATGATCCAAAAATAATTAAGGATGAAGATAAGATGACTCATATTCGAAATAAATTCATCCAATCAGAATTGGACAAGTTTTGGATAATATTTTAATCATTATAATCTTATTTATTTAAATTATTTATTAATGAGGTAAATACTGCATCATTATTGTGTCATAAATAATTTAATTTAGTTGATGTCTAAAAATTATAAAAAAATACCATGATGTAGGAAACCTTTTTATATTTCCAATGAATATTTATAGTTGAAAGAATAATTTATATAACCCCTTTGAAAAATTAATTTACTATAAGATATTTTCTTTTGTCATTTTTTCCATTACTTTAAGTTAATCAATTTAAATTTTCCTTATCACTCCCAAGTGGCTCAATGGGGTCCTCAAATAGACACAAAGATGCCCATGGTCGTAAATGACTCAAATAGTAAGTTTTGGACAAGTGTTAAGGTAATTTTGAATTATTATAAAATTCTTTTTACCTTTAATTCTCTTATCTACCTTTAACCGCGGTAAATAAATGTCAAAAGTTACTATTCACCAACAATTATTTTCATCTTATTGAACCACATTTTACTTCTCAATAAAAACCATGTATGTCAGATTTTCAAAATTCATTTCACAGAAGTGGTAAAATTTCGTTTAAATGAAAAGGTTAGTTTTTTTAACTACCACTAAGTGGTTTCACTATTCATCAAAATTGAAGTTTTTCAGAAAAATACCAAAAATTCAGCATAAGCTATATTTGATATTCTAAATTCTAAAATGATGTATAATTTTCCAAATTCAATACATAAAAGTGGAATTAATTAATTTTAAAATTAATTCACGTTATCAAAACAAATAGCATGTTTTTAAGAAACAATAACTATCAAATGATTGATACTTTTTTATGTCCAATTTCAAAGTGAAATTAATTCCAATGACCAAAATTGGATTAAATGGTAAAAATATATTTTAATTTCACTTTAAAACCAATTAAAAAGATAATCTAACAATATAAATAAATTATATTTAAAGGCACTTTGAATTAATATACAATATTTTTCACTATTCATTAAAAATGAACTTTATCGGAAAAATTCAAAAAATTTACACAAAGTAATTTTTGATGTCCCCATTCTAAAGAAAGATTTTATATGGTAAAATAGAAAGTACTAAAGGGACCAAAACAATATTTAATGATGGTTCTCCATTAAAAGGTGGTAAATCGACCTTTTAATGTAAATTATGCTTAAAATTAGATTCATTCACATTTTAAGCCTCTAAATTTTGTTGGATAAATGTAAATACATTTAACCAACATGTATAATAATATTGTAGTTAGTTTTTTTCATTCACTCTAATAAAATGGCTATGATTTAACTACCATTTAAAATAATAATATTATATTACTAGTGTGCAACGTAAGATTTCAAAGAAACTCATTGTTGCGTATCAGGTACGCTATCGAACATAGCAACCATTTTAAAGTAAAATTAATATTTAATTCAAAAATATTAATTAATATGAAAATATCTTATTTTTTATTTAACTAGGATGTTATATCCTTCCCCCTTTTAGAAATTGTGTCCTCGCAATTTTTATTCACTTATCAAAATAAGTGGGGTATTTATCCCTCATAGAATTTTCAGATTCCCACGTTGCCTCTTCAACCATATGGTTTTTTCACAAAACCATTACCTAGTGAATTACCTTATTTCTCAACACTTTCTCTCTACGGTCAAGAATGTGGATTGGTTGTTGTTCATAAGAGAGATTCTCTTCCAACTGAAATACCTTTGAGCTCAAAATATGATATAGATCCGGCATATACTTTCTCAACATCGAAACATGAAAAACATTGTTTAACTAGGATAAGCTTAGAGGTAAAGCCACTTTGTATACAACTGATCCAACTTTCTCCCGGATTACATAATTTCCAATGAACCTCAGACTCAAATTTCCCTTCTTACCAAAACATGTCACACTTTTCCATGGAGAAACTTTGAGAATGACATTATCACCTACCTAAAAGGAAAGATCCTTCCTCCAGTTATCTGCATAACTTTTTTGTCTGCACTAAGCTGTTCTCATGTGCTTCTGAATCAACAGAACATTCTCTGACATCTCTTCTACCAATTCTGGTCCCATCAGCTTCATTTCACCTACTTTATCCCAAAAGCTAGATATCGACATCACTTTCCATATAATGCCTCAAATGGAACCATCTGTATACTGGAATGAAAACTATTATTATATGAAAATTGAACCAAAGAAAGATGTTGGTCCTAGCTTCCTTGGTAATCCATCGAACAAGCACTTAAAAAATCTGAAAAATGTCTGAATTGTTCGTTCGGATTGCCCATCTGATTGAGGGTGAAAATATATACTAAAATTTAATTCAGTGCCAAATTACTTTTGAAGGCCTTTCCAAAATTTAGAAGTGAACCTTGGATCACGATCAGATACAATAGAGAGGGGAACTTCATGCAACCTGACTATCCCTTTAACATACAACCAACCAAGTTAATCTAGAGACAACGTATCTCTAATAGGAAGGAAATGAGAAGATTTATTCAATAGGCCAACTATAACCCAGATTGCATTACTACCTCAAGATGTCTTTGGTAATCCTACAACAAATTCCATGGATATATTTTCCCATTTCAACTCTAGCAATAGTAATGGTTGAAGCATTCCCTTCAGTAACTATCACTCTGCTTTAACCTGCTGACAAGTCAAATAGTTAATAGTAAAATCAGCAATATCTCTTTTCATTCCATCCCACCAGTAATACTCCTGAAGAATTTTGTTCATCTTAGTACATCATGGATGAACTGAAAACGGATAACTATGAGCTTCACATAACTACTCATTCTTGAATTGTGAATCACAAGGCATACATAATCTCTTCCAAAATCTCAAAACACAATAATTATCAATTTTAAAATCAGATAACTTACCCTTCTGAACCAACTCTCTCTTTTTCTACAACTCACTGTCTTCCTTCTGTGCTTGCTTAATTTTGTCTGATAGATATGATTTCACTGACACTTGAAACAAAACAGAAAACTTTCAGGCACCAAAAACTTCTATTCCAATGTTCATCAAATCAAAAACCAAAGGATCTCATTCTAAACGTAGCATGGATAATTAGACAATACTTTTTCTACTCAAAGCATCGAACACTTTCTTTTATTTTCCCAGATGGTAATGGATCTTGCAATCATAATCCTTGATTAATTCAAACCATCTCCTCTGTCTCATGTTCAATTCTTTTTGAGTGAATATATACTTCAAAATTTTGTGATCAGTATATATTTCACACTTCACTCCGTACAAATGATGCCTCCAAATTTTTAAAGCAAAAACAACAGTAGCTAATTCCAAATCATGTGTAGGGTAATTTAACCCATGAGGTTTCAAATGATGTGAAGCATATGCAATTACCTGATCATTCTGCATTAGGACACAACCCAATCCTTTCAACGAAGCATCAATGTAGATAACAAACTCACCATTTCTATATGGAAGTGCCAAAATTGGAGCATTCACCAATATTCTTTTCAATTCCTGAAAACAATCATCACATTATTTTTTCCATATGAACTTAACACATTTTCGAGTTAACTTAGTCATTTTACTAGATAACCGTGCAAGATTTTCAAAAAACCTCCCATAATAACCTACCAAACCATGAAAACTATGGATCCCGGTTATATTTGTGGGTCTTGGCCATTCTTAAACAACTTTTGTTTTAGCAGGATCAACAGTTAGGCCATTTTTTGAAACAATGTGACGAAGGAAAGAAATTTACTTTAACCAAGTCTGACACTTACTAAATTTCCCAAATAGTTTATTTTCATTTAAGGTTTGAAAGACCACCCTTAAATGACTTTCATGTTCCTCCTTAATTTTTGAATAAACCAAAATATCATCAATGAACAAAAACACAAACTTATCCAAGAACTCATAGAAAATTCTATTTATAAGATCCATGAATACAGCAGGTGAATTGGTTAGCCCAAAAGGGATAAATACAAATTCATAATGGCCATATCTAGTACGAAATGCGGTCTTCGGAACATCTGCTTCTTTTATTTTCAACTGATGGTACCCCAAACTCAATTCAATCTTCAAAAAATACTGAGCTCCCTAGAGATTATACTACTTAATTTGATGGCACAAAATCTACTAAAATAGTTTCAAAGGATTTCACCACCCCTTTCTGCTTGTAGTATGACTGATTTCCCTTAGTTGAGTTCTTCGCTGGACACTCATTTTTATAATGAACCATTTTGTTAGACATAAAACATCTTACTGATGGCTTTTCATTGCATTCTTGGTCATCTTCCTTACAGTTACAAGCAATATGGCCAGACTTACCACACTGGAAGCACTTTCCAGTCTTTGATAGACATTCTCTGGGATGCTTTTTACCACACTTCTCACAATATGGATATTTAGTTTTCTAACCTCCATGCTTCATTGATGAATTATTCCCCTTTTCATGCCAACTTCACCTCTTATTCTGTTGTTTTTCAAATAACACTTGATAATCGACAAACTCCATTTCCACCTTCTCCGCACATCAAACAAGTTTTTTGTTACCTTTGAAATCGCGATAGGCTAACGCTCTTCGATATCGTGGCTTCAGTCTTGAGTAAAATTGATTTATCTTACTATCAAGATCTCGGATGAAATTTGGAGAATACCTTTCCAGTCGAGTGAATTTTGCTTGATAAGCAGCCATCGAGTCATCCTCCGACATCAATTCTAGGAATTGTTTTTTCTATCCTAAGATGAACCAGCTTAGGAAAATATTTCTCAAGAAACATACCCTTTAATTAATCCTAATAAAGAGAATCAATCTCCTCACTATCCCATATATTTTTCACCATCGACCACCACTGATCAGCTTCACCTTCAAAATGGTAAACAGCGAGACTAACCTTTTGATGTTCTGAACAACCCATGACATTGAAAATATTTTCTAGTTATTTAATCCACCCTTATGCTAGCACAAAGTCAGATGATCCTCTGAATGATGGGGGATGTTGCCTCATAAAATGCTCCACTACTGACATGTTCCTCTATGGTTGATCTGGATGATCTTTTAAATGGATACCACCACCATTTATAGCCTAATTCAACTGCTCCATCACTGCAACAAACTGTTCAGTTCCGATTCCGACAATCTCAGGTTACTGATTTGGTAGGTTGTCTTCCGCTTGATGTCGTCCCAACATAGCTTCCCTATTTCCTCTGCGGAAAACCATTCTGAACACAGAAATATCTTAGGTGAAGCAACATGGTAATCTGTAAATGCTATAACATTTCAATATTAACATAAATTACTTTATGGATATTAATTTAACAATACCCTAAATCCTAAAGTTGTCTAAACCGACATCTGATACCAACTATAATGACCATACCTTAAAACATTACATAATATTGATATAAATGAATAATTCACATTGAGGATCTTTTTGGGTTTAGAGTTTTAGAGAATTAGGAAATAACTATTACATCTCTAAATATATACAAGGTAGACACTTCTACTCAGTGTCAATTTTTTTACAAAACACGTACTCTTGAAAAAAAGAGTTTGTCTAGGTCAATGTTTAAGACAACATGAGTTTTCCTTGATCCCATCCTTGACCCTATTCCACATTATGTCCCGTGAAAGACATTTCAAAAACATTGGATGTGCATAAAAAGCTCAGTAAGGGATACACAAAGAAGGAAAACTGTTAGTTTTTCAAAACAACAAGTAAACCATGAATACTTTGACATAAGTAATACTTTTCACCTTTATGAAGTAGTAAAAACTCTTCACTAAATAAAAGATCATTACTTACCCTTTTGTAACCAAAATATTAACATAAAACCCATATAAAGAACACATAACATATAATGGTAACTTGGGATATAAACATACTTAAATGGAATAATCATACAGTCAACTTCCACACATACCACAAAATGGAATTTCCATACGGAAGACTTCCATACCCAATGCATTGGAGATTATAACATACCCACCCATCCACGTATTCATGGAACCACCTATCATTTGTTTTATCACGTAATCACCCATCAAATTTCCAAGTACCATTATAAAATCATAACACATAAAACAACAACAAAGGAATGAAAAATTTCCACATTTCAATCACAATATATCACTTAAATATATTGACATAAAAAATCCATTATAAAAACCATTTTTAATAACAAAATACATAAAAGATTATATGGTATTTATTTTATTTTAAAAACATTACATCTTTTTGAGGAAGCCAAAGATCAAATAATACTCGCAGTGGTGGAAAGGTCGTTGTCACCGCTTATGTTAAAAAAAATATTCCTTTTTGTTGTTTAGTAGAACACTTCGTAGAAAAAGATTCCCTTTGAAAAATCAAGGGTTTTAATACATAGTATAAAAGAAAGTCTTGTATTAAAACAAAATATGACTCAATGAAAAGAGATTGAGATGAATTCCCTTACCTCGTGCCCGACTTGACTCGATTGTTCTTTAATCTCCTTTAATTTGGGTAACTCCCTTTGGTTTGAACCAAAGAACTTCTTGAAATGCCTTCTGCCTAAGGTAAGGCTTCTAATAGGAGGAGAGGAATGTAGGGAGATTAATTGGGCAGAGTTTGGATGAACCAAAAGTCTTCATAGGTGTGGGTAATTGGTTATAAATGGTCTCCTTTTATAAGGGTGGGGGAGGGCTCTTTAGGAAAGTGTGAAAACATTATTTTATTATATAATGATATTCGGTTTCTAATGGTCCAAAAATAATTAAGGTCGAAGATATGATGACTCATATTTGAAATAAAATCATCCAATCATAATTGGACTTGTTTTGGATAACATTTTAATCATTATAACCTTATTTATTTGTATTATTTATTAATGAGGTATATACTGCATCATTATTGTGTCCTAAATACTTTAATTTATTTGATGTCTAAAAATTATTAAAAAATACCATGATGTAAGAAATAGTTTTTTATTTCCAATGAATATTTATAGTCAAAAAAATATTTATATATCCTCTTCTAAAAATTAATTCACTAAAATATATTTGCTTTTGTCATTTTTTCCATTACATTAAGTTAATTAATCTAAATTGTCATTATCACTCCCAAGTGGCTCAATGGGGTCCAAAAATCGACCCAATGATTACCATGTTAGTAAATGACTCAACTAATAAGGTTTGGACAAGTTTGAAGGTAGTTTTGAATTATTATAATATTCTTTTTACCTTTAATTACCTTATTTACCTTTAACCGCGGTAAATAAAAGTAAAAATTTACTATTTACCCACAATTATTTTCATCTTATTGAACCACATTTTACTTCTTGATAACAACCATGTATGTTGTATTTTCAAAATTAAATTCAAATAAGTGGTAAAATTTCATTTTAATGAAAAAGTCGATTTTTTTAACTACCACTAAGTGGTTTCACTATTCATCAAAAATTGATGTTTTTTAGAAAAATAAAAAAATTTCAGCGCTAGCTATATTTGATATTCTGAATTAAAAAATGATGTCTATTTTTTCAAATTCAAAACATAGAAGTGGAATTAATTAATTTTATAATTAATTCCTGTTATCGAAACAAATAGAGTGTTTTTAAGAAACAATAACTATCAAAGGATTGATATAGGTTTATGTCCAATTTCAAAATGAAATTAATTCAAATGACCAATATTGGATTAAATGGTAAAAATATATTTTAATTTCACTTTAAACCCAATTAAAAAGATAATATAACCATATAAATAAATTATATTAAAAGGCACTTTTGAATCAAAATACAATATTTTTCACTATTCATTAAAAAATGAACTTTATCGGAAAAATTCCAAAAAATTTCACAAAGTAAATTTTGATGTCCCAATTCTAAATAAATATTATATATGGTCAAATAGAATGTATTAAAGTAACCAAAACTATATTTAAGGAGGTTTCACCATTAAAAGGCGGTAAATCGACCTTTTAATGTAAATTATGCTTAAAATTAGATTCATTCACATTTTAAGCCTCTAAATTTTATTAGATAAATGTATTAAATTTAACAAACATGTATATTCATGTTGTAGTTAGTTTTGTTTATTCCCGACAATACAATGACTAGTATTTAACTACCATTTAAAATAATAATATTATATTATTAGTGTGCAATGTAAGATTTCAAAGAAACCCATTGTTGCGTATCAGGTACGCTATCGAACATTGCAACCCTTATAAAGTAAAATTTATATTTAATTTAAAAATATTAATAAATATGAAAATCTGTTATTCTTCATTTACTTGGTATGTTACAATTAATCCCTTCTCAAGATTATCCTGGAGTTTCTTCTTCAATTTCTAAACTCAATTAGGGTCATTCTATATTTATTCTTCGACATAATAGTATCACTAGGTATGAGCTCTATTGAATACTCAACATCTTGATTTAGTGGAATAATAAGAAAATATTTTCAAAATAAATCAACAAAATCCAACATAATAGAAATATTTTTGATGTTGAATTTATCCCTAACCATATGAGATAAAAAACTCTTTTTAATAGGACTCAAGATCCATAATTGTTTCAAAGATCCATTAAAATTTCCTATTTATTTCCTCAATAATATATTTTAATAGGTAGACTCATAATATCAAAAATAACTTCCCTTACATAGAAATTGATGTGGGATTTTTCTAAATAAATACAATCACTCCAAAGATAAAATCAAATTCAATATTTATAAGATTTTATAAAGGAACATTATTGTAAAAAAATAAATTTAATTTTACCATCCTTAATAATGGTTTTTTCTTTTTGAAGAGGGAATTAGATCAGATAATTCATATGTTACCAAAATTTAAGATAATGAAATATAAATGGATCCATATGACAATCTTTGTTTTCATACATCAAACTCATCATTTTTCCTTAACAATTCAGTACTTTATTCCCTTGTTTTCCTCACATAAAAATTTTCCTTTTCCATTGATACAATCTCCAAGGTGTATCTTTCTACTTTTCTAACATGAAGTAAATTAATATTTCTTTCCTCTATAGTCAACACGACTTGATCTCTTGGATAAATCTATTTTCACATTATTGGTATGGCCGACAGTTGGTTATGGTTTGTGTTGTTAATCAAATATCATGATTATAGAATAGGCATAATCATGGTATATTTTACTCCAGTCATAATATCTCTTTTTTGTCATATAAAAATCATTATCCATCACCTTAAGAACTAACATGATTCCCCCAGTTTATCACCTATTGATAAAACCAAATATCATGGTGTGAGTAATACTAATAAAAAAATAAATTATAGTATAAATAAATCACGAAAATTTCATTTAATTATATTACACATTGGGTTTAGTCTAGGAAATTAATTATTAATATCTATTCAAATACTTCATAATGGTTTATAAAGAAAACATGATTTGTTGCAAGAATGTACCATTATAGTTTAAAAATTAGTGTTTTGTAATGGCATAGTAAACTTGTAAAAAATTAAGGTCGATATATAATCGACAAACTCTTCTCAGGGTTATTACATGTATATGCATCAGTAAAAAACAATGTCCAATTATATTTTTCAAAGAGAAATGTTCTTCTATAAAAAACACACTCTCTTAGTTACCAAAATATAGAAACTTATCCTTTATATAGGATTATCCTAAGGTTTCTCCTTAAATTTTTATCATCCTTGTTTTTAAATTTATCTAAAACGTTCTTAGATACTAACTATTGTGACCCACACTTTCCATGGATAGATATTATATCTCAATATTTTTAAATTTCCTATATAATCGTATGATCCACACTAGAATCACATATCTTTAGTGACTTTAGAAATATGGATACATAGAAAACATGTTCATAACATATCAAAAACTAATCCAACTATGTTCTTCATAACTATCATTCTTCTTAGACATATCATAATTAATACCTTTCTATATAACCTAGGGAAAGGAAACCTAAGAATGTCTAAAATTAGATACTCAGTAAGGGTAAATAAGGGATATGTTAGTGGTCACATAAATATAACATTATATTAATGGTATGAAAACTTGATCTTATAATTTTAAATCCTTACCAAATATATCATAGATTATAATAATGAAATAGGAAATAAATCATAATAGTTTATAAGACATGAACCATAAATTAATCAAAGAACATGATCTATGTTAGCTAGACATTGGCATAAGTCAAAAGTTTTTGTAGAAGTCATAATCATGGAAAATATTTTCCTTAGTCACGGTTCACATCCAAGACTATATTAGAAAATTGGGTTCACCCATATTCCCTTCACATCCTTAGAGATGGTTCACTCCCAAGACTATCAGAGTGGATATAGTCTCTTACTGATCTTGGTTTTCTCATCGTTCCAATCCTTTTAATCTCATGTGATATCCATATTTACCCAATACATTGGATGTAAATATAATTTCATCCACACCCATTATATAATCAAAATAAATTTATTTATGTTCCCCATGATCATAAATCACTCAACATATATCATAACCCTTGGAAGGGAAACATGTTTAATAAACAATCAACATTTTATCATAGAATTACACATAAAAAATAATTGGGGTTCATAAACATCCAATAATAATAATAATACATCCATAGAAATAAAAAGGATGGTATGTTTTGAACATAAACCTAGTAACAAATAATTAACATAAAATGATTTTAATATATATTAAAATGCCTTTAAAATCATTAGATCATTTCCTGAAGAAAATTGTCTTTTCACTTTGAAATAACATATTTAAAATCAAAAAACAAAAAAATATGAAGGAAAAAATTTTAATTATAAATAACCCTCAATATATGTAATGTAATTATCGAATAATTTGGTGGTCATGATTCTGGATATATTTTGGTCATGCCATGTACGTCAAAACAATGCTTCTTTTAATGTTTTTCCATAAAATTCCAAAAGTACATCATTCATAAAAAGAAAATAACAATCAAATTAAAAAAAATTTGTAAAAAATAGTGGTAAATAAAATTAAAATTTATTGGATATTAGTAAAAAAATTATATAAGAAATATTTCAAAACATTGATATGGTCAAAAATGAAATTCGGAGAAAAGAGTGAAATAAATTCGGTTTTCCTTGACTAATATTCTTTTTGTATCATGAGTTTTTTAAGAGAGGAAAATGATATAAAAATACTTAACTACTATAAATAACTATTGGAAAAGAAAATTCAAGGGTATTCAGAAGATATAGTTTCAGAAATTTCATCATTGGAATCTTAATCTTAAGTAATCCTGATAAACAATTAGATTATAATATAAATCTCATTCCACTTCAGTAATATTTGAATCATAATACTAGGGAAGGAAATAAAATTATATTGACATTTATATCCCATAAGTTTCATTATAATAATCATAAAAATAAATTAATGTGTATTATACACACCACATAAAGGAGATTAGTAGTGAAAATGGGATGTGTCTCAGATATTTAAATGTGAGAAGAAAATCCCTTACCTCAAGTTTAAATTGATTTGAAAGGGATATAATATTCTATATAATAAATTATATATTTAATATAAACCTATTAAATAATAATATATAAACATATAATATCACATATGATCCACCTGTAGTATTTTAAATCCAATTTATTTGTTATTCTATGTTGAAATCGTCATTTGTGTGTGTTAATAGTTTCTCTTTTCAGAAGATTTTCAGTTATGTAGTTCCAGTATTTGTTTCTACACATATAGAAATGTTATCATGAAATAAATATAATATATATTAATTATATATAGTTTTTATTCATCAATAGAATATATATATAGAAAAATAATTACACTATTCTTGGAGAATGTAGATCATACATATGCGTGAATGTTATTTTCACTTTTCGATGGATGGAAAAAAGAAATACAAATAATAAATCATATTTGAAGAATAATTATAATTTCATATGTATCATATATATTCATTAAATCTATCCTTATATCAATCATTGTAAAAGGGAAATGAAAAATTAATCCCATCTCTTTGTGGAGGTTGTTTTCCACACCTACATATGAGTGATGTCTTTGTTTTATAATAGATTAGAAGGTAAAAATGTCATTATGGTATTATTACTATAGAATAAAAATAATCTCTTAAATAAAATGTATAATAATTAAACCCATAACAATAATAATCCCTATAAAATAGTGATGGAATATGAATTGTGTTATTACATTGAGGTGGTAGTCTACATGTGGGAATGAGCAATAGTTTCACTTCCCATTGGATAGACAAGAGAGTGAATAATAGATTTTAATGTTCATAATAACATTTAGTTATATTTATGATATAATTTTTTATGTTCAATAATATAGGTTTATAATGGTTATAAGAACAAATAAATTGAAATAGGTTGGGTAACATGATTGCCTCTTTTTGGATAGGGGTCTTTTAGATCCCTTCTTAAGGACCATTGGAATGGAATTTTAAGAATACCATCACCTATAATTTAAGGATAGGGAAGTTTATAATATATTTTCTTTGGGTTTGGATGAGAAATAATGATAAAATTATTGTATATAATTGAATATAGAGTTGTCCATTTATAAGTGTGGAAGATGACACACATTGAATTTCTTAAAATATTCAAATATAATAAACCCATACTCAAGCCAAATTATACCAAATGTCCATATATTGAAATTTGGGACAACATAAGGTTGAAATATTTCAATAAAATAGAATTTATATGACTTTATATTTCAAACCTCACCTTATCCAAGGGTCCCCCCACCCATTCCCTGGTAAACCCATTTTAAACATAACCTTGGTAAAACTGATTCTCTATTTTTTCTCATCATTATGGGAAGAAATTAAGTTAAACTTATTAATTAATATTATTTATTATTATTCCAATTATTTAATCTATTTTATAAATTTTAATTCACATAATTGGAAGAATTTATTTCAAAATTAAATTTTCAAAAGTCAATGAAGTAGTAATTTTATATGAAAATTGTTTTCTAATGTAAATGTTATTATATAAAAATAATAAATAATTGATTCCAATATATATTATTAGATTATTTAAATTATAAATAAATAAATTTTATTTTTTATAATTTTAAAACTAAATTAGTCTTCTAATATTCTTGAAGCCAATAGGCAGTTTTCAATAATAATTAATAGTTTTAATTATTCAGCTAAAAATTAATCATTTCAGAAAATTATATAAATTTTACTCTAAGATTATTTGGAATGATATTTTTAAAAATATAGTTATCCTTTTAATATATATTATTAAAGATTAAAAAATAATTTCATTATTTTTTTAAAAAATAATAATGTTTTCATGAAAAATATATTTTTTAAGAATATAAATACATTACTAATAATTGAGTACCTATTTGTCAATATATTATCTTTACAAAAAAATATTATAAAAAATTATTAAAATTTTGGTAAAATTATTAATTTATAATATTCAATGGCTATTTTGTAATGGAATACTATATTATGGTTCATTAACACTACTTTTTTCATGTATTGAAAACTATCTAATAAATTGAATTTCTTTTGTGATAAATATTTAAAAAACTCTCGTGGTGTTACAACATGATTCTTATAAATTTATTATATAACCCTTACGATCCTTATAATGAATATTAAAAAATGGAACTAAATGTAGGATCCTAATGACCCTTACATTACATTTGTAAATCAGAATCACTCTTTAATTTATAAAATTATCCACATTATTCAGATTCATCTCTTAGTTAAATTTTTTCATAGTCTGGATAACACTAATGATTTGTATATTACAGTTTAATGCATCAAAGTTACTCATATGATGTTTATATTAACTATTATGTTTTAATAATAGTCTATAAATTATTATCACACATTATCATGATTTTCGGAATGACTGTTATGAAACCATATTCATATTCTGTTCCTTTTCCAAGTATTTGTTCTACATATGGAATATTCCATTTAATCAGTTCTGATAAAATTCATATATAATATGCACGAATCCATAATTATTTAAACCATCTCATTTCCTATTATGTTATTCTTAATAAATCTCTAATCCCTTTAAGGTATCTTAGATGAAAGTAACAAACTTTTTAAAGTTTAAAAATATTTCCAATGGTTCTAAATAAACTCTATATTTTTATGCATCATATGAGTACTCGATGTTTTGTACATTAATAAAAATTTCACAACATTTTATAAGTCATCCTCCAATTAGCCTTCTAAAAATTTTCAATGGCTATCAACTCAATATTTATAACCAACATGTTATTGATAGTTCATTCTTCTCATGAGTACTTATCTATCACACAAGGATTAACTCAATATTCAACATATGTAAATTATTATATCTTGAATATTTTTATAATTTAATTAAAATAAAATATAACCCCTCAAAAATTTCATTTTAAATAATTCTATGGTCGATGTCTTTCTTAAAATGCAACACCAGGCTTTAAGCATGTTGTGATATATTATAAAAATATTATAAGTTAAAAAATTTCATTATACCATGGTCGTTAATTTGGTAGTATAAATAGAAATAACCAAATTATTAATAATTATAAAATTTATGTAAAATTTAAATGTATAGATTAATTCATAATAAATAACTAATGAATTTTAGGTAAATTGTTTTCTTCTCCGAAACATGTTTTCTCCAAAATGTTTTTTTTTTCATTTTATGTGTGGAAATTAAATTGAATTTATAACACCATTATAAATTATTTTAAGAAAATAATATAATTTTTAGTATAATATTAGCAAAATTATCTTGGGATGAATATTTTGTATTTTTCTGAAAAGATTTATTTTTAAGTCATTAGTGAAAAATACTAGTTTTTATAAGTATCGTTTATTTGTACTAAATAAAGTAATTTAAAAGTCACAATACGTATTAAATATTACCAAAAATAATCATAAGTAAAATTTAATTATATGTATTATAATTAATTATATATAAATCAGAATTATAATTGATTTCTTTATATGTCCATTTTTATTTCTTAAAATGTTTTTTTTGAAAATATTTTTTCATTGTGATTTAATCATTTACACTAAAATTGATTTCTTCCACTTCTATAAATTTTTTCATGATAATTGGATTACATATTTCAAATATTTTGGTTAAAATTTAATAAATTCCTCTTATTTAATTTAGTAATCATAGATAGTAAGCATAACAAATATTTTTCTCCTTTGTAGGGGAAAAGTTGTTATAATTCGGTTGAAACTACAAGATAAGGCTTTAAATATCAATATGAATTACCTCTATCTTGTTTGATGAGTGGTGTTCGTACAAATATAATCTTGATAACAAGTTAGGAAATTTATTTAAACATTTCATGGATTATAACATTTATTTTATTTTAACAAAATGACAGATAAAAAATTTCACTTTCTTTATTTTAATACCTCTAATAAGTTTTCATAGGGATAAAAAGATATTATCAATGAATATAAAATGATTTTTTAACATAATTAAATTATTTTTTCTTCTTATTTTTCTAATTTTTACTGATATTATAATTATATTAAATTCTAACACAATTTGGAAATAGTGCTTGTGTAAGGAAAAAATTGAGCTTAATGGTTTTCAAAATAATAAAATTAACATGTTTTAGATAAATTGTTGTATTTTAAGAATTTATTAAGTAATTATAAATTATAAATGATGTTAATTGGTTTTATATTCAAAATATAGTTTTCCATTTTGTCTATTAATTCAAATTAAAGGAATAATACCATAAATGACTTTAATAGTATTTTATGTTTAATATTAATTTACTTAATAATTTAAAAATCACTAAAATCATGAATGGGGACTTGTGGAATGTGAAATAGTTAAAAATATAATCTATATACATTTTCTATCAAATTTTTTCCATCTAATTAAATTTATGACCATTATAACTTAAAAAATGCATTTCCATGGTTATGTTTGAATAGAGTTAACAAAGAGGTTAAACCAGAATATAAGGTTTAAAATGACACCCAAACTTTCCTAAATTTTATTTGATGATGATATTTCATCCATATCTATTTTTATATGAATCTACCACCATTTGGTAGAATTATATATGAGAAAAGAATTAATTATATTTAATTCATTAAAGTAATTCCAAGTGTGTCTTCTCCTCACTTATAAATGGGAATTATCTCTCCATTATTGTTTACAATGTTTGAGATTTCTGGTTTGATCAAGCCCTACCATAATATCATTATAAAATAATTCCCTTTGTTCATTGTAGTTTTATTACCCTAATATCAACATAATAATGATTAAGGTGCAATTTGAAGTATTTCACTAAATGAAAATTATTTTAGATCACTTTCCATTATGGTTATACATAAGGTAAAGGATTCTTCACATTTATATTTCCATAAGACCTATAAATTATACATCACTTGTTTCATTTATATATTGTATATAATTAATCAATGATATTTTATATAATGAATTTATTTATATTCATGTCCCTTAAAGTTTCATTTTATGATTTTTCTTTCATTGAGGTTATTATTCCAAAGCTTCCACAACAGTAAATGATTTATATTACAATGTCATTATTTACCATGATTGTTTATGGTTAAATTTATTATGATTTGATTTTAGGATATATATAACTCAAAAATCATATGTATTTTCTTCTCCACTACTTATTTCTATAAATTATATTCCTTCCTTTAATTTTCCTCTTCATAAATTCTCAAGTGTAAAAAAATAATGCTTTTAATTAAACCCGACATTATTTTCTCTTCAATCATGAAAATATATCTTATTTTTTCATATTTTATTTAAAATTTTTTTATTGTGTTTAATATTCACTAAAGATTTATTAATGGCATTTTTAACCATATTTGACTTTATATAATTTTTTTAAAAGTAATCTTCAAATCATTTTCTTAATGAGGTACTCTTTACCAAAGGCGTGAACGAGATATATATTTTTAGGTTTCATGCACAAATATATTCCCCCTCCATCATAACTACTATTTTAATTTTAGATTAAATTACAATATTCAATTATTATTTTCAAATAAAATGTTTATTTGAATATAATATAGTTTTTTAGATTTTAACAATGTGATTTTAAAATGAAGGGTATTTTTGTCAAGAAATTTATTGTGATCTTTTAATGGTATTTTCATCAATGATAATATGAATTGATTTTACATATAATTCACTATGGAAATGACCCAATTACACCATATTTACTCATTCTTTGGATAGTTTCTTATTATGATGATGAAATATTGATAAATGATTTTTTTATTTTGATGGGTTATGTTATGATAATATTATAAATGTTTTTATGTTTTTTAAAATGAAATATTAATGTATTATGATAATTTTATGGGTGGGTAAATTATATCCCTCAAATGGATTATAAGTTTTTATAGTTTTTGAATTAAAAAAATATAAATTATGTCATCCCAAACCTAAACGATGGTACATTGTAGGTTATCCCATGCCCAAATAGGGTACACATGTGGTTATCACATGCCCAACATGTGGTGAATTCCATGAAATATAGCCTTTAAATGTGCTTTATATTGTGATGATCATGCCACAATTTATGCAGCTGTCTTGTGACATGTTATCATACTTATAATGTGGTCTCATATATTAGGAATTTTCATATTTCTATGATTATGCCTTATAAACTCCCAAGGAAATATGTTATAATTATGATCAATCAATTACCAGGTACGATTTTTTAATGTTAATATCATGTTCTCATACCCTTATGATTATGATATTATTACATATTTACATTTATTAATATTTCCCTAGTTTACCCTCACTGAGTATATGAGCTTACTCTTTTTTGTGTTCTCTTTCCATAGATTATGAAGAATAATTATTTGTTGGGTGAATTTAAGAATTGTGCTATATAAGAAGAACATTATGGAATATAATGAAGATCATTTAAAAAATAAGATGATTATATAACTAGTATTAAAATAAACAAAACTGTTATGGTTCTATTGAATGTTTTTTTATTATATGAATTGAATTTTCATCTAATAAGATTTTCTAATTATGTATAAAATTATTTTATATTCAATGTCGGTTTCAAATATGGGTTTAATTTTTTTTATATTATGATTAGAGAAGTCTTCTCAAAACCATGGGGATAAGTCCATGTATAGAATACCAACTAATATTTTTAAACTATATATTTTTTTTAATAAATTTAATCCATGTATATATACATGAAAATTTATATGGATAAAGCACAGATTCAACTATAGGTAATATATTTAAAAAGGGTTTCCCTAGATAAGCATGGCTAGAACAAAGGTGTCATATATTGAAAAGACGTTTTCATGATTAAAACATAAAATAAATTATTTTTAATTATTTTATAATTGTTCACTATGATTATATTGCTCAAACTATGATTTTTTTAACTTAGTCATTAATTGGAATAAAGAGGAATCTTATTAATACTAAATGTGATGGGTCACACAGTGATTTTTCTCATAAGAAATAAAATGAAATAAAATGTGGAATGAAAAAGTTTGTGATTATTCTAAAAAATATATCTCGATATATGAATAAAAATATGAATAAAGGAGAGCTTATGAATTAAGAAAATAAGTGAAAATTGGAGTTTCGTGAAGGTCAGGGATGAAGTAAGATTGAGGTTTCTATATAATGGGAATGTGAGAAAAATAACATAGGTAAATGTCTTAATAGAATGTTAAGATGTTCTATGTGTGGGAAATAAGGGTCTAAATAAAAAAATATTGAGGGAAAATAATGATTTCAATGGAGGGAAATAAAGTACATGTAAAGGTACCATTTATAGCTTAATGTATTATGTGTGGTGATCCTAGGAATTATCTTTTCCAATTCCTTAATCCAGGTTCAAACTCGAAGAAAAAATAAGGGATATTATTTTCCAATAGTTGAAGTATAATGATTGAATTATTTATGTATTGGGATTCATGAATTATGTTTGTGAGGTGTATCGTCAACGATATTATAATAATACAAATTATGAAAAATCTAATGATTATTTTGTTGTAGGTTTTCTTAATGGATTTTTATTCATATTATTTATGTTTCTGATATATTAAGAAATTTATTTGGTGGTAAGGTGATATTTTTGGAAAAAACATTACTGAGGGATAGGTAACCATTATTGTGTGTATGATGTTCATATAATGATGTCTACTTTGGTTAAAGAGGTAATTGATGTTGATAAAGTAAATTCGATTGTACTTATAACCATGAAATCATTTATATATTTCATAAAAAAGGGATTTATTTTAGATTTCTTTATGTTTATTACATATTTGGATTTATAAAATATATGATATAGTTTTTAATTTTATCTGTGGAATAAGGATAGAGTTAATTATTGGTACCCTATATGTTTTTGTTGAGGTTTTAGGGTGATTATTGTTATTATAATTCTTTATGAGACTATATGATAATGTTATTTATGTGTTTTTATATGACATTATTAGTTACATTATGTTGTTAGTGATTAAAGTGAAATTGAATTTGAAAATTTTTTAACATAAATTTTCTAAAAAAATTATTCTTTGAAAACTAGTTAATAATTATTTGAGTTTTGGAATATAAATAATTTTGGTAGGAATTATGTCGAACATTGAGTCATATTATTGAAATCGCTGTGATTAATATTTCAAATAATATTTTGTTCATATTAGTATTATTATCATGTACTAACCATTTCGGTTCCACTAATAGATTATAGATAGTAAAAATAACATGTCACAATAATTATGTTTTAATAACCTAATAAAAGTTAATTTTATCACAATAGGAAAGAAAAAGTCATCATGAATTCATATATATTAAATACTTTGTGAAAAATTATTTAAAAGACAAATGAAGGACGAAATTATGTTTATGGATTTAAATAGATTGTGTAAATACGTTTTCTCATATTTCATGGAAAAATAATTCCTTAACTTTAGGAATATGATCTTGAAATTGAAAATGTTATTGTTCTTATAGTCATTTCAAATGATTTTATGTTCTTTTCACACCACATTGATTTATATTTTTTTGTTAATTAATTTCGTCATGATCATATAATCTATATCCCTCTAATATTATTTTGGAATTATTAATCTCCTCAATGTCAATATATCCAATTCTTTCAAATATTTTCATTATTTTCAAACTCAATTGTATGTTACATAACTAACATTTAGGTTTCCCAATTCTACTTTTCAAATTACCTTTTATTTTCTCTTTGTTAGTTATGGGCATTAATAAATGTTATTTTAAAATATTAAATTCATGGTTATGGAGGTAGAAATAGTGAGGAACGAATTTATTTAAGTTTGGTGAATTTAACTCCCAAAAATATTATTTTAAAGAAAACTATACTCAACATATTTCTTAACACACAACACTTATCCTTATAAAAATAGTGATGTTATATAACTGTATTATTATTTAAATGTCACTATAATAACCTTGTCATTTAATTAGAAATGGGAATATGAATAACCACATTATAAATATGTATAAAGTTTTATATAGTCAAAATTTATTTATCAATTCATAATAAGTAAGTACCCAATTTTTTGTAATGATATTTTATGCTTCAAAATAAATTGTTCAAAAATAGTTTTTACCGCATTTTGTTTATAGAAATTATAAAATATTTATTCTATATTTAATAATTTAATTTAAATAATTTAAAATTAATTTTTAATATAAATTTCAATATTATATTATGGGTGAACATATAAGATTTTTTTGAAAACATTATTTTTATATGGGTTGTAAAAACTAATGTTTTTTATAAAACATTAATTTAATTTCATATAATAAACTAATTTAAAAGTAAAAATAATTTTTGAATTTCATATTAAATTAATAAATTTTTCATTTAATTTGAAATGGTCAAATTAATTATTTAGTAATTAGCATTAGGATTTATTTTGATATAAGGGCTTTTTGTGATTTGAAATACATTTTTCTAAAAACATTTTTTTTCATTTCATTTTATACATCATTGCTAAAAATGATATTTACTATTTCTATAAATTTAATCATAAAAAATTTATTCCATATTTAGATTCATTATGTTCAAAATTTATAAATTGCACACTCTTCATTTTTTCATTATGAATAGTAACCATGGAAAGAATTTTCACCTCTCTGGGGATAAACCAGGTAAAACATAGTTAAAATTATGGGATAAGTATTTTAGATATCTCTAATTCTTAGGTTTAACCTAATAGATGATCGTTTCTCTACAAAATCAATCATATATATCAAAATATGGTTATTAATTTCCACGTTCCTTTTATTATAAAATATCTATTATTTTTAAAAATGGTAAATAAAAATTACATCATTCAAGATTTAAATTTCAATTATTTATTTTCACAGGGATATAAAGATGGTATAAATGAATATAAATGCGTATTTTGAAAATTAGTTAATTATTTTTATCATATCAATTTATTTATAATTTTTAGTGATGATATAATTACATTATATGCTTACAAAAATTCAATATAGTGATTCTCCAAGGGGTATAAAAATCTAGGTAAAGGATTTAAAAAATAAAAAATTGAACCTTTTTGGATTATCTGTGTTATGAAACTAATTTTAAATTAATTATATAGTATACATGATGGTAAATATATTTATATTATAATTACATTGTTTTATTGACTTCTTTGAAGAATATTTAAATGAATAATCCTAAACGACATTAAATATTTTTCATTTCCAAAAAATTATTAAATTATTTAAAAAATTATAGGTGATAGGTGGAATTTGAAATGTTGAAAAATATTATCCACATAATATTTTTCAAAAGAAAATAACCTAATAACTGAATCTATGTCCCTTTATGGATAAAAAATGTGTTATCATAGTTAAGTCTATAAATAGTTCACAAAGAGGTTAAAACATAAATAGTGTTTAAAACGACGCAAAAACCTATATAAATTTTATTGGATGATTATATTTAGGACATGATATATTTTAATTTGAAAAAATTTTCATTTTGAAACATTATAAAGGTGAATGAAATTAGTTTTATTAAATCATTTTTGTAATTCCATGTGTTTCCTCACATACAAAAGGGCACCTCCTCTCCTCCCTTATTAATAGTTTTTGAGCCTTCTATATTAGCCAATACCAACCCAAATATCTAAATAAATTCCTTCAATACATTAATTGTAATGCCCCGACCCCAGTTACCCAGAGTCGGTGCATTACTTCGTAACATTGGCATGATCACAAAAGATCAAGTCTCGAAAGACCGATTAGTTTAGTAGCCTTGGAAACACTAGATACATTCATAAGTCTTACATTACATCATAAAGTAAAACAAAACTACAACATCTTCTCTTCATATCCCCTTATATTATCCCTGTAGTTCATTCATAATATACTTCTTCACATCCTGGAAAAAATTAAAACATGGAAAGGGGTGAGCTCAGATGCTCAGTAAGGATAACAATATAGCGGAAGATTTTATAAATAAACATTAACATTTAAGAAAATGTATAACTAAAACAAAAGCCTTTTAAACTTGAACTTTAGCATAATATGGAAAAAGTAAAATGAAATAATTCCATTTACTTACTCACATGGATATTCTACTAGTCGAATAATCACATGAAATATCAATAACCACTTTCATAATGATGGAATGCATAATGCCAGACTATCATAACCACGTATCCAAGGCCTCGTGCCAAGACCACAAATAAGATTTTTTCAAGGCCTCATGCCAAGACACTAGTTTGTCTCATGAGACCTACCGATGCATCGAGGAGCTGTAGCGGGCTCCACCCATCACTTATTAAGTCCAATGCATTCCTCATATTAATACGTTTAAACATATCATAAACCATAACGTAATAGTATCACATAAATCATGCATAAAGGAAACATAACATTTCCACATTTCAATCACAAGATATAAATACAACACATTGATATAATAAAAAAAACTTTCAAAACCATTTTCAATACCAAAATAAAAGAAAGTTTAAACTTTGTATTTATTTTTCATTAAAAAAAAGTTATGACTTGTAGAGGAAGCCGAAACACAAATAATGGTCACGGAGGCGGAGAAGTCGTTTTCACCGCATACGTAAGAAAAAACATTCCTTTTGTCATTTAGTATAATTCTTTGTAAAAAAATATTCCTTTTTGAATAAAAGTCAAAGTCAAAAGGGTTTATACACCGTATAAAATAAAGTTGTGTATAAAACAAAATATGCCTCAATGAAAGGAGATTGAGACCAAGACCCTTACAAAGATAATTTTTTTAAATAAAGTAAATCTATTATGTGTATTCACTATAAGTACACATAAATAAAGTAAAAATACAAGATAGGACATAACACTATCATGACATAAATTGAAAGTAGGAGATTAACCCAAAGAATAGAAATTGGGGTAAGAAGTTCCCTTACCTTGCGTCCTGTCTTGACTCGACTGTTATTTAACCTCCTGAATAATAAACTAGAGTTAATTTATAATTGCTTAAGAACCTTTTTCAAGTTTTTTATTCCTTTTATATCACTTATTACCATGTTATGTACATTATGTAATTATTTAAGTTAATAACTATCGTTTTGTCGATCTTTGGTACTTGAGTCAAAAATAAACTTCTTATAATTACAAGTTGTTCATGTGGTGAAATATCCATTATATCCAGAATTATATTAATGATATAGATATCATATATCTCATATATATCCAGTATATACATACATTTATAATATTCCATAATGTTTAGAGGTAAGAAATGAAATGCACCGTTCATGGAGACGGTAAGCCGTACGTACGCATGAACGCTACTTTCATTTCTATTTCGTATTTAATGGAATGAAGTTATAATTATATAAAGGTATAATATAATGTATAATACCATCTACTCCATCCTTTAAACATCCCACATATGGCATTAACGATTCAAATCACTTAGAGGGGGCGGTAGTCTGCACTTCCTAAAATGAAAATATCACGTTTACCCATAATGGAAACAATAAAGGTATGCCATAAATGAAAAATAAAGAACCTTAAGTAAAACATAAACATATTATATATCATATATAAATAGAGTTACATCTTAATGGCCACCTTTGGAGGTGTTGTATGAGTGTTGAACAATCATCGTTTCGTGAGGTAGAAATTCTCCATCCACAGAAACAGTATGTTCTTTAACCATTAGATGTAGGTGTGTGTAAGTGTAGCTCGAATACTTCTTATAACAACATCCTAGTATACTTAGGATACTGTTTTTGTTACAAAATAAATGAATAAAAGAGTTTTGGGGGTTGGATAAGCAAAATAAAACAAAATAACATAAGAGAAAACATTACCTTAAAATCGGGTAACTCTTTGATTTGAGCCAAAGGCTTCCTTGGGAAGAATTATGCACAAATTAAGGCTTCTAGGAGTAAGGGAGGGAATTTGGGAGAGTATTTGGGCAGAGGTTGTCCGAGCCAAATGGCTTGAAAGTGTGAGTAAGGTGGTAGTGGTGGGGGCCATTTATAAGTGGAGAGGAGGGGTACTCTTGGAATGTCATGAAATGTTACTTTATTATGAAATGGTTTTCGGATTCTAAAGGTCTCACAATGATATATTTCTAGGATAAGGTGATAAGGGTTCGAAATCTACTCATACAATAGGTTTTTGACAAGTGTAAGCCTTGGAGTTTACATTATCTTTTCATTTTATTTAAATCGTTAATTAATGAGGTAATCGCTACATCATCATGATGTCATAAATAATTTAATTTATTTAATGTCTAAAAATTATAAAAAAATATAATGATGTAGGAAATATTTTTATCTTTCTAATTAATATTTATATTCAAACATATGACTTGTATAACCCCATTTAAAAATTGGTTTAGTAAAACAACTCATGTTTGTGACATTTTTATTTTAACATTAAATAAAAAAATTTTAATGTCATTTTCCTACCAAAGTGGCTCCATGGGGTCCCCACATTTACCCATGGATTTTCATTGTCGGACATGCCTCATACAATAGGGTTAGGACAAGTGTAAAGGTATTTTCATATTTTTATAATATCATTTTTACCTTAAATTTCACTAATTACCTTTAATAGCGATTAATTAAACTTAAAAGTTATTATTCACCAAAAAAATTATTTTAATCCCATTGAACCAAATTTTACTTCCTAATGACAACCATGTATGTTGTATTTTTTAAAATCAAATCACAGAAGTGGTAATGATTCATTTAAACGAAAAATATGTTTTTTAACTACCACTTAGTGGTTTCACTATTCATCAAAAATTGAAGTTTTTCAGAACAATTCCAAAATTTCACCCTAGGATATAAGTGATATTCCGAATTCAAAAAATGATGTCTATTTTACAAAATTCTAAACATATAATTTGCATTAATTAATTTTATAATTAATTCCCGTTGTCACAACAAATAGCGTGTTTTTAAGAAACAATATATATCAAAAGATTGACAATTGTTTATGTCCAATTTCAAAGTGAAATTAATTCTAATGACCACCATTGGATAAAATTGTAAAAATATATTCTAATTATACTTTAAAACCACCCAATAGTATAATTTATCACTATAAATTATTTTTATTTAAAAAGTTGTTTTAAGTATTTTTCACTATTCATAAAAAAATTGGAAGTTTTCAGAAAATTACAAAAAAATAAACTTAGGATAATTTCGATATTACGAATACAAAAATGAAGTCCATTTTGAAATATAAAATATCTATAATTTTAAAAAGTGGGTATTACTATTCATAACGGCTACTTTGATTAGTCGCGGTGTTTTAGAACTCGTACTTGCGTACAATGCAAGCTATTGCATTATTGAAAGAGAGGCGTATCGTGGAAGCTCGGGGTGTTACATTCTCCCCTCCTTAAATAAATTAGGTCCTCACAATTTGAAATTTTTCTTTGAAAATAAAAGGTTGAAAATAGAAAATACCTTTATGGAAAACCCACATCGTAAATAAGGTTAATAAAAATATAACTTTAAAAAAAAGAAAGATAAGTACAAAGGTCACCCGACATAGCCCATAATAGGATTCTATGAAAATAAGGATATGGAAGAAAAACAAACCATCAAGGTCTAATGGAGAGTTGTAGAAAACTGGATTAGGAGAAAGTTAACCATAAGAAAATCACAAACTTGTGATTGGTTAAACGGTCATTGAATCCCCAGTTGGAAAAGTTAACTGGCAACGTTTTTTGTTTTAAATTACCTTTTATAAAGTTGGGGAATTTATTTAGGAGATTTACTAAGAACGTAAGGGAATATACATACTGGTCATGTAGACTTTCATTCTTTAATAGATTTTTACCACAAACCCACCTTTCACTCTAAAAGGGAATAGAACTCAAAAATACTCTATTTATCATAATTTTATAAGGTTCCAAATATTAACACATATCATTTAGATTAGGAAAACTTTTTTGTAATAACCAGGGACTTCTTGTAGGCTAGTGGTAGGTAATAAAGGCATGTTACACTATGGTTGTGGGTTCGATTCCTCCAGCTTTGTCCGACGCGACGGGTTATGCCCCACCCTGTAGGTTGTCCTTTTCCTAAAAATATAGTATTATAATATTCCAAAAATAATCTTCAGAAATGTTTTAACCTTAAACAATACTATTAAAAGTTCAACTTAATCCATCTCATCCTTTATAGTTATCCAAAATACCTCTGTCCAGACTTTCTCTAAAAGGTCTCTTAATTCGAAAATCAATTTATCAGATTCCCCAAACAAAGTAAAGTTTCTCTTATTGTCACATACTAAAAATATGATTACCTTCATCATATTAAGACCTTAATGAAAAGAACAAGTACTGAAATATAATCCTTATATATATCACATTATTCTTATAACTAGAATATAATCCTTGAGTCCAAAAGCACCAATACATTAATTATTCTACTTCAATTGTAATAACAGTATAAGATTTTCCTTGATCCCTTGGCCTTTTCTGAGGTAAGTTTCCCTGACGCTTAGGACATTCATTTGCATAATGCCCCTTTTCCCTACAATTGTAGCATTCAACATTGATAGCCTCTTTCTTTCCCTTGCAATCACGAGCCTGGTGACCTTTTTCTCCACATTTATAACAAACTCCCATTCCTTTTAGGCAAGCATCGGGGTGATTCTTCCCACAATTATCACATAATGGAAAATCCTTCTTTCCCTTTTTCCCTTTATCCATGTCTTGTTCCACCATTCTCTTCTTCTCTTGCTTTACTTTGTTGTCATGAGACATAAAGTATTCCTTTTCTGTCTTGATAGCACACGAGACAATATCTTCGTACGATGAGAAGGATTGTGATACTAAAGCTCGACGGAGAAATGGTTTTAACCCATCAAAGAAATGATCAATATTACTTCTTGGGTTACGTATATAATCTGCAGCATACCTCGCTAACCTTGTAATGTTGGCCACATACTTTGCGACTTTCTCATCCTCCTTTTGTCTCAAACTCAGAAATTGTCTTTCCATATCTGCTTGATGGTCACGAGGAAAGTATTTTTCTAAGAAAAGATCTTTGAACTATCTCCATTCCATATTTGATACTTCTTCATCTTCCTTTCTGTTTTGAATCAGTGACCACCATTGATCGGAATCTCCAGTGAGGCGGTAGACTACCATGACAACCTTCTCCCTTTCGCTACACCCCAAGGTAAGGAATATTGTTTCTAAGGAGTTTATCCATTGCTCAGCTACTAATGGATTTTTACCCCAATTAAATGTTGGTGGTTGTTTCCTCATGAAGCGGTCTAACATTGATCCTCCACGTTGCGGATCAGGGTTCTCCATACGAGTGAGGTTATTATTCATAATCTGAGTGAGTTGTCCCAGTATGGTAATAAGTTGATCAGCACCAGTTGTATCTCCAACTCCATAATAATTATCTTGAGCAGGAGGGAAATCCCTACACGGAGTGCGTGCATTGATACAGTTTCCATTCCTTCCACTAGGTGCCATTTCTAAACAATGGCATAAACTAGATTAGTTTATGAATCAAAATACATAATTCTATACTTATAAAATACTTAAAATAAATTGAACTATTTATGGATATAATCCATAATCATAAAAAATGTTTTTCTTTGAGGAAGTATATACTCATAACCCTTCATAGTGGTTTGTAAAGAAAATGAGAATTATCCTAAGCATATCCCCCGGGAGTGTCATAACCATGAGTGCAGCAAGGCCTGTTGTCATGAACCAGTTCCCGTTCGATTCTAGCTTAAAGTGGTGTTTCTGGGTTTTACCCCTAGGTACATATGTGCCAGAGCCACCTCTACCTACTCGTATCTAGAAAGGGATGTATTGCTCGGAAAACTCACAAAATCTCTATAATACCAAAATTCTAGGAAGTTCTTCTATACTAATCTTCAAAGTCTAACTTTGGGCTATGTGCTCTAATAGAGTTTATCTAAATCTAGCTTCCAAGGTTAGTACTAAACTGCCTCTGATACCAACTATAACGCCCCGACCCTAGTTTCCCAGAGTCGGTGCATTACATCGTAACATTGGCATGATCACAAAAGATAAAGTCTCGAAAGACCGATTAGTTTAGTATCCATGGAAACACTAGAAACATTCATAAGTCTTACATTACATCATAAAGTAAAACAAAACTACAACATCTTCTCTTCATACCCCCTTATATTATCCCTGCAGGTCATTCATAATATACTTCTTCACATCCTGGAAAAAATTAAAACATTGAAAGGGGTGAGCTCAGATGCTCAGTAAGGATAACAATATAGCGGAAGCTTTCATAAATAAACGTTAACATTTAAGGCAATGTATAAATAAAACAAAAGCCTTTTAAACTTGAACTTTAGCATAATATGGCAAAAGTAAAATGAAATAATGCCATTTACTTACTCACATGGATATTCTACTAGTTGAATAATCACATGAAATATTAATAACCACTTTCATAATGATGGAATGCATAATGCCAGACTATCATAACCACATAGCCAAGGCCTCGTGCCAAGACCACAAATAAGATTTTGTCAAGGCCTCGTGCCAAGACACTAGTTTGTCTCATGAGACCTACAGATGCATCAAGGAGCTATAGCGGGCTCCACCCATCACTTATTAAGTCCAATGCATTCCTCATCTGAATAGGTTTAGACATATCATTAACCATAACGTAATCGTATCACATAAAACATGCATAAAGGAAACATAACATTTCCACATTTCAATCACAAGATATCAATACAACACATTGATATAATAAAAACACTTTCAAAACCATTTTCAATACCAAAATAAAAGAAAGTTAAAACTTTGTATTTATTTTTCATTAAAAAAAGTTATGGCTTGTAGAGGAAGCCGAAACACAAATAATGGTCACAGCGGCGGAGAAGTCGTTGTCTCCGCATACGTAAGACAAAAACATTCCTTTTGTCTTTTAGTAAAACTCTTTGTAAAAAAAGATTCCTTTTTGAATAAAAGTCAAAGTCAAAAGGGTTTATACACCGTATAAAAGAAAGTTGTGTATAAAACAAAATATGCCTCAATGAAAGGAGATTGAGACGAAGACCCTTACAAATATCATTTTTTTAAATAAAGTAGATATATTATGTGTATTAACTATAATTACTCATAAATAAAGTAAAAATACAAGATATGACATAATACTATCATGACATAATTTGAAAGTAGGAGATTAACCCAAAGAATAGAAATTGGGTTAAGAAGATCCCTTACCTTGCCTCCTGTCTTGACTCGACCGTTCTTTAACCTCCTGAATAATAAACTAGAGTTAATTTATAATTTCTTAAGAACCTTTTTCAAGTTTTTTATTCCTTTTATATCACTTATTACCATGTTATGAACATTATTTAATTATTTAAGTTAATAACGGTCGTTTTTTCGATCTTTGGTACTTGAGTCAAAAATAAACTTCTTATAATTACAAGTTGTTCATGAGGTCAAATATCTATTATATCCAGAATTATATTCATGATATAGATATAATATATCTCATATATATCCAGTATATATATTCATTTATAATATTCCATAACGTTTAGAGGTAAGAAATGAAATGCACCGTTCATGGAGACAGTAAGCCGTACGTACGCATGAACGCTACTTTCATTTATATTTCGTATTTAATGGAATGAATTTATAATTATATAAAGGTATAATATAATTCCAGTATAATATAATGTATAATACCATCTACTCCATCCTTTAAACATCCCACATATGGCATTAACGATTCAAATCACTTTGAGGGGGCGGTAGTCCGCACTTCCTAAAATGAAAATATCGCGTTTACCCATAATGGAAACAATAAAGGTATGCCATAAATGAAAAATACAGAACCTTAAGTAAAACATAAAAATATTATATATCATATATAAATAGAGTTACATCTTAATGGCCACCTTTGAAGTTGTTATATGAGTGTTGAACAATCATCGTTTCGTGAGGTAGAAATTTTCCATCCACAGAAACAGTATGTTCTTTAACCATTAGGTGTAGGTGTGTGTAAGTGTAGCTCGAATACTTCTTATAAAAACATCCTAGTATATTTAGGATACTGGTGTTGTTACAAAATAAATGAATAAAAATAGTTTAGGGGGTTGGATAAGAAAAATAAAACAAAATAACATAGGAGAAGACATTACCTTAAAATCGGGTAACTCTTTTGATTTGAGCCAAAGGCTTCCTTGGGAAGAATTATTCCCAAAGTGAGGCTTCTAGGAGTAAGGGAGGGAATTTGGGAGAGTATTTTGGAAGAGTTTTGCCAATACAAATGGCTTGAAAGTGTGATTAAGATGGTAGTGGTGGGGGCCTTTTATAAGTGGAGAGGAGGGGAACTCTTGGAATGTCATAAAATGTTACTTTATTATGAAATGGTTTTCGGATTCTAAAGGTCCCACAATGATATATTTATAGTATAAGGTTATAAGGGTTCGAAATATACTCATCCAATAGGTTTTTTACAAGTTTATGCCTTGTATTTTACATTATCTTTTCATTTTATTTAAATCGTTAATTAATGAGGTAATCGCTAAACCATCATGATGTCATAAATAATTTAATTTATTTAATGTCTAAAAATTATAAAAAAATTATCATGATGTAGGAAATATTTTTATCTTTCTAATTAATATTTATAGTCAAACATATGAGTTGTATAACCCCATTTAAAAATTGTTTTAGTAAAACAACTCATGTTTGTGACATTTTTATTTTAACATTAAATAAAAGGTTTTTAATGTCATTTTCCTACCAAAGTGGATCCATGGGGTCCCCAAGTTGACCCATGGATTTTATTGGTCGGCCATGACTCATACAATAGTGGTAGGACAAGTTTAAAGGTATTTTCATATTTTTATAATATCATTTTTACCTTAAATTTCACTAATTACCTTTAATCGCGATTAATTAAACTTAAAAGTTACTATTCACCAAAAAATTATTTTAATCCCATTAAACCAAATTTTACTTCCTAATTACAACCATGTATGTTGGATTTTTGAAAATCAAATCACAGAAGTGGTAATGTTTCATTTAAACGAAAAATCAGTTTTTTAACTACCACTTTGTGGTTTCACTATTCATCAAAAATTGAAGTTTTTCAGAACAATGCCAAAATTTTACCCTAGGCTATAAGTGATATTCCGAATTAAAAAATGATTTCTATTTTACAAAATTCCAAACATATAATTTTAATTAATTAATTTTATAATTAATTCCCGTTGTCACAACAAATAGCGTGTTTTTAAGAAATTATATTTATCAAAAGATTGACAATTGTTTATGTCCAATTTCAAAGTGAAATTAATTCTAATGACCACCATTGGATAAAATGGTAAAAATATGTTCTAATTATACTTTAAAACCACTCAATAGTATAATTTATCACTATAAATTATTTTTATTAAAAAAGTTGTTTTAAGTATTTTTCACTATTCATAAAAAAATTGGAAGTTCTCAGAAAATTACAAAAAATTCAACTTAGGATAATTTCGATATTACGAATGAAAAAATGAAGTACATTTTGAAATATAAAATTTCTATAATTTTAAAAAGTGGGTATTACTATTCATAACGGCTACTTTGATTAGTCACGGTGTTTTAGAACTCGAACTTGCGTACAATGCAAGCTATTGCATTATTGAAAGAGAGGTGTATCATGGAAGCTCGGGATGTTACATTCTCCCCTCCTTCAATAAATTGGGTCCTCCTAATTTGAATTTTTTCTTTGAAAATAAGAGGTTGAAAATAGAAAATACCTTTGTGGAAAACCCACATCGGAAATAAGGTTAATAAAAATATAACTTTAAAAGAAAGAAAGACAAGTACAAAGGTCACCCGAGATAGCCCATACTAGGATTCTATGAAAAATGGATATAGAAGAAAAACAAACCATCAAGGTCTGATGGAGAGTTGTAGAAAACTGTATTAGGAGAAAGTCAACCATAAGAAAATCACAAACTTGTGATTGGTTAAACGGTCATTGAATCCCCAGTTGGAAAAGTTAACCGGCAACGTTTTTTGTTTTAAGTTACCTTTTATAAAATTGAGGAATTTATTTAGGAGATTTAATAAGAATGTAAGGGAATATACATACTGGTCATGTAGACTTTCATTCTTTAATATATTTTTACCACAAACTCATCTTTCACTCTAAAAGGTAATAGAACTCGAAAATATTCTATTTATCATAATTGTATATGGTTCCAAATATTAACACATATCATTTAGATTAGGAAAACTTTTTGTAATAACCAGGGACTTCCTGTAGGCTAGTGGTAGGTAATAAAGGCATGTTTCACTATGGTTGTGGGTTCGATTCCTCCATCTTTTTCCGACGCGACGGGTTATGCCCCACCCTATAGGTTGTCCTTTTCCTAAAAATATAGTATTATAATATTCCAAAAATAATCTTCAGAAATGTTTTAACCTTAAACAATACTATTCGAAGTTCAACTTAATCCATCTCAACCTTTATAGTTATCCAAAATACCTCTGTCCAGACTTTCTCTAAAAGGTCTCTTAATTCCAAAATCAATTTATCAGATTCCCCAAAAAAAGTAAAGTTTCTCTTATTGTCACATACTAAAAATATGATTACCTTCATCATATTAAGACCTTAATGAAAAGAACAAGTACTGCAGTACAATCCTTGTATATATCACATTATTCTTATAACCAGAATATAATCCTTGAGTCCAAAAGAACCAATACATTAATTATTCTTCTTCAATTGTAGTAACAGCATAAGATTGTCCTTGATCCCTTGGCCTTTTCTGAGGTAAGTTTCCCTGACACTTAGGACATTCATTTTCATAATGCCCCATTTCCCTACAATTGTAGCATTCAACATTGATAGCCTCTATCTTTCCCTTGCAATCACGAGCCTGGTGACCTTTTTCTCCACATTTATAACAAACTCTCATTCCTTTTAGGCAAGCACCGGGGTGATTCTTCCCACAATTATCACATAATGGAAAATCCTTCTTTCCCTTTTTCCCTTTATCCATCTCTTGTTTCACCGTTCTCTTCTTCTCTTGCTTTACTTTGTTGTCATAAGACTTAGAGAATTTCTTTTCTGTCTTGATAGCACACGAGACAATATCTTCGTACGATGAGAAGGACTTTGATACTAAATCTCGACGGAGAAATGGTTTTAACCCATCAAAGAAACGATCAATCTTACCTCTTGGGTTACATATATAATCTACAGCATACCTCGCTAACCTTGTAAAGTTGGCCTCATACTTTGCGACATTCCCATCCTCCTTTTGTCTCAAACTCAGAAATTGCCTTTCCATATCTACTCGATGGTCACGAGGGAAGTATTTTTATAAGAAAAGATCTTTGAACTCTCTCTATTCCATATTTGATACTTCTTCATCTTCCTTTGTGTTTTGAATTAGCGACCACCATTGATCAGCATCTCCAGTGAGGCGGTAGACTGCCATGAAAACCTTCTCTCTTTCGCTACTCCCCAAGGCATGGAATATTTTTTCTAAGGAGTTTATCCATTGCTCAGCTACTAATGGATTTGTACCCCCATTAAATGTTGGTGGTTGTTGCCTCATGAAGCGGTATAACATTGATCCTCCATGTTGCGGATCAGGGTGATCCATACGAGTAAGGTTATTATTCATAACCTGAGTGAGTTGTCCGAGTATGGTAATAAGTTGATCAGCACCAGTTGTATCTCTAGCTCCATAATAATTATCTTGAGCAGGAGGGCAATCCCTACACGGAGTGCGTGCATTGATAGAGTTTCCATTCCTTCCACTAGGCGCCATTTCTAAACAATGGCATAAACTAGATTAGTTTATGAATCAAAATACATAATTCCATACTTATAAAATACATAACATAAATTGAACTATTTATGGATATAATCCATAATCATAAAAAATGTTTTCTTTGAGGAATTATATACTCATAACACTTCATAGTGGTTTGTAAAGAAAACGAGAATTATCCTAAGCATATCCCCCGGGAGTGTCGTAACCAAGAGTGTAGCAAGGCCCGTTGTTGTGCACCAGTTCCTGTTTGAGTCTAGCTCAAAGCGGTGTTTTCGGGTTTTACCCCTAGGTATATTTATGCCAGAGCCACCTCTACCTTCTCATATCCAGATAGGGATGTATTGCTCGGAAAACTCACAAAATCTCTATAATAACAAAATTCTAGGAAGTTCTTCTATACTAATCCTCAAAGTCTAACTTTTGGATATGTGCTCTAATCAGAGTTTATCTAAATCTAGCTTCCAAGGTTAGTACTAAACTGCCTCTGATACAAACTATAATGCCCCGACCCTAGTTTCCCAGAGTCGGTGCATTACTTCGTAACATTGGCATGATCACAAAAGATCAAGTCTCGAAAGACCGATTAGTTTAGTATCCATGGAAACACTAGAAACATTCATAAGTCTTACATTACATCATAAAGTAAAACAAAACTACAACATCTTCTCTTCATATCCCCTTATATTATCCCTACAGGTCATTCATAATATACTTCATCACATCCTGGAAAAAATTAAAACATTGAAAGGGGTGAGCTCAGATGTTCAGAAAGGATAACAATATAGCGGAAGCTTTCATAAATAAACATTAACATTTAAGGCAATGTATAACTAAAACAAAATCCTTTTAAACTTGAAATTTAGCATAATATGGAAAAAGTAAAATGAAATAATGCCATTTACTTACTCACATGGATATTCTACTAGTCGAATAATCACATAAAATATCAATAACCACTTTCATAATGATGGAATACATAATGTCAGACTATCATAACCACGTAGCCAAGGCCTCGTGCCAAGACCACAAATAAGATTTTGTCATGGCCTCGTGCCAAGACACTAGTTTGTCTCATGAGACCTACCGATGCATCGAGGAGCTGTAGCGGACTCCACCCGTCACTTATTAAGTCCAATGCATTCCTCATATGAATAGGTTAGGACATATCATAAACCATAACGTAATCGTATCACATAAAACATGCATAAAGGAAACATAACATTTTTAAATTTCAATAACAAGATATCAATAAAACACATTTATATAATAAAAACACTTTCAAAACCATTTTCAATACCAAAATAAAAGAAAGTTAAAACTTTTTATTTATTTTTCATTAAAAAAAAGTTATGGCTTGTAGAGGAATCCAAAACACAAATAATGGTCACAGCGGCGGAGAAGTCGTTGTCGCCGCATACATAAGACAAAAACATTCCTTTTGTCGTTTAGTAAAACTCTTTGTAAAAAAATATTCCTTTTTGAATAAAAGTCAAAGTCAAAAGGGTTTATACACCGTATAAAATAAAGTTGTGTATAAAACAAAATATGCCTCAATGAAAGGAGATTGAGACAAAGACCCTTACAAAGATCATTTTTTTTAAATAAAGTAGATCTATTATGTGTATTCACTATAAGTACACATAAATAAAGTAAAAATACAAGATAGGACATAATAATATCATGACATAATTTGAAAGTAGGAGATTAACCCAAAGAATAGAAATTGGGTTAAGAAGTTCCCTTACCTTTCGTCTTGTCTTGACTCGACCGTTCTTTAACCTCCTGAATAATAAACTATAGTTAATTTATAATTTCTTAAGAACCTTTTTCAAATTTTTTTACTCCTTTTATATCACTTATTACCATGTTATGAACATTATGTAATTATTTAATTTAATAACGGTCGTTTTGTCGATCTTTGGTACTTGAGTCAAAAATAAACTTCTTATAATTACAAGTTGTTCATGTGGTAAAATATCCATTATATCCAGAATTATATTCATGATATATATATAATATATCTCATATATATCCATTATATACATGCATTTATAATATTCCATAACGTTTAGAGGTAAGAAATGAAATGCACCGTTCATGGAGATGGTAAGCCGTACGTACACATGAACGCTACTTTCATTTCTATTTCATATTTAATGGAATGAAGTTATAATTATATAAAGTTATAATATAATTCCAGTATAATATAATGTATAATACCATCTACTCCATCCTTTAAACATCCCACATATGGCATTAACGATTCAAATCACTTTGAGGGGGCGGTAGTCCGCACTTTCTAAAATGAAAATATCGCGTTTACCCATAATGGAAACAATAAAGGTATGACATAAATGAAAAATACAGAACCTTAAGTAAAACATAAACATATTATATATCATATATAAATAGAGTTACATCTTAATGTCCACCTTTTAAGGTGTTATATGAGTGTTGATCAATCATCGTTTCGTGAGGCAGAAATTCGCCATCCACAGAAATGGTATGTTCTTTAACCATTAGATGTAGGTGTGTGTAAGTGTAGCTCGAATACTTCTTATAAAAACATCCTAGTATATTGAGGATACTGGTGTTGTTACAGAATAAATGAATAAAAATATTTTATGGGGTTGGATAAGAAAAATAAAACAAAATAACATAAGAGAAGACATTACCTTAAAATCGGGTAACTCTTTTGATTTGAGCCAAAGGCTTCCTTGGGAAGAATTCTGCCCAAAGTGAGGATTCTAGGAGTAAGGTAGGGAAGTTGGGAGAGTATTTGGGCAGATTTTAGCCTAGCCAAATGGCTTGAAAGTGTGAGTAAGGTGGTAGTGTTGGGGGCCTTTTATAAGTTGAGAGGAGGGGCACTCTTGGAATGTCATGAAATGTTACTTTATTATGAAATGGATTTCGGATTATAAAGGTCCCATAATGATATATTTAGAGGATAAGGTGATAAGGGTTCGAAATATACTCATCCAATTGGTTTTTGACAAGTTTAAGCCTTGGATTTTACATTATCTTTTAATTTTATTTAAATCGTTAATTAATGAGGTAATCGCTACATCATCATGATGTCATAAATAATTTAATTTATTTAATGTCTAAAAATTATAAAAAAAATCATGATGTAGGAAATATTTTTATCATTATAATTAATATTTATAGTCAAACATATGACTTGTATAATCCCATTTAAAAATTGGTTTAGTAAAACAACTCATGTTTGTGACATTTTTATTTTCACATTAAATAAATAGTTTTTAATGTCATTTTCCTACAAAAGTGGATCCATGGGGTCCCCAAGTTGACCCATGGATTGTCTTGGTCAGACATGACTCATCCAATAGGGGTATGACAATTGTAAAGGTATTTTCATATTTTTATAATATCATTTTTACCTTAAATTTCACTAATTACCTTTAATCGCGATTAATTAAACTTAAAAGTTACTATTCACCAAAAAATTATTTTAATCCCATTGAACCTCATTTTACTTCCTAATGACAACCATGTATGCCAGATTTTTGAAAATCAAATCACAGAAGTGGTAATGTTTCATTTAAACGAAAAATCAGTTTTTTAACTACCACTTAGTGGTTTCACTATTCATCAAAAATTGAAGTTTTTCAGAACAATGCCAAAATTTCACCCTAGGCTATAAGTGATATTCCGAATTCAAAAATGATGTCTATTTTACAAAATTACAAACATATAATTTTCATTAATTAATTTTATAATTAATTCCCGCTGTCACAATAAATAGCGTGTTTTTAAGAAACAATATATATCAAAAGATTGACAATTGTTTATGTCCAATTTCAAAGTGAAATTAATTCTAATGACCACCATTGGATAAAATTGTAAAAATATATTCTAATTATACTTTAAAACCACTCAATAGTATAATTTATCACTATAAATTATTTTTATTAAAAAAGTTTTTTTAAATATTTTTCACTATTCATAAAAAAATTGGAAGTTCTCAGAAAATTACAAAAAATTCAACTTAGGATAATTTTGATATTACGAATAAAAAAATTAAGTCCATTTTGAAATATAAAATTTCTATAATTTTAAAAAGTGGGTATTACTATTCATAACGGATACTTTGATTAGTCGCGGTGTTTTAGAACTCAAACTTGCGTACAATGCAAGCTATTGCATTATTGAAAGAGAGGTGTATCGTGGAAGCTCGGGGTGTTACATTAATTATATTATTTTATAAATATATGACCATCCTAATAAGGATTAACAAGTTTTCAAATGGAAGTATCTCAAAAAGAGAGTGAAGTTCTTATGAATCAAAAAACTTTAAGTAAAGGGTTTCTCATCTCAATGTTATTTCTATGAGATATATGTCATATTCATCAATTGTTTCTTTTTTGTAATATACATAATTCTTCTATGGGATCACTTTAAATTCAGGATATTTGATTTTTCATTTAATTTTATTCCATGCATGGGGGTTTTGATTCCTAAGTTAACATAGTAAAAAGGGTTTTATGATATTATATCATTATTTAATGATATTTTTTATGAATAAAATTATTATTATAAAATATATGATATATGTCTAAAAATCATATGTATTTTATTCTCATTTGTAATTTAATAGAAATTTTATGATTTCCATTAATTTTCTTCTCTATATAAACTGATTTTATTTTCTCTTCGATCCAGAATAATTTTATTCAGCATCATGCTTTCTTAAAAAAATTAAGAATGATTTTATTAATCTCCAAATGTTTTTAAAATAATTTTTCATATGTGTTAGTTTTTATACAATTATATAAATTAAATCTTCTTATTATTATATGAATGAGGTAATTTTTACTGAAGGTGTGAAAATATTATTTGTTTTCACATCCACAACAACAATAAAAATTTCTTACAACATAACTATTATTTACTTTGGGGATTCTTTTGTAAGTTTCCATGATTACTTTTAAATAAAAAAATCTCTAATATTCTAGAAAAATTTATATTTTAAATATTTTATTTCAAAATGAAATTATATTTTTCTCAATAAGAATTAATTGATCTTTTCATTTTATTTTCATGTATGAAAACATCAATTCATGTTACATATTATTTAGTGGGTATATAATCCAATATAACATTTTTATTCTTTGTCGTGATGGTATATTATACACTATTGGTTAAACCAATCCCAACATGTGATGGATGTCTTTGTAGGTATCCCTAAAAAAATTATATCTATTATTCTGGTAATACCACATTTTAGGTCACTATTTTTTGGAATGTTCTTAAATATATGATTTGACATCACATCTCTAGATCATTAATTCCTTATAACTCATGTCTTATAAACTACCAATTCATTAAGTACTGATTATTATCAATTAATTAATGGGTAATATTTTCAAATGTTAAGCTGATGTTCTCATAGCCCTATGATCATGATATTCTTATATATGACCATTGATTGATATATATCATTTTTAAACATTCCACGAATCTGTGCTATTTATTTTGTTAATTTCCCCATTTATGAATAATTTTTTTATGTAGTGCATGTATAATAAGTGTATAATATGATAAGAAAATTGTGTATAATGTTTAAGATCATTCTTGAAATAATATGATTATGTATCTACTCATAAAATACATAATACCATTACATTTATGAGTTATGTATTGTTATGATATGAAATTTATATCTATATGATAAGATTTAATAATTATGTATTAAATTCTTGGGTTTCTGAAGAAATAGACACAATTGTATCTTCTTTTTCATTAATAAACTATAAAAGAAAAGAACACATATTTATTAGGTTATACCTCCATAGAATAGGGATGTATATAATGAAATTATTTTTTATTGATATATTGAATATAAAAAGAACCAATACATCAATTAATCCTGAACTAATTAGGCTCTTCAATTTCCAACTTTATATTTTTTTAAACCCATATTAATTGATTCTTTGATATTTTTCCTCCTTAAATTGATATCCAATTCACAAGTGATTGTATATGATAATATATCAATCATCTATTCATTATTATTTTTAGAAAATCATGGAATAACATCTAACATAGTAATGATCCATAAAATCTACCATCTATAACTCTAACTGGTCCTTTTTTATGGAATAAAAGATTTTTTAAAAATACACACACTAATATCTATACAACTAAGAAAAATATAATTCTATTTTTAATTTTCAATTCATATTCTATTTAAATATGGGTTTTAAGAAATTTTGGTGCATTCACTCATCTTGAAAAACACACAAAAATATACAAGTTATAGAATATCTCCCCCCTTTCAAGTAAATTCGTCGTTTTATCATGAATAACTATTATTGAAAATAATTTATATACTAAACCCAAGGACGGTAAAAGTGATTAGAATACCTTAATTTTAACATTTCATAAGTGTTTTCATGAAATTTCAGATTTATGTGAATTGTTTTGGGTATCTCTTCTTCTTATTCACCACCACCCTCTATATGTTTCACTCCAACATCTTGACATTGTGGCATATAAAATAATCTATAGTGGAATATTATTCATATAGTATAGTAATTATTTCACATTTAAAACTCTCCCCTCACATCATCACCTTCAATTCCCAAAACTAATAAAAAAATCATGAATAAGGTGGAAATCCTTTATAACTCCTTGAAAAAGAAAGGTTTAGAGTTTTTCTCTAACAAATATTCATCTTTATTATATATTTATAATTGGAAGTATTCATTCATTCTAATTTTTTTAGTTTTTATCACGATTCTTCATAAGTATCAAGATAATTTTAATTTATTCAGTATTCCTCTTAGATTTAATCTAATTTCTCACATTAGCTACCAAATAACATGTACCCTTTTGTGATTTATCCAACTTATTATTCAATTAAAAATGGGTTTGATATATCTTCAGATACCCCTTTGGAGTATGTGTATCCTTTATTTTTTGGTCAGTTCCTTCATCATAATGACATTCTTATCATAAAAATTCTTTTTTCCCTTAGTTTTTAATACCTCATTTCACCCAGATTACATATTCATGAAATTCTATGTTGTATTCCCTGAAAATTTTCACCTTTGACATGGATCTTTTGTTTCCTTAATATTTCCATTATTTGGAAAATTTTACGTTTATTGTATGGGATGTCCTCCAAGAATCCAATCCTTTAATTCCTCTGGTGGTTCAATTCTACTTCATTCTGGAATGCTACCTTTTTTATTGATGTTAATGAAAAATTTTCAATGTTCTATGATGTGTAATTTTCAACCACAATAAAATAATATCTTCTATTTGGCGTGATATCCATTTTATCATTACTTATTGAATTTTATTAATTTGTTTCAACAACCACGTTATTCTATTTACTCATCAAGGAAGACTCATATCTATTTATACATTATTCATTCAATTATTCTTGATTTCTATTATAATTAAAATATTACTTATTCTTATTAGAAATAGAATATAACTCAAATTCATTGTGAGCACTATTTTTATAACATTCATTGAAATTTTCAATACATTGAAATGTTTTCTTAGAGATATGATTCCATTTTTTTTGAAATTTTCTTATGCACATCATGATTTTTTGTATCATTAGCATTACTCCACATTAAAATAAGTTATTTTTATCTATAAAAATAAAACTTTTATACGAAAATTTGATATCCTTGTACACAAACCGAAAAAATACCTAATATTTCCATTAAGTTTTGTTCTCTTGATTTTGATTATAGCCTTTACAAATTTTCCTCCTTGTTGTTTTTTGGTAGATACACCCCCCGTTTAGCTTATTTTTTGGTAGATTTTATTATTGAACATGCTCTTGTGACACCTAGATAACTTATGAGGTTTTTTTCTATAAATAAATTTTATTTATTTCATATCGTTCTTTAAACCCTACATTATGTCTAAACAAAAAATAATACACTATTAAAATATTTTTATTTAGTGTGACATTTATTACTTAGTATTTGGATTTTCATGTAAAAATGGGACTAAATAAACTTTAAAAAATATATTTATTTCTCTTTTATATAGTTATTTCATTGGATATTGATTGATTATAAATGAAAATCCAAATTGTTTCATTGTAAAAGATTTGTGTTTCTAAAAAATATTTATACACATAATGTTATTTTATCATACTAAATTAAACTAATAACTATTGGTGAAAATTATAATAGAGTTTATCTATTATATATTCTTTATAAAATTTAATTGTCATATAATGTTTTTTTCTAGTCAGGGGATAAGAATAAGACTCGTATTAGGCTTGAAAATGTGTTTATCTAAAAAAATTGTCCCTTTTTCCATTACAATTTTAAATTAAAAATTTTTCACTTTTTCAAATTGAATATTAAAAATTTCAATTCATATTTGGAATTTGGAGGATATTTTTTTAAATAGTTCACTTTTATATTTTTTATGGTTAATAGTATCTGTCGTAAACATTTGTCACCTCATTAATGGTAAAATGTGTAAAATAAGGCTAAAACATTGGGATAAGAATTTAATACTTATACAAAACTTTAGTTTATCATATTTTATGAGTGGTGTCTAGCTTTTTACATACATGTTTTTAATATATTTCATTTTTTCCATTTTATCTTGTTGATAAAAATTATATTATTTTATGTAAATAATATTCCAAAATATAATATTCTTGACAGAAATATCTCCTAATATTTATGTAAGGATAAAAAGAGGATAATTTAAGTTTTAAATAATTATCTAAATAAGAATTTATTTCCTTATAATAATTATTTATTTGTTATTTTTAATGATCTAATAGTTACATTAAATGATTAAAAACAGCCGACACAGTTCTTGAACAAGAACTAGAAAAATCTTATAAATGACAATAAAAATTCTAAAAGTAATTTTTTTTACTGAATTATACTTCCCAAAAAATATTATATATCTATAAAAATTATTATTTATGTTTTAATTTTCTCTATTATAATTCTAATTCTATTTGGATGTCTTTAAAATCAAATTATGTAAAAGGTGTCAAAAATAAAATTATTGATATTTTATGAAAAATAATATTTGATTAAATTATTTGAAAACCATCAAAATAATGAAATATAATTTGTGTGATGTTAAATGGTTGAATTGTTTCCCATTTTCAATTTATGATCCAATTTTTACCGTATAAGTAAAATTATACCCCATTAAGATTGAAGAAGTTGTTACCGTAGTTAAGGGAAAAAAAGTTAACAAAGTGGTTAAACCGAAAGACAATGTTTTAAATGACCCAAAAACGAATATAAGGATGATTTTATTTATAAAATATACAATTTTAATTTTAATTAAATTCTATTATGAATAATTATACTTGATAATGATTTTAATTGTATTTTAATTGTTCAAGTAATGTAATGTGTGTCCTTTTCCTCCATTATAAAATGTTACCCCTTTTCTATTTTATTTACACCACCTAGTTCTATCTATATCAACTGATCCTAGTATATTTTTATTATAAACTTCCATATTCAATAATTATAGGTTATGTTTCTTAAAATAAAATTCCAATGTTCCTTAATAAGGTATTTAAATGAGGAATACGAGAGAATAACTAATCATCCTACTGGACCTCTTTCAACTTATTTATTCTTATACCTCCATTAAATTTTTGTTAGTCAATATAAAATAATAAATTGAGTAACCTAAATATAGTAAGGTTTTATTGTGATTATGAAACCATAATTAACTTCCCTCTTTTCATAAAATAGGGTGTCAAAGCCTCACTCTTACATACGTGTCTCCTACTACATCCACATATCGGTAAAATTCAATTTTTGTCACCCTATTTTTTGGATGGTTATTAAGATGTATTTAATTTTAATATATAATATTTATTTAATTATAAATATTATATAATTAAGAAAAAATTTATAACTTCTAACCTTCAATTATTTTGGAATATGGTAACGTTGCTTGTGTGTACGTGTTGACTGCCACCTCCACGAAGCGATGTGATTCATTTTTAATTTCAATTTAACTTGCATTATAGGAAGATATATTTATTTATTATATATGATAAATATTATAAAATATTTATTAAATAATGTTTTATTATTATTATTTACCTTCCTTTCATTCCAGCTATCGAAAATTGAAAACAATGTTCATGCGTACATACAGCTTATCATCTCTATAAATGATGTAATTCCTTTTTATATCTCTATACTTTATGGATGCATCTAAACATTTATATAATGAATATATATGGTATTTATATCATTATTAAAATTATATTGGTTATGTGTCCAGGATCAAAGTACGTGGACTATAACTATTGTAACAAAATTCTCATAAAAAATAAAAAAAAAGGCAACACGCAGAAATGATAATTTTAAAAAGTTATTTTTTATAAATGAGAATTTTAATGTTATAAGAGGATAATAATTAATATTATAAGTATTTAATTCAATCTATTATAAAATTATAATAAATAAAAAATTATTATACTATAAAATAAATCACTTTCAAATAAATTTGAACTCGATATAAGGGTTTTATATTAAAATTTCATTATTTATTTAGATTATTTAAGATTATATTTTTTAGGATGATATTTTAGGATCTATCACTCATTAATATCATTAATTTTCTTTTACATTGGTTATTTCATTATATTATATTTTTTTCCTTTCGTTTTCCTCTCTTTAATTACTCAAGAGATTGATTTAATGTTTTTAAAACCCAATGTTGACATAAAATTTAGTCTGTAATATTTTTATACATGTCCATGTTTTCTGAATTTTTTTAATAACATGTACTCTATACTAATTTTAATGAATAATTCCAATTTTATCAATATTTTATATGTTAAAAAAATCATAGGAATATTCATTTCGATTTCCTAATGTTGTATGTTTGAACTTCCACTAAAAACATGGAAGGAATATTTATTTTATTTATATATAATGAATATAATTTCTCACTATATTGACTACTCAATTATTTCAATATTCCATTACATTTTTACCAGTTAATATTAAAATAATAATTTCAGTTAATATTTTATAATTATTTATATTTTAAAGAATTTTTTTCAAAATAAAAAGTCTATTTTCCTCAAGGAATATTCCATATAACTTTTAAAGTTATTTTCATATAATATAAAATAATTTAATGTACCAAATTATTTAATAGGTATATGATACCATAAATTTTCATTCCTTGTATGTCTTATTATAATGATGATTTAAGGATGATTAAATGTAATATATTTCTTTCCCATATGTTAATTATGTTACGATGAAATATTTATAAAACCAGTTCCTTTCATAAAGGTTATGAAATGATGAAATGATGAAATGTTTGTAAAACCTATTTTTTCATTAGGTTGGGCTATAATTAAGGGAATATTTTTTTATGAAGCATGTTTCCTTTAAAGGGGTTTTTATACGATGAAATTTTTATGATATTATGGGAAACAAGTGTATGATGATTGTTATGTGATGGGAGGGACTAGAATTATATAATCTCTAATATATTTGTTAAATATGTATATATCATGAGATAATAATGACTGGAATGGGGAGTGAAACTAGTTTAGTATGATACTATATCCATTATGAAAATATTTGGAGGTAACCTTGACTAAGGATGTGATGGAATGTGTAGTGAAACTAATCTATTATAATAGTTTTTTCTGGAGATTTAACTATGTAAATTATTTTCTATGCTATGTATGCCACAAACATTAGTCATATATGAATTTAATACTCTCATTTGTCATGTAATATTATTATTTTAGGATTCATGTCTTATAAAAATCCATGACTTATAAAATGAATCAAAATTTGAACAATGATATGCATTGTATGGTTTTAAAATGTTAATCTCAAGTTATCATACCCTTATAAACATGTTATGCTTAAGTGATAACTGATATCTTCTTTTTTTAAACATAATTAGCATCTGATAACACCATTACTTATGTTTCCTCACCCTATATTATAGGGAAATATTTCAAGAATGATATTTCTAATAGGGGTGATAGTTATTAAATACATAGTGAGAGATAATGTTGATCTATTAGGAACAAGTTTCTTAGGTATCCATGTTTATAATGAAACTAAACATACATGCTGATGGTATGGATCGCGATGTTATGAAATGAATATTAATATATAAATATGTAAAATTTATAAATGAAAAGTATGGATAAATATAATGGTTATAAAATAAAGGTTTAGTTTCTATTATAAATTAATATGATAAAACATTCATGAGAACCCTTGGGATAATTCTATGTATCAGATAACATCCTAATGTTTTTATATTTATCATGGATGTCCAAGGGTAAAACAATGTTTCTATAGAATTAAATTACTGTGTCGTGATTTTGACATTCTATAAAATATTTTTAATGATTATTTGGTTTTCCACTATGATTATTTTCTCTCACACAATTTTTTTGTAGCTAATGGTTGTAATAAAAAGTAATCATGTTAAGTAGAATGTGATAGAAAATTGAATGATTTATTGCATTATTTCATATTTTATAGGATCTAGAATAAAAAATATTGTTTCCTTTTCTATTAAAATTTCATAAAATTTGATTCATGGTGAGATTCCAAATGAGAAAAATAGGGAACAATGTTTTTTTGATTCATTCATGTGCCTACATACACCTTCATTAAATGGGTCCACTGATCCACTAGTTTAAAATAAATTGATCAGTACAAATGAAAATATATTTTTAATTCTCAATTATTCATAATATGAATAGGTAATCATTTTATTTATCATTTTTATGGATAAGTAGATAAATTTTTGACTATTGTCAAAAATAAAATGAAATTGGATGAAACTAGACCCATGTAGTGGGATGGGATTAAGATATTATTTTTCAATAATTACTTTCTTCGTACTCTACATATGAAATTAGATAATGAATTCCTAGAGATAACATAGAAGGATGATGAATATGTTAGTAACAATGACTAAAACATTACAAGACATGTGAATTATTCTCCTCGTTTTATCATCAATCAGAAAAGTAGCAATGATCAATATTTCAGGGGATTAAAATAAATTCTCCATTGGTAATTATAAATAAGATAATACAATATCAATGAGTAAATCCTTCAATGTGATATCATTCAATAGATATAATATAGAGTTATCCATCAATATCATGGTATTTATAAAGAAAATAATGATAGAATTCAAAGGAGACTCAGAAAACCATAAAAAGAAAAAAATGATATTTCTCTTTTGGTCAAAGTGTGGAAGGAAACATTGAAGGCTTATTATTAATGGGACTAGTAAAAATTTTTAGATTAAAAATAATGGTTATCAGGAAATCCAATGATGAAGTAATGGGATTAATAATTTTGATAATGATGGATTAAATGAACAATTTAATTCACCACACACACTCCAATGTTGCAAATGTAAGGAAGATGGGAATTATGCTGAATAGGGATAAAAAAAGGTTAATGGTGATGATCGACATTAGCAACCTCTTAAACCCATAGATAAAGGGAAATATCATATGATCAATATGCTGATGTGGATGATGAAGTAATGAATGGTATACTTACCATACACTCAATAATTGATAATGTTTTATTTTATTTTATATCTAAAAATCGTTTTATATCTCTAGAATTTTATAAATTATTATAATACCACAAAAATGATTATATGTTGAATTAGAAGTGAAAATTTCAAATGGTTTGATAATGTTATATCAAGTCTATGATTCTTATTTGATAACATTTTCATGGAATTTTCTTCCAAAAAATTTCATTATTCCCCCACTAGTTAAATTTAATGTAATTTTAGGAATTAATTAGATTTAATTATATAAATACCATATTAGTTTTTGAGTAAGGGAAGTCACGTTGTATATTCTAAACCAACCAATGATTGTATATCATTGTAATGATAAATATTAATTACCAATGGAAATTGTTCCCATTATATGGGTCTTGATTCATATTCAAAATGTGTCTTTATATCAGATGGTTGGTAAGAAACTCAACATCTAAGTTATACCAATTTTATGAGAGTTTTTTTATATTTTTCTAAAATGGGTTCACATTCTTCCATAAAATAATGAATTTTAGTTTTAAATATAACTCATATCTTGTGCAATAGAAATTTGAAGGGTCCTATATATAATTCCCCCAATTGAGTTATAGGAATTAAATGAGAAACTCTATGGGAATCAATATAAGGGATTCATTCAACCAAATGTGTCACCCAAGGGTGTACCTATTCATTTTAGTTATAATAATTATGGATAAATGTGAATATTTATTTATTATCAAGAACTAAACAAGAACAAAAATCATTAATATGTATCCACTACCACATATTGATGATTTTCTTGATCAAATACATGAAGCTTGAATTTTTTTCAAGATTCATATTAAATATCAATAATATTATTTAAGGGTATAATGTTAACAAATAACCAATACAACATTCTCTATGAGGTATGCCAATATGAATTTATTTTTGATACCATTTAGAATTACTAATTTCCCCACTATCTTCATTGATTTAAAGAATATTATCTGAAGATTACATTTATTTGTTTATGGTTACTGTTTTTGATGACATTAATATATATTTCATGAATAATGAAAATAATAAATATTGCATCTGGATTTTAATTAAATATGTATGTTGTGAAAAGTTGTATAAATGTTTTTACCAAGTTTGAATTTTGGCTATTGACGGTTTCATTTTTTGGTCATATAATCTAAATAAAGGGTATATCAGTAAATCAATTAAATATTAAAGTTATTTAATGTTATCCAAAACCATATATTGTAACTATGATTCTTAGTTTTATTAGTTTTAAAAAAATTATAATCACTCTCTAGAAAATTTATTTCAGTTTTCTTGTCTGCTAACCATGTTAACTCAGAAGGGATTGAAGTTATTTTGGATAGGTGAATGTGGAGATAATTAATTGGAAGTAAAGATAAGGTTAGTTAATTCACATATGTTTGTAGTTCCCTGAATTAGGGAAGTATTTTTACCTATAGTGATACATCAAAGAGGGAAACTAGATTTTTTCTCATGCAAAATGATGTGGTGATAAATTATGTCTCACTATAATTGAAAGTTCATTAGAAGAATTACCCACCTCATTTTTTTGGAGTAATCAAAAGTTACTATTTAATAAAAGATATGGGGGAAATATCTTTATGGGGAAAGTTATGAAATATATACTAAACAAATACTTGTGGATTTGAATAAGATTGAATTTGAAATCCCAAGGAAAGTGGATAGATCTAGTATTTCTAATGTGAATGTTCAATAATCATTAATTTTGAGGATTAAAGAGGCATATAATATAGATGTATAGATGAAAAAGAAGGTGAGAAGTTCTATTGAGTTAATCCATGATTTTGATGTAATTATAATGTTCAATAACCTTTTCTGTTTTCTATTAATACCAAACATAAAGGAGCTATTTGATGAAGCTCATAGTTTAATATATTCTATTCATTCTAAAATTATGAAGATGTATATTATAGTGAGATAGAATTTTCATAAAAATATATTACATCTTAATATAAAACTATTCATTACATAACACTTTTATCCTTACCAAAATCATTTAGGTCCAAATACATTGGAAACATTGAAACATAAAAAACTTGTTCATAAAATATCTACATCATCTCCAATTTATTTTTTCATAAATAAAACCCTACTTAGAAACATAATTCTAAATAACTTTATTCATAACCTAGAAAAAGGAAACATGTGAAAAAGGTGATCGCAAATGATCGGTAAGGGTAAAAATGAGATATCAGTGATCAAATATGCATAACATGAGAAAAAAGTGTATAATAACATGAACATGATGATTTGAAAATCATGCCTTGTATATTAATGGTCATAATATTAATTCATGTAATAAATCCTGGAAATTAATAAGACTTAAATTCTAATGTAATCAAAGAACATAGAACATGAGATCATAATATAGGGATAATACTTGGAATTGTGGAATAAACAAACATTTAAAAAAATCCATATTATTCAAGGATCATTTACAAAGATGTCATACAGAATGGGTTCACTCTCTAGACCATAATATTAATCATTATTCTCTCCCAAGACTATCACAGTGGATAAATTCCCTTACTAAAAAGGATTCACTCCATATTCTATTCCTATTTATCTCATGAGATATCAATATTTTCCAAATGAATTGAATATATATATACGCACCACTCATCCCATAATGAAAATAATAAATATGTGTGTCACAACATCATAAAACATTCACCAAATTAGAAACCATGAAATAAAATGTGTTTCATAAACATTTCATCATAACATAACACATGTACAAGAATGATTATTAAAAAACATTTCATTTTTAATCCTAAAGATAAAACATAAAGGGAATATATATCATATGATTGGATAATATCCACAGTAAATCATATGTAACAATAAATAATGTCATATTAATTGGAAAATTATTTTTAGATATCACTTGGAATAATTCACAAGTGAAATAACCTTTTTATTTCAAAATTATTTATTTTTTAAAACATGTGAACTTCTTTATTTTTTAAAAGATTTAAAATTATAAAGAACAACATTTGATAACAAAATAAACTTTTACCCTTGTAATGGAAGATAGATTGAAAATTTTATTCATGATGGTCCAAGAATCCATTCATGTCATGTAAGTTAAAAATAATATTCCTTTTAGGTATTTTTTAAAATGTACCAAAGTACCTTGTTTTTAAAATGAAAAAAATATTCTTTTCAAACCATTTTCTAAAATGTTAAAAATGTATAAAAATGAATCTAAAAATTCATATTATATTGGTAAAAAAATTGATTTTTTTAGAATACATGGATATAGAATAGAAATATTACCTAGTGGAGACTTAAACATGTATAATCCTAAATAATAATTAGATTGTGAAATAAACCCTTACCTCAAGTTCACATAGCATTAAAATAAATCAAAATTATATATAATTAATTTGGAAATATTATTATTATATAATAGATTCAAGTTAATAAATATAATATAATATATTATTCCTTTATAATATTTTAAAAATAGCTTTTCCAACAATTCATTTCTAAAAGTTTTATTTTTGGTTGTTAGTTTTTTTTTATCATGACAATATAAGTTTAGTAGTATCATTCCATTAATATTTATATTGGTTTCATAATATCATGAAAATGTTTCTTGATATATATTATATATATTCAATATATTCAAATTATGTGTCACATATAAAATTTATAGATTATAAAATGAATTACGCTTTTCATATAGATGGTTGGTCGTAAGTACACATGAACGTTGTTTTCATCATTCAATGGATCAAATGAAAGGAAGGTAAATGTCAATTTATCTTTTAAAGATCATTATTATGTCATTTATATAATATATATTCATAAAATCCATCCTCATTACCATCAATTTACAATATAAATGAAAAATGAATCACATCTCTTCGTGCAGGTGGTAGTACACATGTACACATGACTGACATTATTGTTTGTGAAAGGATTTGATGGTATGATGGTAGACGTGATATTATTATTCCAAAATTATAATTTTTTCATTAATATAATTTAAAAATATATAATACCAATCCATAAAATTTTGTGACTAAAAAGGAATTGAATCTCCACGTGGGGATAGTAAGTTGTACTTATGCACAAGTGATACTTTCACATGTTCTTTAATGGGAAAGAAGATGTATAATGGGGTTTTAAAAACAATAATTACCATTAATAATAATTATGATAATTAAGATATTAGTTTATGATACATATCGTATAGATTTATTTGGTAAATAAAATTAGAAAAGAGAGTGATCAGTTAAGGTGATTACCCCTACATAAAAATGAATCCTTTTGATATCCTATAATGGGTTCTAGGGTTGGTCTTTTTCAAAGCTCAAAAATTATTAAATTTGTCTATGGAAGATGATAAGGTAAATTATTATATATTTTTCTATGTATGAAGCTAATATATGTGTGAATAAGTGAGCGAGTATGTTCCCTTTTATAATTAAGGTGAGTTTCACTATTGGAATTTCTCAAAATATTACATTATAATAATTTAATTCATAACTAATATACATCCAAATAGACATTTATTCAAAATTGAGGTAAGATAATATTTTAATACCATAACCCAAAATAATTTAGAAAAGTTTTTGTTTCATTTTCAAACATATTATCTTGACTAAACCTTAGTTATCCAAATTTAATTTTAACCATGGAAACACATTTTCAATTATTAAAGGGGTGTAATTTTTTCATATAAGCTGAAAGTTGAACCATAAAAGGAAAATTTATGGAATATCTGACCGTATAATATTATCCTTGTCTTCTTTGATATTTTTTTATTTTTAAATAATTAACTAAAATATTATTTTCATAAAATATCATTATTTTTAATTTTTAGAATATTCATTCAATTTGACTTTAAACACTTCAATAAAAAGGTTAATATTAATCTAATGCTTCAAAACCTCTCTGATAGGTTATAACGACCCAAAATTTTATCAATTAAATTTACCCCCTCTTATAGTTATGTCATAATCATATAAAATCCCATTAGGAAACATAGTGAGACATCATGAAATATTGAACTACTATGTAACCTTTAAACAAAAAATTACCACATCTGGTTTTTAAATTTCAAAAATCTAACCAACACGATTGAGATCTGAAAAATGTTTGGAGTCTGATAAGACAAACATAATTTCTGATAAATAGTAGCATACCCTTATAAATAGTAAACTCCCTTATTAATAGTATCTTGTCATTATGAATAGTAATATGACCCTTATGAAAAGTAAAATTGTAAAAAATAATAGTAAACTCACCCATGAATATATATATAAAATTGAGGTAAATTATAAGTGACAATATGACCGTAGTAAAAGTATTTGTATTCTTGAAAGCTATAAATAAATAATTATAAATAATTAATTAATTTAAAATAAAATTCATCTTCCAAAAATATTTTATTTAATAAACAATTTTATGTCTATTGGTTTAAAGATAATTTTATAAGACCGGATGTAATTTTTGAATGCATTATAATATCAGTTTAAATTTTAATGTCTATATTTTTCAAGTAAATTATGAAATTAATTAAATATTAATTTAATCACATTTATGAATTTATTTTTGAAAAATGAAGTTCATTTTTAGATTCTATACATCATAAAATGTTTAGGGTGAATGTTTGGGATTTTTTGTAAATAATTAAATTTTTTGTTGAATAGTGAAATGTGATAATTTACAAAATATGCAAAATAAATGAATTTCTGCATCATGTTTGAGTCATGGATAATGGAAATGGCCATTTATTCTAACACACATGATATTATTAATATTTTTAGTCACAATAATTTTCACTATTGCATGTCTTATTGATAAATATTTAATTAATAAATATAATAATAAGAAAACCCTACCCTCCATTATAATGACCACCCCTCACACCGTCATTTAATCACACCTATCAAGATTAAATATTTAACTAAATTCTGCAAAAAGATTAAACAAATCTCCACCTAAACATCTGGTATCCCTTGGTCTCCTAAAAAGTATAAATCATATCTTGTAAAGAGGCTCTCTAAGGATATAAACTCTAGAGGATAACACCTCTTTCAGATTCCTTTAGTTTGTTTCAATTTCCTTTATTTTCTTTTTCTCCCTTCACCTACTTCACCCAAATGGTATGAAAACTCCAATAACATACATGTACTAAAATTATATTATTATAATGTGATACCACATCATAATCTCATCTTCCATATCCATTTATACCATAAATGAAAAAATTGTCCAATGTGTGTTAATTTATCACATTCAAGGACAAAAGGTTTTCATTTTTCATTACCATCTTATAGTATGGTCATGAAAACATTTTAATTGTTGCACCATATCATGGTGTATTTATTTTATCTTATGTGATGTTAGTTAATCCTTATACACTCATGATATAATATAATAATACAAAACATGTTCATTGTGAGAAAAACCACACAATTAATCAAAACAATTTTCATTAATATTCTATCTAATGATTTATCCCTATGTTATATTAAAAAAACCTTATAATATAATTTATATATATGTAATGTCACTAATAATATATATTAACAATTATTTATGTTTAACCACATTTCAAATGAACATCCATTCATGAATACAAGTGAATAGTTCATAAAAGCTAAGAAAATTAACACTCATGAACAATGAATTTATTCTCTATAACTCTACCAACTCTCTATGAAAGAACATAATAAAAACATAATTAATTGGATTCAGGTATTAAAGGATATTTAATATTTAATTATTGAATAAAATGTCATTATATATCACTTTAATGTGAGGAAATCATTCATACACAAGGTAAGGGTAAATTATTGAACACAACTCTCTTTCTTTGGGTTTTCACTCTTCAACACATTTTCATTATGAATATTCCATAAAAATAATATATTCATCATAGTATTACCTTTTCTATAATTTAAATTTTATCTAATTGATTTTATGAAAAATACAATTTTTTCCAAAAGAATTATTCTCTAAAATAAACATACCCTTTTTTTACTTCTCGAATATTGTTGACTCAAGGTTAATGGTTATATATCAATAATTTTATTCCATTCTTAATTTGGGAACCAAATTTTCATGAATGTATGATTTATGATATGAAACCCAATTCATTACATGTTTTATTTTATGTTCAAGGTTGACATATTTTCTATGTTCCATGCATGATGATGTAAATGTTATGATGTAACGGGAGCGCCGAGAATTATATAAAGAAATATGAATGTTTGAATGTGCAGGGTGTGCCAAGAATCATAAAATTCTCCAATTCATTGGGTAAAGTGATGAATATCTTGAGTTAAAGTGAAATGAAGCATAAACATGATGTGATCTTTATTCACAACTATGTGTAGTAGTTAACCACTAATATAAGATCTTTCATTTTTATTCATTTCCACATTCCAGGTATTTTATTAGTGTTTCCTCGCATGATTATGAGCTTATGCCTATGTTATGATGATATATATTATTCTCATCCCATGATATATTGTTTCATGTTCTTATTTTTCCTCTTATAGGGATTTTACCTCACCCCTTTTTGATATCTATCCTCATGTGACTATATGTACTATGGAGTACACAAGAGATGATAAGAATTTAGATAATAAGGAATTAAATAAATGTTTATGCTTTATGTTTTAAATGTTATGTATGGTCCATGTTTTCCCAAGACACTAAACCTTTTGATCCTCATTGTGTAATGTTTTTAATTGGTTTATCATTAAAATCATGTAATTGTACTGTATGAAAATTAGGGTCGCTATAGATGGTATCAGGGGAAAGCTTTCGTTAATTAGTGAATTAGGATTAGAGAACCCTAGAGAAACCGACTAGTATGAGACCAAGTAAAAATATTAACTAATAAGATTTTTTGAACATAGGGAACCCATAAGATATTCTTTTAGTGAAAATTCCACAAATGAATAAGTTATTTATTCATGACTCACAGGCTTATGTTTTGTTCTAGCCTTTACAATATTATAAAATTGAAGGAACTATGAAAAACCATGCCAACAACCCGTGTGAGGGCCAATGCAATGATTTCTTGAATAACATCCAAAATGATTTGGGAGGTGGAGTTCAAAACATCGTGGTGATGTTGTCCCAGCTGTTTTATGTTATGAATTATAACCTGGATAATGTGGAACATCCTCCTTCACCTAATAGGGATAAATAAGATATTTAGTGTTTTATATGGAAACGACCACTGACATTGAGTGTATCTTCTAATCCACTAGTTGGGGAATAGTGGGTCAAAGCCTTGTAGAGTATCTTTTTATTGCCTAACTGTTTTGAGATAGAGAATCTGATTCTGGTCATTTATCATCTAGATGGTGAGGATGATCAATGGTGGGATTTGAAGAAGAACACGAAGATGGCTGAAAAAATTGAATACATGTTATGGGAAGACTCTAAGATCATGTTTATTAACAAGTATTATCGTAGAAAACTTTATAAAAATATGGAAACAGAATTCAAATAGATCAATAAAAAGGAAGGAGAATCTATCATGACCTACAAAGTGAATTTCACAAGGCTTGCAATGTATGCTTTAGGTTTTGTTATCAACAATGATAGAAAAATTTATTTATGCTTTAGTGGGTTTAAACCACACCTTTGAAAGGTTTTTTAAATTATAGAATTTGATAGTTTTGAAGAATTTGTTCGATGTGCTCACAAAGTAGATATGGAGTTTGGAGAATGGTCCCATGGATATGGTGACCAGAAATGAATGGTGGAGTTTTTGTATGGAGGGTCTAATGATAAAGGAGGGGATAAAACTCAACCTCCCACATACCAAAAATTTGGGAATAATCGTCATGTGAATATCCTCAAAATGATGGGTAAATGGTTCATGTGTGGTAATGAAGGCCACCAAGCTCTTGAATTTCTAAAATATACGAGAAGGCAAGAGATTATGGTGGAAGAAAGGAAAGCACCACTGATGGTCCAATGCTAAAATAGTAGAGAGGAAGGGTACTATACAGGCTAGTGCACTAAACCTCATGCTAGCGAGGGTAATCAGCATCAGCAACCAAAAAATCCAAAGGAACAAGGGAAGGCTTATTCAATCACTACTATAAAAGTTGAGTTATAAAACAAAGTCATATAAGGTAAACTTACAATTCACTCAAGAATGTAAAAATTCTTATTTGATTTTGGTTCTAAGAATTCCTTTATATCTTGAATTTTTTCTAGAACTATGTAATCAAATCCCCAAAGACATAAAGTAAATATATTTTTAAAAACACATTGTTGTGAAATCATTGCTACCCAAGTGTTTGAATCTTCTCCCATGGAAGTATGTGGGATGATTCTTCCAACGAATCTTCTACTACTTCTCTTGGTATAATTAAATGCTATAATGGGAATAGATTTAAACACGTTATATAGAGAAAATATCAGCTATCATCAAAAGAAAATATCTTTTCATATTGCTAACCATCTCATGATAATATACCAATGAAGGAAAGATCATGAATTGCCTTTGAAAATTCCTTCAATGGCGTGTTTTTTGGTTCCATGTGATGTGGAATTCCATGCTAAAATGGATGAGAAGAAGGAAAGTATTAACCTAGCACAAATACCCATTGTGAGGGAATACAGTGATGTTTTTTCCAAGGATTTACCTAGACATCCCCCAGATCATGAGGTAGAGTTCTCCATATAACTCTTTCCTGAATCTACTCTTATCTCAATTTTTCCCTATAAGATGGATCCTATCGAACAAGGGGAGTTAAAGAATAAGTTGCAAGAGCATTTGGACAATGTGTTTATACATCCTAGTGCATCACCTTTGGGTGAAACATAGCTCTTTGTGAATAAGAAAGATAGATCAATGTGGGTGTGTATCGATTATCATAATCTCAAAAATATCACTATAAAGAACAAGTATACACTCTTAAGGATTGAATACATTTTCGATGAGCTATGTGGAGCTCAATACTTCTCAATGGTCGATATTCATTCTTGATATCATCAGCTAAAGGTGAAGAAGGATGATATTTAAAAGACTACATTCCATACAACGTATGAGCTCTATGAGTTTCTGGTGATACCATTCAGACTTACTAATTGACCTAAAATCTTCTTGGATTGGATGAATATCATCTTTATATATTACCTCAACAAATTTGTGGTAGTGTTTATCGATTATATTCTCATCAACTCTAGGAGAAAGGAGGAACATTAAGGACATCTTTGACTTGTGTTTGAGACATTGAGAATGGATATGTTTTATGAAAAGTTAAGTAAGTGTGAATTTTGATGAAGCAAGTCATGTTCTTGGAACATGTGATCATAAGTGAGGGAATTTATGTGGACCCTTCGTCGACAAAGGAAATTGAGGAATTTCCTAGACCCTCTAGTGTCAAAAAAAATATATAGTTTTCTTAGATTAGTGGGGTACTACTGACTTTTGGTGAAACATTTCCCACAATTGTCAAGCCCACAAACTATGTTAACAAGGAAATGGGAAAAGTATGTATGAATGGAATAATTTGAGGGATGCTTCAAGGAGCTAAAGAGAAGGATGATCACTGCACCTGTACACAAATTACTGAAGAGTGGAAACGGTTTTGTGATATACAATGATTTTTTTAAAAATTCTTGGGTTTTGTACTCATGAAAAATGATAATGTGATAGAATATGCCTCGTGAAAGATGAGGATACATGAGTAGAGCTACCCGGCGTATGATCTAGATCTATTAACTATGATTTTGGCCTTTTAAATCTGGAGGCACTACCACTATGGTTAGAATTGTGACATATATACTGATCACAATAGATGAATGTATATATTCACACAAAAGGATCTCAACATGCAATAAAGGAAATAGTAATATCTAACCAAATATTATGATTTCTCTTTTCACTATCATCCTAGGTAGGCAAACAAGGTAGCTGACTCTCTAAGCAGAAAAGAACCTGCTACTCTATCCTTGTAGCGGATTGATAAATACCCTATCTTCATGGATATTCCAAGGATGGGTTTGGAAATCATAGTGGCAGGGAATACATCCTACCTCTGCCAAATTATTTCCCAAATATCTATCCATGAAAAGACTAAGGAAGTGCTAAGGTTTGATCCAAAGTTACAAAAATGGGAGAATGAAGTAAAGAGAAGTTTCCATAGTTCCATATCGGCGATGATGGTGTAATTCTATTTAGAATGCGACTTTGTGTGCCTTCATCACCTGATATAAATAAGGGGTTATTTGATAATGAACATATCTCACCATTCTTTATCCATACTGGTAGAAAGAAGTTGTACCGTGACCTCCGAGAACACTTCAAGTGGGTCAACATGAAGAAAGCGATTGATTAATATATCTCAAGTTGCTTGATATGTTACTAAGTTAAAGCAGTGAATCAAAATTCGAAATAGAAGATGAAACAATTGCCTATAACTATATGTAAATGGGATAATATCACTATGGACTTTGTCATGGGTATCCCAAAGACATCCAAGGGAAATAATGCGATATGGGATATTGGTTGACTAACTCAGCAAGACTGCAAACTTTATCACTCTTAAAGAAGATATATTTCTTGAACAACTTGAAAATATATATGTGGAGGAAGTGGTGTGAGTTCATGGAGATCCACTCTTGATTATCTATAATTGTGATACAAGGTTCACATCTAAATTCCGGATGAGTCTCCAATATTCTTTGAGTACTGAATTAAATTTCAGCATGACCTATCACCCCCAAATCGATAACCAATCTGAATGTACAATTCAGACACTCAAAGATTTCCTAAGAGCCTACTCTATAGAATTAAAATTTGGATGGGATAAATATCTATCATTTGATGAGTACTCATACAATAATGGCTTCCACTCAAGTATTCAGATGGCTTCATATGAAGCTCGGTATGGAAAGCGATGTAGAACTCCAACTTATTGGGATGAAGTTAGAGAAAGAAAGCAACATGGACCTGATCTTGTGCAAGTGATGACAGATATGGTTCAAGTCATCCAAAAACATATCAAAGATTCTCCAAATCAGAAAAATAGCTATGCTAACAATGTTCGAAGGGTCTTGGAGTTTGACTTTGTAAATAAAGTCTTCCTTCAAATATCACCATGTTAGAGAGTCATGCAGTTTGGAAAGAATGGGAAGCTAAGCCCAAGGTACATTGACCCCTTTGAGATCCTTGATTTCATATGAGTTGTAATGTATCATCTTGCACTTCAATAGAATATGGATCAGGTTCATGATGCGTTTTGCATATCATTCCTAAGGAAGTACATACTAGATCCCTCACATGTAATGAACTCATAGATGGTACAACTATAATATGATCTCTCTTATGAGGAGTATCCAGTAAAGATTCTGGACTGGAGATATAAGGTTCTATGAAACAAGACAACCCACCTTGTAAAAGTGTTGTGGAGGAACCATAAGTATGAAGAATCATCTTGCGAACCATAGGATGCGATGATGGAGAAGTACCCTCACCTATTTAGGTAAAACAACTTTTTAAGTGAAAAATTTCAAAAGGGGGGTTTAATGTAAGGACCTAAACTTTTATCAATGAAATTTCTCCCTTCATGTAGTATTTTCGTAATCATATAAAATCAAATTAGAAAACACAGTTCCACATCATTATTAAATGAACTAATATGTGACCTTTAAACATTTATTTTCCAATTATGTGTTTGGAATATCAAAAATCTAACAAAAACATTTGCGATCTATAAGATTTTTGGAGCCCGATAGGACAAACTTAATTTTGGGGGAAGAGTAACCTACCCATATGAAAAGTAACCCACCCTTATGAATAGTATCCTACCATTATGAATAGTAATATGACCCTTATTAATAGTAAATCGTTCAAAAGAATAGTAAACTCACATATGAATGTAAAAAATAAAATTAAGGCATCTTATATGTGATAATATTATCATTGTAAGAGTATTGGTATTTTTGTATATCATAAATAATTAATTATAATAATTTTTTTATTTAAAAGAAAATTCATTTTTATAAAATATTTTCATTAATAAATAATTTTATGTCTTTTTGTTTTATGAAAATTTTATTAGACCTTATGTAATTTTTGAATTCATTATAAAATCAGTTTTAATTTTAAAATTTGTGTTTTTCATGTTAAATGTGATTTTAATAAAAAATTAAACTGTTCATATATAGGGAATTATTTTTAAAGAATGGTGTTCATTTTTGGATTCTACATTTCAAAAAAAAAATTAGGGTTAATATTTGGGATTTTTCTAAATTACTAGAATTTTTATTGAATAGTGAAATTCGATAATTTACAAAATATACTAAATAAATGAATTTCTACATCATGCTTGAGTCACGGTTGATGTAAATGGACATTATATATAACTCACATTCACTTAGTACTGTTTTAGTCACAGTATTACTCACTATTTATTGTCTTGTGGAGAAATAATAATTTAATAAGTATAATATTAAGAAAACCCGCTTACCCTCCACTATAAATACGACCCTCACACCCTCATTTCATCACACATATCATGCTTCAAGACTTCACTAAATTCTACCCAAATATCCCCCAATCTCATTACCCATGTCCATCAGCCCTTGTTATCCTCAAAAGACTAAATACTCTCCCCTAAAGATGCTCTCAAAGGAGATAAACTCAAGATGTAAATTCCACTTTATGATTCTTTTATTTTCTTTCAACTACCTTTATTTTATTTTTCTTTCCACACTAAAATTAAACCAAATTTTATGATAACTATAGTAACAGAAATTTACTATAATTACACTATGATTATGGTGTAGTTCATCATAACCTCACCTTCCATCTCCATTTATATCATAAATGAAAACCCCGTCTCAGATGGGATAATTTATAACATTCAAGCATGACGAGTTTTTAATTAGCATTTCAATCCTAAATACTAGTCATGAAACCATTTTAATGGTTGAAAAAGATAATAACATATTTATTCTATATTATTTTATGTTATTTAATCCTCATACATTTATGATATAAAATAATAATACAAAACAAGTTCATTGTGAGAAAAACTGCCTAATTAATCCAAGCGTTTATCATTAAAAAATTTCTAATTTCCATCCTCATTGTATATAAAAAATCATTATAAAATGTAACTAATAATATATATTAACAATTATATATGTTTTACCACCATTAAAAGGATCATCCATTCATGGATACAAGTGAGCCATTCAAAAAAGCTATGAAAATTAACACTCTTGAACAAAGAATTTAAGCTCTATAACTCATACAATGGTCCATAAAAGAAAATAATAAAATCATAATTAATTAAATAAATGTATTAAAGGATATTTAATTCTTAATTAATGAATATAATATCATTATACATGAATTTAATGTGAATAAATCATTCAGACACAATGTAAGGAGAAATTCTCGAACTCAACTCTATTTTTTTTGGTTTTCCTCTTCAACCCATTTTCTGTATGGATATGACTTAAAAATAATTTAATCAAAATTACATTACCTATTATTGGATATAAATGTTCTCTAATTGATTTTATAAAAGATAAAATGTTTTCCAAAAATAACTCTTCTTTCAAATAAGCACACCCTTTTTACTTCTCAATGATTGTTTCATTCTTCACTCATGGTTAATGGTTTTATGTCAAGAATAATATTCCATCCATTTTTTGGGAATCAAATTTTTATGAATATTTGATTTATGAAGTGAAAAACTATTTCTTTCCATAGGTTATTTATGTTCAAGTCTGGCATATGTTCTATGTGATATGCATGATAATGTAAATGTTAGAATGTGATGGGTGCACCCAGAATTATACACCTTAATATAAATCTTTGAATGTGATGGGTGCGGACTAAGTTATAAAGTTCTCTAATTAATTGGGTAATGTGATTAATATAATGAGTTAAAGTGAGATGATTTATAAACATGGTTCTATTATTTTCACAACTATGCATGGTAGTTAACCACTAATACATGATGCTTCATTTTTATGAATTGCCACATTCAAAGTATTTTTTAATGTTTTCTCTCATGATAAAGATCAAATGCCTATATTATAATGATATTTATTATGTTAATCCCATGTTACATTTTTTCATTTTTATATCTTTCCTATTACTTTGATTTTAGCTCACCCATATTGGATGTGTAATCTCAGGTGACTACATGTACTAATGAGTATAGAAGGGATGATAAGAAGCTATAGATGAATGAATTAAATATATTTTTATGCTCTATGTTGTAAATTCTATGTATGGACCAATTTTTTCAAAGACATTGAACCTTTGGATCCTCATTTTGTAATGTTTTTTTGATGTTTATCATTAAAATTATGTAAAGGTAATTTATGAAAAGAAGGATCACTATATATTCCATATAGAACAATAAATTTTTTGGTTCATGTTAACTCGTTAAAATTATAAAATGTTTTTTATTTTTGATCTCATTTATTTTATTCTTCATTAAATAGAGAAAACTGCATCAGTATTACAAGAGATATTAAGTTAATTTTATAATTACTAAAAAGTTACAATATATTTAATTAATTAATATAATTTTATTATTTTTAAAATAAACATCATGATTCATTCATAACTTTATTTTACCCCCATGTGTGCACAAGAAGATATATTAACAACAAAGAGAGTGACATTTTAAATGTTTCTTTGATTTAAATTTAAATTTAATGATTTTCATTGAAAAGTGTGTATTAAACAACTCAAAAAAATTCCAAAGGTTTCATGACTGAAATTAAATTCATCTAATAATAATTTAGATGAATAATTATGGTCTAATCACTTACATGTAATTTAGATTAACCAGATTTACCCATTTTCGAGATGATGTTTTTCACCACAAGTAATTTTCATTTTAATAAAACTTAAAATGGACTATTTACCAAATTTGAACCTTATAATTATTAATATATAATTCATTTTATCTAATTCAAAAGATATAAATGGAAAAAAATAATTTTAATGTAAGTGTGTTGGATGTGATAAAAACTTATTTTTTAGAAAAAAATCATTTTTAACCATAAAACTCTATCAATTTTTATTATAATCCTTGAAAAATATTTTCTTGAAGATTTAAATTATTTTATAAATTAAATAATATATAAATTTAATCAATATCTTTAACAAATAGAGATAAATTTGATTTATTATGATATAAATACATTACAAGAATTAAAACATGTTTTTATATAAATGTTTCTTTTTATTTCAAATGTTTTGCACTTTCATTTTTATTTAATTGAAAAAAATGGAAAAATATTAAACTTATATAACCATACATTTTCATGGTTTAGTTAGTCCTTTTCATACTTTCCAATACAAATGGTATGCAATAGCTGTAATTTTATATAATAATATTTTAATAGTATATTATGATTTGTTTAAACACTATATTGTGTGTAATGAATGTGATTGAATAAATCAAACTATTTAAAGAGAAGTATTTCATAATATTATTAAAGAGATAAATTCTATCCCATTAAAATAAATTTCTCCCTCTAAATATTTCTCTATGGTACAAACATTTGAGGATACCTCTGTATCATCACATCCACATGTACCCATATAGCTTCCTAAAATTGGAGGTTTCACTATGAAACCTAGACCAGGTGAGTTGAATTATTTCGTATCACATTAACTCCATGATCCAGAATATATAATATTTTATCTTGATAATAAAGATCTTTCTCTATATGTAGGGCCTCTGAGTTTAGTATATTTTAAGGATCTTGTATGTACTTCCTCAAAGGCGATCCATGGAACACACCATGAACTTGAGAAATATTTGGTGTATGTGCCAATTTCCAAGATAATATTTTGATATGATCGAAAATTTTAAAAATACTGATATACCTAGGGCTTAGACTACCCTTATTTCTAAATATCGTCACCCTTTTCAATGGAGATATTCATATATATACATAATCACTAACTTCATACTTTAGGTTCTTCAAATGATTGTTAGTGTAACACCCCAAGGTATTAAAAATTAATTGAAATTCAAAAACAATTATTTTAAGTAGCTATTTATTACTATAATTTGAACATAATTTCACCCCTTATATGTTTTGAATTTCAAAAAACAGTTATCTACAATTATGTTCAGTAAGTTATTTATATTCTGATATAACCAACTTGATTTTTCGTTAATAGTAACATACCCTTATGAATAGTAATATGAATTGTAATACAACTCTAATGAATAGTAAATTATATTAGTATTTTATTTTTCTTAAGGTTTTAAGATAATGACATCTTGGTTAATTTTTCAATGTGATATAAAAGCAGTTATAGAAATAAAGTTGTTAGTTTTTTAATAAAGAATGATTTTATTTAAAAATTAAATTAATAATATTTAGAAAACTATTTTCAAAACTAGATATCATTTCTCAATTCTAGACATCTAAAAATTTTAAGGCTTAATTTTTGGGATTTTTCTAAAATTCATGAATTTCCGATGAATAGTGCAATACGGTAAAATATAGTATAATCAAATTATCAGTTTAATATATTATTTATGACATCATAAGAAATTTAATACCACTTTATTCTAACTCACATGCCATTATTACTATTTGGGGTGACATGAATTAGGAGTATTCATTGTCTTGAGCTAAAATAATATAATAATGATTAAAATAATGAAACAAATATCCTCTCCTCGACTATAAATACCACCCTCATTACCTTCTTCCTCCCACAGCTTTCAAGTCTTGAGCCTTACCTATGTTCTATTCAATACTTCTCCCAAGTATCTTCCCCATGTACTAGAGCTATTGGTCTCACCAAAAGGAAAAAACCAAAGGCCTTAAGGGGGATCTCAAGGAGAAGAGATCAAGAGGTAAACATCCTCTTTTGTTTTCATTATTTTCTTTTCATTTTATTTTATATTATTCTTTTTTTCTTCACATTCCCTTATCTAGAATTCATGAATGATATAATATCTCAAATATTATATATTTCATCATGTTTATGGAAGACAAACCATTATACTTCTTCTCCTCTTCCACTTATTCAAGAAATTAAAACACTGTCTGTGATGTGTCGATTTACTAATATCGTGGATGATGTGATTGAAATTTATTTTACATCCTTCAAGACTGGTCATGAAACCATTTTTATGCTTGAACCAGATTATAATTTCTATAATATATATTATATAAGGTTTTGGAATCATTTTTTACCCAAGTAATTAATTTAATAAAAAAATGATTTCATTACGATCAATGAAACACCAAAACGACCTAAACAAATATCCACAATGTTTTAACTTGTTAATCATCCTCAGGTTAGAATTTAAAATGGTAAATGGTATAATTTATGGTAATTTAAATATTTAAATACCATTAAATTATAATTCTTGAGTTTCACTTCCAATCTATAAGAATATCCATCATGAACTGATAATGGAAATCGTGTAAAGAAGGCATCCAAAAACAATGGAAGAAACCCAATTATAATTATTAAAGGGTGAAATGAAGTTATGAAATGATCATATATGATGTTATAATCATTAAAATGTTTCGTTAAAATACTTATGTTACTCTTTTAACCATTATACTATAGGTTTAAACAATTTTTAAGTAAGACGAACCCAATGTAATGGAATTCATAACCCAATTTCCATTCTTTGGGTTAAACTTTTACTTCGTTATTTAGGTGGTATTAATTTTTTTGTGTTATTGGTTTTGTTTATATTATGTTTAATTATATTTATTTATAGTGTATATACCTATTCTGTCCACTCTATTATGTGTCACTTGATTTACATGATATTGGTAAGGGGGTTTTCATTTAAATTCTTCTTTTAAAAGTATGTTTTACAAAAATAAAAAAAACATTTATTGAAACTATTCATGTTGTATGATTATGTTTTGGTTCTTGTGAATTTTCTATGATAAAGGGGGGACCTATATCTACCTCTAATGCATTGGGTATGTGTATTATTGAGGTCGGTCGTATGGTTAATCCATGTGTTACTGCCATGGTTACACCAATTAAAAGGTAGCCGTGAGGGTTAAAAATTATAAGCTAACTGAGAGGGTTACAATATTATGTAAGTAATGCCTCAAGATACCTTTATGGTTCTATTTATGTTCTTATTTTATTTGGGGATATTTTTGAAATCTCATGTTTCAAAAAGTATATATGGGTGACAAGTATTTCTTTTAAAAATGATTTCATATGTTACAAGTATTTATAGACTAATATGTTCATTCTGTCTTTTCATATCCCTTAATGATATTTTTAGGATCATCCCAAGTTTTTAAATTATTTTCATAGGTTATAAGTTTATGTAGAAAAAAGAATGAATCCATGTTAAAGGATTGAATAATTTTCAATAAATCATGTTATATTTGAAAAGTTTTATATTTTGGAAGAAACGAATACTATTTTTATGTTATCTACTCTATATTAATGTGTAATGTTATGAATGTATTACGACCAAATTCTCTAAATATCTAAACATGAAATTATCCTCAATGTTAAAGAAATTCATTTCTTGACTAAATTTAATATTATGTAATGTAATAAGGTCGAGTCCTTATAGTAGGTATCAAAGGATGGTTTAGATAGCTTTAGGGGTCAGGGTGAAGTTAATAGGATTTCATAAATGATTATTACATTATGGTTAATTAGAATTATTATAGAATTTAAGTATTTCCATGTAGCTTTGACTAAGATATGTTTGTTCGAAATGGTTGTCCATAGAAGAAACAAAGAACCTGAAGAGAAGAGACATCGATAGAAAGAAAAACGTCCAAACCTACAACCTAGAATAGTAGGGATTGGAACTAGGAAGTTTGTGATAGTAATGGATAATAAAATGTAAGAAAAAATTGGTGGTGGGATCCATGCCTGAGAACAACCATAGGTACCACAACATAACTTGACATTAGTGGAACATTTTATGTGACAACACCCTCCTGCATTCAATGGATATTCAGACCCAGTACCAGCTGAATGATGGATTAAGGTCATTGAAAATATATTTGATGTAATGGGTTGTTTAGATAATCAAACGTGAAGTCTTTCCATTTTTCATTTTTAAGATGAATCTCATCGGTGGTGGTAAATAGTAATAAATATCAAGGATAGGGAGGATATTGATGCCTTATAGTGGGTTGAATTTAAAAGTAATTTCCTTGAAAAATATTTTCCTAAGGTGGTGCGACTTTGGATGGAGAACCAGTAGCTTGAATTGAAGAAAAAGGGGGAGGATTCAATGGATGTGTATGAAGTAAACTTCACATGACTGGAATGGTATGCTCTAATCATATTCTGAATCATGATAGAAAAATCATTAGCTTTTACTCAGGAGTGATTCTAAGGTACCGAAGGGCGTTGGCCTCCCATGAATTCAAAAGTTATAAGAAACTTGTCCAATGTGTTGAGAGGGTATAGGTAAAGTTTTATGATGATCATGTGCACTTTTATAATAAATAGAATAAGAGGATCATATGGAAAGTGATGGGTTTGAATCAACCCAATAAATCTGATGGTAAGAAAATCCATTTTCAAGTTAGTGAAAAGTGTGGAAAAAAGCACCTAGGGGAATGCCTTATCAAAACTAGGAAGCATTTTTTATGTTGTAAGTTTGGACATATGACTCAGGATTTTAATGAAAATGATCCTAAGACTAATCCTCCAATGAAATTTTTTGAGTGTTTTAAATGTGGTTAGATTGGTCATTATGTATATATATGCCCAAAGAGAGATCCAAATGATGCGAAAAATCCAGAATATAAGTCGAAAGGTGTGGTGAGATCCTTTGCGGCTACTTCAGAAGATGTCGGGACATCAAATAAAGTTATATCAGGTATCTTGTATGTTTACTCAGATTTTTATAATGTTTTTATAGGGGGTCTACACATTCCATTATCTCTAGAGAATTTTCTGGTAAATTGGAAATATCAACTCAAAATATTAGACTGAAAATTAATGTTAAAACAATAGGGGGAAATATTATAGAAAAGATAAATTATTCTAATTTTTCTATTATTGTACGTGGAAAGACTTTAAATGAAAACCTTGTTGTTTTTTCCTTAGTCTAGTTTGAGGTAATTCTGGGAATGGACAGGCTTTCTGTTTATCATGCTAATATTGACTGTAGAGCTAAATAAGTTGTTTTTCAGAAAGTGTTTCAGTTTGAATTTTAGAACGAAGCACTATAATTGATAATATAACCTGAAGTAGAGAAAATATTGAATGATGTAAATGAAAATTATCATTCTCATAATGTTTAAAACAAGGGAACTGTTCAGATTGATGATGTTCCAGTGGTAAATGAATAACTTAATTTTTTTCCTGATGAGTTACAATATGTAATACCTAATTTGGTATTTAAATTCACAATTGACATAGTTCCTGATGGTAAGATAATTTCAAACCCCCCATATCTTATGGCATAAATAGAACTTCATGAATTGAAAAATATGTTTTAGGATTTTATTGATAAAGGCTTCATTCGTCCTAGCACTTCACCATGGGGTGCTTCTATTTTTTTTGTTAAAATAAATGATGGTTCCATGAGACTTTGCATTGATAATAGATATTTGAACAGTATCACTGATAAAAAAATGTGTCATTTACCTCATATCGATGACTTGTTTGATCATATTTAGGTAGATAAATACTTTTCCAAGATTGACTTGAGATCCATATACCATTAGCGAAGTTTAAGGAGGATAACATCCCAAAAACAGATTTTAGTACAAGATATGGGCATTATGAATTTTTTGTTATTTCATTTGGGTTAACTAATTCACCTGTTTAATTTAGGAATGTTATGAATAGATTATTTCCTAAGTTCCTAGATAAGTTTGTGGTTTTTTTATTAATGACATTCTGTTATTTTCTAAGAGTAAAGGGGAGAATAAAATGCATATAAGGGTGGTTTTTCAAACCATAAAGGAAAATAAACTGTATGGAAAATTCAAAAAGTTTAATTTTTGGTTACAAAAATCCCTTCTTTTAAGAACATTGTAAATATGGATGGAATAACATTTGATCCCTAAAAAAAGGTGATTGATGAATGGCCAAGACCCACAAAAGTTACAGAGATCTCTACTTTTCTTAGATTAAAAGGTTATTACCAATGGTTTGTTAAGAACATTGCATGGGTATCTAGCCTGATAACTAAGTCAACACAAAAAGGGTTTAAATTCATTTGGATAGAATAATGTGATGTTTATTTTCAGAAAATGAAGAAGATATTGGTTAATGCTCCAGTTTTGTCCTTTCCTTCCCGAAATAGTGAGTTTTTCATCTAATGTGATTCTCCATAGAAGGGACTTGGTTGTGTTCTAATGTAGAATAATCAGGTAATTTCTTATGCTTCAAGATAACTAAAACCCCATGAGTTAAATTTTCCCACACCTGGCTTGGAATTAGAAGCTCTGGTTTTTTCTTCGAAAATTTGGAGGCATCATTTACACTGAGCCAAATGTCAAATATATACTGACCATAAAAGTATAAAGTATATATTCACTAAGAAAGAGATAAACATGAGGCAGAGAAGATGGCTTGAACTAATAAAGTATTATGACTGCATGATAAATTACCATCTTGGAAAATAAAACAATGTGTATGATTCCTTGAGATGAAAACATCATACATCATTAACCATGTTACATTTGGAACATGGTCCCTTGATTATTGAATTGATGAATTTTGGCTTAGAAGTTATTGGTAAAATAAAGACCACTATATTTTTTCATATTAGAGTGCAACCATCATTATTAGATTGAATTAAGCAAGCATAGAAGGAAGATCTTTAGCTACAAAAAGAAGTAGAATTGGTAAAAATGGGTATGTTTCCACAATTTAACATTGATAAAGATTGTGTTTTATAATTTGGTAAAAGGTTGAGTGTGCCTTGTGTTTCCGAGTTGAAGAAATATTTGTCATGTGAAGCTCATAGTTCCCTATTTTACATTAATCATGGTTGTACTAAGATATATAGAGACCTTCATGAGTATTATTGGTGGGATGGAATGAAAAGAGATATTGTGGATTTTACCATGAACAGTTTGGCATGTTAACATGCTAAAGTAGAGTGGCAGTTACTGAAATGGATTCTTCAGCAACTACTAGTGCCCAAGTGGAAATGGGAGAATATATCCATTGAAATTTTGGTGGGACTACCAATGACTTCTCAAGGTAACAATGTGATTTGGGATATTTTTGATCGGCTGAGAAAATCTGCACATCTGTTTCTCTTTGAGAAACAATGTCATTGGACCGTCTTTATGGATTGTACCTCAAAGAGATGTTTAAGTTACATTGAGTTCCTCTTTCCATTGTATATGACTGGGATCTCAGGTTCACTTCTAACCTTTTTAAGGTCCTTCATAAGTCATTGATCATAAAATTAAATTTCTGTACAGCTTTTCAACCTCAATCAGATGGGCAATCATAACGAACGTTTTACACTTTGGAGGATATACTTTGAGCTTTTTTAATGGACTATAAGGGAAGTTGGAATCAATATATTTCTCAAGTTGGGATTTCTTATAATAATATTTTTCATTCTAGTATATAAATGGAACTTTTCGAGGAATTGTAGGGGAAGCGGTGTTGGACTCCATCGTTTAGGGATGAAGTCGTTGAAAGAATGTTTATAGGGACAGAATTAGTAGAGGAATTGGCTGATAAAGTGAAGATGATCCAGAAGCACATGAGGATAGCTCAGAGTTGGTGTAAAAATTATGTAGATAACATAAGGAAAGACATCTCTTTCGAGGTAGGTGACCATGTTTTCCTTAAGATCTCTCCTTGGGAAAGTGTGATGCATTTTGGTAAGAAAGCAATGACAAGTCGATATTTCATCGGCTCTCTTGAAATTCAGGATAAAGTTAGACCATTTTCATACCAAGTAGCTTTTTCTTCGAGTTTGTCTCAGGTACACATTGAATTTTGTGTTTGGATGTTGAGAAATTTTGTTCCATATTTAACTCATATCTTGAGTCCAAAATTAGTACTACTGGAAGAGATCCTTTCTTATGAAGAGATACCAGTTCAAATTCTTGATCAAAGGGAACATGTGTTGCGGAATAAGGTAACCCACTAGGTAAAGGTTTTTTGGGGAAACCACATGGTTGAAGAAGAAACATGGGAGTCTAAAAATGCTATGAGGGAAAGGCACCCTCACATGTTTAATCAGTAAATAAAATTGTGAGGAAGCAATTTCCAAAAGGTAGGGATAATGTAACACCCCAATGTATTAAAAAAAATTGTAATGAATGAAACATTTTTTAAGTAGATAAATATCAATAGACATTAAACATTCTTTTTCCACTTCTATGTTTTGAATTTTTAAAAAAAATCTTGTAAAATTGTGTTATGTAAGTTATTTGGCGTTTGATGGAACAAACTTGTTTTCTAGTGAATAGTAAAATACCCTTATGAATACTAATATGAAATGTAATATAACCCTAATGAATAGTAAATTGTATTAATATTTTATTTTCTTCAGGATTTAAGACAATTACTGTAACACCCCGATATTTTATGAAAAATATTCTTTTAATTTCATTAATGTCTTGTGTTGTATGCTACACCAAGATTACCTTGCGCTATACGCAACATTGTATTAGCTTGCAGTATACGCAACACTATTCTTGGATCGTGTTACACACAATTTTGATAATAGTTATTCTACGCAACATTGAGTATATATATATATATATATTCAATGGATAAATGAAATATGGTTGGATTCTATTATATGAAACAATGAAGGATTTTTGCACAACATGCAACCCTGACTTGTCTTGCATTACATGCAATCACGACCTTCCTCGATAGCGTGTGTTGTACGCAATACCGGGTTTTACTAAACAACGATATATTATTATAATATTATTATGAACTAGCTGTTATGAATAGTATTAACTAAATTTTGAATTTTATAACATTATTATTCATCTTACACATTTTCTAGAACATGGTATAAGATGAAAATAATTTTTTCGGGTAAAATAAGTATTTTTCAAAAAATGCAGTTTTGCCACCTTTTGATGGCGCACCCACATTAAATCTAGTTTTTGAAATTTTTATAAGTTCAATTTGAAAAAATAAAATTATTCTTTGGAATCATGAAATGAAAATTTACTTTGGATAAATTTTTCATATTATTCTCGTAACTTTCATATTTTGATGAATAGTAAAAACACGCTATATTTTAATTAAAAACAACTTTTTTCATCGCAATACTTTATATGGATAAATTATAATATAGAATGGTTTTAAAGTATAAATAGAATATATTTTTACCATTTAATATAATTTATGTAATTAGCATTGATTCTACCTTGAATTTGTAGGATAAATCAATTCAATCTTTTGCAATGTTTTAAACAAAAACCTGTTTTCTTTCGACAACGAGATTAATTTTAATTTAATTTATGCAACTTTAATGTATTGAATTTGTAAAAATGGATTCCATATTTGGAATCAGTGGGTCCAAATTATGTTAATAAGCTAATTTTTATTTTTTGGCATTATGAATAGTAACTACGGTAAATTTTATTTACCATAGTTAAAGGTAAATCGGGTAATTAAGGGTAAATATAAGATTATAAAATTAACCTAACACCTGAAAAAATCCTATTGGATGACTAATAGTAGACCCATATCACCTAAGGGTCATATTAGATTCATTTAATGGACTTTGTTCCATAAAAATAATTTAATTATTTTTAAAACCAAAGAATGTGACAACATGTCATTTTCTTAAATCTTATAAGTATAATAATTTTAATTTAGTGATAAAATTCATGAAACTTTGAACATGAATAGTCTCCAGAAAGATAATAAAATTGTCTACATCATAGAAATTTATTTAGAATTTTTAGGGATTAAATAAGTATCATTTATTATGACACAAAGATGATGCAGTAATTATCTTATTAATGAAATATTGACATAATTGATGTTATAAATACCCAAATAAATGTAATTTAAGACTTTTTATGAATTAAACTAATTTTATAGGTTAATATGACATGTTAGTTTTTATTTAATTAACTTTTTTTGAAATAATAATTCTGTTATGATTTTCACAAAAATCAATTACTAAATAGTGTCAAAATTGACATAAAATAGTTTTTAACACAAATATTATATTATTAATTGTTATTTTGTTCCTAAAAATATACGGTTCTGCCAAATGACTTAAAAAAGGTTATATATATTAATACTAAACAACTTTGGGTTCGTTTGGCTTTTTATAGTAAGTTTATTAACCTTATAGTATAAGAACACAAGAAGACACGATAAAAGTAACATTATTTAACTTAATGTTAAATCTAAAATATAAGGTTAAAATAGGAACCTAAACTTGTCTAAATTCTATTTTATGATATTCTTTCAACCCATCCCCACCTTATCTTTGAAATATATCAATTTGGAGCTATTTAAAACCGAACTTGACTTTATAATAAAATAATATATTTAGTTTTTTCAAAGGAGCCCCTCTCCTCCCTTATAAAAGGGAACCTCCTCTCTCTCCTCCTCAGACCAATTTGAGCCTTCAAGCTCGGCCAAACCTTGCCAATTTCTCCTATCCACTTCCCTAGAGACATCCTAGAGGTCCTGGTCTTCTTAAAAGACCAATTGTAGTGCCCTAAAAGGAAGTCTCAAAGAAGCACTTCAAAGAAGAGGTAATGTCCGTTACCGATTCTTTCATCATCATTTCTTCTTCCACTTCTTGTTCTTTAGATTTTTCATTATGAAGTAATAACATCAGTATAACTCATATACTGATATGTTACTATAATTATGAAACCACCCTATTTCACCATTTAACCATCCTACGGAAAATGAAATCACCGCGCGTGCGTACGTACGGAATACCGTCTCCACGCCGTGGTGTAATCTATTTTCCACCACCACCTTACTTGGATGGGTATAATGGTGTCGATAATAACTATATATGACTATTTTAAATTGATATTGATTCTGAAATAGTATATATACACTCCAATACAGTCCCATGATCATGAGAACGATATCATCGCTCGTGCGTACGTACGGACTACCGTCTCCACGACGCGATGAGATTCATTCTCCACGTTAACCACTCATGAATGATTATAAAGTATATATAATAAGTAATCATGAAATATATGAAATAATAATGATACTGGATTTATGTGTATATATATTTATGTCATCTACTTAATTGTATTCAACTCAATAAGGAAACGAAAACAGCGTTCATGCGTACATACGGCCTACCGTATCCATGAACGGTGTATTTCTTTCCATTTACTGATTTATTATATATATATTATATATAAATAATGTTTTATATTCTGTAATTAAGTAATAATGATCTAAGTAATCATATGAATAATTACAAGTCAAAACACGGACGACAAATGAAATAATTTTACCCAAAACGCTCTTTAACATGGAATTTACAAAAGAACGGGTAATTTAAAGTCATAAGTGAACCATATATGATATCATAACAATGAGTATGATTCTTGAATAAGTCAATGACATTATTTAAATCATTATACGGGAGGTTCGGACACTTACGAAGCAAATCAGACCTAAGTTAAGGGAAATATCACAATCTCATTTTTATTTAAGATTGTTTATACTTTGAAATTTACTGGGGTGTATTTTATCATCCACATCCTTGTTTCCTCAATATGTAATATTATTTCCATCCACCTACAATTTTTTAAATCCAATTTTACCCTTCTGTGACTTTTTAGTAAAATATATGAAAGGAATCTTTTGTTGTTTTTCATACGAGGTACTTTTTGACTTTTCTGAAAAAAGTACGAAGAATGTTTTTTTAACTTATACGACATGGAAGGATTTTTAAAAGATTATTTCCAAGAAGATTCCTTTACAAGTTTTCAAGTTTATTTTTAATCAACTTATTTTAGTTTAGAATTTTATGACGTGTTAAGAAAGGAAAAGTGTTTTTGAAGTAGAAAGGATATTTTCCCCAAGAATGGAGTTCAAGTGTTTTATCAAAATTATTTTCCATCTAAGATAATATAGGGTTCTGTTTCTATCCCTATTATTACATTGATTTGATTATGTTATTTTTATGAATTCCTTTATCTAATATGAATTGTTTTATGATCTCACGATGTTTAAGATTCCCATTTTTAATACATGGGTTATGCTATGATGTATGGTTTATGATTTTGTGTCACACATAAGAATTGTATCATTATGAGATGGGTGGGACCTATATCTCCCTCCAATGCATTGGGTAAAGATTTTATATCTCATGAGATAGACATGGCTGGAACGGCAGGTTATACCGGTTCAGTAAAACAGGACTGAAACGAGGAGTGAACTCGGTTCAGAAATGGACTTTGTCCACTAAGATAGTCTTGGCAATGAGTCTTGACTAATAAGAAATGATTCTCTATGATTATGTGTGTATGCCACAAAGTTTCATGTTTTAAGTTATGATTATTGGGATTTCATTTCACTGCTATGATTTATACCATGTTATGAAATTATTCTCTCTTTTACAGGTTAAGATTTCCAAAATGTTATGTTCTTATGAATATGATGTGATTGATATTTCTTTTGTTTACCCTTACTGAGAATTTGAGCTCACCCTTTTATGTTTTCTTTTCCATAGGATATAAAGAAAGGTTTTAGGTAAAAAAAAGGAAGATCTTTATGGGAGATGTTAAAGATCTTTCACCACAATTAGAAAATTATATTCCGAGTTTCCAAAGACACTAAACTATTTCGATCCTTGTGTGTGTTTTTTTATATGTACTAAGTATTCTGCAAAAGTAATGTAATGTCCATGTACGTTAAGCTTAGGGTCTCTACAGTTGGTATCAGAGGAAAGGTTTAGTCAACCTTTAGAAACTAGGATGTGAGAACTTTAGTGAGATCCCTATAGATATTTCTAAGGTATGTATAGGGATGTCCCTAAGGTTAAGTATAAGTATAGGTTATAGTACTAGAATTACAGTAATCTAAAATTTTAGATATTGAAGGTACTCCCCCTTTATTATATTGTTTTCCCTAGCATAATTTTTGCCTCTCACACTATACGTTTTGGGTTTTAGATGATGGTTGGAACCCGAAGGAACCGTGTTGATCAATGTAATGGACAATGCAATGATTTTCCTCCTGAACAAACAAATGTTATGGGAGATGGAGTGCAGAATCTTATTGCTATACTTACACAAGTTATGAATCATTCTAGACTTCCAAATGAGCAGAGAAGGGAACAACATTCTATTGATTCCTTCATGAGGCAACGTCCACCTTCTTTCAGTGGGTCTTCTGATCCACTTGTTGCTGAACAATGGATCAGTACCACTGAAAAGATATTTTCAGTTCTTCAATGTTTTGAACATGATAAATTCATCTTAGCAGTATATCGTTTGGAAGGTGAAGCTGATCAATGGTGGAATATTATCAAGAATACGAGGCAAAGAGATGAAATTGAGTCCATGGAATGGGATGAGTTCAAGAACTTATTTTTCAATAAGTACTTCCCTCGTATTCTTCGAAAAAATATGGAGAAGGAGTTTCTTGAACTAAAGCAAAAGGATGATTAATTTGTTGGTATATACAAAGAGAATTTTACAAGGCTTACAAGGTATGCATCTGGATTTATCATCCAACCTGAAAGTAAAGTTGATTGATTATTCAGTGGCTTAAAACCAAATCTTCGAAGGGCATTAGCTATAAGAGACTTCAGTAGCTATGATGAAATTGTACATTGTGATATCAAGGTAGAAATGGAAGTTGGTGTTACTTATCCATCTCATAGTTTTGACAAGAAACGAAATATGGAGTTCAAAGAGAAATCTCAAAATAATGGTGAAAAGAAGATGAATGTTTCTTTATGCTCAAAGTGTGGAAAGAAGCATGGTGGAGATTGTCTTAAAGGGACAAGTAAATGTTTCAAATGTGGAAAGGAAGGTCATCGGGCATTTGAATGTCGCAATTATGGGAAGAAGATGTCTAATGATTCAAACAAAGGAAGGGATACACAGAATGAACCTACTACACTTCAATGCTTCAAGTGAAAGGAGATGGGGCATTATGCTAATAAATGCCCTAATAGAAGGGTTGTTGATGATGATCGACATCAAAAAAATCTTAAGGCAAAGGACAAAGGGAAGTCACATACGATCACCATTGGCGATGTTGAATATGACAACGATGTGGTGGAATGATTAAGTGTTTATGTAATGGGATTCCAAAATAATGTTGTATATAGTATCGTGAAATATTGTAATATTTATGTATTGGTATATTGTGGTTTTCAATAATTTTATGGTACCGATAACCATGGAAAGTGATTGAGATATTTTTGAAAAAAAAAGATGATATGCGCATAATGAAGGGAAAACGAGAAAATGAAATATTTGAAAGTATTCATGAGCTCATGATTGATATAAGGACTAAGTGATATCATGGTTTGAGTATATAGAATTTTGAGGATTTTGGTATGTGGAAAGAGTTAACTATTAACAGCATTCATGTTTTCAATAAGGTTCAACGGGTATTCATTATTCAAGAGAATACATGATTAAGGTATTCACATGTTTGTAATTTGACCAACAAGATATATCTTATGATATATGGGGGATAAATGATGGCATTCACGTGATCATTTTCTTTATACTATGAGCTTGGACCGAAGTATTTTAAATAAGCCTAATGATTGGAATGGATTATGTTGGACATAAGTTAGTATTGTTTAAGGATAAAACTTTTTTTTGATTTTGTTGATGGGATGTTATAGTAATATAGCTTTAGAAAAAGGACAACCTACAGGACGGGTGACAGCCCATCGCATCGGACAAGGATGTGGGAATCGAACCCACAACCGAAGTGCGACTGGCCTTTATCGCCTACCACTGGCCTACAAGAAGTCCATGTTTAGTAGAAACTAGTTTTATTATATTAATAAGTATAATATAAGAAGTATAAGTCCATTTACGAACCATATATGATTAATCTCACTATAGATGGACTTACGTATTTTTTTGATAACTTTTCTAACCTTTTGTTTGAGACAGATGGAATGACCCCTCATTCTATCACATGATCTGCTAACACATCACAAATGACAAATTCAACTTCATTTCTTTAAGAGATGAAGTGGAAATTGTCCAAAGAACGACTAACGGTGAGACTATACCAAAATCACGAAAGTATTTTTTTCTAATTCCAATTTCATCAACTTTAGGGAAATGATCTTGAAAACCAAAAATGTTGTCCTAGTGCTCTTATATCTAATGAATCAGATAGTACCTTATATCGTCACAAATTTATGGCTTTGTGATTGCTGGCTTTTCCATAGCCTTGTTCTCTACCACTCTCCATCAGAACTTGATGGTTAGATTTTTCTTCCATATCCATATTTTCACCTATGTTCACCTACGTGGAAACCCAGTGATGAGTTAATTTGGGTAACCGTTACATTTCATACTTTATTTTTTATAGCCATGTTTTGGTATTCCTTTTTACGATGTGGGTTTCAATTAAACAAACTTTCGAGTAGTAAACCATTTATAACCCTGATGAATTTTGAGGAAAAAATTCATTTTAAGTGGGGAAGAATGTAACACCCCGTGATTTTATGAAAAATATTCTTTTAATTTCATTAATGTCTTTTGTTGTATGCTACACCAAGATTACCTTGCGCTATATGCAACATCGTATTATCTTGCAGTATACGCAACACTATTCTTGGATCATGTTACAAACAATTTTGATAATAGTTATTCTACGCAACATTGAGTATATATATATATATTAAATGTATAAATGAAATATGGTTGGATTCTGTTATACAAAACAATGAAGGATTCTTGCACAACACGCAACCCTGACTTGGCTTGCATTACACGCAATCACGACCTTCCTCGATAGCGTGTGTTGTACGCAATACCGGGTTTTACTAAACAACGATATGTTATTATAATATTATTATGAACTAGCCGTAATGAATAATATTAACTAAATTTTTAATTTTATAACATTATTATTCATCTTACAAATTTTCTAGAACATGGTATAAGAACAAAAAAAAATTCGGGTAAAATAAGTATTTTTCAAAAAATGCAGTTTTGCCGCCTTTTGATGGAACACCCACTTTAAATCTAGTTTTTGACATGTTTATAAGTTCAATTTGACAAAATAAAATTCTTATTTGGAATCTAGAAATGAAAATTTACTTTGGATAAATTTTTCATATTATTCTGGTAACTTTCATATTTTGATGAATAGTACAAACACGCTATATTTTAATTAAAAACAACTTTTTTCATCGCAATAATTTATATGGTTAAATTATAATATTGAATGGTTTTAAAGTATAAATATAATATATTTTTACCATTTAAGATAATGTATTTCATTAGCATTGATTCTACCTTGAATTCGTAGGATAAATCAATTCAATCTTTTGCAATGTTTTAAACAAAAACCCATTTTCTTTCGACAACGAGATTAATTTTAATTTAATTTATGAAAATTTCGTGTATTGAATTTGGAAAAATGGATTCCATATTTGGAATCAGTGGTTCCAAATTATGTTAATAAGCTACTTTTTATTTTTTGGCATTATGAATAGTAACTACGGTAAATTTTATTTACTATAGTTAAAGGTAAATCGGGTAATTAAGGGTAAATATAAGATTATAAAATTAACCTAACACCTGCCAAAATCCTATTGTATGACTAAAAGTAGACCCATATCACCTAAGGGTAGGATTAGATTCATTTAATGGACTTTTTTTCATGAAAATAATTTAATTATTATTAAAACCAAAGAATGTGACAACATGTCACTTTCTTAAATCTTATAATTATAATAATTTTAATTTAGTGATACACATCATGTAACTTCGAACATTAATAGTCTCAAGAAATATAATATAATTATATACATCATAGTAATTTATTTAGAATTTTTAGGGATTAAATAGTTATCATTTAGTATGACACAAAGATGATGCAGTAATTATCTTATTAAGGAAATATTGACATAATTGATGTTATAAATACCCAAATAAATGTAATTTAAGACTTTTTATGAATTAAACTAATTTTATAGATTAATATTACATGTTATTAATAATTTAATTAACTTTTTTCTAACTAATCATTCTGTTATGATTTTCAAAAAAATCAATTACTAAATAGTGTCAAATTTGACATAAAATTGTTTTTAAAACAAATATTATATTATTAATTGTTATTTTATTCCTAAAAATATAAGGTTCGTCCAAATGACTTATATAAGGTTATATATATTAATAATAAACAACTTGGGGTTCTTTTGGCTTCTTATAGTAAGTTTATTAACTTTATAGTATAAGAACACAAGAAGACACGGTAAAAGTAAAATTATTTAACTTAATGTTAAATCTAAATTATAAGGTTAAAATAGGAACTTAAACTTGTCTAAATTCTATTGGATGATATTATTTCAACCCATCCCCACCTTATCTTCGAAATAAATCAATTTGGATTTATTTAAAACCGAACTTGACTTTATAATAAAATAATATTTTTAGTTTTTCCAAAGGAGCCCCTCTCCTCCCTTATAAAAGGGCACCTCCTCCCTCTCCTCCTCAGACCAATTTGAGCCTTCCAGCTCGGACAACCCCTGCCAATTTCTCCTATCCACTTCCCTAGAGACATACTAGAGGTCCTGGTCTTCTTAAAAGACCAATTGTAGTGCCCTAAAAGGAAGTCTCAAAGAAGCACTTCAAAGAAAAGGTAATGTCCGTTACCGATTCTTTCATCTTTATTTATTCTTCCACTTATTCTTCATTAGATTTTTCATTATGAAGTAATAACATCAGTATCACTAATATACTGATATTTTATTATAAGTATGAAACAACCCAATTTCACCATCTAACCATCCTACGAAAAATGAAATCACCGCGCGTGCGTACGTACAGAATATCGTCTCCACACCGTGGTGTAATCTATTTTCCACCACCACCTTACTTGGATGGGTATAATGGTGTAAATAATAAATATATATGACTATTTTAAAGTGATATTGATTCTGGAATAGTATACATACACTCCAATATAGTCCCATGATCTTGAGAACGATATCATCACTCGTGCGTACGTACGGACTACCGTCTCCACGACGCGATGAGATTCATTCTCCACGTTAACCACTCATGAATGATTATAAAGTATATATAATAAGTAATCATGAAATATATTACATAATAATGATACTGGATTTATGTGTATATATATGTATGTCATCTACTTAATTCCATTCAACTCAATAAGGAAACGAAAACAGTGTTCATGCGTACGTACGGCCTACCGTCTCCATGAACTGTGTATTTATTTACATTTACTGATTTATTATATATATATTATATATAAAACATGTTTTATATTCTGGAATTAATTAATCATAATCTAATTAATCATATGAATAATTACAAGTCAAAACACGGACGACAAATGAAACAATTTTACCCAAAACGCTCTTTAACATGGAATTTACAAAAGAATGGGTAATATAAAGTCATAAGTGAACCATATATGATATCATAACAGTGAGTATGATTCTGGAATAAGTCAATGACATTATTTAAATCATTATACAAGAGGTTCGGACACTTACGAAGCAAATCGGACCTAAGGTAATGGAAATATCACAATCTCATTTTTATCCGAGATTGTTTATGCTTTGAAATTTAATGGGGTGTATTTTATCATCCACATCCATGTTTCCTCAATATGTAATATTATTTCCATCCACCTACAATTTTTTAAATCCAATTTTACCCTTCGGTGAGTTTTTAGTAAAATATATGAAAGGAATCCTTTGTCGTTTTTCGTACGAGGTACTTTTTGACTTTTCTGACAAAAGTACGAAGAATGTTTTTTTAACTTATACGACATGAAAGGATTTTTAAAACATTATTTCCAAGAAGCTTCCTTTACAAGTTTTCAAGTTTATTTTTAATCAACTTCTTTTAGCTTATAATTGTATAAAATGTTAATAAAGGAAAACTGTTTTTGAAGTAGAAAGGATATTTTCCTCAAAAATGGAGTTCAAGTGTTTTATCAAAATTATTTTCCATCTAGGATAATATAGGGTTTTGTTTCTATCCCTATTATTACATTGATTTGATTATGTTATTTTTATGAATTCATTTATCTAATATGAATTGTTTTATGATTTCACGATGTTTAAGATTCTCATTTTTAATACATGGGTTATGCTATGATGTATAGTTTATGATTTTGTGGCACAAATAAGAATTGTATCATTATGAGATGGTTGGGACCTATATCTCCCTCCAATTCATTGGGTAAAGATTTTATATATCATGAGATAGACATGGATGGAATGGCAGGTTATACCGGTTCAGTAAAACAGGACTGAAACGAGGAGTGAACTCGGTTCAGAAATGGACTTTGTCCACTAAGATAGTCTTGGCAATGAGTCTTGACTAATAAGAAATGATTCTCTATGATTATGTGTGTATGCCACAAAGTTTCATGTTTTAAGTTGTGATTATTGGGATTTCATTTCACTACTATGATTTATCCCATGTTATGAAATTATGCTCTCTTTTGCAGGTTAAGATTTCCAAAATGTTATGTTCTTATGAATTTGATGTTATTGATATTTCTTTTGTTTACCCTTACTGAGCATTTGATCTCACCCTTTTATGTTTTCTTTTCCCCAGGATATAAATAAAGGTTTTAGGTAAAAAAATGAAGATCTTTATGGGAGATGTTGAAGATCTTTCACCATGAATAGAAGATTATATTCCGAGTTTCCAAAGACACTAAACTATTTCGATCCTTGTGTGTGTGTTTTTGTTATGTACTAAGTATTCCACAAAAGTAATGTAATGTCCATTTACATTAAGCTTAGTTTCTCTACAATTACCACTTCATTAATTTTTCAATGTGATATAAAAATAGTTATAGAATTTAGGTTGTTAATTTTTAATAGAGTATGATTTTATTTTAAAAAATTAATTAATATTATTAAAAAAATTATTTTAAAAAAATGGAGTTTATTTTTGAATTATACACATCTAAAAATGATAATGGTTAATTTTTAGATTTTTTCTGATATTCTTGAATTTTCGATGAATTGTGAAATACGGTAGAATACCATATATTAAATTTATCAGTTAAATAAAAAATTTATGAAATCATAGGTGATGTAATACCACTTGGTTAGAACCTGAATTACATTATTACTATTTGGGGTCACATGAATTAATTATATTCATATTCTTGAGAAAAAATATTATAATAATGATTAAAATAATGAAAAATACCTCTTTTCCTCCACTATAAATGCCACCCTCATTTCCCTCTTCCTCCCACACCTCTAAATCCTTTAACCTTACCTAATTTTGGCCCAATACTCATCCCAAGTCCCTTCCCCAGGTCCTAGAGCTACTGGTCACACCAAGTGGCCAAAACCAAAGGCCTTAAGGAGGATCTCAAGTAGAAGAGATCAATATGTAAACATCTTCTTTTGTTTTCATTCTTTTCTTTTCTTTTTATTTTATAGTCTTCTTCTTTCCCCACTTCAACTTATCCAAAAGTAATGAATGATTTAGTATCATACAAATTCTGTATTTAATCATGTTTATGTAATACACAACATTATACTTCTTCTCCTCTCCCACTTATTCAAGAAATTACAACACCGTCTGTGATGTGTGGATTTACTAACATCGCGGACGATGTGATTTCAATTTCATTAACTTCCTTCAAGACTAGTCATGAAACAATTTTTATGCTTGAATTAGATTTTAATTTATATATTATATCTTATATAAGGATATGGAATCATTTTGTACACATTTTATTAATTTATGAAACAAAATGATTTCATTATGATTGATGAATCGCCAAAATGAGCTAAACAAATATCCATAATATTTTAACTTATGACTAATCCTCATGTTGTAATTCAAAATGATAAATAGTATAATTGATAATTCTGGAAAAATTAAATTAAAATTATATTCCAATTATATAGTTTCATTTCCAATCGACAAGAATATCCATCATGAACCAATCATGGAAATCTGGTAAAGAACACACACAAAAACTACAGAAGGAAAAAAATACAAATAATTGAGTAGTGAAATTATGTGATGAAATGATCATATAAGATGTTATAAACATGAAAATGTTTCTTTAAAATACTAATAATTTTTTAACCATTATATAAGAGGTTTAAACAATTTTGAAGTAAGACGAACCCTAGGTAAGGGTATTCCTAACCTGATTTCAATTCTTTGGGTTAAACTTCTACTTTGTTATTTATGTGGTATTTAATTCATTGTGTGATGGGTTTTATTTATATTATGTTTAATTTTGTGTATTTACAATTTATATATGTATTCTATCTACTCTATTAACTCTCATTTGAATTACTTGAGATTTGTAAGGGTATTTTCTTTTAAAATCTTCTTTTAAAACTATGTTTTACAAAATTCAAAAGAAATGTTTTTATGAAACTATTCGTGATGTATGGTTTTTTTTTGTTCTTGAGAATTGTTTAAGATGAAGGGTGGGACCTATATATCCCTCCATTTCATAGGTTATTTGTTAGTTGGAGATCTTCCAGATGAGTACTCCAATTGTAACTGTGATAGTTACACAAATTGTAATGTATCTATAAGGGTTACAAATTATAATTTAGCCGAGATGGTTACAATATTATGTACATAATGAACCAAGATACCTTTATGGTTATATTAATGTGCTTATGTTTTTTGGGGACTTTCTAGAAATATCATGTTTTACAAAGTATGTATATATGGGTGACAAGTATGTCTTTTGAAAATGATTTCATATGTTATAAGTATTCATGGAATAATATGTTCTTTCCTTCATTTCATAACACTTACTGAGATTTTTTGTTCTCATCACAAGGTTTTAAATGATTTTCATAGGATACAAGGATGTGCAGGACAAATAAGGTATCCAAGTTAAATGATTGAATAATTTTCAAGAAAATCATGTTATATTTGAAATGTTTTGTATTTTGGAAGAGAAAAATAGTGTTTTTTTGGTATCCAATCTGTATTAATGTGTAATGTTAAGAATTTATTATGTAACAATTCTCTAAATCTCTAAACATGAAAATATCCTCAATGTAAAATGATGTGGTTTCTTGAATAAATTCAAGATTATGCAATGTAATATGTCTGGTTCTTTATAGTTATCATTATTTTTTAATGAATCTGAGAATCTCTTATGTGTTGCTGAATAGATCTAACATTCTCTTCTATTTTAATTAATAGATTATTTCCCAATAGATTTATTTCTCTAACCACATTCCATGTTTTTGGAGTTTGGAACTTCCAACTATAATTGCAGTGATAAGGACCCATCAAAATATTGGAGTGAAGCTTATTATTGTAAGAAAATTGTACCTATAAAGGTGTTGATCTGAGGAACCTTTTAAATACATATATCAATATATCAACCTATGTTTCATAGGATAGATGGTCCTCCAAGACTATCAATATACCAAAGGATGATAAGAAATGCTGATACATAACTATATATCCTGATCCTACTGATGAGTTCTCCAAAACAAAAATGTAAAACATCTATCCTATTCCTTTCTATTTTATATTTTACACAAAACAATATTACTACTTCCTTAATGAAAAACTGAGTATGTCGGTCATGAGAGAAATTGTATCTATTTGTAATGAATGGTGATGAATTTCAATAATGATCAATTATAACCCATATAATGTTATTCCCTTCAGTTTATTTGGGGAGTTTGATGAAAAAGTACATGGTTATGTTTTTTCATTTCTATTTTGGCTTGGTTAATGTTTGTATCATCCTCATAGAATTATTTCTCTTAGAAATAATATATTCACATACCAACAAACATGATACATACTCTCCAAAATCTATCTTTATGCCATTCCACTAGAAATAATCTTTATAATCATTATAGATCTTCATACTTCCATGATGAATAGAATATGAATATTAATGATATTTATCAATCCCCTCCTTATTAAAATTTAGTACTGAAGGGAAAATTGAATGATTTCTAATCCTTATTATTCCATCACAATCAATTTTAAACTCAATAAGAATTATCACCTTATTTTGAAGATCTGTATCTTCCTCTTATTCCTCTTCCTTATTAATGTATATATATGGTTGAATAGTCATTTTAGAAAGATAATATTTATCCACATTCTATATGATTTTAGGATACATACATTTCAAGTCCATAGATATCAAATATTTTCTGATCCACATCATAGATGAACGAGCATGATCCTTTCAACATAGAGAATCTATAACCTTTTATGCTTTTCTTAAGAGCCTATGTATTGAGATGAAATAATTATTAATGGACTCAAAACATTTTATTTGGGACATGTTCATCTCTTTTCGAGTAAAAATATACTTTACTCGTTTGTGATGAGTATAAATGTCACAATTTTCTCCAAAGAAATAATTCCTCCATATCCTTATATAAAATATTTCATCATCTTACACTAAATAATAAGTTTGATAATCTTTCTCATAGACCTTCAATTTTATTTATTCATAATATGAAACAATATTTTTCTATCTGAGGAAACATCCCAATCCCTTTTTTGATTCACCTTCATAAATAACAAACCATTCCCCACTTCATGGTAATTTAAACACAACTGTGTTCACTACCATTTTCTTAGGATCCTTAAATAATTCCTTGTATTCATCTGTACAAAGGAATATATCTCCCATTTTAGTTGACTGGTTGAGTGGATTATATAGTCATGGATAATTTATCATAACACATCGATAATATCCAGTCAAACCATGAATACTTCAAATCTCAATCGCAATGGTTGGTCTGGTCCAATGTTCATTAACATTTTTCTTTGAAGGGTATACATATATATCCTCACATGGGATTATATTACCCAAGAATGAAACTTTCTGAATCTAATTTTACACTTGTATAATTTTGAAGAAATCTTCTCCTTCATTAGGGTCTTTAACAAAATTCGAAAAATTCAGTTCACTCTCTTACATGGTCATTAAATATATAATAATATCTTCTATAAAGACTAACATAAAAATAATAAAGGTCTAACATCAAGAATCTATTCATTAAAACCACTAAAATAGTGGGTTCATTGGTATGATCAAATGGAATCGATACAAATACATAGTTTCAATAATTTGTATGTAATTATTTCATCCGTATATCCTCATTGTTGACCCCCAATTGATGATGTCAAAAATAAAGATTAATCATGGAAAATTATTAATCTAGGTGATGTTTTTTAATAAAGTTATCGATATAGGTTAGAGGATATGTGATCTTGATATTTACCCTATTAATTTATAGATAATAAATACTGAGATCCACAGATATATCTTTATTTAAAAAAATATAACAGTTGCACCCGAAGGTGATGAACTTGGCCAAATGAATCCCACATCAATATTCTTCTATATTTTCTTATTAAATTCATAAAATTCAATCAAGGTTATCCTATATGGATTCTTATAAATATTTTTAGAATTAGGTATCATTTACATTGGAAACTGAAAATCATGATTCATTTGAAGACTAAAATACTTATATGGAAATACATTATTAAACTCCTCTATAATAAGCATATATTTGAGGTTGAGTTTCTCCCCAATAATATGAGATAAACACACCCCTTGAATTTTAATCCTGACCAACACAATGGAAATAATTTCCATTGTAAGTTCATTTTTATCATTACACTGATAGGTGATCAAAAGTTTGTTTTCAATGTCAAGCATAACTTCCCCTCCATAAAAATTGATGGCAGTGTTATATAAATAAATCTAATCCATTCCCAAAATAATATCACATTCAAATAGAGAAGGAATGAAAATATTTTCAAGATATTCTTTCCAAGAAACATCAACCATAGACTATTCATAAAATTGGGATCGGATCATCATACCCTTAAAAGTTTTTAATTCAAATTCAACATCTATTTTTTGAGGTTGTAATGTGATTCCCATGAAGAATTCTGTAGATATAAAATAGTGGGTAGATCAAGAATAAAATTAGGCATTAGAGGTTCTAAATGGTAAGTATATATTTTACCTTGTTGTTATCATACCCCTCATTAGAAATAGCGATCATACGAGATTTTACTATTTCTATGGGATTAAGATTTTGTTAAAGATAGTCATTGTCATTAATCATTGGATTTAGACACTAGTTACTATATTTCTCATACTCCATGAATTAAAAACAGTATAGTGTAGATGGTATATTCTCTGGGTCTTCATCTCTATTTTTATAATTAGTTAACTTCTTCACATCACCACATAATTTTATTTCCTGATGGGCTTTATTTACACACTTGGAAATTTAACTATTTCCCTTAAGATAATTTTTCCATTATTTACTTCATCATTTTCCACATTAAGGAAAACTCATATTCTACTCCCCATGGTTTTTATAATTTCCTTTAAATTCCATTTTTCTTTTCTTTTCAAAACCATGTGATCGATGGGTAAAAAACTCCATATATACCTTGATACAAAATTGAATGATTTATTCTAAACTATTGAAGTCCCTTATTGTTAACTCCCTTCATAGAATTGCTTTTAAGGAACTAATAAATCGATCATCCTTACTTTCTCGTTCATTTGTAATACCATAATCATGCCTTGAAAGTCATATGAAATCTTCCACCTAATTACCAAAAAAACTATGCTTCTTCTTTAAATCTATGAATTATTTATCTTCTTTCATATGTAGATCAAGAGGAATGTACTTTTTGAATAATAAAATTTTAAATTCTTCAAAATATAAAGATTGAATTTCTTCTTATTATCTCATTTTATTGGTAAAATTCCACCACTGATCTTATTCTACATAAAAAAGATAAATATCCAAAATAATTATTTAATGTTTCAAACATAGGGGAACAAAAAATATATTCTCTATTGTTATGATCCATTTCATAGGAAGTAGAGGATCAATATGACCACTAAAATAAGGCGTTCATCACCACATGAAGGATTGAACATAATTTTTTTCCCTCATTTTCTCATTTAGATCTCATAATGATTCATATCTTCAGAATGTTTTTTGACAATAACTATAATATTTTTTATTACATATCCCATAACATTAAGTTTCTTATGAGGTCAATAGTTTCATTTTCATTCACATTCATCCTTTAAATGATTAATTAAGGTTCAATCAATTAACTAATACCAAGAATCATAGTGTGATGAACAATAATCTTGGGGAGAAACTATATAACCAATAAAATCATTTAAAGGATGTCTAACCCCTTATACGATATTTATGAAACCTTAGGATTTACCTCCTATATTCATGACCATTACAAATATTTTATATTTTATCATATACTTATAGTTATTTATTGAGTTCTTACTAAATTTTTCTCATCCTAGTATCCCAATGTTAACAAAACCATTATTTGATAGAACTATAGGAATTTATAATTTTCATACATAGATATTACTTAATAATATATGACTATTCGTTAAATAACTTTTCAATATATATCACAATAGCTTAGGTCTAGCATCTTTGGAAACATAAAAAACTAAACAGTTATTTAATAAAATATCTATATTGTCACCAACTTTTTTTTCCATAACTCGCATCCTTTTCAGAAATATCATAATTAATAAATTTATCTGTAACCTGGGGAAAGGAAACATATGAAAATGTTGATATATGATACTCTGTAATGGTAAATAAGGTAGATATCAATAATCATATAAATATAACATGATCAAAAGGGAATAATAATAAGATCATGAAATTTAAAACCATAACATGCATATCAAAGATCATAATTGTTGGATTTGGTACCCTAGAAAAAAATTATTTATATATTATGATAAACCTACATTCATAGTATGAATATTAGTAAACTCTTTAACACGCCATTATTTTTCTTCTGCGTGACATATTATATGATAATGTCCTAAGAATATTTTTCATACTAAAATGTCATAGTGGATCCCTTCTACGAGGGGAACCCATAATTTTAATGAAACTATTCTGGAATATTTTTTTATTTTTGGTAGATGATATCATTTAAAGGGAAAAAATTATACAAGATTCATGGAGTGGGGACACATGAAACATTGAAGTGCCTTTTCATGGTGTGCGCCCTTCGTAGTATCTAGGAGGATATTTTGAGAACAAGTCCCACCAGAAGGAAATACAAATTAAAAACTGTCATTGGATGTTGCTATCTTCGGATGTGTTTATTTGTTGTATATGTTAAGATTATTATTACTACATATTATAACTCACACACAAAGATGTATTGATGAAAACCATGACTACAGATGTTTTTGGAGAGGTAGGATATGTTGGGTGCATCACGAGTAATACTGCATTAATGAATAATGTGAGAAAGGATTCATCAATTCTATTGAAGTAGATATCTCGGTCCCTTTGAAGGAAAAGATATGGCCTAACTAAATTCATATCCATAGTGTTCCCTAGGGATGTTCAATTCAGAGAATTCAAGGAATGAGAAATCCATCACATGGGTTGATGGCACTTGCATGAAACCTTCTGGATTAGAGATATCAGTAAAAAGGGATTATATTATGTGGTAATAGTTCATATTATGTGAGATGTAATGGAGACATCAACTTCATTATCTTGGGTGTCTTGACCCATTTCTATACAGTAATCTTGGAATTTAGGTAAACCCACCTAATTCCCATGATAAAGAGGCTTAAAGGGTCACACACTTAGTGTATCCAGTATCTCTATTAAATAATTTATTATTTATCATCTTGAATAAATATCTTTCCTAGTAGTGGTTTAATAATTATTCAAGTATTCATGATTGCATTTATTTCAACTCTAGTCATTCGAGGGAATATATTGTAGATAGAATATTTTTGTATTGATATATAATGTAGGTTTATTTATTTAATAAAAAATAGTCATTTTTCAAGGCCTGATAAATATTGAGGAGGATTGGAGGACCATGTTATGGGTCTAAGGAGGAATAATATTAACTATTATTTAGGTCAATAATATTTAAATATAACATGAAAGTTAATCATAGGTCATGGAAATAAAAACATTGTTACTATTATTTGAAATGTGGTTTCACATGGAATAGTAAAATAAGTAATGGAACTTGTGCTAATTATTTATTATTACATGGTGAATTAAATTCCATGTTATGTTATTATTCTTTAATTAGACAAGGATTCATTCCACCAACTAACCAATGGTTGTGTGAAAAACATCCTTGGAGAAAATCTCTAGAGTCTAGAGAATTGTTCCCTTTATAAGAACACTTTAATGAACAAGAGAGATCCTCAACCACCATATCTATGATAATTATTTGGAAGTGAATCTCAAGGTGATCAAAGGAAGACATCCTAAGTGAAAGGATCATCAATGTTAGCACCTAGAGGCTCTTTCAGTGATCTATGGAGGTAAATAGAGCACGTATGGATCACTGCTAGAGGAATTCTATTCTTGGATTCTACATCACAATGAAGCCACACCTCAGACCTATGGTCAAACACAACAATGAAGAAACAATCACCTTGTAAGTAATTCGTTATTTTTATTAAATTAATTATAAATAAAAAATTTCAATCCTATCCTCTCGGTTATAGGTTATCTCATTTGTATTTTATGATTTATTCAATTATGTGGATACATGAATTTATCTTCATATTGATCTCAGATTAATCATTGGTCATGGCAATTTGTAGATTTGGGTACATGACCATCCAATGCTTCTACTGTGCCTGGAACCTACATGTGGTATCAAAGGGAGGTTATATTTTAATTTATAGTTATTTAAATAATTATTTGATGATTTATGCTTTAATAATTTTGATTATCAGTTCATGATTAATCGTTATTTTAATATGAACTTCAAGAACTATTCTTCCTCTTTCATTTCTCATAGATCTAACAGATACAAATAATCATTGAATTAAAATTACATCAATGATGGCATTATGAGGCTCTGACGTTTTTTTCCAGGTAATAGGACAATACATACATTGAATTCAGAATTACAAACTGTGTAAACTAACATACACATCGTGTATTCTAAATCACAGATCATGTAGTTGTTCTCAATGAATCTGGAGTAATTTTGTAATTAATCAAGATGTGTGCATTAATGACACACGGTGTAGTTAATTCTTACATCATGTGTTGACTAGGACAAACTAGTGCATGGTCATCCAGACTACACGTTGTGTGGCCTAGTGGACATGGTGTGTAGTCCCTTTGGGTTAGGGTCAAGTTGTGTATCCCATACACAGCTTTCTCAGCTGGTGACCATGTAACGCAAATTCGATACAGCATGTGGCCCACTAGACACACCGTGTACTATGAATATTTTTAAAGTACACCTAACACGCTGTTTCCCAAGGCATGTATGGAGGGTAAATAATGTGTAGTCAGATATACACGCCATGTATTTTTTCCAAATTATGTAGATTTTAAAATTTATTATTATATTATGTAACCCATGAGACATGTACATTCGTGCTGGCCTAAAATCGGGACACAACATGTGATGGTTGTTTGATATATATATATGTGTGTGTGTGTGTGTGCGTGTGTTTAATTAACGTCTGCATAATTTTCAAAGATCTTCACATCTTTTTTGATTTTTATTACAATTAAATTTCTGTGTTCAAGCTACATGTCACAAATTTTAAAGTGTATTCATGTGTAAATACATTCTGGTTATTTTTGGATGAGTATTCACTGGGTTTTATCCAAGTTAAAAGTTGTGTACATGGTTATGGATGATATTCTAAAGGAAATTCAGATAAGGATTAAGATAAATTGGATTGATTAATTATAAAAAATGATTAATAGATTCGATCATAACTTATCTTAATAAGAATGATTCAAGAATTGAATGTTAGTTTTATTAAATATGTAATTCATTACATGTATGTGGATGATCAGGATCTAGACCAAACCATTGTATGTGACTCATTCCCTTTTAATTTATTTATTAAATTAAAATTGTTGGCATGTAGCCTTTACCTCGTTAATATGTAAAGCCTATGTTCCCATGGTTTCATTTTTGTAAACCCCCTTTTACCCCTCACATTTGTTTGATTTAAAGGCATATGTAATGGGTGGAGCTCCCAATATTGTAGAGGTGGTTCATGTTAGGATTTGCGGTGAAACCAATCCAAATTCATACAATGGTAGACATGTGCAAAACATTAAACAGGAACCTTAAACTATTCAACCTATTTCTCCCTTTGGTCATGGTTATTTTATAAAACTCTAGATAAACTAACTAATAGTAACTCTCATGATCAGACCTTTTATTTATTTCTGTCTGTTTTATGGTTATTCATTATGGATATTTGATGTGATCATGTAATTAATGAACTAAAAAGCATACAATATGGAACTAAAAATAAAATGGATTATGCATAAATATTTTATTTACATAGTTAATCACATAATTATATCCCACATAATATTAACAATCATGTAAAATGACTTCAACTGGAAATTTAAGCATAAAGGATAAAATCCCTCAATTAAATATAAAGTCGGTGTAGCCTTCCATTACATTAGTTATAATTGAACCATAGTTCGAGGTTCTTGACCAACCCTAGTCATGGTTTCTTTTATTTATCAGAGAATATTAATTTTTGGATTCGGGTTGACTTAACTTAGTTTACATCAAGGGTTGACTTCCCTAGTAGGAATTGGTGTAACTGAGTGGAAAAGGATTAGGAAATCCAAAATTAAGAATTTTAGGATTGGGGAGTCCACTAGACAGATCAAGGAGATATGAATTAATGGAGTTGGCATTTTTAATGCATACCTAAAAACATTCAAGTTTCTTGAACAACCCCAGTTAGGGAAATAAAAAGTAAAATATGGACCATTACTACTATAAAGTTCATGCAATAGGATATTCCAAAGACAATGGTGAGGGCTATTGGGTTTCGATAAAATAGTGGTAGACTAAAATATATTAATTTCTTTATTTTTCTATATTTTTTAAAATAAATTACTAAAACTATGTTCATTCTATTTGTAGAAAGTGAATCAAAAATGACATCAAACATTTCATTGAGATCCATACTCTAGAAGGAAAACCTTCTCACCGGCACTAATTTCTAGGAGTGGAAAAGGTGCCTTTGGTTTATCCTCTGCCATGAGATGAAACATTATGTGATGGATTAGCCTTTAATAGTTGTGCCTGGAAATGATGCATGTGATGAGGAACTATTTGTGTATAGGAAACATCTAAATAACAATACATATGCTCAGTGCCTCACACTATCACCAATGACTAATGGGATCTTGAAGCATAATGAGGAAATAGATTGATTCAGAATTATGTATCACTATCGAGATCTCTATCAAGAGAAGATGAGAGAGGAGAGGTATTTTTTTGTAACACTTTGTTCACTACTAATCTTGTAGAGTCTACTCTAGCTGGACCTCATTAAGATATGATTATTGGCTACATTGAGAATCTGAGAATCTTAGGGATTAAATTACTAGATGAGTTCTGTACAGATCTCATACTATAATCACTTCCCTAAACCATCTCTATTTTTATTTTGAATTATAATATTAGTAATAATAAGAAGAGTCTATCAGAGCTTCATACCCTGATTCACCATGTGGATAATGACAAGGATGGTGAAAAACACACAGTCCGCATTATTAATAGGAAAAAGAAGGATAGGGAAAAGGGGCCTAAGATTTATAAATAATCTGAAGCCTCTGAGCATTGTCTGACTAAGAAGAAGAATATCTAGAGGCAGGGAATGAAAAGGAGACAATATTCTTTGCATGTGGAAAGTTGGGCCACTAGAAGAGGAACTACACCCAGAGGCAAGGGGAAGCCAAAGGTGTATTCGTTATCAAGTCCAATCTTTCCATTTATACACATTGGGTATTAGATATATATTTTGGGGATCACATATTTATTCAAATGTAGGAACAATGTAGATTCTATAAAATTTCCATAGGAGAGGTGGATATATGTTCTATTAATGGTGTGAGGTTGGATTCTCTTTCCATTGGTGACTACCACCGCCAATTTCCAATGATAATGTTTTTGGTTTTACATAAATATTATTATGTACCTAGTGTTACCAAGAACATAATTTCTATATCGTTTTTAGATAGAAATGGATTTATTTTCGTTTTTTAAAATAAATATTGAAACATTTATAAGGACAACATGTATTATGATATGGAATATTTAAATTATATTATGTATGTATTAAATTACAAGAACCAAGTGTTGTCAATTGATATCAAACCAAGTTCACATTACTCACACAAAACACAGTTGTGGCACCACCTCCTCGGTCTTTTAAATGAGAAGTTACAAACAAAGCTCTGTCAAGATCGTTATTTAGACTCTCCTAAGATAAAACCAATTGATAGATGTCACACTTGTTTATAGTGGAAATTAATCAAACCACTATTTGGTGGACATTGTGAAAGGGCCATAGAGCTTCTAGGATTGGAACCGACTGATTTATGTGGAATATTATTAGTTGAATATAGAGGTTGATATTCTTACTTCATTAATTTTACTGATGACTTGAGTATATATGTATATGTCTAATTAATGAGGTATAAGTCTGAGTCCTTTAAGAAATTCAAGGATTTCAGGAATGAAGTAGATAATCCACTTGGTAAGAAGATAAAGAATCTTCGATCAAATCAAGGTGGATAATACCTTAAACAAGAGTTCATCGACCTTTTATGGGAGTCTTGGATTCTATGTCAACTCACTCCACCTTATACACTAATGTGGAATGGTGTTAGTGAAAGGAGGAACCATACCTTTTAGACGTGGTAAGGTTAGTGAAGAGTCATGTAGATCTTCCATTATCGTTTTTGGGATATTAATTTCAAACATAGGCATACACATTAAACTAAGTACCAACCAAGGTGGAAAATTGGATTCCCTTCGAGCTATGGAGTGGAAAGAAACCCACTTTTTCACATACACGGGTATGGGGACATGAGGCATTTGTTCAGGATTTATCAAGAAAAAAACTAGCACCTTAGGGCATGAAGTGTATCTTTATAAGGTATCCTAAGGAAACAAAGGGATACTACCTATAAAACCCCTCACACAAGAATGTGACTGTTGCGAGTCATGTTGTCTTTCTTGTGAGGGAGAACATACTCAGAAAGGATAGTGGGAGATAGATTGACCTGGATGAATTTGATGCTCAAGATACACATGATTTGGCATAGGAATAAGTTCCACAAGTCCTTATTGAACAGGTAGTTCCTGAAACACAAGTACTGCATAGATGTACAAGAGAGGTAAGGGAACTTGAGAGATATGGTTTCCTTGTCTCTGAGGATGGAAACTCATTATTTTTGGAAATGATGAACCTCTCTCATAAAAGGAAGTAATAGAGAGATCAGAAGATGCAAGATGGATAGAAACTATAAATTATGAGATAGATTCCTTGTATCAAAACCATGTATGGGTTGCGGTTGATGTTCCATTTGATGTAAATACTATTGTCTCTAAATGTGTATTCAAGAAGAAAATAGACATGGATGGTCAAGTTAGTACATATAATGCATGGATAGTGGATAATTGTTTTAAACAGTGTCATGGAATTGAATATGAAGAAACCATTTCACCAGTTTCCATGTTTAAATCCATAATAATCATACTTTCCCTAGCATCTTTCTTGGACTATGAGATTTGGCAGATAGATGTCAAAACTACATTTCATAATAGGAACCTTCAAGAAGATGTCTTTATGACCTGACAAAAAGGGTTTGTGACACCAGGTGATGTTAAAATGGTATTAACGTTGCAGAGATATATTTATAGATTAAATAAATCATCCATATTATGTAACATTCGATTTGATTAATACATAAAATAATTTTCTTTCATTAATAATGAATGTGTGACATGTGTTTGCAAGAGGTTTAATGGGAATGCAGTTTTTATATGAGTAAAGTATGTAGAATACATATTGCTTATTAGAAATGACATATCAATCTTGCAATCATTCAAGGACTAGTTGAACAAGTGATTCTTCATGAAGGAATTAGCTGAAGAATCCTACATTCTACGGATATAGATAATTCATGATAGATCATAGCGGCTTCTTGGACTAAGTCAAAGAATATAAATTTACCATATACTAAAGAGATTTAGTATGGAATAATCTAAGATGATATTAGTTCCATTGTCACATGGTATAAACCATTCCAAGAAAATGTATCCCCAGACAATATATGAGAGAGATAGGATGAGTAGGATTCAATATTCTTTAGCAATAGGATCTATCATGTATGATATGTTATGTACCAAAGTTGATGTTTCCAATGCACTTATCATGGTAGGATGATATCTTGAAAATCTAGGATAACTGTATTAGACTGATATCAAGACAATCCTTAACTATCTAAGAAGAACTAAGGATATGTTCATGGTGTATGGAGGAGATGAGGAGCTTGACATAAAAGTGTATATTGTTTCTTGTATTCAAACATATCATAATGATCTGATGCCACAATCATGAAATTATTTCTGTCTCAACGTAGGAATCATGAGCTGGGAGAGTTCAAAGAAGCTAATTATTGGTAATTCTACAACGAAGTCCAAATATATAGTGGCTTCTGAGAAGCTATCTGGATTTGGAACTTTGTTTAGGTGCTTGATGTGTTACATAGAATTAAGGATTCCATTAAACTATATTTTTATAATACTATAGTGTTGGATATTACAAAGGAGCCAAGGTCCCTTCAACAGACAAAGGACATATTCCAAAAGATTCACCTCTTGAGAGATTTCAATCAAAGGGGTGATGTTTCAATGAGCAGAGTGTCTACATAAGAGAACATGGTGGTCCCCTTTACTAAAGGGCCATCTCATCAGAAGAAGGAATATCATGTGATACCTAAAGGACTAAAGGTTGTTAGCAGATGGATATAGTGTAGGTGGGAGTCTGTTGGAGTTTGTGCCCTAGAAACCAACTTATTTTTACATTATGATAAACATATATTCATTGGATGAATATTAATAAACTCTTTATCACATCATGATTTCTTTTCTGCATTACATAGTTTGTGATAATGTTCGAGGAATAGTTTGTGTACTAAAAGATCAGAGCGGATCCCTTCTATAATGAGAACCCAGAAGTTCCATGACACTATTATTAAATATATGTTCTATGGCTAGAGGATATAATTTTAAGGGATGAAAATGATACAGGCTATCAGTAGTGTGGGCTCATGAACCATTGAGGAAACTTCCCATGGTGTGCATCCTTGGTAATATATGGGAGGATATTATGAGAAAAAGACCCACCAATTGGGAATCCACATTCATAAGTGTTACTAGATGTTCCTATCTAAAAAAGTGTATTGGTACTTAGAAATTAAGATTGTTATTAATGTTTATTATGACTCATGCACATAGATATATTGACAAAAATTGTGATGATAGATGTTTTCAGTGAGGTGGGATATGTTGGGTGCATCATGAGTAACACTTCATTAATGAATTATGTGAGAAAGGATTTGTAACTACCACATAAGTAGATATATTAGGCTATTTGATGGAAATGATATTGCCAAATGAAATCCATGGACATGTTGTTCTCTAAGAAATTTAAATTATGGGAAGTCTAATAGATAGTAATTGATAACATGGGTTTATTACACTTTCATGCAACCCACTTGATTGGGGATAATGGGACAGAGATATTAGATAACATAGTAATAGTTCGTATGAGGTGACATGTTGTGCCGACATCAAATTAATTCTCTTGGGTGCCTTGAACTATTGCTAGATAGTAATCTTGTACTTTAGTCAAGACCACCTAATTCTAATGAGAAGGAGGCCTAGAGGGTCACCAGCTAAGTTTATCCAATATCTCTATTAAATAAATTATTATTTAACAAGTTGAATAAATTTTATTCTCAATTGTGGTTTAATAATTACTCAAGTATGCCCGATCACATTTATTTTGTTCCTAGTGATTCAAGAGAATATATTATGGATGGAATATTTTAATTATCAGTGAATAATGAATATATAATTATTTAATAAATAAATAGTCATTAATAAATTCCAGGTAAATATTTAAAAAGATTGGCGGACCAAGTTATGGATCTAGTGAGAAATAATATTTAATATTATTTTGATGAATAATATTTAAATAAAACATACAAGTTAAGAAAATTCCAAGGTAATAATAGAATTTCTATTATTATTTGACATGGGGTTTCACATGTAAAAATAAAATAATTAAAAAAACTTGTTCTACTTATTTATTATTACCTAGTAAATTAAAATCCTTATTATATTATTATTCTCTAATTAGCCAAGAGTTTATTCCACCTACTAACCAATGTTTTTTTCACAACATCTTTAGAGAAAAGCTCTCAATCTTAAAGGAATCTTCCCTATCTATTAATTCTCTTAAGAATGAGAGAGATCCTCCTCCATTGGATCTAGGAAAACGTTTTGGATGTGATTCTGAAGGAAATATTCGGCGGACATCACAAGAGAAAGGGTCTTTCATGCTAGTACCCAGATACTCCTTTGGTGATGTCCTTTGATATGTAGAGCATGTGTGTTTCACTGTTATAGGAATATGATACTTGAATTATACATCCCAATGAATCATCACCTCAGAATAGTGGTCAAACGCACCAATGAACAAAGAATCACCTTGGAGGTAATTATTTAATTTAATTAAATAAATTATAAAAAAATATGTTGATACTCTATTCTCAGTTCCGGGTTCTCTCATTTGTCTTTTATCATTTATTCAGTTCCATGGATACTGGTGTTTATCATTGTATTGATCCCAGATTAATCATCAATTATGGAAATTTTTATAGATGGGTACATGTCCATCTGGTGCTTCCAATGCACCCACAACCTAAAATAATATCAGGGCATGGAATTAATATTGGTAGTTTATAAGACTTGATTGATAAATTAATCAAAGAACATAGACCATTACCTCATAATATAAGAATAAGACACCAAATTTAATCATACACATAAGAATAGAAAATTATTTCCTCAATAGTCAAGGATTATTACCAAGGAAATCATATTGTAATTGGTTCACTCACCAACCAATCAAGTATTAAAGGTTCACTTCCAAGACTAAAATAGTGGATAGGGTCCCTTACTAATTTGGGTTCATTCCTCATTAAATTCATGTTTATCTCTGAAGATATCAATATTTACCCAATGCATTTCATGGAGATATAGGTCCAACAAATCATATAATTAAAATAATAGATACATGTACCATAAGATCATAAAAATTTCATCATATCAAAAATCATGAAATAAAATGGGTTTCCGAAACATTTTATCATTACATACATATGGAAAAGAAATGGGTTTCATAAACATTTCAACATAATATAACCCATGGAAAAATGTGTTTCATAAATACATCATATTCTCATCATAAACATAAACTATCTAGATAAATAGTAATGATGATTTCCTTATATAATATCCCAATTAAATCATATGTAATAATAAATAATTTCATTTTAGATTGAAAATTATTTTGGTAGATAACATGGAATGATTTTAAAGGAGACTAACCATTCTATTTTAAATACATTTCGGTTTCTGATGCTTTTATTGGGGAATGCATCTGTCTATCAAGGATGCATGGAATATTTCCCCACATTCCCACTTGCCAACGGTAGGCAACATTCATCGCTTGTTCTGGTACATTTTCTCCTTGTTTAAAATGAGATGTTTGGATGTTAGTTTCTCTTTTTGTAGATTCATCCTCAAAATTTTATGCCTATTCTAGGTCTCCCTTAAATATTTAGATGTTTTTCATGAAACTTATCCATGGTGTAATATCTTTATGGATAATAGTTAATTACATTGCTTCTATCAAGACATTCAAAGGGTTCAAGTGAGGTCAACAACCTTTGATCGGGGGAGTAGTCATGTTGGAAATCATTGGCGGGTCTAGATGCAGAAACACTGATGAATCTAGGTTTCTTCCCCTTATGATAGGACTTATTAAGGGCGTGGAATCCCATGAAATCCCATGTCGAGTTTGGTAAATATATTTAATTGGTATGTCCCTAAGATTTTCCACATCTTCCCATTTTTACCACAGGGCATGCCACGAGTTTAACATCTAGCGGAGATGGATCAGACTGATCGGAACACTAATAGTAGGTGATCAGATTGGTACATTCCTAGGAGGGCATCTGGAAGGTTTACTAGATAGTGGATCAGAATGCCCAATGAGGATTGATCTGAGATGGTGTGTTCCGTAGAGTCAAGATGTCACACCATGAAAATGGTTCGGGACACCACTGAGAGCGGATCAGTGGAAGTGCACCCCAGAAAGGGGGACACTAAGGTTTACCATTGGTTGGGATTTATCCTCAGGGAGGTTTCTTACATACCCTGTGTAGAAAAAAGGGATCAAAACCCACATAGTTCTAATAGTTAGTGAAGATGTGTGTACACATAGGAAAATGACCTGGAGACTTGATGGGGCATAAACATTTATAGTGGCCCATCGTGAGAGGGACACTCTTGGTTGGATGGTTATGTATTGTGTGGAGATTATGCATGGTTAGCTACCCATGTGGATGGAATGACTTCACTGGGATATGGCAGCTGGGGTATGAATCATGATAGATAATGTAGGGTTAATTGGAATAGATGGGGGATGAGATTGAACTATCGTGAAGGTGATGGTAGTGTTGGGATTGAACATTGTAGAGTATTCCTACATATCCCCATGGAAGGAAATCAATGTCCATGTAGTATGGTAGGGTGATGGGACACCTGAGGTGGTGGCCTCTGAGAATGGATTATTGGATGGGACCTGGAGGAAGTAGAACCTCTAGGTTGGGGCATGACCTTCCCGAGACACAAAGGCTCAAAAGAGAGTCCAATATGGGACATGGGTGATAGCCTTGAACATTAGGGAGGCTTCATGTGTATCTTTGTGGAAATGAATCAAATTACATGTAGTTTAGAATGTGGAATAGAACTGGGGTGTATGCAAAGGACATCGACCTAACGACATGTTGGGGGTTAAGAATGGTTAGTGGCCAAAGATTTATTCTGACACCAATAAGGGAAAAACCATGGATATGAGTCCCAACAATGAGGACACTAAAGTTTACTAGTGTTTGGGGTTGAACCTCAGGGAGGATTCCAATGTACCTTTCTCAGAAAGGGTAAAAGGATCAAAACCCACATAGTTCAATTGGTTTTATCAGTATTTAGGGTTGAACCTCATGAAGCATTCCTACATACCCTATCTATGAGACGAGGATCAAAACCCATGTAGTTCAAATGGTTTTACCCATGTTTGAGGTTGAACCACTATGAGGATTCCTACATACCATGTCTAGGAGACAGGGATCAAAACCCATGTAGTTCGAATGCATATAGTTTAATGCCATGTGGGGGTAAATGGGGCATACAGTTTTAAATCATGTAGAAAAATGGTGAACTGACGTGAAGTGGTCGGGACTGATGGATAAAGGGCTTGAACCTCAGGGAGGATTCCTACGTACATTCCTCAGAAAGAGGGAAATGATCAAATTCTACAAAGTTTGGTTTGGTGGGGAATGGGGCTTACACACCAAAGGTGTCCCAGGGAGGATGCCATGGTTGATGCTTACACTAAGACCACGTGATTCATTATCGGTGTAAGAAACTAGAGATAGTGAGGACATGACTATAAATTCATGAAAGGTGCATCTGTGAGGAATAGTATGGGGATTACATGTGTTTAGATGCATAGGGAGATGAAAATTGGAACCTACTCCATGAAGGAGGCCCGATGGTGATGAAGCCCAAAAAGAGAGGGATGGGGTATCGAGGTCCATGTTCCCATCTCTCCTATGGCCTTTTCACATGGAAAACAAAGAGTGGAAGAGGAAGGATACTACCTCCCTCATGAAAGGCTAGGGGCTTACACCATGATGGTTTCCCTCCCCATCAGACAGATGTCATTCCACGTAACGAGGATCTCATTCCATGTGAGGAGGATCCCACTGTTGTGGAGGCCAGTGGGAATGTAAAATGTCTGAGGCGTACCACCAAATGTATATTACACAGGGTGAGGATACAGTTTAACTCCATGTGATGAGGATGATTACATTTGAATGTTTAACATCCAAGGTCTTGGATGATGAGGATTTTCTCCTCGCTCTATGGACTTACATAACTAGTGCACTCTGACCCTTGGTGAAGGGAAGGCACTAGCATTTCCATGTGGAGATGGGGTTGTGAAGTGATCCATTGAAGGGGTCACGTTATCGTGGCTATGCGAAGAAGCAATAACCGTTAGAATACCTATGTGAAAAATAATTTGGAAAAGAAATGTTGGATGAGGCACTGCCCAAGGGATATTGAAATCCCTCCGTACAAGCATGGAGGTTCATATAGGAAAGGGACTTGTGAAGCAAAGGGGTTCACGAGAAGGGACCTTGTGAAGATCTGGTGCTCCAGAATGTAGAGAGACTCCGGGAAGGGTATGATTCGTGATGTGGAATGTCCTTCCCTAGTCCTGGAGTATACATGCATATGAGGGGTGATTCATGAAGGGAAAGGGCATTCGCGATGTAGGACTTCACGGAGAAAGGGTGCCTTGAAATGTGCGGTATTGAAATGAGATGTACTTTATGATGAACAGTGGTCCTTCCTTAGCACGGGGTCCACATATTCATGGAAGGTACTTCCCAAAGAATGAGTACTTTGCAAAGACCTGAGATCCATTAGGTATCTCCTTCCTTTGTGATGGCTCGTGGGCTTCACGATGGGAATCCCTGGTTGAAGTGGGGGTGCATATGAGCTAGGGGATAAGTATTTCGCAATGCTAAAATACCAATAAGATCTCATTTTTGTCAATGATTCATATAGAATAGGGTCCTTCGTGATCTAAGAGCTAAGAAGGTGAATGGTCAGGGTATCCATCATTTGGGTTTGGGGGAAGCCTGGTATTTATAGGCGAGAGCCGGTGCGAAGTATTGACAGCACGCTGTGAAGCCACTTGCACTTTTCCATCAAAGGCATATTATGTAATGTTTTTAAAAACCATGGAGACAACATCATCTTTTCCATGGCACAGAGGCCTTCTTAATTCCCTCCACGGTTCTTGCAAATGATTCCGTCAATTTCCATGGAATCGATGAGGCAATATTGTTCCCACTTCGGCGCGATGCCTTCCTTAAATTGGGTTATAAATATAGATTCTTCCACCTCTTTCCTTTTCAGTAGTTTCAAAGGGGGTTATGTATTTTCATCATCCATGATTATGAAGTGATTCGTGCTAGATGCAGTGTTAAAGGGATTCGTGAAGCAGCACCTTTTTGAATTGGTGTTCTCTTTGTGTATTATTCCTATAAAAATATTTTGGCGCCAAAAAATGCCCCCTCAAAAATGGAGCCGAGGAGAAAATGAGGGTTAAATTATGAGGTTAGATCACCAAAATTTTAGGTCTCATTGCAAATCAAGATCATGAAGTAGGTGAAACTCTCTAGGATTTCATAATACGTTATCTCTTTAAAGTAATTGAATAGCTTGCGCCACACGCAACACCGAGTTCGTGCGCACCACGACTTACCAAACTAGCCATTTAAAAAGCCTTTATGAATAGTATTAAATTAATTTAGAATTTTATATACTCCATATAATTTTAACATCAATAATATGTGTTTTTAGACAAAATATAATAACAAATCCAATTTTTCAGATAAAAGTAGTGTTTTAAAAAAAATGCAATTTTACTGCCTTTTAATGGTGATCCCTTTTTAAATGAAATATTTGAGACTTATATATTAAATTGGAAAAAATAAAATTCTTCTTTAGAAGTGGGACATAAAAATTTAGTTTGTATAATTTTTTTTTGTTAATCTGATAACTTTCATATTTTGATGAATAGTGAAAAATACTAAATTTTAATTGAAAATAAATTTTTTAATCAAAATAATTTATATTGTAAAATTATATATTTGAATGATTCTGGAGTATAATTAGATTATATTTTTTTCATTTAATCCAATTTTGTTCATTGGAAGTAATTTTACATTTAAATTTCACATAAACACATATCAATCTTTTTATAGTTTTTACTTCTCTAAATCCCGCTTTTTGGTTTTGATAACGGGAATTAATTTTAAATTAATTTATGAAACATCTATGTTTTTAAATTTGTAAAATAGAAATAATTATTGAATTCATAATATCAAAATTATATTAGGGTGAATATTGGGAATTTTTCTGAAAACAATCAATTTTTTATGAATAGTAAAAAATACTGCATAGTACATAAAAACCGACTTTTTCATTTAAATTATTATTTTAAATTAAAAAAATTTCTTAAAATAGATAAATAATACATATATTAGTTCAATGTAAGTAATTTAATTCATTTTATAATAATATTATATATAAAAAATTTAATGGAACCATTTTAACGTCTTTTTACCCACCTTCTAGGAACATTTACCAACCTTCTAGGCACATTTGAAAATTTTCATAAAACATAATTTTACTTCTTCTATAAATTAAATTTAAAAAATCCAAGAGATATGTTTGACACTAGTAAGTAAAATTTGGTTTAATAGGATGAATAGAATTTTGGTGAATAGTAACTTTTGAATTTTATTTACCACGGTTAAAAGTAAATAAGGAAATTATAGGTAAAAATAATTTTAAAATCACCCCAACACATGACTTAATTCTAGTGGATAAGTATATTTCGACCAAAAGTAACAATAGGACAAAAATACGATCCTTTTGATCCATTTGTGTAAGATTAGGAAATTTGTTATATTTTATTTAAATAAGAGTTAAAAGTGTTAAATTAAACATTTAATAACTAAACCATTTTTAATATATGGTTACACATAAGATAAATTCAAATATAAATAGTCATTAGATATCAAAATATTTTTCCTACATCATGGTATTTTATTTATAATAAGTATACATTAAATAATTAAATTTATTTTTGACATAATGACGATGTAGTAATTACCTAATTAATGAAAGATTAAAAAAATTGATATTATAAATATCAAAATAAATATAAATTGAGACTTTTGATTCTATATACGAATTTTCTAGGTGAATATGACATGTTAGAGTTGATTTAATGTATTTTTTTTTAAGAAATCAATTTGTTAGGACTTTCACAAAAACCAAATACTAAATAATGTCAAAATTGACATAAATGAGTTTTTAAAACAAATACTATATTATTAAATGATATAATATTTCTAAAAATATAATGTTCAGCCAAAAAAAATTAAATAATGATAGATATGTCATTATTGAACCACATTAGGTTTTCTTGGAATTTTATAGTATGTTTATTAACAATGTATTATAATAGTACAAGAAGACATGTTAAAAGTTAAACTATTTAACTAAGGGATTCGTGCATATTTTTTCTTAGGGAATGAGTCCCCACTCTCTAGGAGCACTATTGGGCTCCCATTTCTGCTCGGATTTCTCCTCCACCTAGGGTTTCGTCCCAGCATCATTGTGATCTCTCCGGGTCCTCTCTTCTTTCTTTTTCGATGTTTCTTGGTTTCGTTTCTTTTCTCTAGGTCTCTCATCTCGGATCGTCTTACTACGCCCTGGCCTCGAATCCCAGCTCTCGTATCCACGTTAGATCTAGAGTGGAGGGTACACTGAGGTTTTGGGATTGTTGTTTAGCGATTGAGGTTCCTATGGCGTCTTTGGTCTTCTTCATTCAGGGTTTCAACCCCCGGTTCTCTCTAGGGTTTTATCTCCTTGCATCTCTTTTACATTTAATGATTTTTCTCCATTTCCTCCAAGGGTTCCAATTCCTCTATTTCTTTCTTTCTCTCGGTGACGTTGGGTATTTTTTCTATTGGGGTTTTCTTCTTTCTATTGTTGGTTCAACGTTGGAGTGTTGGCAGTGTGGTGTTGGCATAGGGCAGTTTTTTTGTGTGACGTGGATAGAATCCTTGTTTGTGGTCCCAATCGGTGATGTTCTTGCAACTTTTTTTCCTAAAAAGACCTTTTTTCTTATTCTCTAGATCCAGGTTTCCACCGTTACCTCCAAGGTGGAGCTCACGGTGGTATAAATGGTTCTTTGGGAAGTGAGGTTGAGTGGGAGACTTTGGGAGGTAGACAGTGATGATGATCGATTAGCGATAGTGAGGTATGGTACCATTCTGGTGATGATGATGATGGGTTCGGTGATGTGGATTGTAGAAAAGGAACTATAGTTTACGTCATCTTTATATGACGAGGGTTTTTGATGATGGTGTGGGTGTGCGATGGTGGGAGGTGCTCTGATGGTTTGTTCTCACCGATGAGGTGGTGACTAAGAAGATGACAGATCGACATTTGGCAGGGATGACGATGGTGTGATGATGACTACTGGTTGTGGTGATGGAATTGTCAGTGTGTTATTCGATGGTGCGTGATTTTTGGGATTTGGTTTTCGTGGCGATGGCCTTCTTTTTGAAATGTGATTTTGGTCATTTTGAATTTTGAATATTTATGGTGTAATCGGACTGGCGTGGTTCCCACTATTCCCTTAAAGAGGACTTTTATGGAAATAATAAAAAATTGATTCAGTTATCTAAGGGTTAAATAAGAAAGATAAGTTTAATATGGTGGCCTAAACATGTTTAAAACCTATTTAATGAGTGTATTTCAACCCATCACCACATTATCCTCGAAATAAATGCATTTGGAGCTATTAGAAACCAAATATTATTTTAGAATAAATTAATATTTCAATCTTTTCATAAAGTTCTCATCATCTCTCTTATAAAAGGGCACTTCCACTTATCATAAATTCACACCTCCAAAACCTTTTATCTCAGCCAACCCCTACTCAAATATCCTCCTTAATACCCTCACATATACCTAGAGGTCTTATTTAGATCAGAAATCCAACTTAAGGATCCCTTTTGTTCAAATCAAAAGGAAGAACCTGAAAAAGATGTAATTATTTCATCACCTCTTTCAAAGTTATTTTCTTCTTCCACTTCCTCTTTCATTGTTGTTTCCATACAAAAATAATAACTCCAATACCTTCTACATATTGTGATGTTATTGTAAATATGGTAAAACTATATTCATTATCTTATCCATCCTATGAATGACAACGTCACCATACGTGCGTATGTACGTCTTACCGTATCGACATCGTGGTGTAGTTTGTTCTTCAACACTTCATTATTTGGATGGGTACAATAATGAGAATAATTTATGTAAATAATAAATATAAAATGTTAATTATTCTATATATATAACATACCATCAAATTACATACAATTTCACCATCAATATAATGATATCATCACTCGTGCATAAGTACAGCTTACCGTCTCCAAGACACGATGAGATTCATTTCCACGTTCACCATTCAAAGATGATTATAGAAATATAAATTATTAATAAGTATGTAAAAATTATATAATAATTATACTAGGAATGTATATATATATCTCTCATTCACTTACTTCTGTTCAATACGATATGAAAAGGAAAACAACGTTTATGCATACGTATGGCCTACCATCTCCATAAAGGGTGTTTTTCATTTCATATATCTATCTAGTATACATATTTATATTCTGCATATATATGATTCATAAATAATGTTTTATATTATGGACGAAATTAAATCATGATATAAGTTATATGATCCTGAATAACAAGTTAAAAAACATATGATAATGAAAGATATTATTACCCAAAATGATATTTTTACGTAGATATTATTGTTAAATGGGTATTATAAATCCATAAATGAATCAATTATGATATCATAAATATTAATATGGTTCTGTTATAATTTAATAATATATTGTGGTCATTATACAAGAGGTTAAGCGTACCCTCGACCAAAGGAAAGTACAAGGTAACGGTAAATTCCTCAATCTCATTATTATATGAGATTTTTTATGTATAAGTATTTAATGGGACATTTTTATCATCCATTTCCATGTTTCATAAAAATATTTTCAAAATGAATATTTTAAGGTATTTTGGAAGGGAATCTTTAGCAATATCAACATTTTAAAATTTTTATTGATTTATTTTTCTGAATCTTTTTAATTAATGTCCATGTTTTAAAAATTATTTTGAGGATTTAATTATATGGATATGAATTTTTTTAAATATTAATTCCTTTAAAAAGTTTCAAAGTGGTATGGGATACTTTTATTCAAAAATATTTTTTAAATGACTCCCTTTATAAATGTGTGACATTTAAATGATTTCACAAAAAAGGACATTTCTCTCAAATAGTTTTATAAATCATTTTCAACTATGTCAACATCCTTTACTGGATATTATTCTTGATTGAGGTTGATTTATTATAATACAATCTTACATATTAAATTAAATGGGTTATGATATGTTTGACTATGGATGTGCTATTTTTATACCATTTATGGTTTAGGGTTAATGTATTGACATTTTTTAAGATACTTTTAATATGAATGTTTATGTTATGTTTCAACATTTCCATATGAGGAATTCATTAGACATAGTAAGTGATGGGTGGAGGCTACTATATCTCCTCGAGGCATTGGTAGTTCTCATGAGACAAATTAGTGTCTTGGAAAATGGTCTTGACAAAAATTTTATTTTTAGTCTTGGCACGAGGCCTTGACTATGTGGTTATGAGGTCCATCATTATGAATTCCATCACTATGAAATTAGATATTGATATTTCATGTGATTATTCGACTAGTAGAATATCCATGTGAATAAGTAAATTACATTATTTATTTATTTTTTCCATATTATGCTGATTTTTTAGTTTAAAATGTTTGTGTTTTAGTCTTATACATTTCCTTAAATTTCTATGATTTTTTATGGTATTTTATGCTATATTTTAATCCTTACTGAGCATCTGAGATCACCCATTTCTTATGTTTTATTTTTCCCAGTATGCAAAGAAGTTTATTATGATTGATATATAGGGTCAAGCTAGTGGAATAATGGCATTCTCAAAGGATTATTTTTGTTGTATTTTGTTTTAGCAATTGTAATGTAACACTCATATATGTAATCTATTTTCCAATAATTCTAAACTGATCGGTCCTTTAGGACTTGATTCCTTATAGTCAAGATAATTTATTAAAATAATGCACCGAATCAAGGTAACTAGGGTCGAGGTGTTACGACAAGGTCACAATGTGGATAAGAGATTCATGGGTTGAGAACACTGTGAAGCTCACCATGTCTAGGAATTCCATGAAGGTCAGAGGTCATTGACTTTAAATAGGGTAGGACGACCCCACTTTTTACTTAATTATCTCCATGTTTTCATTCTTGGGAACTAGATTTGTGAAGCTCCGCACACTCTGCAACCACTCTTTTCAAATCATAACCTGTTTGCTCTGTAGTGCACAAAAGGTCTTCTGAATCAAAGATTGTGCACTTCATGAGTTGTGTACACGAGGTTTATGACAGAGCTCTGTGACCTGGTTTTGCAATATAAATGTACGATCCAGGGAAAATATTGAAGTATTGGTATTTAATGGCTCATAAAAAAGATTCTAGGGGCCCTTGTGGATACTGTCTGGAGGGTAAAAATGGTGGATAACCTAGGGATTAGGGAATATGTGTGGATCCATTCGGACCATGAATCCTTAGTGGAGTTGTTTTAATAAATCTAGAAGAACTAACCTTTAGGAAAAAGATAGCCTATATATGGTTTTGGTCTGAGGGATGATGTTCTCATTCCTAAAGAATGTAGAGATGAGCCAGCCTATTTGTTCAATAGTACTCCATGTCAGCGGCAGTGGTTCAGGGAAACTGATGGTCATACATGGGAGGATCACACAACCATCAATGATGAATACATATTCAATCATGTTAAAAACATTGATGGGAAGTCATTGTAGATAGAGGTGTATCCTCCAAAGTACCACACCATTTTGAAGGAATCTTAGAGGAACCCGAAGATGGGGTGGACCGATTAATGGGATTTATGCCATAGAGTCAGTTTTACAGATGAGTGGGCCTAATACAACATGTTTTGTGCCTATTATGAGTAGTTTTGGGTAGATATTAGGTGAGTGGGCCTATATGAGGCATCACAAGACTCCCAATTCCAAATCGTCCAGCCGAAACACCTAATGCCAGAGTTGTTTAGAATCTAGTCTTCTTAGACAAATACTTTTCATCTACACCATGGGGAGGTCGGTATCATCCTCTGAGACATTCAAAAGATCTCTAGGATTCGGATATTGGGGGCAATGTATGTTGAGTTATTCCCCACCGTGATTACATTGGTGGACCCAAAAATGATGCCACCGCTGGAAATGGTATAGATAGATCTGGTTCTTGGAGAGGACAGGAAGTCAGTGAGGGACATCCACTTTATGTTATGGTTCAGTCAGTTCCTGATTTACTCTTTAGATGGGATGTTTCCTATGAGGCCTCACAACATTCCCAAAGGGGGTCCATCACAGCAAACAACACCCATACTGGCGACTCATAGAGGGAAGCCAGTAGAAGACATGGGGGTTCATTGTCTGCACTGAGTAACATCCTATGGTTAGGTTGTCTACATTTATCTTGATGCTCATTTGAAATTGGATACTTATAGTAAGGGATTTGAACATGGGAGTATGGATGATCATGTTTGTCTTAGAATCCATGTAGGCAATAGGGGAACAAATCAATCTGGGGATCCTGGTGTTTGTTGAACTGTACAATGTTTTGTGGCATATTAGTGAGGGGAAGAAGCCACATAGGGTGTACGGACTGCTTCATCTTCTGCATGAGTGTATATATTCACATATGGGAACCTATGAATATGTAAACCCCATTTCTCCTCAAGGTTCATACTTCTGACTAGTTATTTTGAATGCATTGGGGAGTTTCAAAACCAATATAACCCCGCCGCTGGTGCTGAACCGAGTCTGGAAGGGGGATGAATTCAAATTCAATCTATTCCCATTTCCAACAGGAGTATTCACTAATGACATCCAGGGAACTGAGGAGAATTGGTCCTACTTCATGTCATTTTTGGATGGAGTCCTGGTGGCATGGGTTGGCAGTGAGCCTCTCTACGTGTCGTCCACCTCGCACTGCTTCATGAGGCAGTTCCGTTGCATATATAGGTTGAATGTGAAGGACTAAATGGGGGTACTCCATGAGGAACATCCTTGTTTGACGAGCCATATGTATATATTGTTCACATGATAGGATGGTAAGATGCATAATGAGCTTCCTCCACCAACAGTTGTCTTTGGACTGGTGAAAGATTATTCCACGATTTGGGAGGAAGCCTACCCAGGAGAGATGTTGAAGTGGTGAACTCTCGATGCTGGTGCTGGGGTGCCTCCTCAACCTGGAGGTCAGGTCTGGAAGGCAGTAAGAACATCATGTTTTGGCAGGTCAATAGTAGTGGTGAGAACTCCACCGATCGAGAGGTAGGAGATATTGGTAGAACAGACTGTCCTAAAGGAGAAAAGTCACCCAGTATAGAGGCTACCTAGGGGGTTCCATTGGATACCCACTCAAGCTCTAGGGAAGTAGTTGTGCCATATTGACATGACTGAGGACGTTGTTTTTGGGGAGGCTTGGGACATCTGGGATGTTAAAAGTCATTTCCACAATCCTTTCTAGATTTGGCACCATCTAAACCCACTCAAGATGGACCTATTGGGAATTGATCGCACCAGGGCTGGATTTTAGGTATCTTTGGCAGAAGGGGTGTAGTATATCGCCAAGCTGAAGGAATTACAGGAGTTTCAGGGACTCTGCATCCCCTAATAGATCGGGTGAAATTACTGCTCAATCAAACATCCCTCCATAGTTTTCTGTCACATACTTGAGAGTGCGCTTCCCCATACCAGAAGAATCAGAAGAGTCTGAGCCCTTTGGAGGAATGTGAGGTCGCAAACTCCGAGATAGAAGTGTTTGTGGAGGCTCTTTAGGTAAACCATAAACTAATTTATTTTGGTCCTCACTCATGTCATTTAGGCCTCCTCAACAAACATTTTACCTATGCAAGAGGGCCTCATATGAAAAATCCACTCCCGCATAAGAGTAGATAAAACATTGGCATTTTTACCTGTGAAAACAACGATTACGGAATCTAGTAGGGCTATGACACCCAGGGTGGTTCTCCCGAAGTATTCAAGTTTCCCAACCCTATATAGGTGGCCACACCTTGGGATTCTAGTAGAAATAGATTAGGGGCGAGACCGACTATTTGATATATGTATGTCTTTTTCATCGAATTTGTAACTATCATACATTGAATCCGGACAACTGATTTCTATGTATATATTTTTTATTCATATTTCATCAAATGGTGTGGGCCGCATTGGAGAGGGTAGATAGAGATTCTAGCACTACCTTTCCTTGGGGAATGACATTGGTTGTAGAAGAAGATGCTGATACTAACCATGCAATAGTGCTCCTGATTACATGTGTGACCATTAGAAGGACTAAACCAGAAATCATCGAGGAGGAATCCAATGATGGGGATCAATCGGATGACATAAGGTCTGACCTACCTGACCAGACTCTTGATGAATATCTTGCTAATGAGTTCCAAGAAGTGCACCCCACATATAAACCTGCCAACCCTGGGGACCGGGACAAGATGAATTTCGATGAAGAGGACATTAAAGTCGTCTCTCACAAGTCATGGAAGCTGATGAAGCGCATCATTGGGGAGACCCCACAAGAACAATAGATAGACTAGATGGGGAGGCTTATTTTTTATCTATGTGAACTATGCGCTAGAGGAGTGGATGCCCAGTTTCCTCACATGCTCATATGATACTTCATGGAAGAGAAAATACATGAACATAACTACGGCCTTGGGGTTGGATGGATGTGGAGGAATTTTGTGAACATCAATAGAATATAGGAGGCCAAGCATGAGATCCAATAGTTGTGGGCATGGGCGATGGATTATTTCTCATTCCATCATGCAAAATCGGGGATCATATCACGAATAATGGCCCAACTGGTAAATGATAAAGAATAGATGAGGAGAGATTATAAAGAGGTAGTTATTATATGAATTGAAAATCATTTTTCCTTGATCGAAGATAATGAACTATGCCCTATTTCCATCGACAAGGAGTAGGAATTTAACAGGAAATAGCAGATCTTGGATGCTACAATCCAGAGAGTGGCGGAGCTGGCATGATCCATTGAAGAGGTCAACCCATCTATGGGAGGGGCCAATCCTTGGGTGTTGTAATTTTTCTGAACTCATAAACGTACTTTCATGGTTTTCTTGTTTATGTTGGTTATGTGCATGAGTTCTATTATTTGTTTTGTTTTGCTTCATTTCCATCACGTTCGTGAAATATCCATTGATAAATCCCTAAGGTCACGTGGATCATGCCTGATGTGAGAAACAATGGATGACAACATCGTTATTCCATTTGTATATGATAGTTCCATACCATCTCTTGGAATCTAGGGTGTGATAGACCACTTTGGGTTTCTGGTAAGAACGTAAGAGATCTGATCGGAGAATGATGTTCTCAGAACAGTCGAATAGTTGTCTCCCCATCATGCTCTAGTGAAAGAGCAGGGTAACACCCTGTGCATCAGAATCAATCCAAACAGAGGGGATCTGAATGTGTGAAACCCAATACCCAAAATTTAGAACTCTATAGGGATGTAATGACGAGGAAGGATAACTATTGTCCGTGTTCGCCACACAGTATCCCTATTTATTTAGCCTAAATTGGGACCACAAATGAGGTACAACCACTAACCATGTTCAAAACATGGGGCCTAACTAGAAATGTCATCCATAGACTTCCAGAACGTTGGCCCAGGATAGTAGGTGATCCATAGGCCAAGAATTATTACTTTTAGGGTGTTCATGTAGATGTGAAAAAGGATAGGGATCAAAATAAAGGGCACAAAAAGCAAGGAAGTTAGAGTGATGGGTTGTTTGAATGGAGTCCCACACTCTTGAAATTATGACACTATGAATACAACACAATAGGTGAGCGCATCGGTCTGAGTGGGGATCATACTTATTTCATAGAAGGATCTCTCTGGTGAGAACCTAGAGTGGCCCGTAGTTTAATATCATGCCAATGAGGAAGTCAGACATGTAGTTTAATGTTGTACTATGAGGATGAGGCTAATGAATGGTCCTAAACGGGGGGGGACGAGGCCATGATGATTGTATTAGAGTGTTTACAAGCACATGGCTGGATCTGGGAAATAGACATCCAAATGTCACTATGTATCCTGCTTTTGTAGCAATAAACCCATACATAGTTATGCAAGACCTATGCATATTAACGTCATGCAGTAAATACACAAGTAGGAAGGGATATCTGAAGGGGTACATGATGTTGTAACTGTAAAACCGACATGAATGAGGATAGAAGGAAGTTTTCCCCATATCATGTGCCTCCAACAAAGATCTCAGGCCATGGGGCCGAAGAGGATAATTTTTGGGCTGCACCTGAGGAAAAATTACCAAGTGTTCCAACATATCCAATTAGGATGGGAATCAATCCAAACATAGTCTTCAAAGAATAGTGTAGTGAGAGACCAACACTGTTGGGGAAAAACATCTTTTTTAGAGAATTTTAAGCATCCCATAATTATCATGGGGCATCATGAACTTATTGAGGGAAGAACCATAGTTTAAATTCATACATTTAGGATGTGGTTACCCATAAGTGAAATGAGTCGTGCGGTACATATCCCGACGTGAATGAGGACCAAGCACCCCACACCACACTATGTATTCCCAGTGGGATTCTTTAGACCATAGACTAGAGGTGGCCTAACTCTGGATTGGACCCTAGGGAAAGTTCTTGGGCATTCCTGCATATCCCATGAGGATGGGAATCTACCCATATCTAGTTCTAGAGGACCTGTTTAGTTTAACTTCATAAGGTAGGATTAAGAGTGAATGGGGAGATCCGAAAGGGGGAATATGCAATGCACACCACACCATGTAATCTCTAGGGAAATCATTAGTCAGGGGACTGAGGATGAATAATTTTGGGTTGGGCTAAAGAAAAAGTGTCTAGTCATTCCTACATACCCCATTAGGATGGGAGTCAAGCTATATGTCGTTCTCAAATGGCAGCTTATTGTTATGCAGGCTGAAAGGCATCTGTGGTTGGCAGCATGAGTACACATCATTCCAACTCTACTAATCCCACGTGAATTGTACTCGATGTGGGAAACAATGTGTAGAGATGAGATTTTCTTAGTACAGGGAGGAACACATTATGTGTAATGGAATGTTAGGTGAATTACGTCCCAATATTATTTACATTCCTACTCAATGCACATATATATGCAGTGGGGTAAAACTGAGTGTGTTGGAATTCCACATAAACATAAGGGAGTAGAAAGATGTGAATCATTGTGCATGAGATCTGTATTTCAATGATGGTGGTGTAACAATGGAGGATAACTATTGACAATGTTCAAAACACAACATATTTTTTGCAGTAGCCTGGTGTGGGGATAGACAAATGATGGTTGATCACTGACCATGTTTGAAACACAAGACCTGTCTCAAATTGTCATTCGAGGTCTTCTAGGGAGTTGGCCCCATGATGGTAGGAGAGCCAATGTGGCTTGGGACCAAGCCGTAAATGGGGTCCCTTCAAACATGGATAAGGATGTAAATCCATATAAAGGGCTCATGAAGCATGGACATGAAATGATGGAATGTTCCGATGGAATCTAACACTTTGGGATCTTCACCATGGCACATTTGAGTATGCCAATGAGATGTGTCATATCGTGGGAGTCAATTCCATTTCCAATGAAATGGGTCATAGGGATGAAAACTTTTAGTTTAAGTTCATAGAGTGGACCATGTATAAAGGAAATGGTTTTATGGAATGTGCTTGTGTTGGTGAAGTAGAAAACCCTAATGTGTGTGAGGACCGAATAAGCCTTCCATCTCGTGACACATTCCCGGTGAAAACCCACACATAGTTTAAATTCATGATGCTTGGACTAGGGTATGTATTTTAACATCATGTGCATGAAAAAATGGAGGATTTGTAGTACCTGGGGCTAGACCTGATGAAAAAATGTTTGTGAGTTCCTACTTATCCCATAATGATGGGAATGAAGTCATATTTAGTTCTAGAAGATCTTATATTATGGTCATAGAACTCGGACTAGGCTAGAAAGAAACAAGGGAGATACATGGTGCGGTTATTACAAAATCCAACATGAATGAGGATAGTAGAATTCCATGCTATACCATGTGCTCCTAGGGGAAACCTTAGGTTAGGTTACTGAGGAAGACAAAGACTGGGTTGGGCCCAAGACAAATTGTTTAGGCATTCCTACATATCCTGTGAGGATGGGAATCAGGACCTACATAGTTCTGGAAATATTTGTGCAGTTTACGTCATGCATTAAGGATATAGGAGAATAGAAGGAAGACCCCCATATGGTAATACATGGAATGGATATCACAAACCCGATGTGAATGAGGGCACAAAAGATCCTCACCACACCACATGCTTCCGATAGAGTTAAATATAAGGTGCTGGAAAGAGGGAAAGATTTGAGATAACTAGGGATGGACCCAAAGATGAAATGCCTGGGAATTCCTATGTATCGCACTAGTATGGGAATTAAGAAACACATAGTTCTGGAATATAGCTTGGTAGGGTTATAATTCAAGGAGCAATACTATCATGAAGGTCATTCCCATGCACCAAAAGAAGAGTCATTTGATGGATCTTGTTTCTTCTTTAGAGTAGACATGTGTTTTTTTGAAGCAACAACCTGAGGATGGTAAATCCAGGTATCACTGTAGGAAACAAGCCATATGTAGGCATTGAAAAATGGAGTGTTGGAGAATCAATTCCAAACATGATGTCCAATCGAGTGATGATGCCACAATGTGGTGTCATCTGTCGTCGTGTGGCTATGCCGCTAGCATCAAGGTTTAGGGTCGTATGATAGGACCCGCCCATGCATTTTAACATCATGTGGAAAAGATGAAACAGTTTAAATTTATGTGGGACCGGGGAGAATTTTTTAACATCCCATGTCTTAGATTCCCACAAAAGAACAAGGTTCAAAAGGGAACCCGTAAGGGGTGATAAAGCATACCCGATGAAATGAGGACATGAGTCCGCATCACATCGTGTGCAACCTCGGAGGGGGGGAACCTCAAGAAAAAGGGCAAAAAAAGATCAGAGGATATGGGAATGGACCCAAAGATTAAATTTCGGGGCATTCCTATGTACCACATGACGGTGGGAATCAAGAAATATGTAGTTCTTGAAGATTTCATGCAGTTTAATGTCATGTGACAAGGAAAAGGTAGGAGAGACTATGTAACACCCCGAGATTTTATGAAAAATATTCTTTTTTTATTTCTTTAATGTCTTTTGTTGTATGCTACACCAAAAGGAGCTTGCACAACACGCATCCTTGACTTTCCTTGCATTACACGCAATCGCGACCTTCCTCGATAGCGTGTGTAGTACGCAATACCGAGTTTCACTAAACAACGATATGCTATTAAAATATTATTAAAACTAGCCGTTATGAATAGTAATAACCACTTTTTGAAATTTTGTAAATTTTATTTTTCAAAATGGACTTTATTTTTGGATTCAGAATATCTAAATTAGCTTAGGGTGAAATTTTGGTACTTTTCGGATAACTTTCATATTCTGATGAATAGTGAAAATTACTAAATTTTAATTAAAAACAACTTTTTTAATAGAAATAATTAATAGTTATAAATTATTAATTTGAGTGGTTTTAAAGTATATTTATAATATATTTTTACAATTTAATACAATTTTGGTCATTGGATGTAATTTCACATTTAAACCAGACATAAACAAGTCTCAATCTTTTGATAGTTATTATCTCTTAAAAACACGCTATTTGTTTTGACGATGGGAATTAATTTTTAAATTAATTAATGTAACTGATATGTTTTGAATTTGGTAAAATAGACGTCATTTTTGAATTCATAATATCAAATATATCTTAGGCCTAATTTTTTGTATTTTTCTGGAAACGTTCATTTTTTGATGAATAGTGAAACCACTAAGTGGTAGTTAAAAAACTGAATTTTTCATAAAACATAATTTTACCGCTTCTGTGAGTGGAATTTCAAAAATACGAGAGACACGGTTAATATCAAGGACTAAAATGTGGTTCAATGAGATGAAAATAATTTTTGGTGAATAGTAACTTTTGACTTTTTTACCACGGTTAAAAGTAAATAGGGTAATTAAGGGTAAAAATGATATTATTATTACCCTAAAACATGTCCTAATTCTATTGGATAAGTGTAATTCGACCAAAAACAACCTTAGGAATAAAATATGACCATTTAAGCACACTTGGATTAGATTAGGACATTTATTATTAATTTATTTAAAGAAGGGTTAAAATAGTTAAAATCAAAGTTTAATAAGTAAATCATTTTTAATATAGGGTTATACATAAGATAAATTCGACTATAAATATTCATTTGAAATCTAAAAAGATTTTCTACATAATGATATTTTATTTGTAATTTTTAGACATTAAGTAATTTTATTTATTTGTGACACAACGATGATGCAGTAATTATCTTATTAATGAAATATTGACATAATTGATGTTATAAATACCCAAATAAATTTAATTTTAGACTTTTTATGAATTCCACTAATTTTATAGGTTAATATGACATGTTATTATTGATTTTATTAACTTTTTTAGAACTAATAATTCTGTTATGATTTTTACAAAAATCAATTACCAAATAGTGTCAAAATTGACATAAAATAGTTTTTAAAACAAATATTATATTATTAATTGTTATTTTTTTCATAAAAATCTAAGGTTTGGCCAACTTACTTAGATAAGGTTATATATATTAATAATAAACAGATTTGGGTTCGTTTGGCTTGATATAGTAAGTTTATTAACCTTATAGTGTAAGAACACAAGAAGACAAGGTAAAAGTAAAATTATTTAACATAATGTTAAAACTAAATGATAAGGTTAAAATAGAAACCTAAACTTGTCTAAATTCTATTGGGTGAGATTATTTCGACCCATCCATACTTTATCTTCGAAATAAATCAATTTGGAGCTATTTAAAACCGAATTTGGCTTTATAATAAAATAATATTTTTAGTTATTCCAAAGGTGCCCCTCTCCTCCCTTATAAAAGGGCACTTCCTCCCTCTCTTCCTCACACAACTTTGAGCCTTAAAGATCGGCCAAACTCTGCCACATTATCTTCTCCACTTCTCTAGAAACATCCTAGAGGTTCTGGTCTTCGTCAAAGACCAATTTTAGTGCCCTAAAAGGAGATCTCAAAGAGGCGCTTCAAAGAAGAGGTAATGTCTGTTACCGATTCTTTCAACTTTATTTCTTCTTCCACTTCTTCTTATTAGGTTTTTTAATTATGAAGTAATAAAATTATTATCACTCATATACTGATATTTTATTATAAGTATGAAACAACCCTATTTCTCCATCTATCCATCCTACGGAAAATGAAATCACTGTGCGTGCGTACGTACGGAATACTGTCTCCACGCCGTGCTGTAATCTATTTTCCACCACCAACTTACTTGGATGGGTATAATGGTGTAAATAATAACTATATATGATTATTTTAAAGTGATATTTATTCTGAGATAGTATACATACACTCCAATACAGTCCCACGATCATGATAACGATATCATCGCTCGTGCGTACGTATGGACTACCGTCTCCACGACGCGATGAGATTCATTCTCCACGTTAACCATTCATGAATGATTATAAAGTATATATAATAAGTAATCATGAAATATATGAAATAATAATACTGGATTATGTGTATATATATTTATGTCATCTACTTAATTCCATTCAACTCAATAAGGAAATGAAAACAGCGTTCATGCGTACGTACGACCTACCGTCTCCATGGACAGTGTATTTCTTTCCATTTACTGATCTATTATATATATGTATATTATGAATATATATTATATATAAATCATGTTTTACATTCTGGATATAAGTAATCATGATCTAAGTAATCATATGAATAATTACAAGTTAAAACACGAACGACAAATGAGACGATTTTACCCAAAACGCTCTTTAACATGGAATTTACAAAAGAACAGGTAATATAAAGTCATAAGTGAACCATATATTATATCATATCAATGAGTATGATTATGGAATAAGTCAATGACATTATTTAAATCATTATACAGGAGGTTCGGACACTTACGAAGCAAATTGGACCTAAGGTAAGGGAAATATCACAATCTCATTTTTACCCGAGATTGTTTATACTTTGGTATTTACTGGGGTGTATTTTATCATCCAAATACATGTTTCCTCAATATGTAATATTATTTCCATCCACATACAATTGTTCAAATAGAATTTTACCCTTTGGTGAGTTTTTTAGTAAAAGATATGAAAGTAATCTTTTGTCGTTTTTCGTATGAGGTACTTTTTGAATTTTCTGACAAAAGTACGAGAAGAATGTTTTTTTTAACTTATACAGCAAGAATGGATTTTTAAAAAAAAATTCCAAGAATATTCCTTTACAAGTTTTCAAGTTTATTTTTAATCAACTTCTTTTAGTTTAAAATTGTATGACATGTTAAGAAAGGAAAAATGTTTTTGAATTAGAAAGGATATTTTCCTCAAGAATGAAGTTCGAGTGTTTTATCAAAATTATTTTCCATCTAAGATAATAAAGGGTTATGTTTCTATCCCTATTATTACATGGATTTTATTATGTTGTGATGGAAATATTTTTATGAATTCTTTTATCTTATATGAATTGTTTTATGATGTCACAATGTTTAAAGATTCCCATTTTTATTACATGGGTTATGCAATGATGTATGATTTATGATTTTGTGGCACACATAAGAATGGTATCATTATGAGATGGGTGGGACCTATATATCCCTCCAATGCATTGGGTAAGGATTTTATATCTCATGAGATAGACATGGCTGGAACGGTAGGTTATACCGGTTCAGTGAAAGAGGACTGAAACAAGGAATGAACTCGGTTCAGAAAGGGACTTTGTCCACTAAGATCGTCTTGGAAATTAGTCTTGACTAATAAGAAATGATTATCTATGATTATGTGTGTATGCCACAAAGTTTCATGTTTTAATTTATGATTATTGGGATTACATTTCACTACTATGATTTATCCCATGTTATGAAATTATGATCTCTTTTGCAGGTTAAGATTTCCAAAAGATATGTTCTTATGAATATGATGTGATTGATATTTCTTTTTTTTACCCTTACTGAACATTTGAGCTCACCCTTTTATGTTTTCTTTTCACCAGGATATAAAGAAAGGTTTTAGGTAAGAAAAAAAAGGAAGATCTTTATGGGATATTTTGAAGATCTTTCACCATGATTAGAAGATTACGTTCCGAGTTTCCAAAGACACTAAACTATTACGGTCCTCGTGTGTGTGTTTTTGTTATGTACTAAGTATTCCGCAAAAGTAATGTAATTTCCGTGTATGTCAAGCTTCGGGTCTCTACAGTTGGTATCAGAGGAAAGGTTTAGTCAACCTTTGGAAACTAGGATGTGAGAACCTTAGTGAGATCCCTAGAGATATTTCTAAGGTATATCTAGGGATGTCCCTAAGGTTAAGTATACGTATAGGTTATAGTACTAGAATTACGCTAATGATCATAGAATTAAACCTAATATGTTAGATATTTAAGGTACTCCCCCTTTACTATGTTGTTTTCCCTAGCATGATTTTTTCCTCTCACACTATTCTTTTTGGGTTTTAGACGATGGCTGGAACCCGAAGGAACCGTGTTGAACAACGCAATGGAAAATGCAATGACTGTCCTCCTGAACAAACGAATGTTATGGGAGATGGAGTGAAAAATCTTATCGCTATACTTACACAAGCTATGAATCATTCTGGACTTCCAAATGAGCAGAGAAGGGAACAATATTCTATTGAGTCCTTCATGAGGCAACGTCCACCTTCTTTCAGGGGGCCTTCTGATCCACTTGTTGCTGAACAATGGATCAGTACCACTGAAAAGATATTTTCAGTTCTTCAATGTTCAGAACTTGATAAATTAATCTTAGCAGTATATCGTTTGGAAGGTGAAGCTGATCAATGGTGGAATCTTATCAAGAATATGAGTCCAAGAGATGAAATTGAGTCCATGGAATGGGACGAGTTCAAGAACTTATTTTTCAATAAGTACTTCCCTCGTATTCTTCGAACAAAGATGGAGAAGGAGTTTCTTGAACTAAAGAAAAAGGATGATGAATCTGTTGGTATATACGAAGCGAATTTTACAAGGCTTTCAAGGTATGCATCTGGATTTATCATCCAACATGAAAGTAAAGTTGATCGATTCTTCAGTGGCTTAAAACCAAGTCTTTGAAGGGCATTAGCTATAAGAGACTTTAGTAGCTATGAAGAAATTGTGTGTTGTGCTATCAAGGTAGAAATGGAAGTTGGTGTTACTTATCCATCTCATAGTTTTGACAAGAAATGAAAGATGGAGTTCAAGGAGAAATCTCAGAATAATGGTGAAAAGAAGATGAATGTTTCCTTATGCTCAAAGTGTGGAAAGAAGCATGGTGGAGATTGTCTTAAAGGGATAAGTAAATGTCTCAAATGTGTAAAGGAAGGTCATCGGGCATTTGAATGCCGCAATGATGGGAAGAAGATGTCTAATGATGCAAACAAAGGAAGGGATACACGGAATGAACCTACTACACTTCAATGTTTCAAGTGCAAGGAGATGGGACATTATGCCAATAAATTCCCTAATCCAAGGGTTAGTGATGATCGACATGAGCAACCACTTAAGGAAAAGGACAAAGGGAAGTCACATGCGATAACCATTGGTGATGTTGAATATGACAACGATGTGGTGGAATGATTAAGTGTTTATGTAATGGGATTCCAAAATAATGTTGAGTATTGGAATATTTATGTATTGGTCTATTGTGGTCTTCAATAATTTTATGGTACTGGTAACCATGGAATGTGATTGAGATATTTTTGGAAAAAAGCTGATATGCGCATAATGAAGGGAAAATGAGAAAATGACATATTTGACAGTATTCATGAGCTCATGATTGATATAAGGACTAAGTGATATCATGGTTTGAGTATATATAATTTTGAGGATTTTGGTATGTGGAAAGTGTTAACTTTTAACTGCATTCATGTTTTCACTAAGGTTCAATGGGTATTCAAGAGAACACATGATTAAGGCCTTTGAATGTTTGGAATGTGACCAGCAAGACATATCTTATGATATATGGGGATCAACGATGGTATTAAATCTCTGGTAATCGTTTTCACTATATTATGAGAGTGGACTGCAGTATTATGGATAAGCCTAAAGATTGGAATGGACTATGTTGGACATAAGTTAGTATTGTTTAAGGATAAAAGTTTTTTCGATATTATTGATGGGATGTTATAGTAATATAGTTTTTGAAAAAGGACAACCTACAGGATGGGCGACAGCCCATCGCGTCGGACAAGGCCGTTGGAATCGAACCCACAACCAAAGTGCGACTGGCCTTTATCGCCTACCACTGGCCTACAGGAAGTCCCTATTTAGTAGAAACTAGTTTTATTATAGTAAGTAGTATGATATATGAAGTATAAGTCCATTTTAGGAACCATATATGATTAATCTCACTATAGATGGACTTATGTATTTTTTGATAACTTTTCTAACCTTTTGTTTGAGACAGGTGGAATGACCCATCATTCTATCACATGATCTGCTATCACATCAAGAATGACAAATTCAACTTCATTTATTTGAGAGATGAAGTGGAAATTGTCCAAAGAACGACCAACGGTGAGACTATACTGAAATCACAAAAGTATTTCTTCTAATTCCAATTTCATCAACTTTAGGGAAATGATCTTGAAAACCAAAAATGTTGTCCTAGTGCTCTTGTATCTGATGAATCAGATGGTACCTTAGATCGTCACAAATTTATGACTTTGTGATTGCTGGATTTTCCATGGCCATGTTCTCTACCACTCTCCATCAGAACATGATTGTTAGATTTCTCTTCCATATCCATATTTTCACCTATGTGGAAACCCAGTGATTAGTTTATTTGGGTAACCGTTATGTTTCATACATTTTTTTTTAAATATTGGTTTTGGTATTCCTTTTTATGATGTGGGTTTATATCAAAGAAACTTTCGAATAATAAACCATTTATAACCCCGACGAATTTCGACGGTGAAATCCATTTTAAGGGGGTAGAATGTAACACCCCGAGATTTTATGAAAAATATTCTTCTTTATTTCATTAATGTCTTGTGTTGTACGCTACACCAAAAGGATCTTGCACAACACGCATCCTTGACTTTCCTTGCATTACACGCAATCGCGACCTTCCTCGATAGCGTGTGTAGTACGCAATACCGAGTTTCACTAAACAACGATATGCTATTAAAATATTATTAAAACTAGCCGTTATGAATAGTAATAACCACTTTTTGAAATTTTGTAAATTTTATTTTTCAAAATGGACTTCATTTTTGGATTCGGAATATCGAAATTAGCTTAGGGTGAAATTTTGGTACTTTTCGGATAACTTTCATATTCTGATGAATAGTAAAAATTACTAAATTTTAATTAAAAACAACTTTTTTAATAGAAATAATTAATAGTTATAAATTATTAATTTGAGTGGTTTTAAAGTATATTTATAATATATTTTTACAATTTAATACAATGTTGGTCATTGGATGTAATTTCACATTTAAACCAGACATAAACAAGTGTCAATCTTTTGATAGTTATTATCTCTTAAAAACACGCTATTTGTTTTGACGATGGGAATTAATTTTTAAATTAATTAATGTAACTGATATGTTTTGAATTTGGTAAAATAGACATCATTTTTGAATTCATAATATCAAATATAGCTTCAGCCTAATTTTTTGTATTTTTCTGGAAACGTTCATTTTTTGATGAATAGTGAAACCACTAAGTGGTAGTTAAAAAACTAAATTTTTCATAAAACATAATTTTACCACTTCTGTGAGTGGAATTTCGAAAATACGAGAGACATGGTTAATATTAAGGACTAAAATGTGGTTCAATGAGATGAAAATAATTTTTGGTGAATAGTAACTTTTGACTTTTTTTACCACGGTTAAAAGTAAATAGGGTAATTAAGGGTAAAAATGATATTATTATTACCCTAACACATGTCCTAATTCTATTGGATAAGTGTAATTCGACCAACAACAACCTTAGGAATAAAATATGACCATTTAAGCCCACTTGGATTAGATTAGGACATTTATTATTAATTTATTTAAAGAAGTGTTAAAATAGTTAAAATCAAAGTTTAATAAGTAAATCATTTTTAATATAGGGTTATACATAAGATAAATTTGACTATAAATATTCATTTGAAATATAAAAATATTTCCTACATAATGATATTTTATTTGTAATTTTTAGACATTAAATAATTTAATTTATTTGTGACACAACGATGATGCAGTAATTATCTTATTGATGAAATATTGACATAATTGATGTTATAAATACCCAAATAAATGTAATTTGAGACTTTTTATGAATTCCGCTAATTTTCTAGGTTAATATGACATGTTAGTATGGATTTTATTAACTTTGTTCGAACTAATAATTCTGTTATGATTTTTACAAAAATCAATTTCCAAATAGTGTCAAAATTGACATAAAATAGTTTTTAAAACAAATATTATATTATTAATTGTTATTTTATTCCTAAAAATATAATGTTCGGACAAATGACTCATATAAGGTTATATATATTAATAATAAACAACTTTGGGTTCGTTTGGCTTGATATAGTAAGTTTATTAACCTTATAGTGTAAGAACACAAGAAGACACGGTAAAAGTAAAATTATTTAACTTAATGTTAAAACTAAATGATAAGGTTAAAATAGGAACCTAAACTTGTCTAAATTCTATTGGATGATATTATTTTGACCCATCCCCACCTTAGATTCTAAATAAATCAATTTGGATCTATTTAAACCCGAATTTGGCATTATAATAAAATAATAGTTTTTGTTATTTCAAAGGTGCCCCTCTCCTCCCTTATAAAAGGGCACTTCCTCCCTATCTTCCTCACACCACTTTGAGCCTTAAAGATCGGCCAAACTCTGAAAACTTATCTTCTCCACTTCCCTAGAAACATCCTAGAGGTTCTTGTCTTCCTCAAAGACCAATTTTAGTGCCCTAAAAGGATATCTCAAAGAGGCGCTTAAAAGAAGAGGTAATGTCCGTTACCGATTCTTTCAACTTTATTTCTTCTTCCACTTCTTCTTCTTAGGTTTTTTCATTATGAAGTAATAACATTATTATCACTCATATACTGATATGTTATTATAATTATGAAAGAACCCTGTTTCACCATCTATTTATCCTATGGAAAATGAAATCACCGCGCGTGCGTACGTACGGAATACCGTCTCCACGCCGTGGTGTAATCTATTTTCCACCACCAACTTACTTGGATGGGTATAATGGTGTAAATAATAACTATATATTATTATTTTAAAGTTATATTGATTCTGAGATAGTATAAATAGACTCCAATACAGTCCCACGATCATGAGAACGATATCATCGCTCGTGCGTACGTACGGACTACCGTCTCCACGACGTGATGAGATTCATTCTCCACATTAACCATTCACGAATGATTATAAAGTATATATAATAAGTAATAATTAAATATATGACATAATAATACTGGATTTATGTGTATATATATGTATTTCATCTACTTAATTCCATTCAACTCAATAAGGAAACGAAAACAGCATTCATGCGTACGTACGGTCTACCATCTCCATGGACAGTGTATTTCTTTCCATTTACTGGTCTATTATATATATGTATATTATGAATATATATTATATATAAATCATGTTTTAAATTCTGTATTTAATTAATCATGATCTATGTAATCATATGAATAATTACAAGTTAAAACACAAACGACAAATGAGACGATTTTACCCAAAACGCTCTTTAACATGGAATTTACAAAAGAACGGGTAATATAAAGTCATAAGTGAACCATATATGATATAATATCAATTAGTATTATTATGGAATAATTCAATGACATTATTTAAATCATTATACAGGAGGTTCGGACACTTACGAAGCAAATTGGACCTAAGGTAAGGGAAATATCACAATCTCATTTTTACCCGAGATTGTTTATACTTTGGTATTTACAGGGGTGTATTTTATCATCCACATCCATGTTTCCTCAATATGTAATATTATTTCCATCCACATACAGTTGTTCAAATCCAATTTTACCCTTCGGTGAGTTTTTTAGTAAAAGATATGAAAGGAATCTTTTGTCGTTTTTCGTATGAGGTACTTTTTTACTTTTCCGACAAAAGTATGAGAAGAATGTTTTTTTTAACTTATACGGAATGAATGGATTTTTTTTAAAAAAATTCAAATAATCTTCCTTTACAAGTTTTCATGTTTATTTTTAATCAACTTCTTTTAGTTTAAAATTGTATGACATGTTAAGAAAGGAAAAATGTTTTTGAAGTAGAAAGGATATTTTCCTCAAGAATGAAGTTCAAGTGTTTTATCAAAATTATTTTCCATCTAAGATAATAAAGGGTTATGTTTCTATCCCTATTATTACATGGATTTTATTATGTTGTGATGGAAATATTTTTATGAATTATTTTGTCTTATATGAATTGTTTTATGATGTCAAGATGTTTAAAAATTCCCATTTTTATTACATGGGTTATGCAATGATGTATGATTTATGATTTTGTGGAACACATAAGAATGGTATCATTATGAGATGGGTGGGACCTATATCTACCTCCAATGCATTGGGTAAAGATTTTATATCTCATGAGATAGACATGGCTGGAACGGTAGGTTATACCGGTTCAGTGAAACAGGACTGAAACGAGGAATGAACTCGGTTCAGAAAGGGACTTTGTCCACTAAGATAGTCTTGGAAATGAGTCTTGACTAATAAGAAATGATTCTCTATGATTATGTGTATATTCCACAAAGTTTCATGTTTTAAGTTATGATTATTGGGATTACATTTCACTACTATGATTTATCCCATGTTATGAAATTATGATCTCTTTTGCAGGTTAAGATTTCCAAAAGATATGTTCTTATGAATATGATGTGATTGATATTTATTTTTTTTACCCTTACTGAGAATTTGAGCTCACCCTTTTATGTTTTCTTTTCCTCAGGATATAAAGAAAGGTTTTAGGTAAGAAAAAAAAAGGAAGATCTTTATGGGAGATGTTGAAGATCTTTCACCATGATTAGAAGATTACGTTCCGAGTTTCCAAAGACACTAAACTATTATGGTCCTCGTGTGCGTGTTTTTGTTATGTAATAAGTATTCCGCAAAAGTAATGTAATGTCCATGTACGTTAAGCTTCGGGTCTCTACAGACTAGCTCCTAAAGGGGGGGGTACATGGTGCAGCTATTGCAAACCTGATGTGGATGAGGACATAATCCCACATATTCCACAAAATGCAATCCAATAAGAGTCGAGGCCAAAAGGATGAATAAAAGATATAATTAGTTGAGTTTGAGCTTGACCTAGAGACTAAATGACTGGGCATTCTTACATATCACATAAGGATGTGAATAAAGCCATACATAGTTTTGGGAAGTTTCATTTAGTTTAACGTCATGTGATAAGGATGAGGTAGATCTTAGTTTAGGGTCATAGAGCTCGGACTGAAATAAGTGACACTCTTCCAAGCGGGCGTAAACCATGACCAAATCCCAAATCCCACGTGATCCATACTCAATGTGGGAAACAAGGGTGGATAAGATCTTCAAAACACGTGGAAGTCAGAGAAATGTGAAACAATGCAGAGCTTAGAATGACACCACACCATGGATTCATCCTTTTAAGGCACAAATGCACCCTGAGGGATAACACCAAGAGTGTCAAAATTCCACTTGGATATGATGGAGTGGAAAAGGATGTGAATCATGCAACCAATATTTATGGCCTGATGGGGGTGGTATAACGATGGAGGATAAGGTTGGATCGTCTTTGAAATACAACATCCATATTGTCTGGCCTGAAATGGGAACAAACAATTGATAATCCACATCATACCCTATTCTCAATGAGGGGCTAGAGTCAAATTGTCGTTCGAAATCCTTTGGGACATTGGCCTAAGATGGAAGGATAGAACTGAGGCCTAGAATCCATGTCGTTCGGGGGTCCTTTAAAATGTGAATGATGATAAAAGCCCAAATAAAGGGAATCATGAAGCATGGAAATGGTTGAAAACATGTCTATAAAGAATCCAACACTCTAGGTCCTAAACTAGAGTTCTCCTGGTCACATTGGTGAATTCCTAAAGAGGGTCGAGGCACCCAATTTGATAGCAGATGACTCGAGGATATGAGTAGAGGAAAGGGGGATGGAGAGATCTCAATAGAGAGGTACATGGTGTGGCTATTGAAAACCTGATGTGAATGAAGACATAACCCACACCACACAAAATACCCCCTTCGGAGGACTTATGCCATGTGTCCAGAAGGAAGAGATGGTTTCTAAGAAATATTCCTGGACCCAAATACAAAATTTCCAGGCATTCCTATGTATCCCATGAGGATGGGAATCAAACCATACATAGTTCTGAAGTTTTGGTCAGTTTAACGTCATGCAATAAGGAAGAAGATAAGATGGGGATCTTGAAGAGGAATGTGTATGGCATGGAAAACAACCCAACGTGAATGAGGTAATAAGCCCACATATGCCACACTATTCATAATTCCTAGAAAGAACTCAGACCAAGGGAAAGAATAGATGAACCTAGGCTAGAACTTGAAACGAAATTTTTGTCCATTCCTACGTATCCCATAAGGACGGGAATCAAGCCATACGCAGTTTTATATATTTCATGTAGTTTAACATCATGCGAAAAGGATGTGGTAGATCTTAGATTATAGTTATATATCTTGGACCGTAGATGCCCAGTTTAATGTCATGTGCGTGGGATATATGGGTGGAAAGGTTGAATCACTATGATGGTTGTTTGGGAGACCAATAAATGATAATAATTATTGAGGATAACTACTGACCATGTTCACAACATAGTATCTGTATCATGTGACCTATAATAAGAACAAACAATTGAGCATCGACCACTGACCATATTTGCAAAGTGGGACTTGGGTGTCTAATTGTCTTTCCGGATCCTCTAGAACATTGTCCCTTAATAGCAGGTGAGCCAATGTGGAATGAGACCTAGCTGTTAAAGGGTGTCATTTTGAATGTAAATAAGTGATGGAAACCCAAGTAGCGAGATGTGTGAATCATGGTGGCACCCATGAAGTTTAATGTCTTGCGATCAGGATGAAGTTAAAGGGGGTTGTCACAATGGGGCATGTGTGGTAAGGAAAAAATCGCCTGATGTGAATGAGTACATAGAGTCTATAGCACAACGTACAATCCTAAGTGAGAACTTGGCCCAAGAGGCTGGAAAGTTTGAGGAACCTATGGTTGGGCCACATATGAGAAGTCCCATCTAGTTTGTAGTTAATCATCATGTGGGATGAGTGATGAATAGTTTAACATCACTCATCAAGGATGTATCACATAGTTTAACGTCATTCAGAGAGGATGGGATAGTTGATTGTCATATGGGAGTGGTTAAGCAAAATACTTCTTGATGAATTTAGTATTTTTGTGTGGAGTAATATACCCACCATCCATGGTGACTAGGTAGTAAACACCATTTGGGTAGACCTTGTGAACCATATAAGGTCCCTCCCATTTGGGATCCTTCTTTGGTTTCTTCATTCTAGGTATCATTGGCATTATTAGGGCCAACACTATGTCATCTTGTAAGAAAGATCATAGACGAACATTCTTGTTGAATGATCTATCTATCTTGTTTCGATGCCTCTCTGGATTGTGCAAGGTACACTTCCTATTATCTTCAAGCATTTCTAGTTATTCCAGATGGATTTCAGATACCTTATCTGGTGTTTTTTTATCACAGATAGTTTTGTGTAATAAAGGCAACTGAATCTCGATGGGTACAACTGCCTTCGTTCCGTACCCTAAGGAATATGGGGTCACTTGAGTGGAATTACGAGTTGTTATCATTTAATCCTACAGAGATTTGGGGAGTTTATCCTGCCAACTCTTATTATTATGACCAACCACCTTCTCCAAAATTTTAGACAGGGTTTGGTATAATGCTTCGATCTTCCCATTTGTTTGTGTATGATAGTGGGAGGTATGGTTAGAACGAATTTTGTACTAGGCATGTAACTTCTTCAGGTAGACTTCTTGGAGGTTGGTTTCATTATTGGTGAGGATGGCATGAGGGACACCGAATTGGTATATTATATTGGATATCACAAATTAAATGATAAAAAGGGCCTTGACCTCCTTAAGCGGAACTACCTTTTCCCACATGGAAAATAAATCTATAGCGGTCAGAATGAACCTCCACTGGTGATCTGTCACCTGTGGATATGGTCCCATGACATCGATTCCCTAGACCCCAATGGTCCAAGAGAACATGGTAGTGTGGAGAGTCTCTGGCGACCAATGCATAAAATTAGAGGGGATTTGGCATGCATGGAACCTCTTGGAAAACTTAATATAGTCACGGATCATAGAGGGAAAAAAATACCCCAATCTCTAGATCTGATGATAGAGTTTCAGCCATGACTAATGAGACCCACAAGAGCGAGCATGAACTTCCTACATGACTTGAGAAATCTCACGTCCTAGAATGTAGCAGAGGATAATCCCATCAATCCTGCGTCTGTAGAGGAACTTCTCAAGACTGTGACCACTATAGAGGGTGAACTGTAATGTTCACTGTTGTATTCGCTCATGCTCGGGTTGATCTACTGGGAGATTACAATGTTGGAGATACTTGATAATGGGGTTCCTCCAATCATTATTCACTTCCATCACTATGGAAGGGCAATCTAAGTGTCCTGACATGGAGGCACTAGTAGTAAGGTGGATTACCCATGGGATATCATCGTTGCTCGGAGTAACAAGAGCGGTGAATCTATAGTGCGCCACATGGATAATAAAATCATCCTGATCAGACTCTTCAAGATATTTGGCCAATATGGACATGGTGTCAGCTCGACTATTCTTAGGGTGAGGGACATGAGTAACCTCTGGTCGAGATGGGAACTAGATCATCAGCTGGCGGGTACGTTCTAACAGTGGTACATGCTCTGGCTTCCTGATGACATAGTCCATGTTTATCAGCATGATGACTAGTTCAAATTCCCTTATCACAGGTAAGTGGGGAATGTCATTCTTGAGGGACAGCTCGAGACCAGAAATGAGAGCCTAGTACTCTGCCTCATTGTTGGTACAACTTTTTGAAAATAGGAATGATTACGGCAGAACAGCTTGCGCCAGTATGATAAAGACGATACTCAGGCCCACTCTGTTGAGTCTAGGATCATTGAGTCTTATGTCAGTAGGGATTCAGGAATATCTATAAAAAATCATTTTCTAATATAGAATTTATGGATCTACTGATAGGATTGCCTCATCTATAAAATCAAGATCCAGAGACTCGTCCGTGGGAGGTGGTTGGGCGGTAAGGAAGTCTTCCAATGTTTTTCCCGTGATGGCCTTCTGGGGGAAAAACTTGATGTCAAATTTCTGGAGGATCACTTCCGACCGAGCTGGATGACCTATCAACATGGGGTGGTTCAGAATGTACTTCATCAACTCTATTTGGGACACTTTCTATATCTCATGGTATTTCAACTAATGTCGCAATTTCTACACTGTGAACACTAGCGCAAGGCCACTCTTATCGATAGAGGAGTGTGTGGTCTCTGTATCGAGGAGAATATGAATGAGATAGTATAAACTATTCTTCATTCCCTCATTATTCTTATGGGTGAAGGGGGTGTTGATATATTATTCTAGAGCGGTCATGTAAAGGACCAACAGTTTTCTAGAAATAGGTGGCATTAGAACCAGGGGTTGTAATAGGTACTGGTTGATCTCCTCAAAAGCAGTCGGACACCCCTCATACCACTAATAATCAGCACCTTTCTTCATAAGATTGTAAAAGGACTTACACTTTCCTTCCAGATTTGTGATGAATCGGCGTATGTAGGGTAAGTTGTCTTGAAATCCTTGGATCTCACAAATGTTGCTCGTGGGAGACATTTGACTAATGGCCTTGATCTTATCTAGATCGATCTCAATGCCTCTATTTCTTACAATGAAGCCAAGAAATGTCCTGGAGGTGACATCGAAGGCACACTTCATGGGGTTCATCGTCAGATGGCGAGATCAGAGGACACTAAACGCATTCTCGATATCATTGAGATGGTCCTGAAGCTGGAGATATTTGACCACCAGATTGTCCACATAGAATTCCCCCAATTTCCTGAGGATCAACTTACAAATTGGATGCATGGCACACTGATAGGTGGATCCTTCATTCTTTAGACTGAAAGGCATTACCTAGTAATAAAAAGTACCTCATAGTTCCCTGAAGGTGGTATAATTTACAACCTTAGGGTACTTCTGAATTTGGTTATACTCAGAATACCCATCCATAATGGAGAGAGCCTGGAACCCCGTGGTGGAATCAATAAGCAGTTTCATCACATGAAGGGGAAATTCATCCTTTAGGCAGTGATAGTTGAGATCCCAGAACATGATGCACACTCTGATTTTTCCAATCTTCTTCCCGAGGGAACAATTTTAGCTAACCAACTATGGTAATAGACCACCTTGAAGTAGTTGGATATGAGGAGCTTATCATCCATGACCTCAACCATGGCACCATGAGAAGGGTGCATATTTCTGGGAGGCCATTTGAACCCATGATGATTTTCTAGTAGACTGAGGAAATTGGTAGAGACATGGGGATCTAGTCCTGACATCACGTCATAACTCCAAGAAAATACATCACCATGTTGCTTTAGGAAATCCATGTATTATTGATTCTAGTCGACATGAATAGTGGTGTTGATCAATGTGGGTTTCAGATCTGTATCGTTACAGAGGTTCACCAATATCAATTCATAGATTGTGATGGAAACACCCTCTTCAAAAGATGGAGGATCATCCTCCAAATCCTCTTCATTATTAATAGAGGATGTATCCTTGGTGGGAGGCAATTATTCAGAGTCGATAGATCCTGAAGGGACACTAGCCTCAGTCTGGATGGTGGTGGACACCACATCAGGGAGCTCATGTACTGATAAAACCATAGAGATGAAAGCTATCAACCCAACCCCATCCAGCCTTATACCTAAGGGGTCACATTTTATGATATCAAAGCAACATTGGCACATCGTCTTGAGCTTGTTTATCCTAGACTTGTGAAATAAGAAAGTATGATGTATTGTCATTGCCATGGGGCGGATATCCGATACCATATGGGACTAGGGGGCTCTAGGATAACCCGATCATAATTTGTATAGGAATAAAATTTGATCTTTCAACACCCCATATACTTCGGATTGTGATTCCCCCTCGTTCCAGAGATAGAAAAACATTTCCCCGAGTCCATGGTCATGGATTCCAATCGGCAGATTGGGAAAATGTAGGCATCATCCATGTTTGTCTAGGGGCCATTTGCAGCCATAGCGTGTTCATCCTCATTATCATGATTCTACTTTTCCTTGATCTTGTAGTATTAGGCATCCATGTAGCGGTATTCCCAAGAGGAAAAGAGAGATGCATCACCTTGGAGTACTCCTACTCAACCATTAAGGGGGTTCTAAAGGCATTGGTGATATGAATAAGGGACCGCCATGTACTGGTGGACCCATGGCCTACCCATCAACGCGTTTTAAGTGGTGTATTGTGAGACAACCATGAACTCAATACTTGAATCTAGGATACTAAACGGGGTCTTTAGGTGGATCTTTTCAATTGGTGTCAGCTTCATCCTATCATTACCTTAAATTTTTAGGTCAAAGGAACTCAAATCATCCTCGGACAACCCCATCATCTAGAGTGTTCAAGTCAGGATAAGTTTGATCCTCGAGCCAATGTCTACAAGACAACATAGAACATTTCTCCCATTGAAATGGAAGGAGCTATAAATTGGGAGGATGTGGCCCTCTATTGGAGAAACCGTCATCTTCTCTAGAGAAAGAGATAATGGCCGGACATTCTGTATTCTTGGCTGCCTATGTATGGAAGGCTTTTGTGGTTCCTACCTTAACCTCAAACCGAAGGAGGATTATTAAATCCTAGAAAAGGGATTCATGAATATCCACTGATAATAAAAGATACTTGAGGATAGAGATCTTCACAGGAATATAGGAAAGATGCTTAAGAATATCATACATTCGTGACAAGTAAAAACTTATGCTGATAAAAGGTCATTCTATGGAGGGATATATAATGGGTCTTTCTCGCTGAATTAGTGGTCGAATAGTGTGGGAAAGTTTCTACGACTCAATATTCTAAATGCATGGATCAACTAATAGATTAGGTAAAGATGAATTAGGTTGATCCACAACAGAATGTGGCTTATCGTAGCACAAATGTGGTGGCTCTGGCTGATTAAGTAGCACAAACGTTGGTGGAGGCATATCTGGTTAGAGAAGATGAGAAGGTTGCACATGTTGAGATCTATGTTGGGCCTACTTTTTAGTTTTAGTGGAATATACATATTTTCTAGAAGCACTGACCAATACATCTCAGTGACTCATATATCCATGGCTCTGTCAATGCTAACATCGGCTGGGGATTTTGGGAGGATCCATCTGGCACTCTTCGTCATTGAGAACCATGTATGGGTTTACCAGCTCCATGGTATTAACTGAAGCATACACTTTGTCATAACATGAAGAATCCTCCATCATTGGATGGATACTGGGGGTATTTTAAATATCTGATGGAATGAAATTTATGAGAGTACGGGATGAAGATGGAATCCGTGGTGGTCTTTGTTTTACCTTGCACGGAAGATGCTTTCCCTTCTGGGAAGAGGAAGGCTGAGACATCAATGTAGAAGTAGAGGATGTAGGTAATGTGGTGATCTTTGAAGGCTCAAGTATGTTCAAACGTTCATTGTCACTGTCGCTGTTAGGATGTATGAATATGCATGCCACCTATACTATGGCTAGACCTTACCTGACTATGTTGTTATCGACCTGGTCTTAGAGCTAGTCTTTAAACATATAGAACTGCTTGAAGGTGTGACCTAGGATCTGGTGATAGTGGAAACAATTAGGCTGATCAATGAGATCTGCCTCTTCGGGCCTCCTACACTATCAACTATTGAATTCCCAAGTCCAAGGCACATTGGAAATAACCAAGGACCTGAGACTCATTAAATGAGTAGGTCTAGTTCCTTCTATCTAGGAAGGGGGTTATAGGAGACCGTCTAAGAAGAGGTCCTAGAGTAACATGTCGAAGAGGTGGAACCAGATTATCTCACCTAGGAGGTGGCAGTGTGTTACGTGGGGGTACCTGCCAATTCTAAAGTGGGCAGTGTTGGGCCGAAGGTTGCACTTGAGGTGGCAGGCCTCTATGAGGCTGTGGAGGTGGCTCCAATTGTAATTACTCTAGCTTCTTGGGAGACCATATTTGTGATTTTTTCCAATTCTTTTTCATGGTCATGAGTGTCTGTCTTCATGAGGATGAAAGGTATCGTTTTTTTCCCACATTCCCGCTTTCCAAATGCGGTCGGCATCCGTCGCTTGTTCAGGGATGTTTTCTCCTTGATTGAAATGGGATGATGGGATTTTGGTTCTTCCTTATGTGGATTCCTCCTTGGATCTCTTCACCTAGTCTGGGTCTCATTTATGGATTTAAGCCATTGTTCATGAAACTCTTCCTAGCGCCATATCTTCATTGACACCAGTTAATTACACTGCTTCTATCAGGATATTCCAAAGGGTCCAGTCAGGGCAGCAATCTCCGTTCAGAGGAGTAGTCACGTTGGACATCACTGGTGTGTCTGGATGCTAGAAAACTGTCATGTTTGGGATTCTTCCCCTTATTATAGGGATTCTCGATGGCGTGGAATCCTGAGGTATCCCGTGTTGAATGCGAGGAATTATATGCCATATGCATATCTTTGAGGTTTTTCTCAGCTTCCCATGTTTAACATAGGGTACACCGCAAGTTTAACTTCCAATGGAGATGGATCAAACTGATCAGAACACTAATTAGATTGAATTAGATGGGTTCAACCTTGGTAGGGAACACTAATGTTGGGGCTAACGTGTGGTTAGCTTCCAGATTGTTGTTAATAGAAATGGGGAATGGGGTGGCATGATCCCACTGAGATGTGGAGGCCCGGGTAAGAATCAAGATGGATGATGGGGTGCTGAGTGAAATGGGTCGTGAATGGGATGGAACTGCCGTGAGGACAATAGTAATGTTGGGTTTGATTCTCAGGGAGACTTCTTAAGTATCCACGTGGTAGGGAATCAAAGTCCACGTAGTTCAGGAGGGAGATGGAATGCCTAAGGAGGCGGCCCCTGAGAGTGGACGCATGGATGGGACCTGGAGGAAGTGGAATCTCTAGGTTGGGGCATGACCTTCCCGAGACACATGGGCTCGAGGGAAAGCTCAGGCTATGAGCTTAAATTGGGTTGTACACATAGGACAACAACCCGGTGATGTGTATGGTGATTATGCGGGGTTAGCAGCCCGGGTCGGTCTGACGCCACTAGGACGGACCAAAGATGTGGGTCCCATTGAAGGGAATTACAATGGATTGCCGCTGAATAGTGGAAACAGTGGCCTACCGTAGATCGGGATACAATAACTTACCACAGATTGAGGGACACAATGGCTTACCACTGACTGGGGGACACAACGGCTAACCACTACGTGAGGTTTATAGTTCAACGTCATTCAGAATGAAGGTGGGACGATGTGAATAAGGTCCTGGGGTCCAAATGCATACTGTGGTCGAACCAACATGAAGGGGGGTTGGAACGACTAGGTGTTGGGCTTGAACCTCAGGGAGGCTTCCTATGTACCCAACCATAGAAAGGATCAAAGTCCATGTAGTTCAGGTTGGGTTTGGGCCTTACACTATAGGCTTCCCAAGGTGTTGGTGAACTGATGTGAATGAGGTCGAAACATCTGGGTTTGTGGGCTTGAACCTCGTGGATGATTCCAAAATACCTTGTCTTGGCAAGGATCAAAGTCCTCATAGTTCATGGTGGGTTTGGTGAACCGACGTGAATATGGTCTGGACCAATGGTTGGTGGGAATGAACCTCATGGAGGCTTCCTACATATCTTTCATTGGTAAGGATCAAAGTCCCCGTAGTTCCGGTTGGGTTTGGGGCTCACACTCTATGCTTCCCGAGGTGTCATGGTCGATGCTTGTTCCAAGCCCACATGAGTCATGATCAGTGTGAGATACATGAATTTGCAGAGACCTGACGATCACATCATGAAAGGTGGGTCCGTAGGAAGTGGAGTGGGGATTACGTGTGGTTAGTATCCAAAAGAGGAAACAAGGCATTAAGCGTGGTTAGCAACCCAAAGAGTAAATAGGGGCTTACACTAGGGTGGAAGCTCGGTGGTGAAAAAGCCCAGCAGGAGAGGGATTTGGCACCAAAGAAAGGAGGGGTAGAGATGCCACCTTCTGTAAGTAACACTAGGGGCTTACACCATGGTGGTTTCCCTTTCCCCACGTGCGAGGCATGAAGTGAGGTCACAGTTTTATGTCATGTGTTGGGGATGATGGCGCATGGCAGTTTAATATCTTGCAGCTCAGACGAGGGAGGGTTCACTCCACACCCCTAGGACTTACATAACTGGTACCCGCTACACCTTGGTGAAGAGAAGGGACATGCAATGTTGTGATTGGGTGGTGTTATGGAGCGAACCATTGGGGTTCCACGTTAGTGTGGCTATGCGAAGAAGTAATAGTCGTTAGTGTGCCTATGTGAAGAAGCATGTGCAAAACAACACAAACGGGAATAATTCTCCAAGGGACTTTGAAATTTCTTTGTGAAAACCTGAAGGGATGCATGGGGAAAGGTGTTTTAGAGTAGAAGGGTCCATAAGTAGAAGCCTTGTGAAGCACTTGTGCTCCATGAAGTGGAGGGACTCCGCGAATGGATGTTCTTCGTGAAGTGCAGTCGCCTATGCTATAGATAGGGCATAGGTGCATATGGGAGGATCTTTGCGAAGTGGAAAAGCATTTTTGAAGAAATTCCTCATGAAACAAGGGTGCCTTGAAAAGCATATCATTATAAAGCAATGTGTTTCACGATGCATAATGACCCAGCCTTAGCACTTGGATTACATGCCCATGGAGGGTGCTTCGCGAAGCATAAGTGATCTATGAAAACCCATGTCCCCTTGGGGATCTCCTTCCTCTGGGAAGACCCGTAGGCTTCGAAAAATGCATCAATCTCAGAAGAGTGGCTCAATTAAGGCCAAGGGTGACGTACTTCACAGAGAAAAAGTACCTTGAGGAGCACATGGTTCGGAGAGCAGGAAGTGCATAACGATTTGGGATCTTGGAAGGTGAATGGTCAGAGACTCTTTCCATTGGGCTAAAGGGGAGCCAGGTATTTATAGGCAAGAGGCACCGCGAGACAGGGTCGCTCGGCGCGAAGAAAAAACTTGCTTCACGGTGGGTCACGAATGTCAAAGGGGCTCGCGGAGAATTCCCACCTTGTTTCTTCTCGGTGGGTGGCGAACATTAACGGGGCTCACAGAGCTATCCCGCCTCCTTTCTTCGCAGCGGGTCACAACTGTCAATGGGGCTCACGAAGTTGTCCTGCCTCCTTACTCCACAGTGGGTGGTGAACGTCAACAGGGCTCGTGGAGCTGTCCCACCTCCTTGCTTCGTGGCAGGTCACGAATGTCAATGGGGCTCACAGAGCTGTCTCACCTCCTTGCATCGTGACGAGTCATGGAGGAGCTCTTTGATGCTGGTCGCAGGGCTCCGGGAGCTTTGTGATCCGTCTTTGTGAGGCAGTCCCTAATGCTTTCAGGATGTTCGGTTCCCCCCCAATTTTGGCATCAACAAATTCTCCCCCCCCCCTCTGACTGGGAGTTGAGGAGAAAATGAGAATCCTAGTCTGAGGGCCCATTGGAAAAATATCTCAGTTACCTGCGAAGCAGCCTCGTGAAGGAATCTCACGAAGAGGCCTCGCAAAGGAGGCACGGGAAGCGTAACAGCGATGCTTGGGATGGACGCGTCGCAAAGGCCTCCGTGGCTGGGTGCCCCACGAAGAACTCGGGGTCATCGCCTATAAATAGTGGGGTTGACTTATCTTTTTTCCTTTTCTCTCCTCTATGATTTCATCTTTCTGCGCTCACGATTCGTGAAGCTCCACGTACTCTGCGATCTCTCTCCACAAATTGGTCCTTTTTCTTCACAGCGCATAGTGAATCTTCAACTTTGTGTTAGTGCACTCCACCACTTGCGTCATAGGGTCAGTGCTCAGCTTTTTGATTTTGTTCTCTAGATAGATCTCCGTGAGTGGTCTCCATGATCGATCTCCACGGTCGAGCTTTGTGATCAAGACTTGTGATCCAATTTGAAAATTATCTAAATTTTAAGGATAGGATAGATCACCAAGAGGTCGTTTGGGGGGTCCCTATGGATTCTACCCGAAGGGAAGATATGGAAAAAATATTGTGTTTTTCAGAGTAGATTACTCAATAGGGGTGGGGTGAATTTAGTAACTATAAAAATTTCTGTAAAAATTATTTCTAAAAAGGCTTCCCCAAAGATTAAATACAGCCCAGTTAATCAAGGTTATACTGTTATAGGAGTTTGACTATTTAAGTAACTTCTTAGAATATTGATTAATTCTCAGGAATCTTAATTTGTGTTATTCATATTAATTTTGATGTTATTCTACTAGGAAAATCCAGTTATAACTTCTTTCCAAGACTAACTATCAAAGTAAAATTTGTGATTTCTAAATTATACTGTAAAGTAATAAAATAGAGAAAACTAAATTAAGCAGCACAACAGATAAGAAACAAGTGGTCCAGTCTCAAGCCGAGACCTAATCCACACCACTTGGTGATCACCTGCCACCACGAATTTTATATAAATAAACGTTGATCTACACACTGGATCGGGGTTAACAACATTACACCAACTATCCAGGTCACACAGGGACCTCTTCCACAGTTTTTTTGGGTATAAATAACCAGGCCAAATAAGTACCTCTTCCACAGTTTCCATGTGTATCCAAGACTAAATAGTGGTTTGAGTAAGGATATCTTATAACCTTCAGTTTAACGTAGGAGATAGAGTGTGTTATTATATAGAAACACACACGGTTATAAAGTTAATAAAAAGCTACACAATCAGAGTATAAAGATTGAGATCAGTTTAGAAGTTCTCTTAGTGTTTGTCTTTGAAAATTTTTACTTATAAGATGAAGTAGATGCATAATTTGAGTCCCCGTTAGTAAAATAGAGTGTTGTGATTCAGCTTGTGTTCTTCATGAGGTTCGACAATGTGAAGATGTTCTCTGGATTCCATTGTACATCGTATGTTCTTCAGTAGGGCCGGGTTTCATTCATGTGACAATCTTTCCTTTTAAATTCTCTCAGTGTTCTTCATTATCATGCTCATAGGTTTGTTTTTTATTAGTATCACGCGCCTTGATTCTTGGCCAAAATTTTCTTTTATCTTGGAATTCATGTGTTGGAGCCGACAGGTTGCTTAGATACCACACCTCATACCTCCTACTATTAGATAATATGTTTATAAAGAAACATTAATTATGTCATTTCATTTAAAATCTTCAAATATGATTATTAGATATTAAATTGAAAAATGACAAATTAGTTTAAGAAATAGTGTCACAGTATGTCATGGAAACGGTATCACCTTCACATGGTGTCTGGATTGGTCATTGTGTTTGAATGTCATGATGTCCCATGTTCACGGTGTCTCATGGTCACGGTGTCTCACGGTCAAGGTGTCTCATGGTCATGTTGTCTCATGGTCACGGTGTCTCAATGTTTACGTTGTCTACTTCACTATGTCTTCTTCATGGTGTTTGCTTCACTGTGTCAGCTTCACAATGTCTTCTTCACGGTGTCTTCTTCACAGTGTCCGGTTCACAGTGTCAGAAATACATAACCAGTGGCAAAATCACGATGTCTTCAACTTTTCAAGATAATTGTATTCAGACATAAAAAATGATGATCATAGAATGGATTAGATTTAATCATTTGTCAGAGACATCATTATAAATTGATTCAAAAGATATTATAAAGTAATTAAACTGAATGTAGTGAAATTAAGATCTTGAATGGCTCTTCTTAAAGCATGAGAATACTTTAAAAATTATTACACATGATTTGATATAATTTAGAGGAGCTATCTAGTTTTAATAGGATTTGTGATCATTAAAACATGATTAATACATAAGGAGTCCAAAAATATACCCCTTTTGATGATCAAAAATCATATAAAGTTAAAGTGTATATTGAATTCAACTATAGTGATAAATGGATAACATATAGAAATTTCTCCCCCTTTTGGGATTATCAAAAAAAATGGAATAAGATAAGTCAAAAGTGCACATTCCATTAAAAGAAAATAAGGTTTTGTACAAATGTAAAAGAGAAAAAATCAATATCATTCCTATCAAAAAGGATTAATCACTATTCTTCTTCAGGGGCCGGACTTCTCTTTGCCTTTAGCAGCAGTAGAAGAGGAAGACATAGGAGAAGAGGTAGAGGTAGAAGAAAGGAGTGAGGTGGTTGATAAAGAGGGTAAATGAAGGCCTTCAAAGACTGATGGAGCCAATGTAGGAGCAATGGAATATCTAGGCATTTGTTGATCGAGAATCACAGGCCTGATCTGACTCAGTGCTTGGCTGACAGACATAGTGGTGGAAGCTAGGGAAGAGGTGAAGGTAGGTAGCCCAGGTCATAGTAGTGCAGCTGCTGGAGCAAAAAAGGTCGTACTCTGGACATGAAGATAGGGCCTCAGGATTTTGATGAAATCTGTAATGATCTCTCCACCATATTTCATGGCTTTATAAAAATCATCCTTGTTATCCATAAACTTGTCCAACAATTGAGTAAACTCTGTGAGCTTTTGGACCTGGGTCTTGAAATCTTGAGTTAGAGGAGGAATCCGTATATTTTCTACAAAATACTTGAACTGATTTGTCATATCGGTCTTGGAGAAGATTCTATTGATTTAGAAATCCACTTTCTTGGAAATCTCTTGCGGAGCATCATTTGCAATTTTTGAGTGGATTTGTACTAGTTCAAGAACTCTATCACTGTTGTTGATAACTTCAGATAGAGAAGCCGTATTTTAACCACTGAGTACTTTCTGAAGCTCTTCTTTGAATACCGTTCTAAGAAGATCACTATCTAACGAGGGTTTAGAGGGTTGACCAGGTGATTTAGAGGCATTGACAGTTGTGGTCAGAGATTTGAGTTGATTTAGAACCTTTTGAAGACACCATGTATTCTCATCAGTGAGTTTATTAAGATTGACAACAAGCTCTCTCATTTCCTTCAAAATTTGTTTGTTCCTTTCAGCGACCTTTTCATCTAAGGAAGCTAGATAAGGTTGAATCTGATATACAACAACCTGTGGGATTTGAGGAACAAAATGTTATACAGGAGGATCAACAAGCTCTGATCTCGAATGAAGCTCTCTATAAAAGACTTAAATCATACTTCTTAGGGTCTTCACTTTATTACTGAGCATCTTATTTTCAACTCTTAATTCTTGAATCTCATGAAGCATTTTAGGTTGTATTTTCAAAATGACTTTCTTTAATAATAGTGAGGCATCTCTCTCACATAAATTTTTAACAAGAAGAGGTTGGGTATTCATGAGTTTCTCAACTCCAGACAAGAGGGTAGCACCAAATTCCTTTAGATCATCCTTACTCACAAAATATAGTTGTTCAGATAAAGGTACAAGAGTAGGGACACATATAGGCTCAGGTTCCATGTCAGGAGCAATATTTGAGACTGATTTCAACTGGAATATAGAGGAAAGATCAAGTCCAGCTGCTAAAACATGCTGAGAGTCATACACATAATAGAAACTGGGGAACTTATAATGAGTATCTACAGGACTAGACTCAGTCAGATTTGAAGCTTCAATAGACTAAATATTTAGTGTTTTCTCCACCTCAACATGGGCCTCCTTCTCAAGACTATGAAGCATAGGATCTCGGTCTAATTCCATAGATTCATCTCTAAGTTCCTCACTCATTTCCTATCTAGCTAGCTAAAAAGATAGCTCTATTCGTTCTTTAACAGAAGGGATGATTTCAGGAACATATTTTTCACAGGGAGTTCCTCAAGATTTGATTCTTGCATAACAAGTAGCTCTTCCACTATAGGTTCTCCCATGGAATTATTTTTAGTTTCTTTGGAAACTGATTCTGTTTCAGCCTCGGGTTGAGATTCAAAATGAACCACTTCTTTAAGAGTAGGGACTTATCCTTCAAGAACTACATGAGGGACAGTACTCATATATTCCTCAATAAAAACAACTTCTCAAGGTTTCACTTTAGCCTCTTCTTCCTCTTCTTCAGGATACTCAAAAATATCCTCTGGTACCAAACCAGGATCAGAAATATCTCTTGGTCTTGAGGGATATTCCACTAGATTGAATTTCTCACAAACTCTATCATCTTCTTACACTCATTTCTTTTTCCAAGGATTCCAATTTATTTTCATTCTTTTGATAGTGGCTTTTGATAGGTAGAATTCAAAATCCTTAATCACTTCCTCATTAGGTCCAACCATACATTTGGCAAGAAGCATGGCTAAGATTAACCGAGAGTAAAATAGGGAAGTTGACTTGGATGTGACATTGATCATCTCCCACATATGGTGTATGATATAATTTCACATGTTGATCTTATGCCCATTTTTCATAAGGTGGATCAGAAACACATCATGATATTTCAAAATAGCAAAATCACCTTTTCTGGGACTAAACAAAATTTGTATAAACTTGAACAGAAGCCTTGATTATCCATCTAGTTCAGTATCAATGGCTCTTTTTTGCATTCCATTTCTAGTTAAGGCATTCAGAGCATCTTTCAGATCAAAGAATTCAGTTGAAGGTGGAGGTCCTCTCTGATAATCCTCACAGATGCCCTCATGAGGTATACTAAGGCATGAAACCCATAACCTCAAAGATAATGAGCATATATAGCCATTTAACCTACTTATTACAATATAACTATCATCATAATCAAAATAGAAATATACATACTAGTAAAACTGAGCCACTAACTTTGGGTTGATGGGCCTATCTTCATTCGGGAACCACTCTAACCAGCCTTGCTGTTCTAAAACTTTCAATACCAGAGACTTACTAGATGGAAGAAATTTGGGGAAAATCTCTTTCTATGGAACACCAACGTTGTTTACCAGATTTGGATTTAAAGGTACTTTAGGTGTTAGTATAGGTGAAATCTTCTTCTTCTTCGACTTGCACTTCTCAGGTGTCGGCGATGAATGAAATTTCATTATTGGCATTCACTGAAGGTTTGAGAGAGATAAGGGTTGCTGGGATGAAGAAGGGTTCGAAATGAGTAAGTAGAAGAAACCCCGAGTGAAGAATCGAGTGATAATTTCTTTATTTTATCATTTAGGAATAGCAATCTTCGAAAAAGTAATAGTGCGGGAAAAAAAAAGAAGAAAAGGATAATTACCGAGATATGGGTTTTTACAAAAAAAATATAAAGAATTTTTATGGTGAGACTATGTTTGGTCATTACAGTGAGACAGTAAACACATGTTATAGTGAGATAGTGAATGAACTTCACGGTGAGACAGTAAACATGAACATTACAGTGAGATAGTAAACTGAGAGACAGTAACTGAGCATTACGGTGAGACAGTAAACGAAACACTGGATGAGAAACTGTAATCATGAAATAGTAATGTATAAAATGTTAAGATATCGAACAGTAAGACATGAATCATTAATCTGTATATTTGAGGTTTATCATGCCTAGTTCATTTATGATGTAGTCTATTCTTTCATATTTTAATGGTTTGGTGATATATCAGCAAGCTGATATTCAGTACCAATGAATTCCAAAGAGATATCACCTTTTTGATAATGATCTCTCAAAAAGTGATGTCTTACATCAATGTGCTTTGTCCTAGAATGTGAAACATGATTTTTTGAGATGTTAATAGCACTTGGGTTGTAACAATTTATAGGTACATGTCTAAATTGATATCCACAATCTAGTAATGTGTGTTTTATCCACAAAATTTGTTCACAACAACTACCAGTAGCTATATATTCAGCTTCTACAGTAGATAATGCAACAGAATTTTTCTTTTTACTACACCAAGATACTAGTGACTTTCCTAAAAGGTGACATGTTCCAGAGGTGATTTTACTATCTAAAATAAAGCCACCAAAGTCAGTATCAGAATAACTAACTAATTCAAATGATTTTCCTTTAGGATAAAATAGTCTTATATTGGGAGTATGCTTGAGGTATTTAAAAATTCTCTTTACTGCATTTAAATGAGATTCCTTAGGATTTTCTTGAAAACGATCACACATACACACACTAAACATAATGTTCGAACGACTAGAAGTTAAGTAGAGTAAGCTTCCAATAATTCCTCTATAAGTGGTTTGATCAACAGATTTTCCATCTTCAACAAGATCCAAATTACATGTGGTACTCATGGGAGTGTCACTACTTTTAGTGTTATCCCATCCAAAAAAATTTAGAAGATCTCTAGTATATTTACTTTGAGATAAAAAAATTCCATTATTATTTTGAATGATTTAAAATCTGAGAAAGAATTTTAGTTCACCCATTAAACTCATTTCAAGTTCGTTTTGCATCATTTTATAAAAATCAACACATAAATAATTCTTCCAAGATCCAAAAATAATGTCATCTACATAGATTTGAACAACTAAAACATCATTAGAAATTAGTTTTATAAAAAGGGTAGGATCAACTATTCTTTTTGTAAAAACTTTGGAAATAAAAAAAGTACTCAATCTATCATAACAAGCTCATGGAGCTTTCTTTAAACCATATAAATATTTTGATAGTTTAAAAATATGATTTGGAAAATGGGGGTCTATAAATATAGGGGTTTGTTTAACAAAAACATCATCAGCTATATACCCATTTAAGAATGCACTCTTAACATCCATTTTATATAGATTGAAATTATGATGTGCATCATAGGAAGGAAATATTCTAATGGCTTCATGCCTGGCTACTGGTGAAAAGGAATCCTCATAGTCAATTCCTTCTGCCTGACTATAGCCTTGTGCAAATAATCTAACATTGTTTCTAACTATGTTACCAGCTTCATCTACCTTATTTCTAAACACCAATTTAGTGCCTATGGTGAATGTGTCCTTGGGTCTTTCAACAAGTTTCCAAACCTTGTTCCTTTCAAACTGATTAAGTTCTTCTTTCATAACCATCACCCAAAATTCATCATTGATGGTATCATTAATGTTTTTAGGTTCATGTTGTGACCCTAAGAATTTATGTTCAACCTGATTTCTAAGAGAAGACCTAATTTGATCGCCTTTGTCTAAGTCTCCTACAACAACATATATGGGATGGTTCTTAAGGGTTCTAACAGTTCTAGAAAAAGAGGGACTAGTGCTTTCAAGTTCATCAATAGATTAAGGTTCTTTATGACTTGATTCTATGGAATTTACAGATTTGGAAGTTTCCACAGATTCTTTCATAGAAGAAATTGAGCATTTTTAATTGATTTTAAGATTTTATACATAATCGTCTAGATTCTCTAGGATGGTTTTAGGCTCATGTGGATCTATTTCATCAAATTTGATATGAATAGATTCTTCCACACATTTAGTTCTTTTATTGAACACTCTATAGGATTTACTAGACATGATATATCATAAAAATATACCTTCATCGCTTTTGGATGCAAATTTTCCAAGATTGTCTTTAGTATTAAGAATATTGACTTTGAAACCAAAAACTTTGAAGCAGTTAACCTTGGGTTTTCTTTTCTTACATAATTCGAAAGGATTACTCTTAATAATAGGTATGATCAACACTCTATTGATTATGTATCATGATGTATTGACAGTTTCATCCCAAAAATAAATAGGTAGGTCATATTCACTAATCATTGTTCTAGAAATCTCTTGTAGTGTTATATTTCTTCTCTCTACAACTCCATTCTGCTGATGTGTTCTAGGGGCAGAGAAATTCTGACTATAACCATTTTGTGAGAAAAGGGATTCAAACTCTTGATTCACAAACTCAAGGCCATGATCACTTCTTAATGATTTAATTCTAAGTCCACTAAGATTTTCTACAAACTTGGCATATTTGGTAAAATAAGAGCAGGCTTCACTTTTGGGGGCCATAAAAAGTTCCAAGTATATCTAGAAAAGTCATCTACAAGAACATAAACATAGTGCTTCCCAATTAAACTAGAAACTCTAGATGGTCCAAAAAAATCCATGTGAACCAGTTCGAGAGGTTGAGAAGTTGACACTTCTTTATTTGGTTTGAAGGAAACTTTGTGTTGTTTTCCCTTTTGACGAGGATTACACACTTTGTCATTTGGAAACTCAAGTTTGGGTAAGTTTTTAACTAGTCTTTTTCTAGTTAGTTTTCTAAGGGAGTGAACAATACAGTGTCCTAGTCTCCTATTCCAGATCCAATATTCATTATGAAATACACTTAAGCATGAAGCATTTTGAGAAGCTAAAGAATCTAAATTAACTGAATAAACAATTTCATTTCTTAATGCAGAAAATTCTATTTCTTCATTATAATTAAAGACATTACAAGAATCATTTTCAAATCTAAAATGAAATCTATCATCACACAATTTTGAGATACTAAGAAGATTATATTTTAAACCATCAAAAAATAGTACTTTGGAAATCAAAACTGAATTAGAGTTACCGATTTGGTCGAGTCCAATAACATTTCCCTTGGAATTTTCACCAAATGTGACATGTCCTCTATCTACTTTTATCAGGTTCTTGAATCATGAGTAGTCTCCTGTCATGTGCCTTGAACATCCACTATCCAATTACCATTGACTTTTACAGGAGATCTTTAGGAAACTTTCCTTCAAAATGATTAAGAAAAAACAGATTTTAGTACCCATACTTGTTTGGGTCCTGTGATATTACTAATAAGTGATTTAGGAACCCATATTTGCCTCATATGTTTCCTATAAGCACTGTGTAAAGTATTTGAAAAATAAACAGTATTTGGTCCACAAAAACTTGAAACAGTAGAATATGTATCATGGATTGAATTAGTTGATTCAGTCGAGAACTGGGAGTAAAACTATATTTCCTAGATTTTGAAACAAAATTTGTTCTACTAAGGTTTATTTTACCAGGTTGACAACCAATGTCAGTGTTGTATTTAGGGGAAATTTGTTTTCCTAGAATTTTGGTAAGATTATGTTTCCCATTAGTAAACTTTCCTAGGTCACTCTTTAATTTCTCATTAGACATTTTTAATTCATTGTTTTCTTTTAGCAGTTGGGCATTTTTCTTCGTTTCAGTTGTGAGTTCAGATCTAATAGTCACAATAAGAGCATGTCTTTTCTTCAAAGATTTATATTTTTCTTTTAGTTTGTTGCATGTTTCCACAATCATGTTACAGTATTCAAACATTTCTTCATTAGTCATTTTTTCAGAGTCACTTTCATCTTCATAATAGTATGAATTATGTACAGAAGAGTCCATTGTTACCCCATATGTGTTTTTCATAGAACACATATTGGCTTTGTTATCCTGATCATTATGTGATGTCTCTGAGTCGCTTGAACTATCCTAAAAATCACTCCAGGTTTCTTTGATTGCCTTTTTGTACTTCCAGTCCTTCTCCTCATATTTCTTTTTGTACATGATCTTGGGATAGTCAGCCTTGATATGTCCTTTGTGTTTATATTCATAGCAGAAATTTTTTTCCGTCTTGTCACTTCTTTTCCAGTCCTTCTTCCAGTTTCCTTTTTGGTCATATTTTCCTTTGAAGTTAGGCTTTCTGAAAAAGTTCTTCTTTTTGTAAAATTGTTTGAATCTTCTAGCTAGTTGATCCATTTACTCATCACTATCAGGTGATGATTGTTCACTGGTGGAGCTTTCTACATAAGATTCAAGTTTACCTTTGTCTTTGTTCTTAGAGGTGGTGGTCTCGAATGCAATAGATTTCCTCTTTAGTTCATACTCCTCTCCCTTGTTGACTTTCAACTCTTCTTTAAGCATCATCAGTTTCCCAATGAGTTCTTTTATAGGTAGCTTGCTGAAGTCGCATGATTCTCTAATAGAGATAGAGGTTCCCCTCCATCTGTCAGGTAGACAGCTAAGGATTCTAAAGATCTGTTCCTTGGCATTGACTTCTCTTCCAAGAGAAATCATTGTGTTGATAATCTCATTGAACCTAAGATACATGTCAGAAATAGGCTCATTAGGTTTCATTTTAAATTTATCATATTTAATAGTATAAGTATTAAGTCTCATTTTTTTATGATAGATATTCCTTCATGTGAGAAAGAAAAGGTATCCCAAATATCATGGGTAGTTTTACAAGTAGAAATTCAATTGAATTCCTCATCTACTAAGGAAGAGAATAAAGCATTCATAGCTTTGTAGTTGTTATAGTAGGTAGTTTTGGTAGGTTCATCCCATGTGATTCTATTAGTAGCATGAATTTTTTATTCATCTGCAATGGATGAACAAATTTCAAAACTCATACTCTCTAAATGCATTTTCATTTTAATTTTCCATTTAGAAAAATTGGTTCCATTAAATAATGGTGGTTTATTGGTTGAAACACCTTCCAATCTATTATCCATAAAAAAGTATTACTTTAAAAGAGATAGAAATTTAGAATTAACAGATATTTACAGATCTTTAAGATTCAACTAAAATCATAGTTGAATAAGATTAAACAAAGTCCTAATAAACAACCTATGATACCAAATGTTGGTCATAGTAGATTACTCAAGAGGGGAGGGGTGAATTGAGTAACTATAAAAATTTCTGTAAAAATTATTTCAAAATAGGTTCCCCAAATATTAAATGCATCCCAGTTAATAAAGGTTATACTGTTATAAGAGTTTGACTATTTAAGTAACTTCTTAGAATATCGATTAATTCTTAGTAAACATAATTAGTGTTATTCATATTACTTTTGAAGTTATTCTACTAATAAAATCCAGTTATAACTTCTTTCCAAGACTAACTATCAAAGTAAAATTAGTGATTTCTAAATTAGACAGTAATGCAACAAAATAGAGAAAACTAAATTAAGCAGCATAGCGGATAAGAAACAAATGGTTCAGTCTCAAGCTGAGACCTAATCCACTCCACTTCGTGATAACCTGTCACTAAGCAGTTTATATAAATAAACATTGATCCACATCCTGGATCGGGGTTAACAACAGTACACAGACTGTCCAGATCACACAGGGACCTCTTCTATAGTTTCGTGGTTATAAATAACCAGGCCACATAGGGAGCTCTTCCACAGTTTTCATAGGTATCCCAGACTAAATAGAGGTTTGAGTACGGATATCTTATATCCTTCAGTTTAATGTAGGAGACAGAGTGTGTTATTATACAGAAACACACACTTCTCGAAAGTTAATAAAAAGCTACACAATTAGATCAGGAATATTGAGGTAGGTATAGAAGTTCTCTGGGTGTTTTTCTTTGCAGCTTTGGACTTCTGAGATGAAGAAGATGCAGAATTTGAGTCCTCGTTAGTAAAACAGAGTGTCGTGATTCAGCTTTTTTTCTTCATGAGGTTTGAAAATGTGAATATGTTCTCTGGATTCCATTGTACTTCATATGTTCTTCATCAGGGGAGGGTTTCATTCATGTGACAATCGTTCCTTTGAAACTCTCTCAATGTTTTTCATTATCATTCTCACAACCATGTTTTTGTAGGACCCCGGGACACCCTGAGAGGGGAGGGGTGAATCAGGGTGACCACTTTTTCTTTTAAAGTGATGGATCTTGTTCCCACGTATGTAGGAACTTGTTGAACCAGTATGATAAATATTATTAGAAAGCAAACATTCACATGCATAGAGAATACACGGCCCTTTTTACTTGGTTCACCACTAAGGACTACGTCCAAGGAGCATACGCCGACAGGTTGTCGGTCGTACCTAAATCCACTATGCTTCAATAGCTGTAGATTACAAAGGTTTGGGTACAGTCACTCTATCCCAAGCACACTGCCTTTACAAAGGTTCAGGGATAGCTCACTGCTTCCCTCGGGTCACTCCCGTTGACTCCCCCTGGCTCACTGCCGTTGGTGAAGTCTCACTCAGTTTATAGACGTGAAGGTCTCTTCATCATTTTCATAAGAATGCATCCTTTGTTGTATGTAGATGCTCTATTGAAGTCCGATCCTCACCAGAAGAAGAATATCACTTTTCCTCGAATGTATCGGGTAGTATCTCGGCTTTCGTGCAGCTCCAAACAGGCCAGTGGGTTTCAGCAAAAACAGGCGCGCTTTTCCAAGACAGTCGCGCAAGTCCCACTACGGCGCGCAATTCCAAACTAGTGCGCAAGTGTCATCAACGCACCTGCGCGACGCTTCCTTCCCCGACTTCAAACTTGTGCGGTCCACTTCCTTTCTCTTCCAAACCGCCTTGGGCGCGCAACCAACAATCGGCGCGCAAGCTCTACTTGCGCGACAAAACTACCACCTGCGCGACTCGAACACCTGCGCGACGAGAGCTCGAACAATCTCGAAGTCTTGAGCTCCGTATTAAATGAGGAGGGTTGGTCCAATATTTATAGGCAAACTGGACCCCCTGCGCGGAGGCGCGCAAGTCCCTCATCGGCGCGCAAGTCGTGTCTCCAGTAACCTCTGTCGCGCAACTCACTTGCGCGACCTAACCAACACTTGCGCGACCTTCTTTCCTTAGCCAAATTTTGATGTTATGATCCTCAAAAACATATGGAGTGCAAGTCTTATATCCTCCAAGAGCACGGCGCGCAAGTACCTTTTCCAAAAACACTTTACTTTATTGGCCGATTTTCAGGCCCAAAAAAATTGGCAAACACTGGGAAACGGCACCACCTTCACAATTGTTTTCTGCTTGAACGGTATGATCTCTTTGTTGGTACACATCCTGAACTTCCACTGAGGATTGACAACAAACACAAACCATACGCCAAATCATGCTTTGAAGACCCTGGTTCCAACAATCTCCCCCTTTGGGTTTGTTGGCAATCAGAATAAATTCAAAAGATCTCCAACCATGAGCAAACCCAAAACGCAAGAATCAACTCAGCCAACACTCTAAGTCTACGTGAGCAATGCTCGGTGTAGAAAACAAGAGAGGAAGCTTGAATTGGGTTCCAGTGTTTTGAAATTCTCCATGAAGCCCGATGTTATCCTTCTTAAACTTCTCATCACAATCTTACACTTCTCATCACAGAAGAATTTATTGCCTTGAATTTATTCCTCTCTCCCCCATTGACAATAAAACCAAAGACCGATAAGTTGTTCAATGTTCATCTCAAGCCATACTCCCCCTGGATAGTATCTCCCCCATAAACCTGCATCACAGCCATAAGCAGAAAAAAAACAGTTAAAACAAATGGGGAGAGGGTATTTCTGGATCCTCCTTATGCAGTAGGAGGTGGTTGAACACCGAGGTTCAACCGATGCTTCTCAAACACAGCCGCGGACAATGGCTTGGTCAGGATATCAGCCACTTGCTCATCAGTTCCAACATGATCCATTCTAATCACACCTTGTTCAACCTTTTCTTTGATAAAATGATACCGTATTTCAATATGCTTTGTACGAGAATGCTGAACTGGATTCTTCATAAGATCAATTGCGCTTTTGTTATCACAGTAAATCACCATTGGTTGCTGCACCTTATCACCAATATCTATTAGTTGCTGCTTCATCCAAAGCAGTTGAGTGCATGCCTTTGTGGCAGAGATATACTCAGCTTCAGCAGTACTAAGAGAAGTACTTTCTTGTTTCTTGCTCAACCAACCAACACATTTCTGCCCAATATAGAAAGCTCCACCACTAGTGGACTTTCTGTCTACCACATCACCAGCCCAGTCAGCATCAGAAAATGCGGATAATTGATTGTCCCTGCCTGCAGAAAAAAATAACCCGAAATTATGTGTACCTTGAATGTACCTCATGATTCTTTTTACTGCTGCCATATGTTCCTCTTTTGGATTACTCTGAAAGTGGGCCGCAAGGCATGTGGAAAAGACAATATCTGGCCTTGTCGCTGTCAGATACAGTAGGCTTCCAATGATCCTCCTGTACATGGTGGGATCAACAGATTCCCCATCCTCATGCTTTCCAAGTTTAGTTCCAACTGCAATTGGAGTTGACATTGGTTTGGAGTCTTGCATATTGAACTTATTCAGTAGCTCTCTTGCATATTTTTTCGGAGAAATGAAAGTGTATTCCTTCTTTTGAATCACCTACAGCCCCAAGAAATATGTGAGCTCCCCAATCATAGACATTTCAAATTCTGATTTCATGTGATTGGAAAATTCATCCACTGATTTCTTCCTACTGCCACCAAATATGATATCATCAACGTGGACAAGAACCATGAATTGATCTTTTGGAGAATTCTTCACATAGAGATTGTGATCAACTCCTCCTCTTTTGAATTCCAACTTCTTGAGATATGAATCCAACTGTGAGTACCACGCCCGTGGTGCCTGCTTCAAACCATATAGAGCTTTCTTCAGTTTGCAGACCTTTGTTTCATCAGTATCCAAAAAAAATCCCATTGGTTGTTCAATATAGACTTCCTCTTCGAGTACACCATTCAAGAATGCTGTCTTGACATCCATTTGATATACTTTATATCCTCTTTGGAGTTCCATGGCAAGGAAAAGCCTGATTGAATCCAGTCTAGCCACTGGAGCAAAGGTTTCTTCAACATCAATCCCTTCAATCTGGGAGTATCCTTTACATACCAGTCTTGCCTTGTTTCTGATGACACTTCCATGCTCATCAAACTTATTTTTGAATATCCATTTGGTACCAATCACATTGTGACCTTCCGGTCTCTGTACAAGATCCCATGTCTGATTCTTGTCAATCTGATCTAACTCTTCATTCATGGCTTTTACCCAGGATTCATCCTTTGTAGCTTCTTCAAATGAGGATGGCTCCAAAACAGAAAGAAATGCAGTTTGTGTGTTATTCCTCATCCTCCTTGTCTGTGTGGGTGCATTCATGTCTCCAATTATGTTAGATGGATCAATTTCTGCTCTTCGATTTTTCTTATGAGGTTCAGATGCATTCTCACCATCCAAGATTTCTATTTCAGATTCTTCGTCTGAGTCAACATCATGATGTGACCCTTGAGTATTTTTTACACCTTCCTCTATTTCTGTATTTGTATTTATTTCATGTTCACATTCATTCTCATCTTTTATTTCATCAGAATAGGTACTATTTGAAGTGTTTGGAGTTTTTCCTTCAATGATCTTAACATCATTGCTTTCCACAATCCTCCCCAAGCGTTTATTGAAACACTTGTAAGCTTTACTGTTCATTGGATATCCAAGAAGAATTCCTTCATCAGCATTGTCACCATACTTTCCTCGGTTTCCTTCTTTATTCCGGATGAAACATTTGCTTCTGAAAACACGAAAGTATTTCAACGAAGGCTTCCTTCCATGCCACAATTCATATGGTGTCTTTATTTCTCCCATATAAAGCCCTGTTCGATTCTGAATGTGCATTGCAGCCTCAACAGCTTCTTTCCAGTAATGGCGAGAGATACCACACTCAATCAGCATAGTCCTAGCCATATTGTTGACCTGTCGATTCCGGCACTCAACAACTCCATTTTGTTACGGAGTTCTCACAGCAGCTACCTCATGCTGTATTCCATGTTTTTCTAAGTAATTTTCAAACTCAATGGATGTGTATTCCCCTCCATTGTCAGATCGCAAGACTTTTATTGTCCGGCCTGTATCGTTCTCTGCAATCCGTCGATAAGTTTTCATACAATCAAGCACTTGTCGCTTCCTGTGGATAACCATTACACAAGCCATTCTGCTATAATCATCAATGAAAAGGACGAAGTACCTTTCTCCATAGGTTCCAGCAACATTTATTGGGCCACATACGTCTATATGAATGAGATCAAGAAGATGTGATGCCCTTTTATTCTTTGGTCGATATGAACTACATACCAGTTTCCCACGAATACAAGCATCATAAGACTTTTCCCGTTCACGTTTTAGAATGGGAATGTCCATGACTATCTTTAACTTAGATATCTTTTCCATGTCTTGTTGGTTAATGTTCCCTAGCCTTCGATGCCATAAATTATTTTCTTCTTCAATAGACAAATAGCAAGAGTTCACTTTGCTGTCAACCTGATATAAATTTCCATCTGTTCTAGTGCCTTTCATAAGAGAATTTCCTGTTTTTCCTTTTATGGTGCAACCTTTTTGATTGAAGGTTACTATGAGCCCTGAGTCACAGAGTTGACTTACACTCAGGAGATTGTGGCGTAGACCGTCCACGTAAAGAACCTTAGTCTTCTTCAGCTCCCCGTTGGCGAGAGCAGTATTCCCGCTGCCTTTGATCTTCAAAGCACCGTCATTACCAAACCATATTGTTCCATCAACCTTCTTTTCAATGTTCATCAAAAGGTCAGAATTTCCCGTCATATGGGAAGAGCATCCACTATCAAGGATCCAGGTGATGCTGCTTTTTGTAGCTTTGAGTGCTACTTCTACAAAATTGGATTTCTCAATCTTTTTCTTCTCTTTCCATGAGATATTGGATTGAGCATAGGATAATGGTGGACTTTTAATACATTCTTCTACATAATCTGATTCTTCATACCCATGATCTTCTTCCAGAGGGGAAAAACTGTTTGTGAGAACAACATCATCAGGAGGATGAGCACAGTCCCGTCTTTGAGTTTTGTATGAATTCCTCCTGTCGTACCGCTGCCTGCAATACATAGCTTTATGGCCAAAGTTAGAACAATTAAAACAGTAACCATAAAAGGTATTTCTTCTATAAGATGGAGGATATGAAATCGTTCTCCTTTGTTGACTTCCCAGATCTTCTCCATTCAGGTAGATCCTTGCCTCTTCGCAATATGTCATGGTATGGCCCAGATAGCCACAGAACTGACACTTCATGTGAGGGAATGTCTTCTCACCTGAATTTTACCTCATACCTTCATCCTTGTGAGAATAGTTGAACTGCCTATCATTTCTGAATGTTTGAGGATAATTGTCAGTTCTCCTTCTAGTTTGGATTGAGGGTTCCTTTTTCCGCACTTCAGGCAATGTTTCGACATGTTCAACCTTCGTTTTGTCTTTCTTTTGGCTCTCTTTATTTCCAGCAGTTGATGTTTCAGCTTCATAGCCAATTCCACTCTTTCCCATGCAGGCGGGTCTTTGAACGCTCAAGATTTTTTCAACCCTATCTGAACCACATTTGGCTCTTGCCAGTAACTCTGCATCTGAGAATCTTCTAAGAGGTACTTTCTCCCTTGATTATTTTGAAAATGATTCAGTTTCAAGTTTAATTCTAAGAATAACAACTTCCTCTTCAAGACCCTCAGCAGTCTTGGAATTTTCTTCCAGTCTTGACGTGAGGTCATTGATGACCTTTCCCTGCTCCTCAATTCTCAATTTTAGATCCACTACATCATCATTGTTTTCAAGGATTTTAGACTGAACTTTCACAAATTCTTCCAGACGTTCAATTTCAGTTTCAATTTCATCAACATATTCTGATGATTCTTTGACCATTTCCTTCCACTTATTACATCTCTTACATTTACTCTCAAGCTTGGATAAGGCATCCTTAATTTGAATCTTTGGATTACCAATAGTAGTAGTCTGATTATCTCTGTCTTTATTGATTGAGGATTCTGATATTTCAGTGTTAGCCATCATGGAAGCATGGTTTTTGGTTTTAAATTCTGGTTCTTCTTCCTCACAAAATTCAATATCATCATCTTCTTCTTCACAGACAAAACTCTTCCTCTGCATTTTCCTTCCAGATTTGAAGTCACCCTTTTTGAAAAACCTTTTCTGAGGATTCTCAATGTCTTCAGCTTCACTCTCATCATTATCTAACTTTCTTTGGCACTGAGAGGCAATGTGCCCAACTCTTCCACAACGGAAGCATGCAATAGGTAGCTTACCTCTAAATTTACCTTTTCCCTTTTTCAACTTCTTGGCGATGAGGGAAATAATTTCTTTTTCTTCGTCATCTTCACCACCACTATCTTCTGAAATTTTCAGTTTGTCCATGGCTTTGAATGCCATTTCCTTACTCACGCGAGTCATGGCATCTTAGGGTTTGACTCTCATCTCATATGCCACTAAACTACTTAACAAATCATCCAGAGATAGTTTAGATAGATCTCTTTCTTCGAGTGCTGACACCTTTTCATTGTACATGGGAGGAAGTCTTCTCAATATTTTCTTTACGATATCAATGCCTTTGATTTCTTCTCTAAGACCTCTAATTGCTCCCACTACTTCAGTAATTCGATTAAAAAATGAGTCTTCATTTTCATTGGGGTGCATCTTTAGGTCTTCAAACCTGTTGTGTAAAACTTGAAGTTTTTCCTCCTTTACCTTGCTATATCCTTCATAAATGTTTTCAAGTTTATACCACATAGACTTTGCTGAAGTGCAACTCATCACCTTTAGATAGATCTGATCGGAAAGAGCTGCAGTTAGTGCATTTTGTGCTTTAGCATCAGCATCAAGAATTTTCCTGTCTGTGTCAGTCATAGCAAGGCCTATTGGATCAGTGATTTGTATTCCTTGCACAGTAGAAAACAAAACTTCCATTCCAAGAGATCTTAGATGAGATCTCATCCTATTCTTCCAGATCTGAAAATTATTTCCATCGAAGAGAGGGACTACCCTAACATTGACTGCATTCTCCATGGCGACAAAGGACAGATTCAAATCCAACAACCTTTACCCTCTGATACCACTTGTAGGACCCCGGGACACCCTGAGAGGGGAGGGGTAAATCAGGGTGACCACTTTTTCTTTTAAATTTATGGATCTTGTTCCCACGTTGGTAGGAACTTGTTGAACCTGTATGATGAATATGATTAGAAAGCAAACATTCACATGCACAGAGAAGACACGGCCCTTTTTACTTGGTTCACCACTAAGGTCTACGTCCAAAAAGCATACGCCGACAGGTTTTCGGTCATACCTAAATCCACTATGCTTCACTAGCTGTAGATTACAAAGGTTTTGGTACAGTCACTCTGTCCCAGGCTCACTGCCTTTACAAAGGTTCAGGGATAGCTCACTGCTTCCCTCGGGTCACTCCCGTTGACTCCCCCTGGCTCACTGTCGTTGGTGAAGTCTCACTCAGTTTATAGACGTGAAGGTCTCTTCATAATTTGCATAAGAATGCATCCTTTGTTGTATGTAGATGCTCTATTGAAGTCCGGTTCTCACCAGAAGAAGAATATCACTTTTCCTCGAATGTATCGGGTAGTATCTCGGCTTTCGTGCAGCTCCAAACAGGCCAGTGGGTTTCAGCAAAAACAGGCGCGCTTTTCCAAGACAGTCGCGCAAGTCCCACTACGGCGCGCAAGTCCAAACTGGCGCACAAGTGTCATCAACGCACCTGCGTGACGCTTCCTTCCCCGACTTCAAACTTTCACGGTCCACTTCCTTTCTCTTCCAAACCGCCTTGGGCGCGCAACCAACAACCGGCGCGCAAGCTCTACTTGCGCGACAAAACTACCACCTGCGCGACTCGAACACCTGCGCGACGAGAGCTCGAACAATCTCGAAGTATTGAGATCCGTATTAAATGAGGAGGGTTGGTCCAATATTTATAGGCAAACTGGACCCCCTGCGCGGAGGCGCGCAAGTCCCTTATCGGCGCGCAAGTCGTGTCTCCAGTAACCTCTGTCGCGCAACTCACTTGCGCGACCTAACCAACACTTGCGCGACAAAACTACCACCTGCGCGACTCGAACACCTGCGCGACGAGAGCTCGAACAATCTCGAAGTATTGAGATCCGTATTAAATGAGGAGGGTTGGTCCAATATTTATAGGCAAACTGGACCCCCTGCGCGGAGGCGCGCAAGTCCCTTATCGGCGCGCAAGTCGTGTCTCCAGTAACCTCTGTCGCGCAACTCACTTGCGCGACCTAACCAACACTTGCGCGACCTTCTTTCCTTAGCCAAATTTTGATGTTCTGATCCTCAAAAACATATGGCGCGCAAGTCTTATATCCTCCAAGAGCACGGAGCGCAAGTACCTTTTCCAAAAACACTTTACTTTATTGGCCGATTTTCAGGCCCAAAAAAATTGGCAAACACTGGGAAACGGCGCCACCTTCACAACTGTTTTCTGCTTGAACGGTATGATCTCTTTGTTGGTACACATCCTGAACTTCCACTGAGGATTGACAACAAACACAAACCATATTCCAAATCATTCTTTGAAGACCCTGGTTCCAACGGTTTTTTTTTAGTATCGTGCGCCTTGATTCTTGGCCACACTTCGCTTTTATCTTGTAATGCATGTGTTGGATCTGACAGGTTTCATGGATACTGCACCTCATACCTCATACTATTAGATAATATGTCTACAAAGAAACATTAATTATGGCATTGCATTTAAAATCTTCAAATATGACCGTTAGAGATTAAATTGAAAAATGACAAAATAGTTTATGAAACGATGTCATAGTAAGTCAAGGAAACGGTGTCTCCTTCACACGGTGTCTGGATTGGTCACTGTGTTTGAATGTCATGGTGTATCATGGTCACAGTGTCTCATTGTCACAGTGTATCATGGTCATGGTGTCTCACGGTCATGATGTCTCGTGGTCATAGTGTCTCAATGTTTACGGTGTCTGCTTCACGGTGTCTGCTTCATGGTGTCTGCTCCATTGTGTCTGCTTCACGGTGTCAGAAAGACATAACCAGTGGAAGACTCATGGTTTCTTAGACTTTTCAAGATATTTGTATTCAGACTTACGCAATGATGACCATAGAATGTATCAGACATAATCATTTGTCAGAGAAATCGTTATAAAGTGAGTCAAAAGATAGTATAATGTAATTAAACTGAATTTAGAGAAATTATGATCTTGAATGGATCTTCATAAAGAATGAGAATTATTTATACTTTAATACACATGATTTGATATAATTTACAGGATTTAACTAGGTTTAATAGGATTTTTGATCATTAAAACACGATTAATACATGATGAGTCCAACAGATTGCGTCTAGGGGAGTTGGTACGGAGCCACTCCGACCATGATTCGTTGGTGAAGCTATTGTATGAAAGCCAAAGGTACTAACCACTATTTAAGAGGTAGCCTTTTTATGGATTTGGACTGAGGGATGACATCCTCATCCCTGAAGCAAGTATGGACGAGCCAGCCTACTGGTTCTGAAGCACGTCGTGCTAGTGCCAGTGGTTCAGGGTGGCTAATGGACATGCTCGAGAAAACTTTACACCTGTTATTGTTGATTGTTTATAAAGTCATTGGAAATGAAATTGACGAGAAATCATTGTATCTAGAGATGTCCCCTCCGTTGTACCAAACTATCCTAAAGGCGATGCTGAGGAACCTGAAGAAGGGATGGTCTGATGAGTGGGACCTGCACTAAGGAGGAAACTTCATGGATGACTGGGTGAGGGCCTACTGGGTAAGCGCCTTCTGTGAAGAGTTCGGGGTAGAGATGAGGATAGTCAATTAGTATGAGGCAGCTTGGGCCTCCTAATTTCACATCTACCAGCTGAAGCATCTGATGCCAGAGCTGTGAGATGGTGGTCATCGGGGACCAATACCTTCCACCTACATCAAGGGGAGTTTGGAATTAGTTTATAGGAAGTACATCAGATCACGGGGGTCCTGATACTAGGAGCGATGTATGAATAATTCCTCCCTACTATGGGTGCATGGGAGGATCTGGAGTAGATGCTGCCACTTGCGATGGCGTTGATGAGACTGGTGTCGGGAGAGGAAAAGGAAGCGGTGAGAGATGTCCACTTCAGATAGTGGTTCAAGCAGTTTTGAACTTCCCAGAAGGTAGACGATTCCCGGTGAGGTCATGGAATTTCCCAAAGGGAGCTCAATGAGGCAAGGAGAAAAAATAATGGTGGTTCTTGGAGGACAGCCAGTGGAAAACCTAGGGGTTCAGCATCAGTACCGAGAAACAGCTGATAGTCAGGCGAGCGTCATTCATCACGTCTCTCATCTATGGCTGGATATTGCTGGTGAGGGACACAAATGCAGCTATGTGACCCAGCACCTTCATCATGGCCTCCATGTTAGTGACCGGAGGGTGGGTGATTCTCAGAATTCTGATGCTTCCCAAGATGTACAAAATGATCTGGCACATCAGTGAGGGGAAGAGGCCACAGAAGATATGTGGGTCATTGCACCTTATGTAGGGGTGGATAGCGGCACACATTAGGGGGGGTTTATGAATACCCAAACCATATTTATCCTCCAGGATAAGACTTTCTCCCATCCATCCTGAACGTCGTGGGGAGATTTCCGGCCAAGATGACCATACCATCGGTATTAAAACGAGTCTAGAAGGTAGAAGAGTTCAACATCCATCCGTTCCCACTGCCAATGGGGGCCTTCATGGATGATGGTTGAGGGACAGAAGAGTATCGGTCTTACCTATTGGCCTTTCTAGGTGGAGTCCTGGTGGTGAGGGTGGACCGTGAGCTGCTCTGCGATCCATACACCACTCACCAATTTGCCCAGAAATTTCAGTGTATGCCGCGACTGGCCCCCCAGGTTTACCTAGGGGTGTGCCTTGAAGAGTATACATGTGTGATGAAGCATATGTGGGTCATGTTCACTCGATAGGATGGAAAGATGAGGAATGAGCTACCTCCACCCGCTGCTGCCTTCGGATTGGCCAATGCATATGCCCAATGTTGGGAGGCGGCCTACCCAGGGGAAATGTGAAAGCACCCAATTGTCTGGTCCTGTAACAATGGACCTCCCCAACCTCAAGGTCGGGGCTGGAAGGTAGCAGGTACATCCCACGACAGTAGGGCTGCCGTGCTGAAGAGGCACACACCGGTTGAGGGGGAGGCAGCGACAGTGGACCCAGTGACCCTAGAATAGCAAAGTTACCCTGAAGGGATTCCACCGAGGGGATTTCATAGGATAACCATTCAGGCTTGGGGAAGAGGCTGCGTCACATAGACATGCCAGAGGATGTTGTCTTCCCGGAGGGCTGGGATATCTGGGAAGTCAATAGACAGTTACTCAGCCATCCTGATATGTGGCAGCACCTGAACTATCTTGGGATGGATTTTATAGGGATAGGCCCTATCTAGGCCGGTTTTGCAGTGTCCCGGGTGGAGTCTGGGCAGTACCTGAAAGATCTGGAAGACTTTGTTCATTCTCGGGGTGTCCCATGTCCAATGGTAGACTACGTCAAGGTGCTTCTAGATCATAAGGTCTCTCCATAATTGTCGGTCGCTGAACTGGGAGAGTGCTTCCCTCTGCTGGAAAAATCAAATGAGTCCTCCTCGGGGGACGAGGTCGGTAGAGGGTTCTTGTTGGAGGAGGGTGAAGTTGGCGACCAAGGCTCAGAGCATGAAGAATCCGCCGAGGCACTTGAGTTAAAATCCTAAATCCACTCCCCTAGGTCGATTTCAAAACTTTTTTGGACCCTCCATTAACGTTTAACTGTGCAGGAAAATCCTAATTCACCGAACCCATTCTCATCCTATAGTGGATGCAGATGCAGGGCCTTCGGGATCCACACTTATGGATGCATCAGTTGCTACATCTAGCGGGGCCAGGACTTCTGAGGGGACCCCTTCAGAGCACTCAGATCTTCTGGTAATATATAGGGGGCCACGCCTCGGGGTCCCAATGATGTAAACACAAGAACTAGAACAGGAATTTGATCTCTATAAGTATCTTCTACAAAATTCATGATTGTATCCTGATGACCATGTCAACTGATGTCCAAGCCCTCCTTATTGTGCAGAGTTCTTTAAACGGCATGGCCCACCTTAGCGAGGTTGGTCGGGGCTTCTGGTGGCATCCTTCTGAGAGGAATTCTGGTGATCATGGAGGATGATATCCAGACCGACCGAACCGCGGTGCTCCTGATCACTGTTGGGACCATGAGTGGGGTTGTGCTTGAGATCATTGAGGTGGGATCCGATGAAAAGGATCAATATGATATCCTAGGTCCCACCATGGATAATAAAGCACTGGACGTGGACCTGGATGAAGAGTTCCTGAGGACATTCCCCACATATGAGCATGACAATCGTGCTGACTGGGATGAAACAGCCTCTGATGAAGATGAAAGCAAAATAGTATGTCACCGATCATCGAAGCTGATTACGCGCTTCGTTAATAACACCCCCAAGCACTATGGCTGGATGAGATTGACAGACTTCACTCGTGACTAAGCGAACTTTGTGCTGGGGGAGTGGATGCCTAATTTCTCCACCTGCTCGTCCGAGATATTATGGAAGATAAGATTTGAGAGTACGAACATGGCCTTGGTGTGGGATGGAAGAGGAGAAAAGAAGTGAACATCAAGAGGCTCTAGGAGGAGAAAGATGAGGTACAGCGACTGTAGAGTTGGGTGGAAAAGCACTAATCCATCCTTAATGTGCAATCGGGGCTGATACTACGGTTGAAGGCCTAGCCGCCATAGGCCAAAGAGGGCCTGAGGTGAGCCTCTGAAGAAATGACCGTCATCCAGACCAACGTAGAGCAGGACTAGATTGCAGCCGGTGAATTGCACCCCATTGCTGCCGAGGAGGAGCAGCAACTGAACAGGCAGGAGGAAATCCCAGACGCCACCATCTAGAGGGTGGCAGAGCTGCTATGCTCTTTTGATGAGTCTAAGCACTCCATGGTGGGAATCAAAACTTGGGTACACTAATGATTAAAAACCCTCAAACATACTTTCATGATTCAATTGTTTTATGCCAGATGCACCAACGAGTTCGGTTATTTGTATTGGTTTCTTTCATTCAAGTGATATTCATGGAGCGTCCAGTGGTAATTCCCTAAGCACACCCGGGTTGGACCAGATGCGAGAATCAAGGGAAGACCACCTTATCACTCCATCCAAATGAAAGAGTGAAAACTAGGCTTCAGACATCCTGGGGTTTGAAAAACTAATCTGGATTTCCGAGAAGAAATGGGACAGGCCCGATTAGAGGATGAAGCTCCCAGAATAGTCGAATTACCATTTTCTCAGTGTGCTCTTGGGAACAGATGGGGTAATGTCATGGGTGTTGGAATTAATATAAACATAGGGGGAAATGAAAGGTGTGAATCACAATACCCAAGATCCGGAACACTGTAGTGATGGAATGACAATTAAGAATGTCTATTGACTGTGTTTGAAACACAGTATCCTAGTTTCATTAGCCTAAAATGGGGATAACAAATGAGGGCCGACCACTGACCATGTTTGAAACACGGCGCCTGACTCAGAATGTTATCCATTGGTAATCTGGAATATTATCCTAGGATAGTAGGAGAGCCATAGGCCATGAATCCATAATGTTAGGGGGTTCCTCGAGACGTGAAAGAGGGAGAGGATCCGAATAAAAGGAATGTAAAGCGTGGAAAGTGGAGTGATGTGTTATTCGACTAGAGTCCAACACTCTTGAAATTACGCCGTAGTAGTGGAAACACATTTGGTGGGTACATCGGTTAGGTAAGGGATCAAACATACTTCTGAATCGGACCTATCTAACAAGGAAACTTTCACCTCCCAACGTTATCGTGGGGAATCTCGAACTTGTTCAGGGTAAAGATACAATTTCATGGTTCCCAAAAAGAGCCCAGTTCAAGGGACCAAAAAAGGAGGAGGAAACGTGAATTATGATTCATGGGGTACGGCCTAGAGGTAGGATGTCTAGGGGTTCCTATGTATACCATGAGAATGGTAATCAAGAGAAATGTAGTTCATGGGGCACAGTGTCATCAGGGACCAACATTGGCAAGGAGAATCCTCTCTGGAGAGGAAATTGGCACATCCCATGATTAAAATTTGGCATCCCAAACTTGTTCAAGGTAGAACAACATTTTAGTTTCATGTGTTGAGGACATATGAACTCATTCAGTTTAACACCATACAATAGGATATGGAGTGAATGGGAACGTCACAGGAAGGGGGTATGTGTTGCGGTAGCTATAAACCCGACGTGAATGAGGACTTGGAGTTAAGATCACACCACGTATCCCCGGAAGGTAATGGGACCAAGAGTTAAAGTTAGGCTGGGCCAGAAGCAAAGTAGTCGGGCATTCCTACGTACCCCATGAGGATGGTAATCAATCCATACATATTTCTTAGAGTGCAGTTTAATGTCATGCGGGACAAGGAAAGGTACATGTGGCATGGCTGCTCCAGTACATGTCCTACCAAAACTGCTAAGCCCACGTGAGTCGGGATCGATGTGGGAAACAAGAAGTAGTGATGGGATATTCCTAGAACAAGGAGGAACATGTTAGGTATGATGGGTTATTAGATAAATGGTGTCCCACTGATGCTGACCCACCTATATAACGCACCTAGATGCGATGAAGAGTAAAGTCGAGTATGCTTGAATTCCACTTGAACATAAGGATGTGGAAATATATGAATCCTGATGCTCGGGATCTAGAACACAATGATGGGGTCGTGACGATAGGGGATAACTTTTGACCGTGTTCTAAACACAGCATCCATGTCACATTAGCCTGATATGGGGACAGAAATATGAGGGTCGACCACTGACCATGTTCGAAACACGGGACCTGTTGAAAATTTCATCCGGGGTCTTTAGGATGTTGGCCTAGGATGGTAGTTAAGCCAGTGTGGCATGAGAACAGGCCATGAAAGGGGGTCCCTTCAGACATGGAAGAGGATGAGGATCCAAATGATGGGCTCACGAATCTTGGACATGGAAAAAGGGGAATGTATCCATGAAAATTCCACACTTCGGGATCTTTGTCGAAACACATCTGAATAAGACTATGAGACACATCAGATTGAGGGATTTGAGTCCCTCCCCAAGGAAAAGGGTCCTGGGGTAGCACACTTTCTACTTAAGGTCCAAGGGTGGATCATTAAGGGTGCTTGATTTAATGGACTATGCACAGGGCATTGGAATATCCAAGTGTGACGTGCAGTTCTCATTGGGAGATCATAGTTTTGGGTCATAGAACTCGGACCACACTGGGAAAAGGTATGGGACACAAACGGTGCGGCTATTGAGAAACCCGACGTGAGCGAGAACCTTGGAGGTACTCACGACAGCACATGTCCCTAAATGAGTTCAGACCATGGGGCCGAAAAAGAAGGGACAAGATTTGTAATCTTCTGGGGCTGGACCCGGAGAAAAAAATGCATGGGCGTTCCTACATATCCAATGGGGATGGGAATCAAGCCAAACATAGTTCTGGAAGATATATTAGTTTGTGGTCATAGAGCGCAGACCATGGACAGTAGGAAAGGAGAGACACATGACGATTTAATTACACTACCTGACATGAATGAGGATCTGGTCTGGATCACCATGTGCTTCTTGGGGGAGTTTTTAGGTCAAGGGACCGAAAACTAATGTTAGGCTGAGCCCAAGACAAAGTGCATGGAAGTTCCTACGTACCCCAAGAGGATGGGGATCAAGTTGTACGTAGTTATAAGGATGGCATGGTAATATACTAGTGCTGGAGATAATAAGGTTGTGCGGGTCTAGACCGTGCACCAAAATATGTGGTATTTGATATATCTTGTCATTTCTTTAGGATGAATGGTATTATTTTGTGAAGTGAGGGACCTTGGATGGAAGGTTCAGGTATCGCTACAGGAATCAATCCATATGAAGGCATTGACAAATGGTATGGTGTGTAACCAATACAAAACATGATTCCCCATTGGGTGAGGTCATCATGATGAAGTGTTGTTTTTTTGTCATACAACCTGGACGATAGTGTCACAGTTTAGGGTCATGTGATGGGACCAACTGTTCACTTTTAACGTCTTGTAGGATAGACATAATAGTTTAAAGTCATGTGGGACTAATCATCATACCTTAAAGTCATATGGCTCAGACGTATACAAGATATATGAGGTTCCGAAGGGGATGCACATGGAATGATAAATCATACCCGACATGAATGAAGACAAGGTCCACACCATACAGTGTGCAATTTTGAGGAGGAAACCTCAGGCCAAGGGGCCATGAAATATTAGAGGAAAAAGGGGGCAGGAGAAACTAGCTCCCTATAGAGATGGTCTCGAAAACGAGATGTATGAGTGTTCCTACGTATCCCATGAGAATGGGAATCAAGCAACACATAGTTTTTGAATATTCCTTTTAACTTCGTGAAGGACAAGGGACATGAATTAAGGGGGGATAACAACTACAAAGGGGTATATGTGGTGCAGCTAGTGCAAACCCGACGTGAATGAGGACATACTCCCATACCTCGTTGCATAGTACCATAGGAGTTAAAGCCCTTAAGGAATAACATAAGAGATAAATCAGAGGAACTTGATATGGACTCAAAGACAAGATATCTAGACATTCCTACGTATCCCATATGAATGGGAATCAAGCTGTATGTAGTTCTAAAGGAGATCTTAGTTTATGGTCTTAGATCTCTAACTAAGGAAAAGTGACACCCTTTCAAATGCAGACCTCAACCTGATCCCTAAGTCCACATGAGTCAAACACGGTGTGGGAAACAAAGGGGGAAGAGGTTTTTTGAAAAACCTAGAATGCACACTAATGGGAAGTCGGTGTAGAGACTCGAATGATGCCTTCACTGTGGGTTTATCCTCCTAACATGAAAATGCGCACTAAGGTATAGTTTCAGGAGTATCAAAATTACATTTGGACATGATGGGGTGGACAATTATGTGAATCATGCAACCAATATTTAAGGCTTAAAGGGGCTGACATGATGATGGAGGATGACTGTTGACCGTGTTCGAAACATCGCATCCATATCGTGCTAGCCTGTAATGAGGACAAACAAATGAGCATTGTCTGCTGACCAAATTCGCAACACATGACATTTATCGATTTGTTGTCTGAAACCCTTGTGGATGTTGCCCTGTAATGGTAGGAGAGACCTTAGGCCTAGCATCCTTTCCATCTGGGGGTCCCTTCAGGTGTGAATGGTTATGGAAGACCAAATGAAGGGGAACACAAAGCCTAAAAATGGGTGAAAGAATGTGCTCATAAAATTCAACACTCCATATGCGGAACCAGAGTACTCTTGTACACATTGGGGAATCACCAAAGTGGGTCGAGGGGAGTGATCACCTTGATTGTGGCTGATTTGAAAGGATGTGTATAAAATAAGGGGATAGTGGAATCTTAGGAGGGAGAGGTACATGGCGTGGTTGTTACAAACCCGATGTGAATGAGGACATAGTCTCATACCACACTATATACTCCTCTCCCTATGAAAGGGTAGTCCAGGGGGCCCAGATAATAGGGATATCTCTAAGAGATGGGGCTAGACCTGAAGTCTAGATGTTCAAGCGGTCCAACGTATCCCATAATAATTGGAATCACTCCACAAGTAGTTCATGAAGAGGGTAATGCGCAGCTTACCATCTTGAAGTTAGGACACAAATGGGTAAAATACCCCAAACATGGGAGGTGTACGGCGGGGAGAGTAACCCGACGTGAATGAGGAAATAATCCCATACCACACCATACAATCCTGAGTGAGAACTTGTGTCAGGTGCTCGAAAATCTCAAGGGGCCTGAGGCTGGGCCTCGAATAGAAAGTCTCGGCCAGTTTATAGTTTAACATCTTCCAATGAGGACGAAGAAAGGGGTATATTAACCCAAACAAGGTAGGTGTACGGTGTGGTTAGTAACCTGAGGTGAATGAGGAAATAATCCCATACCACACCATACAATCTTGTTAGAGTTAAGACTAGGGCCGGGGGACCTAGATTAGGCTGCGTATCGAATGTCATGGCCAGATTGTAGTTTAACATCTTACAGTGAGGACGATGGTGATCATAGTTTAGGGTCATAGAGCTTGGACCGTATCTGAATAGTTTAAGGTCATATGTGTGGGACAAAAATTGTGAACCATTGTTCTTATGGAAGACCACCAGGCAGCAATGATGATTGAAGACAACTATTGATCAGGTTTGAAACACAGTATCCACCCTCATCTGACCAGAGTTCAGGGAAAAAATTAAGCATTGACCATTGACCATATTCACAACACAGGACTTGTATCGATTTGTTTTCTGAATCCCTCGAGTACATTGGCCCGTAATTGTAGGAGAGCCCTTAAGACTAGAACCCATGCCATTCGGGGGGCCTTCTAGATATAGAGGATGATGGGAACCCAAATGATGGGGCACAGGAAGCATGGTAGGGCCTATGCTCGCAGTATGGATGATAAATTAAGCGAGGGATGTCTTGAGGGGATATGTGTGGAATGGAGAAATATCCCGACGTGAATGAGGACATGAGTCTGCACCACACCACACAATCCTAAATGAGAACTTAGGCTAAGGGCTAGAAAAGGCCAAGGGGTCAGAAAAGGCCAAGGGGCCTGAGGTTGGGCGTCCTGACCAACTGTATATATATGACTGCTTATTCAGTTACCACCTCATCACAACTCCTAAGCCCATGTGAGTAGTGCACGGTGTTGGAAACAAGGAGCCAGACTCGACTTTTCCCCGTAAGGGTCTGAGAACTGGCATCGCCCGAATGGAATTCACTACTTAGAGATACAACGTTGTATAATGAACCACTATACTCGATGTTTGGGAAATCATGGGGTGGCTCTAGTGACAATGGATAGTTGTTTACAATGTTCAAAACACATCGTCCTTATAGTGACATGGAATGGGAACAAAAAATGAGCATCGACTGCTGACCATACTCGCACCGCAGGGCTTGTATAAATTTGTTGCTCAACATCCTTGAGGGGGTTGGCCTGAAGTTGTAGGAGAGCACATGGGCCTCGAATCCCTGCTGTTCAGGGGCCCTTCTGGATGGGAAATATGATGAAGTCCCCATCAATGGAGTGGGTGAAGTATATCTATGCCCATCTGTGAAATAGACGGACATCTCTGGGGAGTGGGACGTATGGTGGAATAGAGATGAGCTCAACATGAATTGGGTAAAACCCTACACCACACCATATGTCTTGAATTGAGGGGAGCTTATGGCATTTGGGCTGGGCCAACAGATTAAATGTCTTGGTGTTCCTACATATCCCATGAGGATGGGAATCAAGACATATGTAGTTCGTGAATACCATGCAGTTTAGCACTGTGTGGTGAGGATGTGGGAGGATAGAAGAATGGGGAGTGGGAAAATGTTGTGACCATCATAATCCTGACATGAGTGGGGCTAAATAATCCTACACCATATCATGCAAGGATCCTCCAAGAGAACCGTACCCATGTGGGTAGTCAAAGAGAAGAGTTTGGGGGCTGGGCTTAAGACGATATTCTTGAGAATTCCTACGTATCCCATGCAGATGGGAATCAAGACACATGTAGTTCTAAAGGTCCATGCAGTTTAACGTCATGTAGTGAGGATGATGAATAGTTTAACGTCATGCAGGATGAAGCAGTTTAGGGTCGTGCAGGACCCGTCAGTTTAAGGTCACGCAGGACCAAACACTTTAGGGTCCTGCCAAACCATATACAGTTTAATGTCATGTAGGACAAGTCTGTCTCTGGAAAATTATTACTTGAGAAACTTGGCATTGGTTGGAGGAGTTATACGCTCACCGTCCATGGTCACCTATGAGTATGCACCATTGGGATAGACCTTGCAGACTACATATGTTCCTTCCTATTTGGGCTCCAACTTGGGTGGTTTCCTGCTAGGTATTATTGGTGTTCAGAGGGCCAATACCAAGTCTCCTTGCAAGAAGGAATAGAGGAGAACTTTTGTTGTTGAAATCTCTAGACATCTTGTTTTCATGCCTTTCTAGATTGTGCACGGCACAAATCCTATTCTTGTCAAGTGTTTCCAATTTAGCCAGAAGAATTTCAGAAACTTTATCTGGCACCTTCTGATCATAGACCACTGTGCGTAATGAAGGAAACTGAATTTCGATTGGCAGGAGGACCTCAAACCCATACAATGGGGTGTGTGGGGTCACCTAGGTGGAATTACTATTCGTCATCCGATAAGTCTAGAGGGCGTTAGGGATATTTTCTGACCAAATCTTCTTATTCTGACCAACCATTTTTTTCAAGATGTTAGAGAGGGTTTTATTGAATGCCTTGATCTGTCCATTCACCTCTGTGTGGTAGTAGGAGGTATGGTTCAAATGGATGTTGTACTTGGCGTAAAAATTATTCAACTCAGATGCTCGGAATTTGTTGCCTTTATTAGTGAGGACGGCGTGAGGGACTCCAAATCGGTAGATGATATTGGAGCTCACGACATCAATGATAGACCGGGCATTGACCACCTTGAGAGGAACTTCTTCTGCCCACTTGGGAAATAAATCCATATCAGTCCGGATGAACCTAAATTGGTGAGCTGTTTCCGGTTGATATGGTCCTATGACATCGATTCCCCACACCAAAAATGGCCAAGAGTACATGGTGGAGTGGAGGGGTTCTAGTGGCTGATTAATAAAGTTATCATGAATCTGGCATGCGTGACATCCCTTGGTGAACGTGATGCAATCATGGATCATGAAGCGCCAAAAGCACCCCAGTCTCTGGATCTAGTGAGAAAGCTTCAGGTAGTCTGGTGGGCGCCACAGGAATCGTCATGAACCTCCAAAATTACCAAAGAAATCTCAACTCCTTGGATGCAACGTAGGAGGACACCATCGAAGCCATGCTTGTAGAGGATATTCTCTAGACCGGGACCACTCTAGAGGGTAAACTACAACACGCGACACCGGATTCACTCGTGCTCAGCCAGATCATTCAGGAGGTAACCATTTTGAAGATACTCAACAAAGGGGGCTCTCCAATCAGGATTCAGTTCAACCACTGCATCTAAGGGACCTGAGGGTCCTGACGTGGAGGCTCTGGCGGTAAGATGGCTCACCTGCAAGCCATCGTCATCACCTGGGGTGATAGGAGAAATGAATCTCTGATGTGCCACGTGGATAATTAGATCATCCTTCTCAGGTTCTCCAAGTGATGTAGCTAGGCTGGCTAGGGCATCACTTCGACTGTTCTGAGATCGAGGGACATGAGTAACTTCCGGTCGAGATGGGACCTGGGCCATCAGCTGGAGAGTGCGCTCCAACAACGGTATAAGATCTGGCTTTCTGATGACGTAGTCACTGTTGATCTGTTTGATTACTAGTTCAGAATCCCATTTCACATGAAAATGGAGCACATTAATATCGAGGGACACCTCGAGGCCAATAATAAGAGCTTGTTACTCTTCTTCATTGTTGGAGAAAGATTCTGACAATAGGAATGAGTATGGCAGAATAGCTTGTGCTAGGGTAATAAAGATGATACCCAAGCCTACCCTCTTGAGCCTGGGATCATTGAGCCACCGGCCGGTGGGGATTCGGAAAGCACCATCGAAGTGAATCTACCATCACAACATGACTTGTTCTACAGAGAGGATCGCCTAATTGGGGAAATCGAGATCCAAGAACTGGTCAGCAGGAGTCGGGTGGGCATCAAGGAAGTCTGCCAATGCTTTCCCCTTAATAGCTTTTTGAGCGACGAACTTGATTTAGAACTGCTGAAGAATCACTGACCACCGATCTAGACAACCTGTCAACATGGGGCAACTCAGAATGTACTTTAATGGGTCTACCCAAGACACCAGTTGTACCTTGTGGTGATACAAGTAATGCAGCAATTTCAGTATTACAAATACCAGTGAAAGGTAGCTCTTTTCAAAAGAGGGGTATCTGGTCTCCATATTGATGAGCATACGACTGAGGTAGTAGAGGCTCTTTTCTATTCCCTCATTGTTCTTCTGGGCGAGAACCACACCGAGAGATCGTTTCCGGGTGGTCACATAAAGGACCAATGGCTTTCTGGAGACATGTGTCATTAAGACAAGAGGCTGGATCAGATACTTCTTGATTTTCTTAAACACGGCTTGACACTCTTCATCCCATTCATAAGCGGTTCCTTTCTTCATTAGTTGAGAAAAGGGAATACACCTGGCGGCCAGATTCGCAATGAATCGGCATATGTAGGTTATGTGGCCTTGGGAACCCCAAAGCTCCTGAATATTTCTCGAGGGAGGCATCTGGATGATGGCCTTGATATTCTCTAAGTCGATCTCAATGCCCCTATGTCTAACAATGAAGCCAATAAAGAGGCTGGAGGTGACCCTAAAGGAACATTTTAATGGTTTCATCTTCAAGTAGTGAGAACAGAGGAAGTAGAACACTTTCTCAAGGTCTTGGAGATGGTCCTTATACCGGAGATATTTGACCACCAGATCCTCCACATTTCATTCCACCAATGTCCTGAGGATTGGTTTGAATATGCGATGCATGGACCGCAGATATGTGGCACCTGCATTCTTTAAGCCGAAGGGAATGTCCGGGTAACAAAACGTATCTTGCGGCATCCTGAAAGATGTGTACTCCTCATCCTCGGGGGCCATTCAGGCTCTGGTTGTATCCAGAGTAACCATCCATGAAGGGGAGGGGTTGGAACCTAGTCGTAGAATCGATCAACAATTTTGTCATGGGAAGGGGAAAATTATCATTCGGACAGTGACAGTTGAGATCTTGGAAGTTGATGTAGACTCTGATCTGTTTGTTCTTCTTCCTGACTGGAACAATGTTGGCTAGCCACATGGGGTACATGACCTCCTTGATGACGTTGGATATGAGGATCTTGTCAACTTTTCCCTCAACCATGGCACTGTGATAAGGGTTCATATTTCTGGGAGGCTTCTTGAACCCACGATGATTAGCCGGGAGACCGAGGCGATGGATGGATACCTGAGGATCTAGTCCCGTCATCTCATCATAACTCTAGGAGAATACATCATGATGTTGTTTCAAGAAGTCTACGTACCACTGCTACTCCCCGAGGGATATGTCGGCACTGATTAATGTAGGTCTCGGGTCTGTCTCGCTACCGAGGATTACTTGTACCAGCTCATTGACCGTGGCGGAATCACCCTCTTCAAAATCAGGTGGAGCATCCTCCAAATTTTCTTCTTCACTTGTGGAGGAGGGATCCCCAGTGGGAGGAGCTTCCTCTGGGTTGGATGATTCCAACAGGAGGCTGATACTAGCCTGAGCAGTAGTGGTCATTACATCGGGAGATTCCGGTACTGCCAAAACCATAGCAATGAAGGCTGTCGACCAGATCCCATCTGGTATTTGGACCAAGGGGCCACACTTGATAATTTCAAACCAATAGTGGCGCGTCAGCTTGATCCGGTTAATTACTATAATGACCCATACTTTACATACATTTTTATTACTTCAAAATTGAAGCACACTTATTACAACATATGACAAAACCATGAAAGGACCGTATAGGTATAGTGTCTTTAGAAACTGGAAAGCATAAACAACTGGTTCATAAAGCATCTACTTTGCCTCCCATTTATTTCATCATATCTAGAGTCCCTTTTTGGAATATCCTACTTAATAACCTTTTTCCTGACCTGGGAAAATAAAACATACAAAAGGGTGAGCTCAAATGCTCAGTAAGGGTAAACAAAAGAAATATCAATCACATCATATATATAAGAACATAACTTTTGGAAATCTTAACCTGCAAATGAGATCATAATTTCATAACATGGGATAAATCATAGTAGTGAAATGTAATCCCAATAATCATAACTTAAAACATGAAACTTTGTGTCATACACACATAATCATTGAGAATCATTTCTTATTAGTCAAGACTCATTTCCAAGACTATCTTAGTGGACAAAGTCAATTTCTGAACCGAGTTCACTCCTCGTTTCAGTCCTGTTTCACTGAACCGGTATAACCTGCCGTTCTAGCCATGTCTATCTCATGAGATATAAAATCTTTACCCAATTCATTGGATGGATATATAGGTCCCACCCATCTCATAATTATACCATTCTTATGTGTGCCACAAAATTATAATCCATACATCATTGCATAATCCATGTAATAAAAATGGGATTCTTAAACAACATGACATCATAAAACAATTCATATAAGATAAAAAAATTCATAAAAATAATTCCATCACAACATACTCAAATCAATGTAATAATAGGGATAGAAACATAACCCTATATTATCTTAGATGGAAAATAAGTTTGATAAAACACTTGAACTCCATTCTTGAGGAAAATATCCTTTCTACTTCAAAAACATTTTTCCTTTCTTAACATGTCATACTATTTTAAACTAAAAGAAGTTGATTAAAAATAAACATGAAAACTTGTAAAGTAATCTTCCTAGAAATAATGTTTTAAAAATCCATTCATGCCGTATAAGTTAAAAAACATTCTTCTCGTACTTTTGTCAGAAAAGTCAAAAAGTACCTCGTACGAAAAACGACAAAATATTCCTTTCATATCTTTTAATAAAAACTCACCGAAAGGTAAAATTGGATATAAACTATTGTAGAAGGATATAAATATTACATATTGAGGAAACATGGATGTGGATGATAAAATACACCCAAGTAAATACCAAAGTATAAACAATCTCGAATAAAAATAAGATTGTGATATTTTCCCTTACCTTAGGTCCGATTTGCTTCGTAAGTGTCTGAACCTCCTGTATAATGATTTAAATAATATTATTGACTTATTCCAGAATCATAAATATTTTTATGATATCATATATGGTTAAATTCTTAGCTTCTTATTACTAATATTTCATTACTACTTGTTATTCGGGTGTTTATTACTTTTTGTTCTTATGCGTGTTTTGTCGAATAAATTATTATTCTTCTCTTTAGGTTATAGATACCTCATTTACAGTATGTTATTAGTGTAATATATATCATATTAATTCATTCAATTCATTTATATAATCATTATGCAATGAAGATCATGTAGAACGAATCGCATCACATCATGGAGACGGTATTTCGTACGTACGTACGAGCGATGATATCGTTCCCATGATCGGGGAATTGTATTGGAGTGTATGTATACTATTTCAGAATCAATAACAATTTACAATAATCATATATATTCATTACATTAACCCTTATACTCATACAAGTAAGGTGGTGGTGGAAAATAGATTACACCACGGCGTGGAGACGGTATTCCGTACGTACGCACGCGCGGTGATTTAGTTTTACGTAGGATGGATAAGAGGTGAAATAGGGTTGTCTAATATTTATAATAACATATCAGTATATGAGTGATACTGATGTTATTACCTCATAATTAAAAAACTAATGAAGAAGAAGTGGAAGAAGAAATAAAGATGAAAGAATCGGTAAGGGGCATTACCTCTTCTTTGAGGCGCTTCTTTGAGACCTCCTTTTAAGGCACTAAAATTGGTTTTTGAAGAAGACAAGGACCTCTAGGATGTCTATAGGGAAGTGGAGAGGAGAAAGTGGCAGGGTTTGGCCGAGCTTGAAGGCTCAAATTGGTGTGAGGATGAGAGGGAGGAGGTGCCCTTTTATAAGGGAGGAGAGGGGCACCTTTGGAAATATAAGAAATATTAGTTCATATTAAATCCCAACCCCACATAAAAAATTCCAAAATGACTCATATCCGAATATTAGATGAGATAGGTCTGTAATCTAATCAACCAATAAATTTTAGACATGTTAGTAATTTATTATCAACTTGATTTATCCTTATTTATCAATTTAATTTTATTTGTGGTAATAATATTCTAAATTTTAAATTATTATAAATAATTACATATGTGTTGTGAATTTTCCATAATTTGACACTTTATGACTTTTTCGACCATATAAATTTTAATTTATAAATTTTAAATATTTTTGTTATTTTTAAACAATTTTATAATATGTTATTTTTATAAAATAACAATAATGTCAATTTTGACACTATTCATTTATTTGAATTTAAATAAAATATATACAGATGATATGGTTGAACTAAAAGCTTTAATAGGTCCATAAAATGTCATATGTATCTAGAAAATTAGTGGAGCACATTAAATAGTTCATATAATATTTATTTTATTATTTTTAAAACCATTTATTTGATATTTTAATTAATAAAATAATTTCAACCTCACTATTGTGTCATAATAAATGATAATTATTTAATCCCTAAAAATTATAAATAAATTCCTATGATGTAGATAATTGTATTATCTTTCTATAGACTATTCATTTTCGAAGTTTCATGAAGTTTATCACTAAATTAAAATTATTATACTTATAAGATTTAAGAAAGTGACATGTTGTCACATTCTTTGGTTTTAATAATAATTAAATTATTTTCATGGAAAAAAGTTCATTAAATGAATCTAATCCGACCCTTAGGTGATATGGGTCGACTTTTAGTCATCCAATAGGATTTTGGAAGGTGTTAGGGTAATTTTATAATCTTATATTTACCCTTAATTACCCGAATTACCTTTAACTATGGTAAATAAAATTTACCGTAGTTACTATTCATAATGCCCAAAAATAAAAAGTAGCCTATTAAAATAATTTGGACTCACTGATTCTGAATATTGAATACATTTTTCAAAATTCAAAACATATAAGTTGCAGTAATTAATTTAAAATAAATCCCGTTGTTAAGAAAATGGGTTTTAGAAGTTAAAACATTGCCAAAGATTGAAATGTTTTTACCTATGAATTCAATGTGAAATTAATGCTAATGAAATAAATTATATTAAATGGTAAAAATATATTCTATTTATACTTTAAAACCATTAAATATTATAATTTATCCATATAAATTATCTCAACGAAAAAAAGTTTTTTTTAATTAAAAATTAGCATATTTTTACTATTCCTCAAAATATGAAAGTTATCAGAAAAATATCAAAAATTTATCCAAAGTAAATTTTTAAACCCTGATTCAAAAGAAGAATTTTATTTTTTCAAATTGAACTTATAAACATGTCAAAAACTAGCTTTAATGTGGGTGCGCCATCAAAAGGCGGCAAAACTGTATTTTTTGAAAATTACTTCTTTTATCCAAAAAAACTGATTTTGCTTTTATAACTCATTCTAGAAAATGTATAAGTTGAATTAAAATGTTATAAAATTAAAAATTCAGTTAATACTATTCATAATGGCTAGTTTTAATAATATTTTAATAGCATATCATTGTTTAGTGAAACTCGGTATTGCGTACGACGCAAGCTATCGAGGAAGGCCGTGGTTGCGTGTAAAGCAAGCCAAGCTAGTGTTGTGTGTAGTGAAATATTCCTTTGATGATTTATATAACATAAAAACAAAATATTTCTCATAAACATCTTGGGTGTTACATTCTACCCCCCTTAAACTGAATTTCTCCCTCAAAATTCGTCACTTTGTAACAAACAGATGAGGATACCTCTCTGTCATCATATCCTCAAGCTCCCATATAGCTTCTTCTAGTTGGTGGTTCCTCCATAAAACTTTCACCAAGCGAGTGGTCTTGTTCCGTAGGACTTTTTCACTATGATCTAGAATCTCTATCGGTTGTTCTTCATAAGAAATATCTTGCTCCAGCGGTACAACTTCTGAGCTGAGTACATGTGAAGGATCAGGTATGTACCTTCTCAGGAGAGATACATGGAACACATAGTGAACTTGAGAGAGATTCGGTGGAAGCTCCAATCAGTAAGCTACCTTTCCAACATGATCCAGTATTTCGAAAGGACTGATATATCTATGCCTCAACTTCCCCTTCTTTCCAAATCTCATGACCCTCTTCCAGGGAGATATTCGTAAGAACACCTTATCACCCACTTCAAACTCTAGGTCTTTTCTTCGGTTGTCGGCATAAATTTTCTATCGACTCTGAGCTGCTCTTATGTTTTGTTGAATCGATCGGACCTTTTCTTCCATCTCATCAACAAGATCAGGTCCTAATAGCTTTCTTTCCCCAACTTCATCCCAGCAAGTTAGAGTCCTGCATTTCTTTCCATAGAGAGATTCATAATGAGCCATCTGAATACTAGAGTGAAAGCTATTATTATAAGAAAATTCCACAAAAGGTAGGTGTTGATCCCAACCACCTTTGAAATCCATAGAGCAAGCTCTCAACATATCTACTAGAGTTTGAATTGTTCTCTCAGACTGACCATCTGTCTGAGGATGATAAGCAGTGCTGAAAGTCAACTCTGTATCCAGAGTATGCTGGAGACTTCTCCAGAACTTCGAGGTAAATCTTGGATCCCGATCAGATATAATAGAAAGTGCTACTCCATGAAATCTTACCACTTCCTTTACATATATCCTGGCAAGCTGATCCAGAGAGAAATCATCTCTAATAGCAATGAAGTGTGCAGACTTTGTAAGACGATCAACTATGACCTAGATAGCATTATTGACTTTGGATGTTTTAGGAAGTCCTGTGACAGAGTCCATAGTGATGTTTTCCCATTTCCATTCGGGTATGGGTAATGGTTGTAACATCCCCTTAGACTTCTGTCTCTCAGCTTTAACTTACTGACAAACCAAGCATCGAGAGACATATACAGCAACATCTCTTTTCATGTCATCCCACCAGAAGTACTCTTTTAGGTCCCTATACATCTTCGTGCTTCCATGATGAATAGATAATGAAGAACTATGAGCCTCATCCAGCAGCTCCTTCTTTAATTCTAGGATGGGAGGAACACAAACCCGATTCCGGAACTTTATTATCCCATCACAATCAAGGTTGAATTCAGGAATATTTCTCACCTTCTTTTGTAACTATACATCTTCTTTCTGTGCCTCTATAATCTTCACATGTATAGATGGTTGAACCTTCATTTGAGAAAGATACGATTTTCCCCCTCCCATTAAAATTCCAAGATCCATCCTTTGTAAATCCATAAATATTGGATCTTTTGTGATCCTCATCATGGATAAGATAACATGGTCTTGTCGACTTAATGTATCTTCCACCTTGTTTTCTTTCCCAGGGTGGTAATGAATTGAGAAGTCGTAATCCTTAATCAGTTCCAACCATCTTCTTTGGCGCATATTCAGCTCCTTTTGTGTGAAAATATACTTTAAACTTTTATGATCTGTATAAATGTCACACCTTTCTCCATAAAGATAATGCCTCCAAAACTTTAATTCAAAGATTACCACAGCTAACTCCAAATCATGTGTTGGGTAATTTTGCTCATGGATTTTCAACTTTCATGAGGAATAAGCTATCACCATATCATTTTGCATAAGAACACACCACAACCCCTTCTTGGATGCATCACTATAGATCACAAACCTTTCTCCACTACAAGGCAGTGTGAGTACAGGTGCACTGGATAACCTTCTTTTCAACTCCGTGAAATTCTCTTCACATTCCTCTGTCCAAACAAACTTAACTCCTTTCCGAGTCAACATGGTGAGTGGATTAGATAATCGTGAAAAATATTTCACGAAACGTCGATAATATCCAGCCAAACCAAGAAAACTTCGGATCTCAGTTACTGTTGTTGTTCTCGACCATCTTTTGATAACCTCTGTTTTTGCTGGATCCACATATATCCCCTCTTTTGAGATTATGTGACCAAAAAATGCAACTTTTTGAAGCCAAAATTCACACTTGGTAAATTTGGCATAAAGTCTCTCCTTTCTCAGGGTCTTCAATATAATTCTCAAGTGATCATCATGTTCTTCTTTGCTCTTTGAATAAACAAGAATATCATCTATAAAGACTACCAAAAATTGATCAAGATAGTCTCTAAAGACTCTATTCATCAGATCCATGAAGATAGCAGGTGCATTAGTAAGACCAAATGGCATCACTATAAATTCATAGTGTCCATACCTTGTACGGAAAGCCGTCTTTGGTATATCCTCCCTTTTGACCCTTAATTGAAAATAACCTAAACGAAGATCAAGCTTGGAAAAGTATTGAGCTCTGCGTAGTTGGTCAAATAAGTCATCAATGCGTGGGAGAGGATATTTGTTCTCGATAGTGAGTTTGTCAAGTTCTCGATAATCAATGCAGAGTCTCATTGATCCATCTTTCTTCTTAATAAATAGAACATGTGCTCCCCAAGGTGATGCACTAGGGCGTATGAATCCCTTATCAAGATTCTATTGGAATTTCTTCTTCAATTCCTGCAACTCAATTGGGGTCATTCTATAAGGTGTCTTTGAAATAGGCAAATCACCCGGTACGAGTTCTATTGAAAACTCAACTTCACGATTTGGTGGAAGACCCGGCAATTCCTCCGGAAAGACATCATCAAAATCCCATACAACAGGAATATTCTTAATCGCGAGTTTCTCACCAACCATTTGAGATAAATATCCCTCATTTAGTGGAATCAATACCCATAAGATGGAAGAAATTTCCACTGGAAGGTTATGTTCATCCTTGCATCGATAGACGATCATAGATTGATCTGGAATATAAAATGTGACTTCCCTTATTTGGAAATTGATATGATCTCCATATAAAGAAATCCAATCCATGCCAAGAATCACATCAAATTCCACTATAGGAAGGATCATAAGATTTGCAGGAAACAATTTCCCACAAACTTCAATCGGGGAAGAATTATAAACTTTTGATGCGACTGTTGTTCCATTAGGGGTTGTCACAGCTAACTCAACATCTAATTGTTGAGGTAATACGGTGATACTCTTAGAAAAATCATCAAAAATAAAAGAGTGAGTAGATCCAGAATCAAATAAAACATTTTCTACTTTAGAGTGGATGGTAAGTGTACCTTTCACCGCATCATTATTGTGCTTCACATTGCTGATAGAAATTGCATGTGACTTTCCTTTATCTTTAGCCTTAATATTTTTTTGATGTTGATCATCATCAACAACCCTTGGATTAGGGCATTTATTGGCATAATGCCCCATCTCCTTGCACTTGAAACATTGAAGTGTAGTAGGTTCATTCTGTGTGTCCCTTCCTTTGTTTGCATCATTAGACATCTTCTTCCCATCATTAAGGCATTCAAATGCCCGATGACCTTCCTTTCCACATTTAAAGCATTTACTTGTCCCTTTAAGACAACTCCATCCATGTTTCTTTTCACACTTTGAGCATAAGGGAAAGCTCATATTCTTTTCTGTGTGCTCTTTAGATTTTCCTTTGAATTCCATTTTCCTCTTCTTATCAAACCCATATGACTGATGGGATACTCCAATCCCCATCTCAACTTTGAGAGCACATAGAACGATTTCCTCGTAGCTATTGAAGTCCCTTATGGCTAAGGCCCTTTGAAGACTTGGTTTTAAGCCACTAAAGAATCGATCGATCTTACTCTCAGGTTGGATAATAATACCAGAAGCGTACCTTGCAAGTCTTGTAAAATTTTCTTCATAGGTACCAACAGATTCATCATCCTTTTGCTTCAGTTCAAGAAACTCTTTTTCCATCTTTGTTCGGAGAATACGAGGGAAGTACTTATTGAAAAATAAGTTCTTGAACTCGTCCCATTCCATGGACTCAATTTCATATCTTTGCCTCGTATTCTTAATAAGATTCCACCATTGATCAGCATCTACTTCCAAACGATACACTGCTAGGATGACTTTATCATGTTCAAAACATTGATGAACTGAAAATATCTTTTTAGTAGTACTGATCCATTGTTCAGCAACTAATGGATCAGTAGATCCGCTGAATGAAGGTGGACACTGCCTCATGAAGGATTCAACAGAATGTTGCTGCTTCCTTTGCTCGTTTGGAAGTCCAGCATGATTCATAGCTTGAGAAAGTTGTGTGAGAATGGCTACAAGATTTTTCATTCTAGCTCCCATAATGTTTGGTTGCTCAGGGGTACAATCATTGCATTGCCCGTCGCATTCCGCATTAACACGGTTCCTTCGGGTTCCAGCTATTGATTAAAACCAAGAAGAATAGTGTGAGCAACACTAATTATAATAGGAAAACCACATAATCAAGAATAAAATTTCACACTTAAGTTCTTATCCTAGGTTATTCATGGTCATTTCTAAAACACTAATATTGTGTTCTATGCTTAGAATTATCCTTAGGGTTCTTACTAAGGCTTTTACATCCTAGTTTCCAAAGGTTGACTATACCTTTCCTCTGATACCAACTATAAAGACCCATACTTTACATACATTGCTATTACTTCAAAATTGAAGCACACTTATTACAACATATGACAAAACCATGAAAGGACCATATAGGTATAGTGTCTTTAGAAACTGGAAAGCATAAACAACTGGTTCATAAAGAATCTACTTTGCCTCCCATTTATTTCATCATATCTAGAGTCCCTTTTTTGGAATATCCTACTTAATAACCTTCTTCCTGACCTGGGGAAATAAAACATACAAAAGGGTGAGCTCAAATGCTCAGTAAGGGTAAACAAAAGAAATATCAATCACATCATATACATAAGAACATAACTTTTGGAAATCTTAACCTGCAAAAGAGATCATAATTTCATAACATGGGATAAATCATAGTAGTGAAATGTAATCCCAATAATTATAACTTAAAACATGAAACTTTGTGGCATACACACATAATCATTGAGAATCATTTCTTATTAGTCAAGACTCATTGCCAAGATTATCTAAGTGGACAAAGTCCATTTCTGAACCGAGCTCACTCCTCGTTTCAGTCCTGTTTCACTGAACCGGTATAACCTGCCGTTCCAGACATGTCTATCTCATGAGATATAAAATCTTTACCCAATGCATTGGAGGGATATATAGGTCCCACCCATCTCATAATGATACCATTATTATGTTTTCCACAAAATCATAAACCATACATCATTGCATAATCCATGTAATAAAAATGGGATTCTTAAACAACATGACATCATAAGAAATTCATATAAGAAAAAGGAATTCATAAAAATAATTCCATCACAACATAATCAAATAAATTTAATAATAGGGATAGAAACAGAACCCTATATTATCTTAGATGGTAAATAATTTTGATAAAACACTTGAACTCCATTCTTGAGGAAAATATCCTTTCTACTTCAAAAACATTTTTCCTTTCTTAACATGTCATAATATTTTAAACTAAAAGAAGTTGATTAAAAATAAACTTGAAAACTTGTAAATTAAGATTATTGGAAATAATGTTTTAAAAATCCATTCATGCCGTATAAGTTAAAAAAACATTATTCCCGTACTTTTGTCGGAAAAGTAAAAAAGTACCTTGTACGAAAAACGACAAAAGATTCCTTTCATATCTTTTACTAAAAACTCACCGAAGGTTAAAATTGGATATAAACTATTGTAGAAGGATATAAATATTACATATTGAGGAAACATGGATGTGGATGATAAAATACACCCCAGTAAATACCAAAGTATAAACAATCTCGGATAAAAATGAGATTGTGATATTTTCTCTTACCTTAGGTCTCATTTGCTTCGTAAGTGTCCGAACCTCCTGTATATTGATTTAAATAATGTTATTGACTTATTCCAGAATCATATGTATTTTTATGATATCATATATGGTTATATTATTAGCTTCTTATTAGTAATATTTCATTACTACTTGTTATTCGGGTGTTTATTACTTTTTGTTCTTATGCGTGTTTTGTCGAATAAATTCTTATTCTTCTCTTTAGGTTATAGATACCTCATTTCCAGAATGGTATTAGTGTAATATATATCATATTAATTCATTCAATTCATTTATATAATCATTATGCAATGAATATCATGTAGAATGAATCGCATCACATCGGGGAGACGGTATTCCGTACGTACGCACGAGCGATGATATCGTTTCCATGATCGTGGAATTGTATTGGAGTGTATGTATACTATTCCAGAATCAATAACACTTTACAATAATCATATATATTCATTAATTTCACCCTTATACCCATCCAAGTAATGTGGTGGTGGAAAATAGATTACACCACGGCGTGGAGACGGTATTCCGTACGTACGCACACGCAGTGATTTCATTTTCCGTAGGATGGATAAGAGGTGAAATAGGGTTGTTTCATATTTTTAATAACATATCAGTATATGATTGATACTAATATTATTACCTCATAATGAAACAACTAATGAAGAATAAGTGGAAGAAGAAATAAAGATGAAATAATCGGTAACGGGCATTACCTCTTCTTTGAGGCGCTTCTTTGAGACCTCCTTTTAGGGCACTAAAATTGGTCTTTGAAGAAGACCAGGACCTCTAGGATGCCTCTAGGGAAGTGGAGAGGAGAAATTGTCTGGGTTTGGCCGGTATTGAAGGCTCAAATTGGTGTGAGTAGGAGAGGAAGGAGGTGCCCTTTTATAAGGGAGGAGAGGGGAACCTTTGGAAATATAAGAAATATTAGTTTATATTAAATCCCAACCCCACTTAAAAACTTCCAAAATGACTCATATCTGAAGATTAGATGAAATAGGGTTGTAATATCATCAACCAATAAAATTTAGACATGTTAGTAATTTATTATCAACTTGATTTATCCTTATTTATCAATTTAATTTTATTTGTGGTAATAATATTCTAAATTTTAAATTATTATAAATAATTGCATATGTGTTGTGAATTTTCCATAATTTGAAACTTTATGACTTTTTCGACCATATAAATTTTAATTTATAAATTTTAAATATTTTTTTATTTTTAAACAATTTTATAATATGTTATTTTTATAAAATAACAATAGTGTCAATTTTGACACTGTTCATTTATTTGAATTTAAATAAAATATATACAGAAGATATGTTCGAACTAAAAGATTTAATAGATCCATAAAATGTCATATGTATCTAGAAAATTAGTGGAGAACATTAAATAGTTCATATAATATTTATTTTATTATTTTTAAAACCATTTATTTGATATTTTAATTAATAAAATAATTTCAACATCACTATTGTGTAATAATAAATGATAATTATTTAATCCCTAAAAATTCTAAATAAATTCCTATGATTTAGATAATTGTATTATATTTCTGAAGACTATTCATGTTCGAAGTTTCATGAAGTTTATCCCTAAAGTAAAATTATTATACTTATAAGATTTAAGAAAGTGACATGTTGTCACATTCTTTGGTTTTAATAATAATTAAATTAATTTCATAGACAAAAGTCCATTAAATGAATCTAATATGACCCTAGGTGATATGGGTCGACTTTTAGTCATCCAATAGGATTTTGGCAGGTGTTAGGGTAATTTTATAATCTTATATTTACCCTTAATTACCCGATTTACCTTTAACTATGGTAAATAAAATTTACCATAGTTACTATTCATAATGCCCAAAAATAAAAAGTAGCCTATTAACATAATTTGTACCCACTTATTCTGAATATGGAATCCATTTTTCAAAATTCAAAACATATAAGTTGCAGTAATTAATTTAAAATAAATCCTGTTGTTTGGAAAACGGGTTTTAGAAGTTAAAACATTGCCAAAGATTGAAATGTTTTTACCTATGAATTCAATGTGAAATTAATGCTAATGACATACATTATATTAAATGGTAAAAATATATTCTATTTATACTTTAAAACCATTCAATATTATAATTTATCCATATAAATTATCTCAATGAAAAAAATTTGTTTTTAATTAAAAATTAGCGTATTTTTACTATTCATCAAAATATGAAAGTTATCAGAAAAATATCAAAAATTTATCCAAAGTAAATTTTTATACCCTGATTCAAAAGAAGAGTTTTATTTTTTCAAATTGAACTTATAAAAATTTCAAAAACTATCTTTAATGTGGGTGCGCCATCAAAAGGCGGCAAAACTGTATTTTTTGAAAAATACTTCTTTTATCCAAAAAACTGATTTTTCTTTTATACCAAATTCTAGAAAATGTATAAGTTGAATTAAAATGTTATAAAATTAAAAATTCAGTTAATACTATTCATAACGGCTAGTTTTAATAATATTTTAATAGCATATCGTTGTTTAGTGAAACTCGGTATTGCGTACGACGCAAGCTATCGAGGAAGGTCGCGGTTGCGTGTAAAGTAAGCCAAGCTAGTGTTGTATGTAGTGAAAGATTCCTTTGATGATTTATATAACATAAAAACAAAATATTTCTCATAAAAGTCTCGGGTGTTACAATTACAGCCCAGGGAAACAAGCACATATGATGTACTTTCGTTGCCATGGGGCGTACATCCTGATACCTTATGGGGGTAGGGACTCAAGGATCACTGATTCATGATTTTTATAAGAATACGAAGTGATCTCCTAATGTCTATTGGACCTAGGAATATTCTTCCCCCTTGTACTAGAGACAACACAACTTTTCCCTATATTGGGGGTCATGGCCTCCAATCGATGGATTGGGAAGACGTAGGCGTCATTCAGACCTACCCAGGGGTCGTTTGTGACCGAGACTGGATCAGCCTCACTTTCCTGAATCTGTTTATTCATTCTCTGGTAATATTCATCATCTAGATAGTGGGATTCACAAGAGGCGAAAGGAGAAGAGTCACCTTGGAGAATTCCCACTCGACCATTAAGTGAGTACTTAAGGAACTGGTGATATGATGAGGGGACCGCCGCATGCAGGTCGAGCCACGGCCTGTCCATCAATGCATTATATGCGGTGTCTTGGGAGACAACCATAAATTCGGTGCTGGAAACTTGTCCACTGAACTGGGTCTTTAAATGGATCATGTCGAATGAGGACTGCTCTGTCCTGTCATATCCTTGGATCTTCAAGTTAGAGGGAGTCAAGTCATCATCAGATAACCCTAGCTTCTGTAATGTCCAAGATCGGATTAGATTGATCTTGGAGCCTCTATCAACAAGACAGCGGTGAACCTCCACGCTGTTCAACTGGTCGGTGATATAAAATGGGAGAATGTGTACTTGTATAAGATAACCTTCATCTTCTCTAGAGAACGGGATAATGGCCTAGCATTCATCATTCTCGAGAGCCTCTGCATGAAAGACCCTTGCAGTTGTTACCTCTGTCTCATACTGGAGGGGGCTTATTAAAGCCTCGGCGAGGGCCACACGCATATCTGATGATGGGAAAAGGGCCTCGAGGATACAGAGACTAGCTGGAATAATGGAAAGATGTTTGAGAACATCATACTACCATTCCAGGAATGAGCTTATTCTTGTAAGAGGACGCTCTATTATTGGAAGTATGGTTGGCCCTGCAGGCTGGACCGACGACTGGATAATAGTGGGATTGTCCTGCTACTCACTAGTCGAAGCATGCAGAGTGACTAATGTGCTGGGGAAAAATTATTGAGACCAGTTCGCAGTGGAGCATGGATAATCCCGGAGAGGTCTCGGTGACTCTTCTTGGTCCAGTAGCACAAACGGTAGTGGAGGCGGGCCTGATGACACCATATGAGGAGGTTGCATGTACTGAGCTCTGCGCTGGGTCTGCTGTCTGGTCTCAGTGGTGTGCACGGCCTGGCTAGAGGTTCCAACTGATGTGCCTCAAGTACCCATGTATCCATGGCTCTGCCGATATAGGCATCGTCCAGAGATGTTAGGGAGGTCCTCCTGGCGCTCACCGTCATCGGGAGTCATGTAGGGGTTTAATAGCTCCACGGTGTTAACAAAAGTGTACCTCTGACTGTCACTTGAAGATTCATCCACTATTTAGAGGATTCTAGGAGGAATCCGTTTCTCTGGGGGCATGAAGTCACAGATGGTACGAGTCGTCGGTGGCATTGGAGGGGCGCGTTTCTTTCCCTTGCGTCGTTGATGCTTGCTCTTCAGGGAAGAGGCCGGCTAATATGCTGATGTAGAAGTGGTGGCCATAGCTTCTGAAGGATCTAGTCAATTTAGGCATGCAGGAATGATACCATAGGCATGGGAGACCATTTTTCGAGCCATCCAGTGATCCTACTTCTGGGAACCATGGTTAGAAACCTACAGCCACTCACCCTTGCTATCGCTGCCACTGTCTGGCCTTATGTAGACGCATGCCACTTGTGCTGGGCCTGGGCCCAACCTGACTATGTTGTTAATTACCTTGACTTGGAGACATTATTTGAGCACATAGCACTACTTGATGGTTTTCCCCATGATCTGGTGATAAGGGAAGTATTTGGGGCGATGGGTGAGGTTTGCCTCTTCTAGCCCTCCGCACTTTGGCAAACGCACAATCCCTTGTTCCAAGGCACTTCAAAAATATCTGAGAACCAAATTCTCGTTAAAAAAGTAGTTATGGTTTCTCTGTCTAGAAAGGGGTCCTTGGAGCTTGGATCTGATGAGGTGTTGGAGGAGCCTATCGAGGAGGTGGAGCCTGGTTACCCCACTTGGATGGTGGTTGCGCATTGCGCGGGGGCACTTACCGATTCTGAGGCGGCCGCATCTGGGCTGGAGGCTGCACTTATGGTGGCAGGCCTCTGCGAGGTTGCAGAGGCAGCTCCATAGTAATAATTCCAACTATCTGGGGGCCTCTATTTTGGCCACCGTGGTGGGCTCGGCTCTGGTATCCCTCCTCATGGGAATTGCAGTAGGTAATGGATGTTTCGGGTCGGCATGTTGTAAGGCTTATTCCAGGAACTGGGCCTTATCAGAGAAGTCTCGGAATCCTCCAGGGTAGTTCTGGGTGATCAGAGAGGGAACCGGCTCAGTCTTAACATTTACCAAACACATCGTCAGTAATTGCTCCTGAGTCAGTGGAATGTGAAGGTAATATGTATTCCCTTTCCACTGGTTGATAAAGTCTGCAACACACTCATCAGGCCTTTGTTTGCACTTGAATAGGTCTGCAATACTTTTCTTCCACGTGCTGGAGCTGAACTTGTATTGGAATTGCCTCTGGAGGTCCTCTTAGCTGGTTACTGATCTGATGGGGAGCTGGTTGTACCAAACTAACACATACCCCTCCAAGGTCTGCACAAATCATCAGAGCTTGGCGGCCTCCTGCTGTGCTAGAGGCCCTAACATGGGCCCACACCTTGAGGAGAAGTGGGCCAAATGCTGTGGCGGGCCCCCTATCCATTTGAAGGGGAAAAATATGGGATTCCTGAAACTCGGCAGTTCCGAAATATCATCCACCCATGCTGGATATGACTTTCCATCAAGTGGGATTGCCAACTGCCGGGTTTCAATGCCTCTATGAGGAAAATGAGTGCCTCCATTGGATCATATAGGCGGCAGTCCCTATCTTGATGGGGGATCCCTAACCATGAGCATGTTGGAGGGTTCTTCAAAATGGTAAGTCTGCCCAGCAGCTTGTAGAGTGGCTGGTGACACGACCCTCATGGCGGCTGGGGGAGCCTGAGTTGGGTCCCTTGGATTGACGCGCTGTTCGGGAGGGTTTGGCGAGACAAACCGCGCCTTCTTTTTGTATGTTCTGGCTTCAACCCTGTCCGCGGGAGCAGTATGAACAGGGTTACCTGGAGGCAGCTCCATAAGGGGAAGTTGTTCTTGAACCAGATGTACTAGTCTAGGATTTTTGTAGTCTGGTCGTCGCTCTTTTTCACATTCATGTAGGAGGTCATCGACCAACTTCTTCTACACAGCAAGTTGTTGGCACAATGTAGCCTTCTTAGGGTCATCCTCTGTCTTCTACACAGAGGTAGATGGGTCAGAGTGTTTGGTAGCTCTGATGTGTTCTTTACCCTTACCAGAATTCCGACTGAGCACTAATGCCTCGGTGGGTGTAGGGAGACCCAGTAGATTCCTCTACTGGTGAGTAACTCTTCCTGATGGGTCCAGTATAGGGGGAATTCCCTTAGGGGGTAAGTCCCCATCAAGAAGCTCCAACTCATCCTTCTCATCCACTATGTCAGCCATGTTGACCGTGACCCTTCCTAGGGGTATATGCTCGATATTTCCTAGTGAGTCGGGCTGCCAACAGATAAGACTGAAGAGGAGGGAATAATATTTCCCCCAGCCACATATTTTAGCATGGGGGGAATCCCACTTGATAAAACTATAGAGCACCTTGAAACACTGAACACATTGCTGTTGGAGGGCCTTACGACGGCCTGGAAACTCGGGGCGCTGGGCCATTGGGATTTCGGCCAAATCAACTAGATGTAATTGCTCACCAATGCCTTCAAAATGCACTAGTATCCAGGGATAAAACTCTCGCTGATGACGAAGGTGGATGTGCGTCTCCCAAAGGGTTTGGCGGAAACAGTGAATTTCCCATGGGTTGAGGGATTCCAACACGCATAAATTCAGCACTACCACGGGCCAGAACATCTCAGGGAAGTGCTCCGCTGTGAAGATGTTCCATAAGCTCATTAGTTTAGTTTAAGGGTATGGCCCTTCATTACCCCACTCGTCAACTGAAGGCGGCTGAAGAACTGGCAGCGGCACTGAGGTAGACTGTTGGGGCGGTAGGCTAACTGGTGGAGAGTACGACGAGCGGGCTGACTAGCCACCGAATCTTAGTCTATCTTCCGAAGAGTGTAGCGACATGGACACTACATCACGATAAGATGGTCTGACGGCCATAGTTCTTGGATCATGTGCTAGGGCTACTGACGACAGGCCACGATGCTACTCTCCTGACATTGGCCCCCCAAAATAGCTCTCTGTGATCCCTTTTTGATTTAGAGAGTGCTTCCAGTGACGACGGTTGTGATCGAATGACCGTGACCTATGGGGTTGTTAGATTTTAATCCTCCTAGATATACCTCTAGAGGGAGGTGGGGATCCGATGGAACTCACATTCCGGTAGTACTAGGCTGATGCGCCTTGTTCTTGCCCCAACCCTTGACTCAGATGAGCGAGGGGAGGGTTCTCGAGCTGAGTCGTATTCCGCTTCGGAGCCTGAGAAGCGAAATGGTTTGATCACTATCCGTACCATCCCAAAATTCTTCTTATGGCAGCGATGACCCACCTTTATTCCCCTAGGTGGATCTTCAGGACATGGCATATTTCTGACACTAGGTCCTTCAGCTGCACTAGTGTTGGGGCGGAGAGGGTTTCCGGCTGAGTATGTCGGGGTGCAAGGAGTGGCAAGACAGATGTCAAAGGGGACGTGGGGATGACCTCCATGGGTAGTGTTGGAGAAGGATAGACCTCTACTAGAACTGGTAGGAGCATGGGGAGGACCTCTATTCTTGTTTCCTCTGGTGACCTTAGTATGAGGAGGGTCCTTGTACCTGTCCAGCTGAACACGAGTAGGACCTCTGTATTGGGTGCTAGTGAGGCGAGGCTGGCCATTACCCCTGGTTGCCGAGAAGATGAGGGCCTTCACCATCTGTTAAGAGGACACATGGAGGATCCCAATGTTAAAGATATAATGGATGTGCAACGGACCCACACCGGCGGTCAGGGGTAGGAGGAATGACTCCATAACTAATGTAGTGGGCACAAGAGAGGCTTACATACTGAGCATCACCGCTGTGAGGAAGACCCGCATTTGGATTGAAGGTGGCATGGGGCGGCCCCCCATGTTGAGCCTCGAAGTGGGGACGGCCCATTCTCTCTATGGTAGTGGTATGGGGAGGACCTCCGTACTAGGTGGCATTGTTGTGGGTTAGTCTGTGATGACCACTGCACTTCCATCGTATGGGACAAACAATCATCGTTCGTGTGTACGACGGACATCCACCTTACAAACTAATGTCGTTACATTATGCATTACCACCATTAATGGTTTCATATATTGATTTATTTTCTTTACATAATATATATAGTTTTTATAATTTTATTATCATTTCATAATTTTTATATCACACGTACCATCATGCTCTTTATTTTGTGGGAATACAATAACATTTTTCATGTTTATGGCAGACTATTTCCTCATGAAGAGACGTGATTTGTTAACCCTTTAAATGGAAGGTATTGAAGATTCTATTAAGATAAATATGTGATATATATTAAAAACAATTAAACTATAATGGAAATATATGATATAATTGTTTTTCTTTTAATATGAAAATAAAATGAAAACATCATTCATGTGTACGTATGACCTACCATCTACATGAACGGTGTATTTTATTTTCAAACTCTAACTTTATTGAACACCATAAATACATATATAATTAATATATATGATATAGTTATTATAATTTGGGATATTATTAAATCATGATCTATGTAATCAGACAAATAATATAAAGTCATAACACGTACAAAAAACAAAGCGATTATTATACAAAACATGAAATTAACCTGGAATTGTTAATAAAATACTAATATAAATTTATAAGTAAATCATATATGATATTATGTATAAAAATATGGTTCTTTTTTACATATATAATAAATTTATATTTATTATACTGGAGGTTTTAATATGTATGATAGAAGTCCAGGCTTAATGTAAGGGGATTTATAGTCTCGCTTTTATTTCTGTGAGATTTATGCTATATTCACCATTAGATTTGAGTGTGGTATATATAATTAAAATTAATTTAATATATGATATCTATCCTTAAATTTATGGGTACTTACATATCCATTTTATGATCCCTTTTTGAAAGGGTTTATAGTTCAAAAGTTGTCAAGTTGTTAGGGTAATGTTGTCTCAATTTGATTTCTTTGAGACACATGTTGTGTTATGAACCACTATTTTTTCATGTGTATTTAATAGCCTTTGAAATGATATATAATTCATCTAATTTATTTCATGATATTTTTAGTTTTATGTAATGTTATTCTCTCTTCAGGCGTAAATTAGTGTTCTTTCAAAGTACTATTTTTCGAAAATGTAATAAAAGTTTCTTAAATGATCTTTTATGAAAGGAAAACTATCTAAAAGATATTTGAGATTGTTTTAAATTATTTATTAATATTTTTCAATTTTATTTTTATTGAAATTGGTTTAGTATGTATTTTATTATTTAAAAATTATTTTTTCAAAACAGAAGGGGTATTTTCCTCAATAAATGTTTTAAAATAATCTTTCAAAATTATATTTCTTTTAAGATTACATATATTTGTGTTAATCATTTCTTAATGTGGATATTATCCAAGTATATCATTCATATTATTTTATTTATTGGTTTATGTTTTGATGGAATGATTTTTATGAATCCTATTACTTTTCAATGAGAGAAGCTATGATAAAATTTATATGAAAACCATTTCTTTTCATGATTTCTAACATGATGAATGATTTATGCTATTGTGGAAAATATATATATGATTTAATTATGTTATTGGTGAGACCTATAACTCCCCCCAATTCATTGGGTAAGGATTTAAAAATCCTTAGTTATATCTGATTTGTATGTACCTAAATTCATTTTCACAATTCTTTATGTGTTCTCGGATTTCATGTCCATAAATTTATGTGTGGAACTAGATTATATATATATATATATATATAACCAAGGGCCTGATTTTTTTTCCTTAACATAATGAGTGAACCTTTTTCTTTCTACACATGTTAAAAAATTTAAACATTTGTGTGTATTTCACAATTTCATGTCTTATGTCAATGTTACGATCTCATGGATTATGTTCCTTTTTACCATAGGATTAATATCTTATGAACTACTAATATTTATTTCCCAATTAATGAATAATATCTTGGAAAGGCATAGTATGATCTCTAAATTTTATGATTATGATCTTATACCCTAACTTTATGCTTACATATCTCCCATGTTTACCCTTAATGAGAATATGTTCTCACCCCTTCTTATGTTTTCTTTCCCAAAGATTATAAAGAATGTTTTTAAGTTGAAATAATGAAGGGAATATATATATAAGATATATTTAATATCTTTCCCCAAATTAGAATAATGTGTTCCGCGTTTCCAAATATACTAAACTGTAATGGTCCTCAGGCATGTGTCTTTGTAATGTAATGAATATTCATCTAAAATATATAATATCCTTCTATAAAAATCCAGGGTTTTTTAGTTCGTATCAAAGAACAAGTTTAGTTATCATTTATAAACTAGGATATGATAACCTTATTATGATCTCTAAGTATTAGTCTATGTATAGGTTATAGTCAATTTTTTTAGTGAAAATCATAAATAACCTAGAATAAAACATATGGTGTCATAGATTAAAATTTTATAAAAAGGTTTTCTTGATTATGTTGTTTTGTGAAAATGATTTTAATTTATCATGCTATGATTTCTAGTTTTAGTCAATATATGAAACCCAATGTAATTGTGTTAATGTGGAACAAAATGGGAAATTCAATCATATCACTCATAACCATCCAAATTTTATCGAATTTTGAATAAAAACATCATTTCTATGACCAAAAAACCTTATCAATCCATAAATAATATTGAGCTTCATAATTACCAATAAATTGGGAAATGTTTTCTTGAATCCGTCTTACGGAGACATCCACCTTCTTTTAGTTGAATGACTAATCCACTAGTTGGTGAGAAATGAATATGTTCCACCAAAAAGAAACTTTTGATTCTCCATTATTTTGAAAACAAATTTGTGGGAAACCTTTCATTTGGAAGGTGAAGTGAATCAATGGTGGAAATTTATAAAGAATATGAGTAAATAAGAAAAAAAATGACTCCATATATTGGTATGAATTAAATAACATATTTTTTATTAAGTACCTTCCTTGTATTCTTCCTATAAAAAGGAATATTTATGTTTCCCATTAATATTGTGGTTTTGATAAGAAAATAATGATATAATTCAACAGAAACTCTAAAACTATTGTTATAAAATATTATATTTTCGTTATGCCCAATGTTTGGAATGGAAGGAGGAAATTATATTAAGGGGACTTTTAAATGTTTTAGGTGTGAGAAAATTGTTCATATGACATTTCAGTTGAAATTTAGTGGAAATAATGATAAATATAAAAATATTTCATCTCCCACAATTCAGTGCATCAATTGAAAGGAGTTTGGGAATTATGCAAACAAGTTCCCTAATACTAGGACTAATTTTGATAGTAAACCAAAAAACCATTGAGGAAAATGGAAAAAAGGGTAATAATATTCTATAATAATTGATTAATTGAACCATGATAATTAGGGAATATTTATCCTCCTCTCCCATTTGGGAATTTCATGTTTATATTTTAATTAATAATCCCTATGAAAATATTATTTTTCATTCAATATTTAATTTTATTGTTATTTCTTATAAGGATTCTACAATAATAAAATCACATATTATATCTGTACAAGGACATTTCCATGATTTAAATGAAAACGTTTTTTATAAGAAAAGTTATTATATAAATAATGAAGAATAATGTGTGTACTCAATATGGTTTTTAATGTTATTAAAAATTTTTAGTAGAATACATGATGATGGTATTCACATGTTTGGTATTTGAAAATTATTAGCAAAATTATGTTGTTTATAGGAATAACGATAAGTTGATTTTTTATTTAGTAAATTTATTTCTAATGACTTGGATTTTATTCTTTTGATATGTTTATAAGGGTAACAATTTATGAAATAGTCTATGTTTAACATTGGAAGAGGTTTTAGAGAGTAATGGATTACCTCACTATATGATGATTCATGCATATTGGATAACGAGTTAAATTTTTTTGAGGATAACTAGATACATAAGGACTTACTTATCCCAAAATTATGGATCTTATGGTCCCCTAGTTATTTTGGAATTAAAATTTTAGCCTCATTTCCTGGATTAATACATGAAGTGAAAATAAATAAACACACAATGATGGATTATATTGTTCTTAAAAAATAGAAATAAATAAGGTAAGTATATCTTATCACGAAAATGATTTAACTTTAGGAAAAGAATCATGGAAAAAATCTTGTCATAGTGCCTTTATTTCTGATTAATCAAATAGTCCCTTTGATTATCAAAAATTTATATTTTGTGATGTATAACATTATAGTGACCATGTTCTCTATCACTCCTCATAATAACCTGATAGTTGGGAATCCCTTACATGTCAATGATTTTACTTTCCTCTAATGTTATCTAAATTGAAATTCTAGTTATATGGTGATATTTGACTTTTAATTTACCTATTTTTAAAAAGTTTTGTTGACCCTTTTTATGAGGTAGGTTTCCCACAAATAATTTCTCAAACACCCTCCTTTTATATTCAAAAATAAATTTCAAATATCAGGGATGCATTTTCGATTTCTAAATTCTTAATCATATTAGAATATAATATTTTCAATTGGATATAACACAAAATCTCTCTCATGTTCATTATTTGGTCCAAGTTTCTCTCTTAAATATGTACATACCATATCCTTTACATTAACTAAACTCTTAGGTCGTACCTATGGAGAATGATATTTATTTTGAAGGGAAATTGGTAGAAATTCTAGATCATAGAGATACAGTTATACAAAACAAGACCATTCACCTGGTTAATTTTTGTTAGAGAAACCTTTAATTTTAGAAAGCTACATGAGAACTTGAAGATAAGATAAGGAAGATTCATCCTCATTTGTTTTTGTTGGAGTGATAAATTTGGAGGGTGAAAGTCATTTTATGGGGAGTAGAAAGTAACACCCTGAGTTTTTCAGATTTTGTTTCAAATAAATTAAAATTGTTTAATGGATTGAGTTTTATGATACAAATAACCAAAATTATTAATATAAAATATTTAATTTCACACATCATATATATTTTTCTTTTAGTACCTTCATGAATAATTTTATCTTGTGTATCACACTACAACGAGTTTCTTCGATAGCTTGTGCTACTTGAAGGATGAGTTTTAACAAACAATAATATTGAATTTACTATAATAGTTATCACCTAGCTGATGGAATGAAGGTAATTAATAGGATTAACAGAATTTTGATAATATGGTTTACAAATTAATTCTTTGGTTACCATGTAATTAGAAATTTAGATAAAAACCAATTGAAAATAAAGGATGTGTTTTTATAAAAAAAACTATTTTTATTCCTAAAAAGGCATATTATCTTACTAAATAAAATTAATAAATTTTATTTCATGATATTAATTAAATTTATAAGTTATATATTCAATTAAATACAGTAATATTTATAGTCATAAAATAAGAATAAATTCATTTTAAGCATAAGATCTGTTTTTTTTTATAAAATATGGTTTTGTAACTTTTTAATGGAAGACATGTTATATAACTAAATTCTGAAAAAAATTTAAATTTTATTTTAAAATATAAACTTTTTTTTAAATATTTCTATAAAAATTAACTTGGTTTCATTCTAGGGGTTTTTCTGAAAAGTTTCATCTCTTGATAAATAGTGGAAATACTGAATTTATATTCAAAATGGTCTTTTCATCTAAATAATATATAATGGTAAATTATATTTTGAATTGGTTTAAAAGTAAAAATATTTCAGATATAAATCCATTAATCCAACTTGGGTCATTGGAATTATTTTTATATTTAATTTAGATAAAAAAACATAGTGAACGTTTCAACATTTTCACTTAATAACCGGAATTCTCGACCCGTCAATGAGATAAATGTTTACATAATTTTATCCACTTATATCCTTTCATTTATTAAAAATGGATTCATTATTTTGAATCATAATGTACAAATTTATTATATATTTTTCTTTTATTTATGGATAATATGAATAGTAAACTTAGTAAATGTTTTACCATGGTTAAGGGTAAATCAGGTAATGAAGGGTAATAATAATATTATAAATATTATAAAATGACACTAAAACTTTTCCCACCTATATTAGATTATTAATTTTCATCCATAATAATTAAATTATCATTTATATAACCTATTATGGCAATTTGGATGAGATTATAACCAATATAATATTATATTCAATGAAAAGTCAAACCTGTCATACTCTTATTCTTAACAAGTCAGATATTTTTAATACGTGGTTATCTAGGGGATATATTTGACAAATAATAGTAATTTTAAATATTAAACATTTATATTCCTCAAATAATTTTATTTTTAATTTTTAGTGAAAAATAAATATCATAAATAATTACACAATGATGAAGGAGTGGTTAGTAAATTAATGAAAAAATAAAGAAAATGATAATAAAAATATTAAAATAAATATAATTTAAATTAATTAATGTGATACAAGAATTTTATAGGTTAATATTTCATGTTATGGGTGTATTAAATTATTATTTTTCTAATATAATGTTTTTTATTGTTTTTCTTAAAGTCGAAGTAACCAATAGTGTCAAAATTTACACTAATGATATTTTATGAAAATAATATTTCATTAATTTATTTAAAAAAATTAAAATATTAAATATGTATAAGGTGATGAGATATGTTATAAAATATCATTAATTTTCCATTTATGGTCCTATTTAAACATTATAAGAAAAAATTACATCCACTAAATATTTAATGATTGGTTACTATAATTAAAATAAAAATGGGTTAATATAGGGTTAATCAAAATGATATGGTTTAAAATAACACCAAAACATTTCTAAAATATATTTGTTTTAGATTTTAAAAACTTATAATATAATATATTATAATAAATAATATGTTTTTTGGAAATTAGATATATATTGAATTTATTATAAATTAATCTTTTGATAAATTACAAAAGTGTCCATTCCCTCTCATATAAAAGGACCCCTCTTATTACCTTTTATTAAAACATAAAAACCTAATTGGTTCAAAAAAACCTATCGAAATCCCCTAAAAATTTTCATCCCATAATCCTATAAGAATTTATTTTTGCGTAAATCCAACCAATGAAGATTGTTGGTGCAAACAAAAAGGATATATCCGAAGAAGTTGTATCATTCATCAATGAATTATTTTGTTTTATTTCTTCCTTAAATCCATTAAATTATATTTATTTCATGTTTTTATAAAAACACAAGTATAATAAATTTATGATATATTGTTATGTTTATGGTTAGACGTACTACTCCACAAACCACCATCAAACGTGATACGCAATCATCGTTCCTGTGTATGGAGGACTGTAGCCTCACAAACCCAAGTCATTTGTTCATCCATAACTACCATTAATGGATGGTAATAATGATAGATTTATATTATATATATTTTATTTTTTAATTTTTAATTTTATTATGATTCTATAATTGTTATACGACTCATACCTTCATACATTCCAATTTGTGGGAGTGCAATAATGTTTTCCCTTTGTATGGAGGACTACCACCACAAAAAGGAAAGTGATTCATTCATGAATTATATGAAATGTTTTATGGATGGTTTTAATAATAAGATGTTATATATATGACATTAAAATGATTCTTTAATGTTAATGTATCATATACTATTCATTCTTTTAATATTAAATGGAAATGGAAAAAGGGTTCATTATTACTTACGGCCAACCATCTCCATTAACGGTGTATTTTATTTTATACCAATAAATTTTTTGAATAACCATAAATAGATATATAATGAATATATTTTATATCAATGATATCATTTATAAGGTGATTAAATCATGACATTAGTAACATGATCAACAATAATAAGTCAAAATATGTAAGAAAAATAAAGTGGTTATTACCCGAAACATTAAATTAACCTGAAATTATTAATATAAGAATAATATAAATTCATAATAAAATAATATATGGAATTATATATATATATATATTAATATTTTCTATAGTAGTTTATAATAATATTATATTTACTATACTGCAGGTTTTAACGTGTATAAAGGAAGTCATGAATTATGGTAAGGGGATTTCTGGCCTCATTTTTATTTCTATGAGACATATTCTATATTCATAAATATTTTATTTTTTTGTGGTGTATATAATAACCATGAATTTAATATACGATATTTATACATAAATTTATGGGTATTCACATTTCAATTGGATTAACTCTCTACGGTTCAAAAGTTACCAAATTGGTAGGGTAATTTTGTCTCGATTTTCTTTCTTTGGGACAAAAGTTATGTTATTCACATATATTCTTTTACGATGTGTATATATTATCATTTGAAATTTCATATAATGAATCTCATTATTTTCATGATATTATAAATTTCATGTAATGTTGTTCTATCTTTGATTATAAATTTGTGTTCTTTCAAATCATTTTTATCAAAAAACGTTTTAAAAGTAGTTTAAATGAACTTTTATTATTTTTAAACGAAAAGGATTTAAAATATGTTTCAAATGGTTTTAAAATAATCCATTATAGTTTTTCAATGTTATTTTCAATGAAAAAGTATTTCTAAAAATTTTATGATTTAAAAATATATTTTTTCAAACTATAGGGGATATTTTCCTCAAGAAATGTTTTTAAAAGACCATTCAAAATTATTTTCCATATAAGATGAAATACATTGTTATTATTCATGCCTTACTGGGGATACGATCCAAGGATACCATTCAAAATATTTCACTAAATAGTTTATGTTTTGATGGAATAATGTTTAGTAATCCTATTACTTTTCAATGATATATTCTATGATGAAATGTTTAATAAAACTGCTTCTTTTCATGATTTCTTAAGTGGTGAATGTTTTATGATCTTATGGAACATATATTTTTTATTTTCAGTTTTTTATGGGTGGGATCTATATCTACCTCCAATTAATGGGGTAAGGATATATAACTCCTAAGTTACAAATTTTATGTATGAACCTCATTTCATTTTCACAATTCTATGTCTTTACCTAGTTTTCATGTGCATAAATTTATATCTAAACTGAGATTTCATGTACATATGTCTATAAATGGGTTTAATTTAATTTCCTTGACTTAATCAGTGATCATATTTCTATTTATATATGTTCACATAGTTACAAGTTTACGTGTGTAACATAATTTCATTTCTTATATCAGTGTTAATATCTCATGGATTATGTTATTTGATTCCCTTAGAATTCATGTCTTATAAAATACCAATATTTTTTCCATAATTCACATATAAGATCTTTGACCTGCAGGGTATGATCCCCAAAAGTTATATTTATCCTTTCATACCCTTATACTATGCTTACATATCTCCCTAGTTCACCCATACTAAGAACCCGATCTCACCCATTCTTAAGTTTCCTTTTGCTGGGATTATAAAGAATGGTTTAAGTAGGACTACTAAAAGGGAAGATCTTTATGGGAGATGATGAATATCTTCCACCAAATTAGATAAATCTGTTCCATGTTTTCAAATGTACCAATAAATTACTACCCCTATGCTTGTGTTTGTGTAATGTAATGAATATTCATAAAAAATATTTAATATCCTTATATGAAAATCTTTCTTCATTATATAAAACTCCCTTAGAAACCATTATTTTACACTTTTTCATAATCTTACACTTCAATAATGTAATATAATTGTTTAAATGAAATGAGTACATCCAAAATTAACCTTGTCTTCAATTCTAAAAGGGATCACTTCCTCAACTTCATTATACGCATATACCTTATAAAATTTTCCCATAAATCATTAATTTCACCCATAAAATAATAATATATAATGTTAATAAGACTCTTGTCTCAATTAGTATGACTAGATCCTCCATTTAAAATAATATTTCTATGAAAAATCTAATGTTCTCAAAGTGAGAATTTATTACAACTTAATCTTTTATTCTTAATATTCCTCTTCCAAAATATTTATGGACCCCTTGTTAAGATAATATTAGGAATATTTATATATCTTATTTTCATTATATTAATTGATTAAACATTATTAAATTTTTTTCATCATTAGATAAAAACAAATGAGTATTCATCGTGTGTCTGCACATTCGGCTCCATGAAGTGTTGTGGTTATTTTTTCTTCAATATTATTTTGGATTGTTAACAAGGATGTATTTTATTAATGTATATTTTTTAATATTTAACATTTATAATTATTAAATGATAATTTATCATATACCCTACTTCAATATAATTTTTTGTAAATATAATCATTAATTATGCGTACGTGTGGACTACTGCCTCCACGAATGAAAAAAAGTTGTTTTTCACCTTAACCATTTATAGATTGTTCTAAAAAAGTATTTAATGATAATAAATGATATTTATGAAATTATTAAGCTTCTTAAAAAGTAATATAAACATTTTATGAAAAACAAATCCTTACTCATCAAATTATTATAGCATTCTCTCGTTTGGGTTTGTTTTACCACCTATGTGGACGATGTAATATTATTAATATCATGAATGATTATGGCGTATTAAATATTTTTAATATCATGTAATATAAATGTGTTTAATTTTTTTAAATGATTAAATAAATTAATTATTAATATTTAAAATATTTATTAATATACCACATTTGGATCACTAAACACTCTAAAACTAGTTGATCTCAATATTTTTTTTCTTGAACCATATCCGTCTATAATACCTAATTAAATTTGACTTATGAATCAATAAAGACAATGATTATTTTATATTTAATAATATGGTTATGAAGACCCTTTCACAAATAAGTTATTATCAACCATGTATCAATGAAACATATACTAAGAAAATAAATTAAAAAACCTAACATATAATGGATAAAATAAATTAAAAGAGGGAAACATTTTTGTGATAAATAGTTAGGAATTATGTGTCTAAATTTTATTATATTTTATTTATGATATGAAATTAGTGATCAAGAGAGTGATGTTATTTTTATATGAGTTTCGTACCTGTTCAACTAAGAATGATTTATAACAAGGGTCTATTTGTCTCAAATTTAATTTATTGAAGTTATACAATGATTCTTCTAATTTATTATTTTTTCTTGGTCTTCTCATATATTTTTTCTATACAGACTAGGAAAGATCCTTTAAAGATGTGGTTTGTGAGCCTCCTTCAAACAAGGTTTCAACATTGAAAAATCAAAATCCTATTGAAGATTCATTGAAAATAAAAAGGAAAATTAATACCTTTTGTAGATTATATTTGTGGTGTGGATACCCATATGAATGAAATATCAAGATATTCTTCTTTCAAAAAATTCAATATTATGTCTTTTTAGTATTCAATGATCCATATTCTCTACCATAACGAATCGATCACTATAAATTATACATTATTGGGTGTATCCCATTCTATAAGGGAGATAAGACATGGTCCATTGCAAATCTAAAAGCCCAAATTACACTTCATTGGGGTAGTAGTGAGTTGAAGAAAATTTCAATTAGAATAATATCATTTAACATTCTTATGGTAAGAGATTGGATTTTGGATTGGCTCGAAGAATCGGAAATGTTTATTTGAAGCCCAGTTTCTTCATGATTTCTAAATGGGATCTGAATTTTTAACTATTAAATTATTGAGACATTACAAAAAAATGGGTTAGGTATCATGGACAGAATTGGGTTTTAGAGAATTCAAAAATACTTACTGATCTTGTAGCTTGTATTGGAATTCTATTAAAGTTGGATCAGTGTTCAATAAATAGTGATATTGTCCTTTATTACAAAATTATAGTTCATTCTAATTTTGATTAAAAAATTATAGATACAATCAGATTTATGCTAAATGATAAGAACATTGAATTTAATGTTGATTATGAACATACCCAACCTTTCTTTGAGGTTTTAAGAATTATAAAAAATCTATTAAAATATGTATGGTGATCTAGAAATAGGTATAACCTCCTAATTATCTAAGTGCTTAGAATGTTCTCAGCAAGGGAAGGAAAGTAAAATCCATTTTTATTAACAAGGGTGGTACTTTAAGGAAGAATTACCCTGGAATATGGGATAAAAATCAGTCTGACACCTTTGACATTAAGTACACAAAGGGTAAATATTAAGCTTCACTTATTGATGAAGATGGATAAGATAATGAGTTGTATGTTCCATAAAAGACTTTTAGAACTCATGTAATTGATGATGTCAAAATAATGTAATTATTCATAATGAGGATGATTCCATATCTCTAGAAATATCTCATGATATAACAAGTGTATTTAAGTATTTTCAAACTGATCTTATTGATTAAATTGTTGTAAATACCAAGTGTACATTAAATTTAACTAATTATAGGTTTTATGACCCAAATTTTATATATGTTAAAAAAATAACAGAGGCACCTTCTATGATTTATAGTTGGATTTTGAATAGTAATCAAACATAGTTTCTGAGCAATTCCTCTTAATTTTTCATTCTCCAAGTTCCCATGTTCTAGATGATTCTGATAAGCATGATGTTTTTCTCGTTCACACAGTGTATTGTCGAAAAATTAACTTGGTTCCCACTATTTTGAATGATATCATTTTTATGGTAAAAATCATCATTACATAGCTTCAATTATGGATGGTATAAATAAAAAAATCATTCTATAGTTCACCACATTTCTCTGTCCACTCAGGAAGGCATGGAATCTAAAAACTCTTATGTTAGAAAATATATGGAGTATGGTGAAATAATATTTTTGATTTATATAGATCCCAAAGATCTCAAATTACCTAATCAGATTAATCACTATGTGGATACAAATAGTGATAAAAAAACAAATGCAATCAATTCCCACAGAAACAGACCAGACAAGTACTAACCTATTTAGGAAATTGGATATTTTTATGGAATTATAGTAGTATATTCTATGTTTTCTAATGATGAATCCAATAAAGTCTGAAAAAAACTTCATGAAGTGGATAAATTCCAAAGATATAGTGGTTTAAAACATGAGTTAAGGCATAATTTAGTTGTAGTAGAAATTCAACATCCTATTTATGATAAGGTTCCCAATCTTTTTCATCACTAGGTGGATACATAGAATTATGAAAAAAAAATATTACCATCCCATAAATATCAATTATCAAAATCATAATCCATATAGGAAGTAATTGTTTGAGATGATACACCACCTAGATATTTTGTGATTTACATTTATAAATCCAGTAAAGGAATGGAATACACACATTCCTTGGATAAAGTCTAGATATGCAGTAGTAGAAAACACAAGGGGAGATTTAATGAAATTCAAAGGAAACACAGTATCCTACTGATCGTGATATCTCAAATCAAAATAAAAAATTTGGTTTTCCCTATCATGACGCAAAATGAAATGTGAAAATGATAGTCTTTACAATGAGGGGAAAATTATTTACTATCATCAAATCAATGAGAAACAAAAAATCTAGAGGAAATAAGAAACATTACACCATCTCTAAATGATTTTTAAATGAATATTCCTGTTGGAAATTGTAAGGGTCTGGAAAACACTGACATAATTAATAATAGTCAAATTTTTATCTAGAAGTTTTAGCCTATTCTCATTGGTATTTCTAAAACAAAGTGAATTTTGTTTCCGAGAATTTACTATTTTGATAAGATGGGTTATCAACTTATTGACAAAAAATCAGTCCACCAATAACACCAAAAGATTTTGGGTGTTAGTTCACTTGAGTGTGTATGGTGTCTATTTTATCCATTCCACAAAACATATGGATAAATTCTTCTTTTCTAGGTTAGTAATGAAACATTTTTTCTCTTTCATATATATATATATACTTGTTATCAAGATAGAATGGATCTTAGGAAGAACACTCGGGTTTTGAGAAGCTCACCAAATGGTCTATAAAATATTCTTAGTGATTTTAATTCTATTATTAATCATGTTCAAAATCATGGAATGATTAAATATTATACTTAAATTATGAATTAATTACATTCATGGAGATTAGAAACCTATATGAAGTTAAAATTGTTGGTTCCAAATACACTTGGAATAGAAAACACATTCACAAAATGGTGGCCATTATATTGGATAGGGTTTTTTTTCAATGATGTATCTCTAGATGTATGGGACTCGATTTTCTACATAATGCATGAAAAACTAAATTCTATTCATTATCCGATTTCAAAAATATGTTCTTATCAGAGGGGATAAACCCAAGTTTCAATCCAGGTTCAATAATGCTTGGTCCTCAAATCCGGAGGGTAGAGAATTTGTATAGGTCTCCTAGAATTCATTAAATTTAAATATTTATTGTTTTTTTAGTATATTAAATCATAAAGTTCTTATGAAAAAGCATAAATCATGGGTCCAAGAGTGTAACTATCACATGGATGAAAATATTTTTCATCTTGAATCCTCTCTTCATATCATTCAAGAGAATAATATTATTGGTGACTTTATAATGGATCTTGAGTAATAAAATATAACTAATCACAACCTCAATACTATTTGAAATCAAAATTATTATTTTTAAATGGATTCATTCAAATTTAATTCCTTATAAAGAGTAATAGAAACTCCAAATTATTTAACTATCTCCCAAGAATCGAAAAACTCAAGAGGCAATTTTCTATTTTTAGTGATAATGGGGGATCTATTTGATAAAATAGAGGATTTTACTGATTAGTATGTCCCTTATTATAAGAATATATTTAATTTCCCTAGAACATGTAGTTTCCTTATAGAATACATCATTCATAGGATGGTTTAAAATTGAAATAATTCCCCTTTAACAAGTTTTCCCCTTGAGTTTGATATGGAATAAGTTTTCTTTGGTCTTAACTCTAGTTTCTCTCCTTGTCCCAATGGCTTCAAAAACTACTTCATTCAATCATATTGGTTGTAGAGACCCGAAGCTTGACGTACATGGACATTACATTACTTTTGCGGAATACTTAGTACATAACAAAAACACACACACAAGGACCGTAATAGTTTAGTGTCTTTGGAAACTCAGAATATAATCTTCTAATCGTGGTGAAAAATCTTCAACATCTCCCATAAATATCTTCTTTTTTTACCTAAAATACTTCTTTATATCCTGGGGAAAATAAAACATAAAAGGGTGAGCTCAAATGCTCAGTAAGGGTAAACAAAAGAAATATCAATCACATCATATTCATAAGAACATAACATTTTGGAAATCTTAATCCTGCAAAAGAGATCATAATATCATAACATGGGATAATTATAGTAGTGAAATGTAATCCCAATAATCATAACTTAAAACATGAAACTTTGTGGCATACACACATAATCATAGAGAATCATTTCTTATTAGTCAAGACTCATTTATCTTAGTGGACAAAGTCCATTTCTGAACCGAGTCACCCTCGTTTCAGTCCTGTTTCACTGAACCGGTTTAACCTACCGTTCCAGCCATGTCTATCTCGTGAGATATAAAATCTTTACCCAATGCATTGGAGGGAGATATAGGTCCCACCCATCTCATAATGATACCATTCTTATGTGTGCCACAAAATCTTAAATCATACATCATTGCATAACCCATGTAATAAAAATGGGAATCTTAAACATCGTGACATCATCAAACAATTCATATAAGATAAAGAAATTCATAAAAATAATTCCATCACAACATAATCAAATAAATGTAATAATAGGGATATAAACAGAACCCTATATTATCTTATATGGAAAATAATTTTGATAAAACACTTGAACTCCATTCTTGAGGAAAATATCCTTTCAAATTCAAAAACATTTTCCTTTTTTAACATGTCATACAATTTTAAACTAAAGAAGTTGATTAAAAATAAACTTGAAAACTTGTAAAGTAAGATTCTTGGAAATAATGTTTTAAAAATCCATTCATGCCGTATAAGTTAAAAAACATTCTTCTTGTACTTTTGTCGGAAAAGTCAAAAAGTACCTCGTACGAAAAACGACAAAAGATTCCTTTCATATATTTTACTAAAAAATCACTGAAGGGTAAAATTGGATTTAAACAATTGTAGGTGGATGGAAATAATATTAAATATTGAGGAAACATGGATGTGGATGATAAAATACACCCCAGTAAAAACAAAAGTATAAACAATCTCAGATAAAAATGAGATTGTGATATTTTCCCTTACCTTATGTCTGATATGCTTTGTACGTATCTGAACCTCCTGTATAATGATTTAAATAATGCCATTAACTTATTACAGAATCATATTCATTGTTATGATATCATATATGGTTAACTTATGACTTTATATTACCCGTTCTTTTGTAAATTCCATGTTAAAGAAGCGTTTTGGGTAAAATCATTTCATTTATCGTAGGTGTTTGGACTTGTTGTTCTTGACATTATTATATCATGAGTTACTTACATCCAGAATATAAAATATGATTTATATATCATATATATTCAGTATATATATATATATATATTTAATAGATAGATAAATGAAATGAAACACACCGTTCATGGAGACGGTAGTCTGTACGTACGCATGAACGTTGTTTTCCTTTCCTTATTGTCTTCAATGGAAGTAAGTAGATGATATATATATATACATAAATCCAGTAGATTTAACATGTCATATATTTCATTATTATTCATTATATATACTTTATAATCATTCTGTAATGGTTAACATGGATAATGAATCTCATCGCGTCGTGGAGACGGTATTCCGTACGTACGCACGCGCGGTGATTTCCTTTTTCCGTAGGATGGATAGAAGGTTAATTATAGTTGTTTCATATTCATAATAACATATCAGTATATAATAAATACTGATGTTATTACTTTATCATGAAACAACTAAATAAGAAGATGTTGAAGAAGAAAGAAATTGAAAAAGATCAGTAATGGATATTACCTCTTTTTGACGCGCCTTCACTTAACCTCCACTTAAAGAACTAAGGATGGTCTTTGAAGAAGACCAGGACTTCTAGGATGATACTAGGGAAGTGGATAAGAGATTTTTTCAGGGGTTGGCCGAGCTTGAATGCTCAAATTCGTGTGAGGAGGAGAGGGAGGAGGTGCCCTTTTATAAGGGAGGAGAGGGGCACCTTAGGAAAATCTCAAAATACTATTTTATATTAAGGTCAAATTCGGTTTATAATGGTTCCAAAGGGTCTTATTTCGAAGATAAAGTGGGTATGGGTCGAAATCCTCTCATCCAATAGGATTTAAAAAAGTTTAGGTTATTATTTTAACCTTATCAATTAGATTTAACTCTAAGTTAAATAATTTAACTTTTACTGTGTCTTTTTGTTTTCTTACACTATATGGTTAATAAACTTACCATAACAAGCCAAACGAACCCCAAGTTGTTTATTATTAATATATATATCCTTATCTAAGTCATTTTTCTGAACCTTATATTTTTAGGAATTAAATAACAATTAATAATATAATATTTGTTTTAAAAACTAATTTATGTCAATTTTGACACTATTTGGTACATGATTTTTATGAAATTCATAACAGAATGATAAGTTCAAACCAAGTTATGTATATCAACAATAACATGTCATATTAACCTATAAAATTAATGTAAGTCATAAAAAGGCTCAAATTACATTTATTTGGGAATTTATAACATCAATTATGTCAATATTTCATTAATAAGACAATTACTGCATCATCGTTGTGTTATAAATAAATTAAATTATTTAATGTCTAAAAATTACAAATAAAATACCATTATGTAGGAAATCTTTTTAGCTTTCTAATGAATATTTATAGTCGAATTTATCTTATGTATAACCCCATATCAAAAATGCTTTACTTATTAAACTTTGATTTTAACTATTTTAACCCTTCTTTAAATAAATTAATAATAAATGTCCTAATCTAATCCAAGTGGGCCTAAATGGTCATATTTTATTCCTAAGGTTGTTTTTGGTCGAATTACACTTATCCAATAGAATTAGGACATGTGTTAGGGTAATAATAATAATATTTTTACCCTTAATCACCCTATTTACTTTTAACCGTGGTAAAAAAAAGTAAAAAGTTACTATTCACCAAAAATTATTTTCATCTCATTGAACCACATTTTACTTACTAACATCAACTGTGTCTCTCAGATTTTTGAAATTCCACTCACAGAAGCGGTAAAATTAAGTTTTATGAAAAAAACAGTTTTTTAACTATCACTTAGTGGTTTCACTATTCATCAAAAATTGAAAGTTTTCAAAAAAATACCAAAAATTAGGCCTAAGATATATTAGATATTATGAACTCAAAAATGATGTCTATTTTACCAAATTCAAAACATATCAGTTTCATTAATTAATTTAAAAATTAATTCCCGTCATCAAAACAAATAGCGTGTTCTTAAGAGATAATAACTATCAAAAGATTGACACTTGTTTATGTCTGGTTTAAATGTAGAATTACATCCAATGGCCAACATTGTATTAAATTGTAAAAATATATTCTAAATATACTTTAAAACCACTCAAATTAATAATTTATCACTATTAATTATTTCGATTAAAAAAGTTGTTTTTAATTAAAATTTAGTAATTTTCACTATTCATCAGAATATGAAAGTTATCTGAAAAGTACCAAAATTTCACCTTAGGCTAAATTCGATACTCCGAATCCAAAAATGAATTCCATTTTGAGAGATAAAATTTCTAAAATTTTGAAAGGTGGTTATTACTATTCATAATGGCTAGTTTTAATAATATTTTAATAGCATTTTGTTGTTTAGTGAAACTCGGTATTGCATACTACACACGCTATTGAGGAAGGTCGTGATTGCGTGTAATGCAAGCCAAGTCAGGGTTACGTGTTGTGTAATCTTCTTTTGGTGTGGTGTACAACACAAGACATTAATGAAATTAAAAGGAATATTTTTCATAAAATCTCGGGGTGTTACATTCTACCCCCCTTAAAATGAATTTCGCCCTCGAAATTCGTCGGGGTTATAAATGGTTTACTATTCAAAAGTTTCTTTAATAGAAACCCACGTCGTAAAAAGGAATACCAAAACCAATCTTTAAAAATAAAAGTATGAAATGTAACGGTTACCCAAATAAACTAATCATTGGGTTTCCACATAGGTGAAAATATGGATATGGAAGAGAAATCTAATCATCATGTTCTGATGGAGAGTGGTAGAGAACATGGATGGAAAAGCCAGCAATCACAAATCCATAAATTTGTGACGATATAAGGTACCATCTAATTCATCAGATATAAGAGCACTAGGACAAAATTTTTGGTTTTCAAGATCATTTCCCTAAAGTTGATGAAATTGGAATTAGAAGAAATATTTTCGTGATTTCGGTATAGTCTCACCATTGGTCGTTCTTTGGACAATTTCTACTTCATCTCTTAAAGAAATGAAGTTGAATTTTTCATTCGTGATGTGTTAGCAGATCATGTGATAGAATGATGGGTCATTTCATATGTCTCAAACAAAAGGTTAAAAAAGTTATCAAAAAATACATAAGTCCATCTATAGTGAGATTAATCATATATAGTTCCTGAAATGGACTTATACTTCATTTATCATACTGCTTAATATAATAAAACTAGTTTCTACTAAACAGGGACTTCCTGTAGGCCAGTGGTAGGCGATAAAGGCCAGTCGCACTTCGGTTGTGGGTTCAATTCCCACAGCCTTGTTCGACGCGATGGGCTGTCACCCGTCCTGCAGGTTGTCCTTTTTCTAAATCTATATTACTATAACATCCCATCAATAATATCGAAAAAACTTCTATCCTTAAACAATACTAACTTATGTCCAACATAATCCATCCCAATCTTTAGGCTTATCCAAAATACTTCAGTCCAAGCTCATAGTATAAAAATGATTACTTGAAATGTCACATAACAATCACGTGAATGCCATCATTTATCCCCCATATATCATAAGATATATCTTGTTGGTCAAATTACAAACATTTTAATACCTTAATCATGTATTCTCTTAAAGAATGAATACCCATTGAACCTTAGTGAAAACATGAATGCAGTCAAAATTTAACTCTTTCCACATACCAAAATCAAAAAATTCTATATACTCAAACCATGATATAACCTTCTCCTTATATCAGTCATGAGCTCATGAATAATATCAAACATTTAATTTTCTCCTTATCCCTTCATTATACGCATATCATCTACATTCCAAAAATATCTGAATAACCTTTCATGGATACTAGTACCATTAATCATACACTTTCAAAACTCAAGGAAAGACAACAGTGTAACAATCCTTAGATGTCTCTTTATTCCATAGTACCATGAGATTACTTATACAACATTATACATGATAAACATGTAATCATTCCACTACATTATTAAACCATTGATCGAGCTTCAACAATTCTTTCATCTCACATATCATTTGTAGTCTCTTCATCATCATCAACATAAATACTACCCATACGACCATACTGATTCTCTTTAGGAGACTTTCCCTTAGGTCATTGGTTTTCATAATGCTCGTACATTCCACATTTAAAACATTTAACCATTGTTGATGTCGTAGAAATACCATTATCCTCATCCCTAGTGTTAACTGAACCTTTTCCTTTGCACTTACTGGCTTTGTGTCCTTCTTTTCCACACCTAAAGCATCTTCCAGTTCCTTTGAAACATTCTCCTTGATGCCTCTTCCCACATGATTTTCATAGGGGAAATTTAACTTTCTTTCCTCTATGATCATCATGAAACTCCATCTTTCTCTTATTAGCCGAGTCAGGAAACTTACCAAATTTTACTTTATTGATCATATTATGAGATTGCTGATTCAGCATAATAATGATGTTTGGACTTCCAAATCCCATTTCATTTGGTTGCTCGTGAAGAATATCATTCCATTGTCCATCATATCCTCCATTATCGTGAATCATCTTGTTTCCAGCCATTTTCTAAAACCCAAAAAGAATAGTGCGAGAGGAAAAAAATCATAATAAAGGGGGAGTAACTTCAATATCTAACATCTTTGGTTTAATATAATATCGTTACCATAGTTCTAGGACTATATCCTATACGTATACTTATCCTTAGGGACATCCCTAGACATACCTTAGAAATATCTCTAGGGATCTCACTAACGTTTTCGCATCCTAGTTTCCAAAGGTTGACTAAACCTTTCCTCTGATACCAACTGTAGAGACCCGAAGCTTGACGTACATGGACATTCCATTACTTTAGCGGAATACTTAGTAAATAACAAAAACACACACACAAGGACCGTAATAGTTTAGTGTCTTCGGAAACTCGGAATATAATCTTCTAATCGTGGTGAAAAATCTTCAACATCTCCCATAAAGATCTTCTTTTTTTTACCTAAAACCTTTCTTTATATCCTGGGGAAAAGAAAACATAAAAGGGTGAGCTCAAATGCTCAGTAAGGGTAAATAAAAGAAATATCAATCACATCATATTCATAAGAACATAACATTTTGGAAATCTTAATCCTGCAAAAGAGATCATAATATCATAACATGGGATAATTATAGTAGTGAAATGTAATCCCAATAATCATAACTTAAAACATGAAACTTTGTGGCATACACACATAATCATAAAGAATCATTTCTTATTAGTTAAGACTCATTTCCAAGACTATCTTAGTGGACAAAGTCCATTTCTGAACCGAGTCACCATCATTTCAGTCCTGTTTCACTGAACCGGTTTAACCTACCGTTCCAGCCATGTCTATCTCATGAGATATAAAATATTTACCCAATGAATTGGAGGGAGATATAGGTCCCACCCATCTCATAATTATACCATTCTTATGTGTGCCACAAAATCTTAAATCATACATCATTGCATAACCCATGTAATAAAAATGGGAATCTTAAACATCGTGACATCATCAAACAATTCATATAAGATAAAGCAATTCATAAAAATAATTCCATCACAACATAATCAAATAAATTTAATAATAGGGATATAAACAGAACCCTATATTATCTTATATGGAAAATAATTTTGATAAAACACTTGAACTCCATTCTTGAGGAAAATATCCTTTCAAATTCAAAAACATTTTCCTTTTTTAACATGTCATACAATTTTAAACTAAATAAGTTGATTAAAAATAAACTTGAAAACATGTAAAGTAAGATTCTTGGAAATAATGTTTTAAAAATCCATTCATGCTGTATAAGTTAAAAAAACATTCTTCTTGTACTTTTGTCGGAAAAGTCAAAAAGTACCTCATATGAAAAACGACAAAAGATTCCTTTCATATATTTTACTAAAAACTCACCGAAGGGTAAAATTGGATTTAAACAATTGTAGGTGGATGGAAATAATATTACATATTGAGGAAACATGGATGTGGATGATAAAATACACCCCAGTAAAAACCAAAGTATAAACAATCTCAGATAAAAATGAGATTGTGATATTTTCCCTTACCTTATGTCTGATATGCTTTGTACGTATCCGAACCTCCTGTATAATGATTTAAATAATGTCATTAACTTATTAAAGAATCATATTAATTGTTATGATATCATATATGGTTCACTTATGACTTTATATTACCCATTCTTTTGTAAATTCCATGTTAAAGAAGCGTTTTGGGTAAAATCGTTTCATTTATCGTAGGTGTTTGGACTTGTTGTTCTTGACATTATTATATCATGAGTTACTTACATCCAGAATATAAAATATGATTTATATATCATATATATTCAGTATATATATATATATATTTAATAGATAGATAAATGAAATGAAACACACCGTTCATTGAGACGGTAGTTCGTACGTACGCATGAACGCTGTTTTCCATTCCTTATTGTCTTGAATGGAAGTAAGTAGATGAAATATATATATACATAAATCCAGTAGATTTACCATGTCATATATTTCATTATTATTCATTATATATACTTTATAATCATTCTGGAATGGTTAACATGGATAATGAATCGCATCGCGTCGTGGAGACGGTATTCTGTACGTACGCGCGCGCGGTGATTTCCTTTTTCCGTAGGATGGATAGAAGGTTAATTAGAGTTTTTTCATATTTATAATAACATATAAGTATATAATAAATACTGATTTTATTAATTTATCATGAAACAACTAAATAAGAAGAAGTTGAAGAAGAAATAAATTGAAAAAGATCGGTAATGGATATTACCTCTTTTTGGCGCGCCTTTACTTAACCTCCACTTAAAGAACTAAGGATGGTCTTTGAAGAATACCAGGACCTCTAGGATGATACTAGGGAAGTGTAGAAGAGATTTTGGTAGGGTTTGTCCGAGCTTGAATGCTCAAATTCGTGTGAGGAGGAGAGGGAGGAGGTGCCCTTTTATAAGGGAGGAGAGGGGTACCTTAGGAAAATCTCAAAATATTATTTTATATTAAGGTCCAATTCGGTTTATAATGGTTCCAAAGGGTCTTATTTAGAAGATAAAGTGGGGATGGGTTGCAATCCTCTCATCCAATAGGATTTAGACAAGTTTAGGTTATTATTTTAACCTTATCAATTAGATTTAACTCTAAGTTAAATAATTTAACTTTTACCGTGTCTTTTTGTTTTCTTACACTATATGGTTAATAAACTTACCATAACAAGCCAAACGAATCCCAAGTTGTTTATTATTAATATATCTATCCTTATCTAAGTCATTTGGCCAAACCTTAGATTTTTAAGAATTAAATAACAATTAATAATATAATATTTGTTTTAAAAACTAATTTATGTCAATTTTGACACTATTTGGTACATGATTTTTATGAAATTCATAACAGAATGATAAGTTCTAACCAAGTTACTTATATCAACAATAACATGTCATATTAACCTATAAAATTAATTTACGTCATAAAAAGTCTCAAATTACATTTATTTGAGCATTTATAACATCAATTATGTCAATATTTCATTAATAAGACAATTACTGCATCATCGTTGTGTCATAAATAAATTAAATTATTTAATGTCTAAAAATTACGAATAAAATACCATTATGTAGGAAATATTTTTATCTTTCTAATGAATATTTATAGTCTAATTTATCTTATGTATAACCCCATATTAAAAATGATTTACTTATTAAACTTTGATTTTAACTATTTTAACCCTTCTTTAAATAAATTAATAATAAATGTCCTAATCTAATCCAAGTGGGCCTAAATGGTCATATTTTATTCCTAAGGTTGTTTTTTGTCAAATTACACTTATCCAATAGAATTATTACATGTGTTAGGGTAATAATAATAATATTTTTACCCTTAATCACCCTATATACTTTTAACCGTGGTAAAAAAAAGTAAAAAGTTACTATCCACCAAAAATTATTTTCATCTCATTGAACCACATTTTACTTACTAACATCAACCGTGTCTCTTGGATTTTTGAAATTCCACTCACAGAAGCGGTAAAATTAAGTTTTATGAAAAATTCAGTTTTTTAACTACCACTTAGTGGTTTCACTATTCATCAAAAATTGAAAGTTTTCAGAAAAATACCAAAAATTAGGCCTAAGCTATATTTGATATTATGAACACAAAAATTATGTCTATTTTACCAAATTCAAAACATATCAGTTTCATTAATTAATTTAAAAATTAATTCCCGTCGTCAAAACAAATAGCGTGTTCTTAAGAGATAATAACTATCAAAAGATTGACACTTGTTTATGTCTGGTTTAAATGTAGAATTACATCCAATGGCCAAAATTGTATTAAATTGTAAAAATATATTCTAAATGTACTTTAAAACCACTAAAATTAATAATTTATCACTATTAATTATTTCGATTAAAAAAGTTGTTTTTAATTAAAATTTAGTAATTTTCACTATTCATCATAATATGAAAGTTATCCGAAAAGTACCAAAATTTTACCTTAGGCTAAATTCGATACTCCGAATCCAAAAATGAATTCCATTTTGAGAGATAAAATTTCTAAAATTTTAAAAGGTGGTTATTACTATTCATAATGGCTAGTTTTAATAATATTTTAATAGCATTTCGTTGTTTAGTGAAACTCGGTATTGCGTACTACGCACGCTATTGAGGAAGGTCGTGATTGCGTGTAATGCAAGCCAAGTCAGGGTTGCGTGTTTTGCAAGCTTCTTTTGGTGTAGCGTACAACAGAAGACATTAATGAAATTAAAAAGAATATTTTTCATAAAATCTCAGGGTGTTACATTAGTAGACTATTCATTGTGATGTTTTAAATATTTTCAATCAGTTTTTCCATAAGTGTTCAACTAACATTAGAAATTAATGTTGAATTCCTTGCATTGAATCCTAAATTTGACAATGTGATTGAGATTCATATCTTGAAGCCAATGTATCCTTTAAAAAATATATACAAAATTAGTGTGAAAATTTTCACAAATAAGCTTTCTAGTATTTCCAATATAATTGTGAATTCTAATCAGATTGACTTTATCAATGATTGAACATTTTAATATTCACTTATCATTAACTTTGAATTTTTTGACCTTCTTAGGAAATATTCTAGATGAGGAAATATCACTATCAAACATTATGTAAAAAAATTATTTTGACACTTTAGATTGGGGCTATGATCGAAAGATTTTATCATATTTTGTCTTTGATGTGACTTTTATAAATTGGGATAAAATTATCTTGAGCATAGCCTGAAGATCAATTGTTATCAAGGGATCTTGTGAGGGATATTATAGATTATATAGAGGTGTATAGAAATGTTATCCTCTAACTCAAATAATTTTTCTATTGTTGAAGATTACTAAAAAATTATTTTATTAACATGGTTAATGTCAGAAATATAAATTGCATCACATTAGTCTGAGGCATAGTTTTCCCCATTTAATTATCGAATGAAGAAGAAATTATTCTTTCCACCCATGTTGAAAAATAATATATCAAGAACTTTAAAAATTATTTTCTTCATTATGAAAAAAGTATCTAGGTAAGAGATTAGTTGTAAAAAGTTTTTCTTATACGTTAGAATGAATATTCCTATGGCTAGAAAAGTGGACATCATTTATAAGTTGGGAATAAAATAAGGTGTATTTTCTTTCAATTTCCATGGTCATCCCATGTTTTGTGGAAATCCATTATGGTTGTTTTTATCACATTTTAATCCAAATTAGAAACCATTTGGATTATTGTAAGGAAAGAAATTTTAAATGGTATGTAGGGTTAATCTTGTCAAGTCATTGATTATTTCAAAAAAATATTATTCGTTCATGATATATAAATAGTTTTCAGCCCTCATAAAAAATATCCATTCATCTATAATTTTTTTGTCTCAAGTAGAATCATCCTTTATATAATACTTATGATGTTATTATGGAAATAATTCCATCAACTGGTTGATTATGGGGGGATTAGAAATAAAAATATTCATATTTTTAATCAATCTTTACATGATTTATTTAAATGGAGGTTCATCAATGAGAAGTCTTGGGCGCTGGATTTTCAGAGATGCAATTTCTCAGACATACTAAAAATAGGGAATCTTAACTATATGGACCCTTCCATCTAGCCTTCTATTAAGGACACATTCCCTAGTATTATAGTGGATTCTCACTGGATAGTGAATTCCATGTATTTTATATGTTTCTAGTTATATAACTAGACATGTTAGCCTTTTATTAATGCTCTAAACTCTACTATTTGATCCCTCGACAAAAGAATATTGACAAATAATCAAATATGGGTTATATTGGATGCAGTTCTTGTTTAAATCAAGGATATGTTCAGGAATTAAACCATTATTAATGGAGATGATTCATTAGTTTTGGAATCTTGCCATAATGGGATACCTTCCTCAAATTTATTATATCAAATGGTTGTATAGGGGTAGTAAAACTACTAGTCTGGGATCTTGAGAAAATTCTATATAATTTTATCCCCATTTACACTTTTATATAGTGTTATGCATTCTATGATTCCAACTGATTATTTCCGATTTCCTTTTGGCATTGACCTGTTCATTAGATTTTATCTATGTAATAATAATATGGGTGAAATTGATCACTTGTTTCTTAGTTATGAGACTAATACTGTGCTATGTACTGCAATTTCTTCACAATAAGTATACCATGTGCTGCACTCATCAGGGACCACATCTCAGAATGTGTCAATCTTCCTCTCTTCCATAATACGACGAACTTATTTCTAATAGACATCTATGAAATTATCCATCTAATATGGACCATCTGAAAAAAATAATTATACATGAGAACACATGTTTCCTCCTACAGTTGGTAATGGTCAGAATTATGGCCTCAGGGAAAAATGAATATTGAATTTAAAATGGTTTTTGTGATAACTCTATAAATGATTTCACTATGATAAATGGTTTTGGAATCATAGGTAATTATCAGTCTCCTTTTGGAACACTTGATGTCTTATGGATATGTCCATTTCGAGGATAGGTAAAATGTAATACAGATAGAGATTCATGAGGAAATATCTATCAATTTGAAAATGGTGTGATCTTTATAAATCTTGATAAAAAATCATTGGGTTGCCACTATGGTCCCTGTTAGAACCATCATAACTCACGATGTTGAGATTCTTAAAATTATCAATGCGGTTGAAATCAAAACTCAATGTGGTTTATTTTAAGTTGGTGCATGAATGTGATTCCACCACCATTGTTTAGGATATCATAATTGAACCATTTTTCACCCATAGAGGTTTAATGTAAGGTGTATCAATTTCATGGACTCCATTATCTCCATGAATTCGATCATCAAACACACATATCGTGAAGAAATGTTTCAGGTTAATGTGCATGAAAATAATGTGATAAGATATTTTGAATTGACCTTTACCAATGAAATATTTGATAAACCTGATTCCTTTTTCGAATGGAATTATTCTAAAAGGCCTTATTTAAAGTTTTTTAATATTGGTTTTTTAATAAAGGAGTCTTTTAAATTTCAGAAACTCCTTATTATCTTAAAGTAAATTTTTATTGGTTATTTCATCCCAATTTTTCTTCATTTAGAAACACTGTGTATTAACCAATTTTCCCTTCATTGGGAATATATATATACATACCATGGATTTATTTTATCATAATTTTCCATATAATATAATTTATTTATAAATCTATCTTGAAATCTCATTTCAAGGGATTTTGATTCTAGTTTTCTGAAAGTTATATGGTTTTTTGATAACTCAAATCTACTTTAATTGAGTTATAACACATATTCTTGATCATATATCCTCTATTGAAGGTTTATTCCATACCAATATTTAATATTTGACTTTCCATTTCAATATTGGGAATGTGTAACCTTTTATTTAAATCATCCACCATGATGAATTTATTCCCAACAAAAGTTTTACATTTTTAATAATAATTATCGTCATTCCAAAGAATTCTCTTTATATTAAATTCCATGTATTCTAATGGTTTTCCAAATTATATTAACTAGTGATACTTTTGAATAGAGTTTTTTTTCAACAGATAAATTTTGAATTTTAAAATAATTCATGATTTAAAAGTGAATTTAAATGATTATGTTTTAAGAAAGAAATAATAAAGTGTTTTTATGTATCCTCAAATAATTTTTTTAAATGAATATTTCCCTAATAAAATTTCTTTTGAAAAATCTATTTTTCTCTTTTAATTATTAATTTTTTACTTTTTTTATCAATATTAACGTAATACATTTTAAAGGGAATATTTTCATTGAGTTTTCCAACATTTTAAAATGGGGTAATTCTTCTTACTTTTAATTTGATTTATCTGATGCTAATAAAAAGGTATTTTCCATCTATGTCAGTATCCTTAATTTTCATTATATTACACTAGGAATATATTTTCAATTTGTTATTCAAATCAATTCTATGCATTTCTTATGAAATGTTCAATGTTTTTTGTGTGTGAAACTCAGCTCTTTTCCATGGGATAACTATGTGATGTTTAAATTTTGAATGTTTTCATGCCCTAATGTAAGACTTGTGTAAAGATTATTATTTTGATGAAGGTTAGGGTCCTATATTTATATAAAATGCATTAGTTAAGGATTTATATCATATCAGATTATTATGGGATCATGTATTAATGCTTGCTCCACTATAAGAATTAAAAAGGGATTCTTACACCACTATGTTATGGTAATAAAGTAGTGATGTTTTCTCTACGATGTTCATGGGAATTATTTAGAGATTTGTGCTCCACTATTTGAATCAGGTAGTGATTCCTTCTCCATCATGATATGGAAAAATGGGTATTGAATTTTACCCAATTATTTTAGGATTACTCTCTTATATTAGTGAAATAGTTTATAGTTATACTTCATTTCAATAAAATTTCATATTTTTATGGAACTTATTATGTTTTGTTGATCATGTTTATTATCTCATGTTTCTAGGCTATTGTTCCATTGTATATGATTTCTCTTTTGAGTTTATATATCTTGATATCAAGATATATGTAAATCTATTATTATTATATGTTCCTTTTAATAATATATTTCCCCTACTCATGTTATTACTCATAGGATTATGATCTGACCCTTGATGAAATGTTGATGTTTTTCCCTTATTAATCATTTGAGCTCATCCAATTATTTTGATCCTTTTTCACCAGGACATTATTTGCATGATAATATTTAGAAGTATGTTTCGTATTGAGATTATTTTTGGTATATATTAAAGATATAAAAATGAAACGTTTCTATATAAGAACAAACACACTTTTTGGATGATAAATAATTTTAAATATTCCATTAAGATACTAAACATTTTATTATTGGTATTACATAATTATTGTAAATACACTGATCCCAGTAGCCCATAGACAGTTCCATACTTTACTACATTTTTATAATAGAAAATGAATTTTCATCTCGAAGGAATGAATAATTTTGTATTTTTGGAAAACCAAATTCAAATATTAGTTTTTCATTATAATTTTATAGGAAAATATAAGGCAAAAACTGCATTAGAAACATTCATAACTCCTAGATTATTCCCAAAATTCACTCATAATATACAACATTCCATTCTGGGGAAAATAGAACATAAGAAATGGGTGAGATCAGATTCTCAGAAAGGGTATGTAATATAGTTGAAGCTAATATAAACAATAAGTCATGGTGAATGGCTAAAAAACATGACATTAAAACATATTCGTGGGAAAAATATGGAATGAATAGAAGATGAATAAATATTTCCATATAAATAATCACACGGGAATGAATATTAACCATGGATATTCTATTATTATAATAGGCACATATATTATTAATTAATATTTTAATAATGAGGGAATAAATAATTTTTGACATCATAAACATATCATTGAGGCCTCAACCAAGACATCTGAAAATAAATGGTTAATGCCTCAGCCAAATCCATTTATGTTTTTCATCGTGAGACCAACCGATACACCGAGGAGATATTGAGGGCCCCACCCATAACATAATAAATCCATTTAATTACACTTATGAATGGGTTTAAGCATAAAAATATATACATATAAAATGTAACAACATTCCCCAATCTGAAAACATAACCACTTACCATTCTGTGTTGCATGGGGAATGGTAGGATAAAACATATACAATAAAACTGATATTAAATCATTTAATAAAATATGGTAGTTTATAATCATAAGAGTTCAATATCAGTAAAGACTAAAATTAAACATAAGTGTTGAAATATATGAAAATACTCTGATAAAATCATTGATGAATTATTGAGAGAAATACCTTTTTTACTTTGCAAAGAATAGTTCTTTTGGAAGAATCATTTTTATTTTTAATAATTGTGGATATAAAAGTTGAAATGAAAAAAAATAGTGTTTCATGAGTAAATTAGTTCTTTTTTTTAAAATAATGGCTTCCTAAAATGTATTACGTATGGTAGTTGAAAATTAGTATGAAATTGAAAAGTTCCCTTTAATCTTGCTTGCGTATTGGGAAAAATTGATAAGGGAACATTGAAAAACATGTATTTCCCATAAAAGAAATATGAACAAATATAGATACATTATTTTAGAATATATACATATAATTTATAATAATTATATAAAAAATTAAGCATTAAATTGTTGTAAATAAGGATAAAACATAACCCAAATGAAAATATTGATTCAAGAAGAAACCCTTAATACTTTGAAAAAAATATAACCATATGCCCCATAAAATAAATTGTCACAAAATAAGACATTAAATACTATAATGATAAATAAATTCATTATAATATACCTAAATTGGTAGTATATATACACCTCACACAATAAATAGTTGTGAATAAGTCATATCTCAAAGAAATAAAACTGAGATTATGATACCCTTACCCGATGTCTGAAAGTGTTACGCACATGTACTTAATGTCATAGATAATGAAATTATATTCATTAATAAATTAATTCGTAACCTATTAATCATGTATTTTACTTAGTTAAATTTTATTTCATTCATTTATTGCCTTTTTGAGGAGGTATGAGATTCAATTTTTTTCATTTGGGGGTATTATTTTTGTTGGTTTTCATGATCTATTTAGTTTTACACGTAAATGGAAGATCTTATATGTAGGGTTATGAAAATTTCTCCAAAGGAAGAAAATAATCCCAAAATCACTTTGCAGAAGGAATCAAGTATTCTTACAAGTCTAAAAAGGTAAATGGACTCCAATTGAGCTGCAAACTTTGGAAGAAACTTGTAGGACTTTATGTTTTTCATTAGATTTTATATGGCTTTCATACCATCACTGGGAAGGGTTCACAGACCACCTGGAATAGAAACAACCAGTACGCAGAATGACCCACAAGGTGATAGCCTGTGAAGTGATGGCCAGAGTACCCAGTCGCTTGCAAACTACATCACTGAAGGACTCATGCACTCAAAGTCCATGTGCATATTGTCTTGAGAATTCATTAGTTCGTAGACAACAAAATGGGAAAGGATCCAAGAACCATGATTACAAACTACAGCCTCTGGAAACCCCAATTGATCAAGTCTTTTGTGGGTCACGATATATCTTAATGGTCCTCCCCAAATGGTGATTCATGCCCATCGATATGATTTCCCCGATGCTCTATAAAAGGAGCACTAAAGGAACTGAGGGAGGAAGGAAAAAATATGGAAGGGGACCCCAAAGGTTAGAGGAATGAATTCGGAGAATAATCTATCTACAATCATGAATCATCAGTGAAGTCTGAATTGAGATCCATGCTCTCTGTAGGTACAAGTAGCCACGAACCCTAAAATAGGGGAACATAATAATAATAATAGAAATTCAAACCTAATTAGTGAAACAGTGAACCACATATTTCTCATGGATGAACTCCTTGTGAATGACAGTCCCACATACCCTCCTTCAATATGGTGTTTCGTGTTGTCCATCACAATGAGAAGTGTTGTGTACCACATCAGTATGTGGATGGAACCCAAAGTTTCCTGACAGACTGCATCCAGGACCATGTACCACCATAGTGTGTAGTGGTCTATACCCATGCTTGCATAATACATCAGTACATGGATGACCCCTCTTCTCGTGTACCACTACGGTATGCAGAGCTTCCCCCATCCCATATAAGAAACTAGTATGAGGAATGGGGGGTTTTCAGGTATTCTTTCCTCCGGTTCCAATATCAACCCTCTATTACTGTCTAGTCCTTCGTAGTCCCTCCACAAACTAGTCCCATGGCTTCAATCCAACGCCTCCTCCAAAGCCACTGAATCCATATGATCAAGCCACTGGGTGCATCAATGTGATCCTTTCAGTCTACATGCCTATTGTAAGTAGAGTCATGAAGTCTCCCCACACAACATTTCAAGCTTTGGGGATGCATGTGGGACTACATTCCCATGGTAACCCAGATTCCAACTTTAGATTTCCAATGCGAACATCCACGTTCTAGGGATTAAGGGTGATCACCTGATTTTCCATTCAATGAGGAATGGTGATCAGTCAAAGGGCTCGTGTTTTCTTACCCTTGTGACAAGGAAGACAATCCTCCCCGTCCCAGAACAGGTTCTGAGGGACTCCCATTAAATTAAGTACCCAATCTTCAGAGGCATATATGGATGAACTTTAAATTTCATTTCACATTGAAAGCTTCATCACTCTACACACTCACCCACCATCACCCCATCCTCTTCTATCATAGGCTCATTCTCTCCCCCATCAGTAGAGGAAGCTTGTGGTTGATTAGATCTCCAACATCCTCTTAATTCTCACACCAAGCATGACTCACACAGGCATAGATATTTGTGAAGATTACAACATCCACATGATTCTGAACTATGAGAACTCTGATTCTTAATCAAACCAGGATATGTAGGATGCCGGCTTAAAGGCCTAAGCTCAAAAGGTTGCCCATATAAAAGGGTTCACCCAATCATATCTCCTTAAATGGGAAGATTCTATGTGTAAGGTCCAGTAATTCTTAACAATGAGAAATCAGATTTCTAATTAAACCAGGATACGTAGGACACCTTCTTGAAGGCTCGAGCTCAAAAGGGGGCCCATACAAAAGGGTTTACCCAACCATGTCTTGTCAAATGGGCATCTTCTATGTGTAAGCCCGAGAAATTCGGAAGTATGTGGGTTCCTATTCCTCTCTTGAGGATATATAGTAAACCCATATTATGGGGATGATCCCAACAACAAGTCAGCTTCCACCCCCCTAGTTGATGATAAACTCTATAGTACCTTATTTTATGGCTCAAGTCAGCTGTACCTCTGTTGCATCAAACCCATGTATGCCCATGACGATCCGGAAAACTAGGGGTAGCCCATAGACACACTCTTTTGGAATGATCCATTGATTAATGAACATATGAACATGACATAAATCAATAAGAGAGTCCCAGAATAGGTAATAATCCCCCCAAGGGGTGTGGTGATCCTAAATTCCCATCCTCACGACCAATGAATTTTTTAAGTGTTGTTGGCTGAATCTTCCACCAACAAGAACCTGCCTTTGGAAAGTTTGTATATGAATCATGGATATCAGTGAAATTGGGTGTTTCAAACACTATGAATAAACTCGTGGTATACCATTTGAATAAGTGATATCCTAGGAGGACTGATTGCAGAAGTACTTAACCCCATGGATTTTTTTTGGGACCCTCTGACTGTGAAATCTACTTTGTAGTACAGAAGGGGTAAATTACCCAGTCCTGGAGTGGTTAATTGAACCCTCCTTTAATGTATAATGATGAATGCCTATTTGAAATAGAAGAAATGGTGAATTTGACAGGAACCCATCTCTATAAAAAAGGGGCGGGTGATGATTCTCGTTGGACCATTTTCTCACCAACCCAAACACGCCACCTTGGAGGTGAAACAAAAATGGTGAACCCAACATGAATCCTTAACCAAGGTGGCGGTTCTACCCCAATGATAATAGGAACAAAATGATATTGTACGTCAGAACATTTTGTTCTCCCATATATGTTCGAAACGCACCTCCTCAGAGGCAAAAAAATGGTGAACCCAACATGAATTCTTAACCAAGGGGGCGGTCTTACCCCACTTATGCATATTCTCCCAACACCAAAAAAATGAATGGGGAAGGGGGACCAAGTGAATCGTCGAATATTCATATTTTTAAAAGAATGATACTTTGATGAGGTTTCTCAATCTTTATATCATATATGTATGTGTTAGGTTCCCATAGAGTAACCTTGGATCCAATGGAAATCCCGACAACTAATACCGACACACACATCAGCGATCCCACGGGTGGCTAGTGCCCCAATGAAGAGCTGGACCCCCTCGCCTTCCCAGTGACTTCAACTCTGGGTACTAACACAATGATCAAAGAGTACCATTGAAATGATACTCTACCCATGGTGGGGGTCGCGAGACAAGCTCTCCAGTCTACAAAGGCACACGAGTCGCCTACTCATATGCGACTCGTGCCCCAACACAAGACAACCTCGGTGGTCGTTCCAAACCGTTTCAGGAGCCTTCCTGAAAAATGCGACAATAAGTACCTCCCTTATCTTATCGAGTCAGATTAAGTAAATAATTAAATCTTTGTCTCAACTTCATAGGGGTCCTAATTTCATGCCCCAGCTAGAGAGCGTCGCAACCAACATCAGACGACCACACCACCTCCCGTTGAAGAGGACCTTCTGTCGAGGGAACCTACTAAATTCCAGAAGACCCAAGCCCCTCAGTCTACATGCCAAGGGTAAAAAATATATAATCTGGAATACGTTATCACCCTAGTTCCTTAGGAGAAACTCCACCATACTAACGTAGTGGAATTCGACAAGCAGATGTACAACTCTACCCCCTCCACTCAAGTCCACCACAGAAATAGGGTGGCACAATATGAGCATGTGCACATTCCTGGTAGTTTTCACTAGTCCCTCTATGTATATAGAGTCAAAAACTATAGGCAGATGAAAATATCTATTGAAACACAAGAATCCCATCATCCAAATAGGGAAGCATCCTTCTATATGCAAGCACAAATACCTACTGATGCGTATCAAGCCTATCATCCAAATAAGATAGCAACCAGCTATACGCAGAAATTAATATATGCTGACGCAAATCAAGACTGCCACCCAAATGGGGAGGCAAGAAAATATAACTATAGTAAAATTCCTTCATTTTCATACAAATACCGTGAGACAAATACATCGATAATAGAGCAGATGAAAATCAATGCTTGTGAATATGAAGGCCATCAGTCAAATACGGTGGCAACTGGTGAAGAAAACCAGTGGAAGACTTGTTCCTCTGTCCCGATATAAGATAACTACAAGTATTTATTGGAAACTCATAGAGGATCAGAGCAAGAGCAAACCCCTGCTCCGATATCAAAATGAACCTTCATAACTATTCCAGTGAAAGATTTATCTCAGAACATCCTGGAAATGATGGAAGATCAGACGTTGATCCCATACCATATCATCCAAACATGTCAAGATATTATTACATCCTCAAAAAAGGTGAGAAACTAGACCCATGACAAGGTTTCCTTGAACAAAATGACTTACTCGCAAAATGGGTTAGTCACTCTAGAACAGTAATGAATCTCTACTCCCTTCCAGGAGGATCAATGACCACATCCCTTGATAAAAAAGACAACTAGATCTGGATCAAATACCCGTTACAAATGGGGGACAACAGTTCAACATAGTGGCCACTCAAGGGAAGGCATATATCCTTTCCAAAATTGAAGATGTCTATCGGCGTATCTCGGATGCATCATGGGACCCAACAAGACAAGGACCCATGTATGAAGGATGTTACCAATAGCATATGGAACCGGTTACCCAAGTGAGAGCGCTCAAAAATACAATATTCCAAAGGAAACCAGAAAATGAAGATCTCATACAAAATCCTACTCTGTTGGAAGCTGGGGTTCTTAATGTCCTCAAACATATATCAATAATGGCTCAATACCATGTCATTCCATCACTAAATTATGGAATAGGTAGTAAAAGTTGCAAAGGCCCTCCCTGCAATGTCTCTACGAACATCTCTGAGGGTCCTCCCCAGAACAACCATGGGGGCTCACTCCATGGGATAGGAATGATCGATCACGAGAGCCTATCTACTGATGTGCATCAGGGTAGCCCTCCCCTCAACCTTAATATCTGACAACAAGAAGGTACTCCCCTTACTATCATCTGCCTTGATGGTCCGCTCAAGGATATACACTACAGATATGATTCTCGCTGTAGTCATACATCAAGTCATGATGATAGTCCTCTCCAAGTTGAATGTCATTGCTATGTCACTTCCCTCGATAAAATATACTATCAAGGACCTCCCTATAGTAACTTCATGCAACGAGAAGGTCCTCCCATCATTGAAGTACATCCTGAAGGCCCTCCCCAAGAAGTGAACTGCAGAAATTATCCTTGTAGCTAGTTATCAAGCTGTGATAGTAATCCTCGCCATCACATCAGTCATCGAAAAGGTCCTCCCCTAAGTTAAATAAAGTAGTAAGAAGGTCCTCCACTCATTGTATCCCTCTTTGAAGGTACTCCCATGGGTAAATGTTGATGGTACATTCCCTGTGGTTGGGAATCGAGTTGAAATGGTAGCCCTTGCCATTACGGCACTAATTGTGGGGGTCCACCCCACAATAAAAATTTATACCAGTAATAAGGCTACCCCTTTTAGGAACAAAGATAGGAAATCCTTCCTATAATGAGGTGCTCGTAAAGAAGGAGTCAGACATATCAGGCACCCTGCTTATAATGAGTGATATCATTTCTCAACCAAAAGATGTTATAGGGACATGCTCATCTTCAAAGCCACCCCAGTGTTGTTCCCATATCAATGAGGCTCCCACAACCCTAGTTTATTGGAACAAAATTTTTAAGAAGTAGTCAAGATGTGCATATCAAGTAGAGGAGCACCCAAAAGAACAACAGCATGTTATGTTACCTATGAGAAGACAACTGGATAAAGATAATATAACATTTTGTATTGTCCAACAACCAATTTTCACTCTGACATACTAGGATAGTTTTATGGGGAATGTACACCTAACATTCACCTCATTATATCGATGACACTTAACTATTTGAAATAATAATATCTACTGTACGAAGGGTATGCGGACCATGTCAACATGTTAGGGTGACGTCTATGTCTAATCGGCCTAGAATCCCTCCTATCTGCATGGAATCCATGATAAAAAAGGTGAAAGAAAAACCTTGGACTTGCATGCCTCCATGTATTGAACAAGTTTCATCGCCTCATAGGAGATGCCTCGATTGGAGTTCATATTTGGGGATAGGGAGAACATGGAGCTCTGCACTTCACCATACATCACTTCTAGAAAACCTAGTTGGAAAATATATCCTGTAAAGTCATCACCCAAAATAAGTAATCAAATGAAACCTAAGATCAGAAAATATAGGAATCTGAACAAAAACTAGCATGGAGTAAGTCTCAAAAGCATCAGGACCGAAGAGATCAAGCCCTCAAAAAGCTTCTAAGTCAGAAAACCAGGAACATACAATAGGATTCCTACCTAAGGGAAGACAACCAGCAAGCACTGATCATATCTTCAAAAGACTGTGGACTCCATACAGGCCCAATGAAATACATGTTGCACACACACACAGTAGTACATGAAATTGAAAAGGTGTAAATAGCGGTGGGTACCGCCTCAATGAAGGAAAAACCACATCCCACTTAGATGGGGGCATTTTTAAATCAAAATTCCCCCATAAGACCAACAAGTCTAGGCCCAAGCGCATCAATGGAAGAACGAGAACATCCCCAGTCCATAGGGCTGGGGGCATTTTTACCTCAAGTCCCTGCACAGCGGACGTCTGTCTTCTCGCATCTAGGAAAAATGATGGTAAGAGGATTCTCCCATTCCACCCCTTCTCATGGTTTTCACCCTCCAAAACAAAGTCACATTAGGAGCTCATATCAGGGCTCCCTTTGGGTTAATATTCACCAAGAAACCTGATGAATACCCCAGAATAGAACAAAAACATCCAAAAAAGGATGCAGAAATCCTTCCTACCATTCCACACTGGGTACACCACCCCGAATGAGGTATTCATCAGTGAACATGGTAAACATCAACCCCCAGAATCTTACAACAAATGACATAGAGGGAGAGGATTCAATGGAAGATGGTTCCCTCATAGAGGCATCAAACACTGAGCCTGATGGTGTGCATACTAAGAACCTGAGAGCGGTTCTAAATTTGGCCACCCCCTTAGTTAATCTGTCAATACCTCCCTCACAAAACCCCAAAAAGGAGATGAATAAATTCAAGATCATCTATGACCTCCCTCCTCCACTCCATTATAATGTTCCCCTCACTCTTGAATAAATATTCACAAAGAAGGAGGATTAAATGAAACAATTCAGGGAAATTAATGTTGAGCTATGTTGAGGGAGCTACCTTACTGAATGTGTTACCCCAACGTAATGCTAGTAGGTTTTTCTAGAAGAGGTTCTCTTGACACATGCACTCATCCAGGATAATGAAGCCAAGATCAGAGGCCCGTTCAATATGGCATCGGGACCGCCAACCTACTTAATCCTGGCCCCGAAAGGATATAAAGATCCCCCCCCCACTAGGATGGAAGCCAAAATATATTCAGGTAAACCCACAAAGGATACCCATGGCTGGATATCAACCCCAAAATCTTGGAGCGCCGACATGCCGAGCTTTGGCCAATGCTGCATCAGCCCAAGCTCAATCCCGATAGGAAATGAAACAATGGATTTTGAACACCGTAGGGAAAGAAAAGGCTTGACAGAAGACATGGAAGGGTGGCATGCTCTGATACAACCAGAGTTCAAACCCTACCTTGATTGTGTGAGCAATGTTCTACCACTTCCAAATTTTGAAAACCTCGTATTCCTAGAATTCAATGGCTCGAGGGACCCAGAACAACATTTAATTCACAATTCCCATTTCTATGACCCCATGATTGGCACTCTAGAGCAGAAAAAATTAGTAAAAATTAGGTGCATCATGAAAATCCTACAAGGATTATCCTTCGAATAATATACTAGCTTTCCAGCTAACTCAATCACAGGTTGGGAGGGCCTTCGACGATAGTTTCTCTTTAGTTCAGTTCAATACTACCTAAGATAATGGTCAATGATCTCATGAACTAAAAGAAGAGAGGGAAAGAAAGACTCTCAGAATTCATTTCCATATGAAAATGCCCAACTTATTCCCTGAACCAACCACTCCCCTAGGATAAAATCCTCTCCATGTGTATTGATAACCTATATAATGAATTGAAAACATAACTCATCCCAGTAAAGTACACAAGTGGGTTCTGATATTTCTCTACCAATTCCCAAAAAATAGAATAATCCTAGAAACAGACCATTATCAAGTCCCTAGTGGCCCCATCATCCCCACAGAAAATAATGAAAAACGATAAAGCAGCTTTTGTCACATTTAAGCCACCCCTGGAACTAGCTCAAGTTGTGAGGCCCCCACCTAACTGTGAAGGACACCCTAGACACCAGAAGCCTCCCCACCTTGGAAATATGAGCGAAGAGGTGATAAAAGAAATCAATTATAAGAACTAAGAAAAAATTCAAGACATTTCAATATGATCAGGTCTGTGGCTATTTCATACCCACCATGAATTGCAACTTGCTCTGGCTACCAAATGAAAAGGTAGCTGATGAAGTGGGTCTCGAATACCGTCCAAATTATTGTCCATATCACAGAATACTATGACACATAGTCCAAGAATTAATCATTTTAAAAGATCTCCAATAAAGGATGGTGGATTCCAGGAAAGTCATGTTGGTCCCACCGCCAACACAGGTGGGGTATGATTCCATCTTAGACTGACGAGAGGAAGATGAATTAAAAGAATTCTCCATTAACAAGGGGGAAGATTTTGGAAATTTGATGAACCAAAAGAGAGTCAATTGACTCCATGGAATCCTCTAAGCATAGTTGAAACAACCAACTATGCGCCCAAAAGTTCCTGATACAACACAACCATTCTCCTCAGCCCCGCAGTCCTCTAAATGCTAGAAGGGCAGAAAGGAGAAACAATAAGATGGGATGACACAAAGGCCAAAGTTAGTGTTTAAAATTTCATATTTCATACTAATAGAATTGGTACAATGGGAAATACCACACAAAATAGAAAAATGGAAACTGCCTCACCAAATGGTAAAACGGGCACCGCCCTGCCAAACATCACCATCAGAAGGAGACAGTTAAACATAAACATTGTTAGATCAAGAAATTATCTTCATCTCCATTAATGTAATTCAATTTATGGACCCCAATTCTAATATAGATTATGTCCACGAACCAAAATTCCCCATTCCCAAACAGAAACCCAGAGGTAGAGGCTGTAGATTCCAGAGTTTTCCTAGAAGGCATGATTATGGCAAGAGTCAAATTCTCAACCTTTCCATAACTCAATCCCTTAACATCGCAGAAACTCATTGAAGGACCATTAGAAAAATACAACAAGAACTGGAATTATCCTCTTTCCCTACTAGAGAAAAACTAATACAAGTTATCTTAGAGTTTCCATCAGAGAAAGCACAAATAAAAAATCACCCAAGGAATACGATCAGACCAGTTTGACCAAACCCAGAAAGAACCGCAGCACCACCGACCCCTGTCAGCGAGGCCGACCGATCCATGTTCAATGTCCAAGACCCTAATGTTTCTATGAAATAGAAACACCAAGCCGGGAAGCACTGACCGTTAGAGAAAAATATGATATTCTAAAGCAGCTGGATTCAGTACTGGAAATGTTTTCAATCCTGGATGCATTAAGTATGTCTTCGGATCTTTGGGAAGAACTCATCAATGCCTTAGTAATTCCCCAGGAGTTCAAGGCTGGCATAGGAACAGTTTAAGTCTACCGGACAGAGATTAATCCCTAATAATGTTAGGCCATCGTCTCCTTCATAGACAGGGATGAGGAAACCATCATGCAATGGCACATCAAACCCATATATGTGTTTGGAAACATAAATGGAATTGACATCTGGAGGATTTTTATCGAAAACCTCTTGGGATTCAACCTCTTTCCACTACGAACACTTCATCGGCTGGGCTATGATGAAGAAATCCTAACACCCTACACCATAAATATGTTGGGATATGACAAAAGTGAGAAGAATCCATTGGGATGAATCAGGCGTAAAACTCAGCTAGGTGACCTCAAGTAAGATTCCAAGTTCTGGGTAGTGCAGCAATGTATGACCTTCAATGTCCTTTTAGGGAGGTGTTGGCTACATCAACATGCTGAAATTATGTCATCATACGATCCATGCATCAAATATTGCACCAATTGAAAAAACAAGACATTGTATATAGATAAATCCCCTTTTGATTCCTATGAGTGACATTATATTGATGTTGGGTTCTATGAATCGGAAGAAAAACATTCCTTTTTTGGTGGAATTGATTGGATTTCTACCCCGAATGGATTGGAAATGGCTCCCTCCAACCCCCTCCAAAAGCTTGGGGAAGAGTATATATTACCCATCAACCAAGTTGAATGCCTAAGTGAATGTATGGATACAGAATCAATTGTATGCATGATCTTTGTTATGACCACCAATTCCAAAGACATGAGAGAATGAGATAACATCTGTGATGACTGGAAAATACCTACCAATGATTCTCTAAGCCTGTCCACAGGACCCCGAACTGACCTCACCTAACTCACTAAAGAAAAAAGACGATTTCTCTCCCAAAATTTGAGAGTTAGTTTGAAGAATCATCTCTCCATCAGAAGATGAAGAATATAATTAATAATAAGAAGAAGAATACCTCATATATGCCCCTCCCACATTCAAAGAAGGTGTCTCCACCACATTCGATGAACTTAGTTTGATAAACCATGGCATGAAGGATGACCCACAGCCCACTCGGATCCGTGTTGCCATTCCTGTCTAGGAGAAGGAGGCATATAACATCTTTCTAAAGAAAAATCAATATGTTTTTTACCAGAACTACATTGAAATGATGGATCATGATCCCGAGGTCACCACTCATCATTTAGACTTACTAGAAGGTCACCAGGGCTATAAGAAGGCAGCTACAAGGACCCACCCGATGCATCCTGGTAGAATAGAGGCTAAAGTTGACACGATGATTAGAGCCAAATTCATACAAGAAGTCCAATACCCGATCTAGCTAGAAAACATATCCCCTATCAAATTGAAGAACAAAAAGATTAGAATTGGCATTGACTTCAAGGACCTCAATCGTCAATGCCCAAAAAAATTTCTAGATCCTGATCATAGAATTGTAGATCAATGAAGCCATCGGATATAAAGACCTCTCTTCCATGGACAATTATTCTGGATACAACCAGATCCAGATGGCCTGGGGGGATGAAGAAGATAGTACTTTTAGGTCCCATTAGGGAGTTTTATGTTATAAGGTGATGCCTTTTGGTCAAAAAAACATAGTCGCTAAATATCATCATGCCATGCATCGCATTTTCAAGCCCTTCCTAGGAAAATTCATTGAGAGTTATGTCTAAAATCTAGTGGTTAAATCACGACAGCGGTCAAACCACCCAGCCGATCATGAAACTATATTCAACAAACTGCAACAACACAATTTAATGTTGAATCCCCTAAAGTGAGCCTCTTGCGTCACCTCTAGGAAATTCCTCGGCTTCTTAATAAAAAATTAAGATATTAAAGTCAACCATAAAAAGAAAAAATCCATCCCTTTCATGTCCCCACCTCGCAACCTCACAAATTTGTGAAGTCTATAGGGGAAACATGCCTATATTTGGCACTTCATACCCAAGTTAGTGGGCAAGTGTTTAGATTTCACCATGTTTTTGAAGAAAGGGGTTACGTATGAGTGGAATAATGATTTGCAATAAGTTTTCAACAATATCAAAAGATATATACTGAGCCCTCCAGTGTTGATGCCTTCAGTTGAGGGGAGACCACTCATTCTATATGTAACCGTGCGAGAATGGTCATTAGGCGCCTTCCTCGTAAATAAGAAAGATGATAGCAGTGAAAAAAACCTTTACTACAAAAGCCGAACAATGATTGATGCTGAAACATAGTATTAAAAATTTAAAAAGAACTATTTAGCCATAATCTTGGTAGTTAAAATCTCAGGCATTACCTGCAACACCATGAGGTTCGCCTGGTTTCTCGCAACTACCCGCTCAAATATATCATCAACTACCCCATTCTAAATGGATGTCTATCCCGATGGGCGGTAATCCTACAACAATTTAACATGTGGTACGTAACCCAAAAATCCATCAAAGGAAAATTGTTAGCAGACTTCCTGGTAGAGTAACCCTCGGAAGAAACAACACCATTGGATTCTGAACATCTGGATGAAGAAGTGTTCTCTATCCAAGAATACCCCAGATATGGGAAACATACTTTGATGGTGCTTCCAGATGCTCGATTGGGAAAGGAATGGAGGAACACATGATCAAAAAAGTGGGGCTAGAAATCATACTCATATCCCTAGAAGAGGTCATATTGCCTTACTATTTCCTACTTTCGGAAGGGTGAACTAATAATGAAGCTGAATATCGATCCCTCATTATGGGCCTTGAACTGGCACTTCATGTACATTTCAAACACCTAAAGGTAAAGGGTGGTTCATAGATAGTCATGAAACAGGTCAATGGTGTCTATGAAATTAAGAAAGAAGTATTGGTTCCCATGATGACCCATGTTTGAGAACTAATGGAAGAATTTTCATTATAACCAACGTTGACCTATCTCCCCCGGTCTCAAAATGCTCAAGATGATTCTTTGGAAAATCCAGCCATGTCCTTGGCTGATCAAGGACAGGATGAAATGCTCATTAGCATTTCCCACCACCAGATGGTCTTTTATTTTATTTAGAATTGTACAGAAAAGATCAAAGAAATTATCCCCATTTCTGAGCCTTATGGTCACACCACCAACTGGTTGACACCCATTGAGAATTACCTTTGTAAGGGAGAACTCCCACTAGAAAGGGATGGAAGGTAACAACTCCAAAGATGGGTAGTTCATTTTTTCTTGTATAATGGGGTAAACCAAGAAAAGGTTATCTACAAACGAGGCCTTGACAGAGGTCTTCTGAGGTGCATTGATGGAGAAGATATGGATGTCGTCAAGAAATAAGTGCACACTAGAGCTTTTAGAGCGCACCAATCTGTAATCAAGTTCTCTCATAAAATCTAAAGGCTTGGGTATTACTGGTCCACTATGATACAGGATTGTTCCATATTTTCCAAGAAGTGCTATTCCTGCAAAGTTCATGCCAATTTTATACACCATCCCCTAAAGTTACTTCATACAACTAAGTACCCTTGGCCCTTTTCTTCTTGGGGGATTGATGATGTCGGACCATATCCCCCCACTAATTCCAGAAAATTCATGTTCATACTCATAGGAATTGACTTATTTTCAAAAAGGGCCAAATACATAACCCTTAAAGAAGTCAGAGCGAAAATCATTGTTAGGTTTGTGAAGGAAAAAATCATTACTAGATTTGTTTTACCTCATACAAAATTTACAGAAAACGACACCAAATTCTACTCTGATGATCTGGAAAATTTATACCAAGTGTATGGAATCAAAGCCAACCACTCATCCTATACCACGTGGTGACCAATGGACATATAGAGACTTTCAACAAGACTATATTCTACATACTCTAGAAGATGGTAGATTAGGATATGAAATTATGGCCATACAAGTTCTATCATGCTTTTTGTGATAACTGAACCATTTATTCACACTGCCACACAGGTGACCCCGTACATACTAGTGTATGAGGTAGAGGTGGTTTTGCCTATCAAAATAGAAGTTACATCACTTCGTGTGGACATTTACGATCAACTATCCATAGAAGAAAAATCCCAGAGACAGTTCGATGAGTTGGACCAGCTAGATGAGAAAAGGCAGAAAACTTTAAACCATTTAGAAGTCTATCAAAATCGGATCCCACGAGCCTTAAGAAAAAGGTTCACCTTCAATCTTTCCTCGATGGAGAAATGGTGTTGGTCCTCAAAACCCCTATTATATTAGGGAAGAAGCCCCCAAATATGGAAAAAAAAAGTTGTAAGGACCATATGTAATACATACGGTCTATTCTAATGGAGCATACGCCCTGATATCGATGGACAGACAGCTTACACGACTCCCACAAATCTAATGTTTCTGAAGAAGTATTTCGCATAATAGAATTTCCAAGTCATGGTCCAAGATCTATGACCCTAAACTAGGAGTTCTAGTACCACCATGTCATGGTCCAATATCTATGACCCTAAACTATGATTAATAGTCCTATAAACAAAACATTAAACTATAAGGAAGTCATCCCTAAAACATGACATTAAATCATGACTCAGGTCCACACTGCAAAATGTTAAACTGCCTAACAAAAAATGTTCTCATCATATGACTACAAATTGTATGATCTCTCACAGAACTATGTAAAGATTGATTCTTGTCCTCATAGGATACATAGTGATGCCTCGATCCTCGATCTTGGCCCAAACCCCACTATAAAAAAAATGCAACTATCATATCCTCTATCTCCCCACACTGGCATGGGAAACCCTTGTCACTCCTTGTTTCTCACATCGAGTATAATTCACATGATATTAGGATGAGTGGTAAGGATTCTCTTATGCAGAAAAATTATAAGGAAATATGGTAGACCTGACACCCATAGGAAATCAAACAAAAATGATCCTACCCCCTATGACCAGGCTAGATTGGTACCTAAACCATTCAGAACTATGTGCGGCTTGATTCATGCTCTTGCAGGATATATAGTGATTCCTGGATCTGGCATCCTAGCCCAGGATTTGAAAACGAATTCCCACATATGTCCCAACACATGGACCAAGCCATATCAGTATAGGTAACATTTAGAACTATGTACAAATTGATTCATTCCCTAACATGTCATGACCCGTCCCAGTGGGGCCCGTGTCGTGACCCCCAAATCCTGCCTCCAATAGGCCAGGGGCTGGGGACTAGCACCAAGTAGGAATATTACTAACATGGGAGGCATTACCTAAGAACCTTTACACTCGTACAAATCTCCATGTCCACAAATGCTGAAATGTAAAAACCACTAAGGAACAAAATGCTTTGATACAACTAAACCCAACCAACAGAGTGTGTTGGAATGTAATGTATTGAAGGTAAAATGGGCCAAAATACAAGACCATGAAAAACAAGAGTCTGAAAACTGCAAAGTCCAACCTGTAAACACAAAGAGGTACTGAGACTACTGCTTGTAGCCATAGGAACGCCTCGGCCTGTAGGGAACTCATAATTCTCCATCCTGTCCTGGTCCGCCCTGGACTCTGTCAAAAGGCTGCTCGTCTACACAAGTCACGACACGTGCGGGCAAAGCCCATGCAGGGGTGTGTATAATAACACTCAGTAGAGGACCCCAAAAAACAGAAAGAAATACACCAAGGAAAGGCACAGTCAGCTCTAAATAGTATATGTCTACTAAAAATATTATAGGAGAACCTAAATCAGATATACTCAAAACGCAGACCCATAGTCTAGAGAAAAGTCACACAACTTTATAACCCCATCTAGGGATTCCGTTTAAATATTCAGAAAAACACTTTTTCTGAGAGAACACGCTCCATGAGTCTGGTAGATCTGATGAAATCCGTCCGACATGTACTGTTTGTCGGGAAACGTCACAAGAGGTAGTTACAATCATTACAGGAGACAAACTCCTAAGTGGGAAAGATCACAATACACATATGAGGATCACCGCCAAGGCCATGGAGGATACCATGACTCATCAGGATTCACAAGATAGGTATAGGATCAATGCCCAGTAGAGTTTGTCACGTCGATGCCTTAATCTACCAAGGGTCAGGAATGGATAGAGGATCTCACTCCGGCCCTCTTGGAGGGATGTCAACTCTATCACAGAAAGTCGTGCTAAAGGGATCATTCTCCAGTAGAAGGAAACGATGTCTGACCTTCAGGGGAACGAGAAAAAGGGGCACTAACTCAAACGAAACATGTCTAAGATACGATGGACAAGAGGACCATGCCATTTTCCAAAATGTACATGGCATTTAGAAATGTTACACGTTGTGTTGTCTGACCCTGGGTACTTCCTGTGTACCACATCCCATGTTTTAAGGATGGTTGTGTAGAAAAGTTAGTACACAGCGTGTAGTGCGGTGTACACCCCATGTCTGAGTGACTGGGGTCAGCTCCGTGTATGCTTTCCATGTTCCCATACACAGCCTAAACCTGTGTACTCTATCATGTGTAGTCAGTACATGGGGTGACCCACGTTACTGGCCTTGCCTGGCCATGTGATGGAGTACACGGTCGTGTACTCCATCCCGTTTCCATGTACATTCCAAAATACATGGGATGGAAACTTCCACGACCGTGCACAAGTGCCGACTCACTTAACATAAAATAAGTTCGAACCACCATTCTGGGATCACCGGGCCTCGAAATGATGTGATGTCACTGTGCCTGGTCTCGTAATAATTCCATATCAAATTTAAAAATAATACACAAAAAATCAGAGACATTACATTCTCCTCATATTGAGGCTTTGCATCCCTGAAAATCCAAAACAAGACTACTCAAAAAGATGTGTGTACTGGGAATGGATTTGAGCCTCCCACTCCCACGTGCTCTCTTGAAGATTCATGTGCTTCCACCTAACGCGCACCAAGGGAATCAATCACCCACGAAGGATCCTCTACTAATGATCATGGATCTCCATCGGGTACTCAGTAAAGGTAACTCCATCCTCAATGTCCAGCTCGCCCCAGTCGATGACGTGCGATGGGTCATGCATGTACCTCCTCAGATGTGACACGTGGAAGACATCATGTACCTAATTTAACTATGGTCGTAGAGATAGGTGGTACGCCACCTCTCCAACTCAGAGAAGTACCTAAAAATGATTTGATGAACCTTAGAGATAACTTTCCGCCTCTTCCAAATCTCTATAACCCTCGTCGAGGTGAGACCCAATGAAAGACGTGGTCTCCCTAAAAAAACTCCAGGGATCTCCATCATCTGTCATCATAAGACTTCTGCCAGCTCTGTGCAGTCTTCATCAGCTCCCAGATGATCTGCACCTTCTCGGTGGTAGGTCTCACCATCTCTGGACCCATGAATGCTGACACTCTAGGGTCGGTCCAACTAAGTAGTGACCAGCATGGTCTCCCATATAAAGACTAGAATGGCTCCATACCAATGGCAGAGTGGTAGCTATTATTATACGCAAACTCCACCAGTGGTAAGTGGTCCTCCCAACTACAACCAAAGTCCAAGATACAGGCCCACAGCATATCCTCCAGAACCAGAATGGTCCTCGCAATCTGACCATCAGACTGGGGATGGAATGTCGTGCTCAAGTATAGCTGAGTCCCAAAGTGCTCCTGCAATCCCTTCCACAAACAGGATGTAAATAGGGCGTCTCGGTACGAGACTATCATATAAGGGACGCCATGAAGCTGAACTATCTCCTGCACATAGAGGCGTCAAAAGCTCTCTATGGAACTTTTCTCCCTGATATCTAGGAAGTGGGTAGACTTGGTGAGTCGGTCAACGACCACCCAGATGGAATAATTCCCCTTAGACATCCATGGGAAGCCTATCACAAATTATATCGATATTCCATCCCACTTCCACTTTGGAACTTCCCGGGGGTGAGCTAATCCCGCTAGAACCTGGTGCTCAGCCTTCACCTGCTGGGATTTAAGGCATCGAGAAACGAACTCTACTAATTATTTCTTCATTCCTGATCACCAGAATGATATTTAGAGATCCGGGTACATCATTGTCACCCCAGGATGTACCGCCAAGGGGGACATATGAAACTCCCTCATAACCTCTTCCTACAATGCTACTGGTACAAGAGTGCGTCCTCTGAAAAGAAGTATGTGTTCCCCACCTTGTGAATATTCATCAGGAGCATGTCCTATGGATAACTAAGCACGTAAAGCCTCATAGTTGACATCTCCAAGATTCACCTCCCTAACCCGCTATAAGATTTGAGGGGTGACAACCATTGACTGTAGGTAAGTTGTATCCTCTCTGTCCACGAAGGGTAACTGCAATGCGGCTAACTTATCTTTCGCCTCAATCAACAGCTATGAGCTCGACCTTCTACTAAGAGAATCTACCACCTTGTACCCCTTCCCAGTATTATATATGATCTCAAAATCATATTCCTGGAGGAACTCTAGCCAACGCCTCTGCCTCCGATTCAGATCCTTCTACAAAGAGATGCACTTGAGGCTCTTTTGGTTAGAGTAGACAATAAATCGCTCGCCCACAAGGTAGTGTCGCCACATATTCAACATGAAGACTACCACTGCCAACTCGAGATCATGGGTCACATAGTTCTACTAATGTGTCCTAAGCTACCGTGAACCATAAGCAATCACTGCTTGTCTCTGCATTAGGACGCAGCCAATCCCGGTCCCGGATGCGTCACAGAAAACTACGTACTTGACACCCTACTTCGATAATCTCAAGATTGGGTATCTCTTCAAACTCTATCTCAACTACTCGAAATCCTACAAGAACCACTCCATCCACATGAAGGGTTGCCTCTTCCTGGTCAAGGCCATCATCAAGGCAGCTATTCGGGAGAAATCAGGGATGAACCTCTGGTAATATCCTGCCAACCCAAGGAAGCTTTGCACCTCTGTCACACTCTGAGGTGGATCCCATGCTAGAACTACCTCCACCTTGGCTAGGTCTACAAAAAATCCATCTACTAAGTTGACATGTCCTAGAATGTGGACCTCTTGAATCCAGAACTGGAACTTCGAGAGCATTGCATAAATCTGGTGCTCCCGGAGTACGTTTAGAACTATCCGCGGGTGTCCTGCGTGCTCCTCCTCTAATGTCGAGTACACAAGGATGTCGTCGATGAAGACCCCTACGAACCAGTCCCGGTATGGCTGGAAGATCTGGTTCATCAGTCCCATGAACACTATGGGCTGAAGGGAATCACCAAGTACTCATTGTGACCATATCGGCACATGAAAGCCGTCTTCGATATATCTGCATCCCGTACTTGTAACTGGTGATAACCTGATCAAAGGACAACCTTCGAGAACCACTGTGACCCTCTCAGCTGATCTAATAGGTCGTCAATTCTTAGAAGTGGATATTTATTCTTCACCATCACCTGGTTTAGGCACAATTAATCCACACACAACCTCAAACTCCTTTTTGACTTCTTCGCAAACAAAACTGGGGTCGCCCAGGGTGAAACACTGGGTCTTACGAAACCCTTGCTCTGGAAATCCTCTAAATACACCCTCATTTTGAAAATCTCTACAGGAGCCATATGATATGCTGGTGAGGAAATCAGTGTAGTACCGGGGTGTAAGTCGATGAAGAAGTTGATTTCATGGCAGGGAGGTTGTCCTGGAACAACTTCAGGAAAGACGTCCCGTACTCCACCACTACGGCTAGGAACTGAGAGCTCACAACATCTATTTCTTTGAGGGTAAGGATATCCATCTCATGAGTGATCGGTTGTACCCCCTATGAATGATCCTATTATATAGAGCTTGGGTCTGCTTTTCTCTGACAAAGGAAAACCCCATCCCATCACAGCAGACACACCTCACTCCTCACCTAAAATAGTCAATCTAGGAATGGACCGAAGATAACCAATCCATACCGAGAATGAGGTCATAAGGCCTCGATGCTACCACTAAGAGTTTCCAACTGAAACTATTACCTCTAAGGGTAATATCACACGGTCTTCAAAGGTGTTTGATCGTCGAGTCTCCTCTCACAGGTGTCTCTAAGTGTAAGGATTGATTCAACGGTTCTACTGGAATCTCAAGGTTTCGCACAAGACATGTGGAGATGAAGGAATGACTGGACCCTTTGTCTATAAGTACAACAACTAAGGTAGATAAGACACAAATCATACCTCGTATCATCCCTAGAGCCCCTGGGTTGTATGCCTCGGCTGCATGCAGTTCTCCCCACCCCTATCCCCAGCTCCATGAACTTGGTGCGGACCTCCTAGGTGTGGTGGTGGTAGAAGATCGAAGTGTATGCCTCCATCTGCAGATCTCCTTGATCCTCTTCCACATCTGCTGCCTAGTGGGTCTTTCTGCTCCACTCTCTGCCTCTACCTCGGTGGTCTATCCACCACTTCCCTGTCAGCATCTCGACAGGTTGGACAATCTCTATTAAGATGTCTCATACCATCACATGCATAACACTACTTCTCCCTAGGATTAATGGATCCATCCTGAGATCCCTGGACTATCGATCCCCTATCCTGGTTCCTCCTCTGATATCTATCACGTCCTGATCCCTACCTCTGTCGTCGGCTCCCTAATACCGAGGTCTCTGCACCTGTCTGCCTACTGCTGACTGTCGTCGGCTATCTCTGCTCCGCCAAAAAGCTCTCGATCCCCAAATCCCACTCAAGCACTCCAGCATAAGTCAAAATGCATAGAGTCATGAAACTAGCTCGGATGTCTCATTTTAGACCTCGTTCGAAGGTCCGAGATCTGATGTACTGATCCCTGATGTTATCCATCGAGTACCGGGCGAGGTTGGTGAACCTCGATAAATAGTCATCTACCGTTAAACTACCCTGTTGGAGATGAAGAATCTCTTATATTCATACGGCTCTCAGTGTAACTAGAGAGAACTCCTCCATAAAGTGTTTCACAAACTCCGTCCATGAACGAGTCTCCTCGTCGTGAGTCTGTGTGGTTAGTATCCACCATCGTCCCGCCGAAACTTGAATAAGGCTCTCCCCTAGGATAACCATCTAGTATAATGGTGTCCTCACTAGACGGAAAACTCTGTTCACTGCCTCATGCCAGTACTCAGCCACCTGAGGGTTGGGCTCGCCTTGGAACCTGAGGGGTCTCTATCTCTGGAACTCATGGAGTGCGCTCAGCCTACTATCCTCATCGATTGGTACTGCATGTACCACGGGCTACTCCACTAGTGGTGGTATAGCAGGTGCACCACTTGGCGGCAATGCCTGGGGAACTGGTCCCTGTATCGAAGCCTCATCGCTAAGGTGTTCATCCTCATGATCATTCTACTGAATCCTAGAGGGTATGCATCACGAAGGCATCCTGTAAGGAAACAAGATGTACCATGGTCAATGAGTATATCTGGATAGATGACATAAAGGATATGGAAAACACAACCCATTCCTATATGATGTATTCACCATTATTTTATTTCCCCGCAACTAGTGTTTTCATGTAACGAGTCGAAAAGCAGGTTATCAGAGTCCTGGTGTATGGATATGTCGGTCGTCACACCAACACTGGAGTCTATGGCCTTAAAGCCGAGCTCGAAACACTGAACACTATTTCCCTAAACCAATCTCACAGAATCTTGGTCCTAAGGTAGAACTGACCACCTATGTTACCACTCTATCATGACCCATCCCAGTGGGGCCCGCGCCGTGACTCCCTAATCCCAACTCCAATAGGCCAAGGGCTGGTTACTAGCACCGAGTTGGCATATTACTAACATGGGAGGAATTTCCTAAGAAAATGTACACATGCACACATCTCTAATCCCACAAATGATGAAATGTAAAAACCACTAAGGAACAAAATGCATGCATACAACTAAACCCAAGCAATAGAGTGCGATGAAAAGTAATGTACTAAAAGTAAACTATGCCAGAGTACAATCCCACCAAAACAAGAGTCTGAAAACTGCAAAGTCCAACCTGTAAACACAAAGAGGTACTGGGACTGCTACTCGTAGCCGTAGGAACACCTCGTCCTGTAGGGAACTCAGAAAGCTCGGTCCTATCCTGGTCCGCCCTAGAATATATGGAAAGGATGCTCATCTTCACAAGACACAACATGTGCAGGCAAAGCCCGTGTAGGGGTGAGTAAAATAATACTCAACAGAGGTCCCCAAAAACACAAAGCGATACAAAAAGGAAAGGCATAGTCAGCTCTACACAGTATATGTCTACAGAACATATAATAGGGGAACACAAATTAGATATACTCAAAACCCATACCCGTATTCTAGAGATAAGTCACACAACCACATACCCTCGTCTAGAGATTCAGTTTGAAGATTCCATGAAGCACTCGTTCTGGAAAAACACAATCCACTAGTCTAGTAGCTCTGATGATGTCTGTCTGAGAAGTACTATTCAATAGGAAATTTAACGAGAGGTAGTTACACTCATTATGTGAGACACACTCCTAAGTGGTAAATGTAACACCCCAAGCTTCGACGGTACGCTTCTCTTTGTATAATTCAGTAGCGTGTGTTGTACGTAACCTCGAGTTCTAACACACCACGACCAATCAATGTAGCAGTTATGAATAGTAATACCCACTTTTTTAAATTATATAAATTTTATATTTCGAAATGTACTTAATTTTTGGATTTGGAATATCGAAATCAGCCTAAGTTGATTTTTTGGTATTTTTTCTAAAAACTTCCAATTTTCAATGAATAGTAAAAAAATACTTAAAAACAATTTTTGTAATAAAAATAATTTCTAGTGATAAATTATATTATTGAGTGGTTTTAAAGTATAATTAAAATATATTTTTACCATTTAATCTAATGGTGGACATTGGAATTAATTTCACTTTAAAATTGGATATAAACAAATGTCAATCTTTTGATATATACTGTTTCTTAAAAACACGCTATTTGTTTTGACAACGGGAATTAATTATTAAATTAATTAATGAAAATTATATACTTTGAATTTTTTATAATATACATAATTTTTGAATTTAGAATATAAAATACATATTAGGGTGAATTTTTATTATTTTTCTGAAAAACATCAATTTTTGATGAATAGTGAAACCACTAAGTGGTAGTTAAAAAAACTGATTTTTCATTTAAATGAAACTTTACCACTTCTGTGCATTGAATTTCAAAAATCCAACATACATGGTTTTCATTAGTAAATAAAATTTGGTTCAATGGGAAGAAAATAATATTTTGTGAATAGTAACTTTTAAGTTTTATTAATCGCGATTAAAGGTAATTAGTGTAATTTAAGGTAAATATAATGTTATAATAATATGAAACTACCTTTCCACTCGTCCTACACTCATTGGATGAGTAATGGCCGACCATTACAAAACATGGGTCTATTTTTGGGACCCCATGGAGCCACTTGGGTAAGATAATGGCATTAATACCTTTTATTTAAAGTAAAAATAAAAATGTCACAAACATGTATTGTTTCACTAAACCAATTTTTAAAAGGGGTAATACAAGTTATATTTTTTACTATAAATATTCATTATAAATATAAACATATTTCCTACATCATGGTATTTTTTTATAATTTTTATACATTAAATAAATTTATTTATTTATGACACCATGATGATGCAGTGATTGCCTCATTAATAAACGATTTAAATAAAATGAAAATATATGGTAAAATCTAGAACTTACACTTGTCTAAAACCTATTGTATGGGTGTATTTAAAACCCTTATCATATTATCCTCTAACTATATCATTTTGGGACCTTTAAAATCCTAAAATCATTTTATAATAAAGTAACATTTTATAACATTCCAAGTGTGCCCCTCCTCCCTCATATAAAAGGCCCGCACCTCTATCCCATTACTCACACTTCTCAAGCCCTTGGCTCATCCAAAATCTACCCAAATACTCTTTCAACTTTCCTCCCTTAATCCTAGAGGCCTTAGTTTGATCAGAAATCCAACCTAAGAAGCATTTTTGATCAAATCAAAAGAAAGAACCCAAAGAAGAGGTAATGATTTCACCACCCCCTTTCAAGTTCCTTTCTTCTTCAACTTATTATTTCTTTTTTATTTCATTTCTAAAATAATAAATCTAGTATATTCTATGTACTATGATGTTATTATAAATATGGTACAACCATATTCATTATTCTATCCATCCTTTGAATGACATGTCACCATACGTGCGTACGTATGACTTACCGTCTCCACGTCGTGGTGTAATTGTTATTCAAAACATTATTATTTTTATGGGTATGATAATGATGTGTAATTGATGTAAATAAAAATTATAAAAGTATAATGATTCTGTATATATGACATATCATCCAATTAAAAATTATTTTTACATCAAAAGAATGATATTATCGCTCGTGCGTAGATACGGACTACTGTCTCCACGAACGCGATGAGATTCATTCCCCATCGTATCCATTCAAGAATAATTCTCATTTGATTATTAAAAGTAATTTTTATGGACATGATATCATTCTGGATATGAATAAGATACAACCTATCAATAACAAACATGACTTTTGTAACAAAACATATAAAAGAAAACGAGTAAGTTAACACCTAAAAACGACGATAATACTAAGATATTATTAAAAAAAGAAATGTTAAAAGATCATATATGATATCATATTAATGTATATGATTCATTTATAATTTAATAACAATTATTTCACCATTATACATGAGGTTAACCTACCCTCAACCAAGTAAAAGTACAAGGTAAGGGTTTGTTTCACAGTCTCTTCATTATCTGAGGTTGTTTATATGTAATTATCTACTAGGACCTCTTTATCATCCACATACATGTTTCTTAATAATGTATTTAAAAATATTCATACTATTTTACAGAATATGGGTTAAAGTCATTTATACACTTGTTTGACTTTTTATAAGAATTTTATAAAGGAATCTTTCTGTCGTTTTCCAAACAAGGTCCTTTTTAACCTTTTTGACAAAATTAATGTAAGAATGTATTTTTTAACTTATACGGTGGGTGTGGCTATTTTTTGATGTTATAAAATCGTTGAATCTTACCTTAAAATATTATAAGAATATATTCAAAGTAAATGTTTTCTTTTATAATTATGTGAATTTTAAATGATTTCAAAAAAGAGATATTTCTCTCAAATAGTTTTGATTTCATCTATGTCAACATCCATTGATGGATTTTAAGCTTATTTGAAGTTTATTTATTATGATAAAAAACTTATATATTGTATAGAAGGTTTTGTGATATGTTTGACTATGGATGTGTTATTTTTATACCATTCATGGTTTATGGAGAAATTATTGACATTTCGTATGCTTGTTTTAATACGAATGTTTATGTTATGTTTAAACCTGTTCATATGAGGAATTCATTGGACTTAATAAGTGACGGGTGGAGCCCGCTATAGCTCTTCGATGCATCGGTAGGTCTCATGAGACAAACTAGTGTCTTGGCACAAGGCCTTGACAAAATATTATTTTTAGTCTTGGAAAAAGGCCTTGACTATGTGGTTTGATAGTCTGGCATTATGCATTCCATCATTATGAAAGTAGTTATTGATATTTCATGTGATTATTTGACTAGTAGAATATCCATGTTAATAAGTAAATGGAATTATTTCATTTTACCTTTTCTCTATTATACTGATGTTCATGTTTAAAAGGCTTTTGTTTTAGTTATACATTGTCTTAAATGTTTATGTTTATTTCTGAATGTTTCTGCTGTATTGTTATTCTTACTGAGCATCTGAGCTCACCCCTTTCAATGTTTTATTTTTCCTAGGATGTGAAAAAGTATTTTATTAATGACCTGTAGGGATAGTATGAGGGGATATGAGTGTGGTCTATGAAGACAAGATGTGTTGTTGTTTTTTTCACTCTATGATGTAATGTGAGACTTATGAATATATCTAGTGTTTCCAAGGCTACTAAACTAATCTGTCTTTCGAGACTTGATCTTTTGTGATCATGACAATGTTATGTGATAATGCACCGACTCAAGGTAACTGTGGTCGGGGCCTTACAGGAAAGATCACGATACATAGATGAGGATCACTGCTAGGGCCATGGTGGATACCCTGATTCATCCAGATTCACCAGCTTGGTAGAGGATCAACGCCCAAAAGAGTTGGTCACATCGATGCCTGACTCTACCTAGGGTCAAGAATGGAGAGAGGATGTTGCTCCGGGCCTCTCGGAGGGATGCTGACTCTATCATAGAAAGTCATGCGGAAGGGATCATACTCCTGTATAAGGAAATAATGCCTGGAATTCAGGGGAACGAGAAGAAGGGGTACTAACCCAAACAACACATGTCCAAGAAATGGTGGACAAGTGGACCATTCCATTTTCCAAAAATTACATGGCATATAGAAAAGTTACACACCTTTTTGTGTGACCCTAGGTACTGCCTGTGTACAACAGCTCATGTCGTAAGTATGGTCATGTAGAAAAGTTAGTACATGGCTTGTAGTATGGTGTACACACCGTGTCTGAGTGACTGGGGTTGGCTCCATGTACGCTGGCCATGTGCCCATACATAGCCTAAACTCGTGTACTACTACCCGTGTAATCGATACACGGGGTGACCCGCGTTACTGGCCTGACATGGCCATGTGATTGAGTACACGGTCGTGTACTCCATCGCATGTCCGTGTACTTTCCAGAATACATTACAAGATTTGGGGAAAGTCCAACACGCTGTTTCACCAGGGTCACACACCATGTGATTCCTCTCTGACCCCTGAAACCCTATCTGCCGCCACTGGTACTACAGGAAATATTCTTCAAAATTACACATTATGTATCCCTAAATTCTCCAAATATGACTTTCTTCATCGGCGCACCTCCCGTCCTGCCCCGTTCATCTATCTGGTCGTCCGATCACCACGAAACTCCAGAATCTGGGTCACCCCAATGACCCAAGGTCGTCCTCGTATTTTTTGGGCCTCTGATTAGCTCCAAAAATGCGCTTTGATTCTCCCACATGAATAACGGTCAAAGAACAATCTCTCTCAATCCAGTCCAATTAGTCAGCTTCCATCACCTTCGCACCTCCGCTAGGTCATCGCAATGTTGGATCTCCATTTTGGGATTGTTGCGTCGCAAAAAGAACACGCAACGATCTATTGTTCATCGCCCCATGAAGAATGCGAAGAACACATGAAGGTAAAAGGGGGAGGAAATCCAAAAAAGAATTTGAGGAATGAACCTCCACCATCATTCATCATAGCATTGATATGCTCCCGTTAGTAGGATCAAACAGAGAAGGATCAAAATAATAAACAAAAATCATGAATTAATTCCCCAAGATCAACCCGATGAAACCCTCCCGTAAGAATGCACGAATCTGTGGATCAACTTGTTTGTGTTTGATCTGTGTTCGTCATTTAAATTCAGAAACGAGAAAGGAGAATCCAAATAACAACCCCTACCTCAAAAGGGAATGATCGCTGACGAAGAGGTCAATGTCGTCATCATTGAGATCCTTCAACTCATTAGAGCAGCGATTCTCAGCTTTGATTTGTTGTCGTTCGTCACTGAGAGTTTTCTCCAAGGCTCCACGTATTCTCCATGGCTCCACATATTCTCCAGAGTTTTCCCTCAATTTTCCATAAATGACCATCATTCGATTAACCCATTAAAAAGGGGAATCATGTTTTGGAATTCCATCACGTTGCGTTATTAATGAGTCGAGTTGTCATTTCTATGTCATTATGACATGGAATTAATTATTAAAAAGTGTCCCTATCATTGCACTATAGTGAATGTTTCCAAATAAAAATAAAATGAACTTTTCCATTTATTTTATCTTATTTTACTGAAAATTTCCAAAAAATAACTTTTTCCTCGACCCGCACCGGTCGAGGTTAGACCCGTTCTTAGGTAAAGTCGTCACCCTGAACACAACGGTGCCCTCATATTTTTAATCCGGGCATCCGTTTGGAAACTTCCACAACCGCGCACAAGTGCAAACTCACTTAACATAAAAAAAATGCTTGAACCAAAATTATGGGATAACCAGGCCTTTGAATGATGTGTCGTCATTGTACCTGGTCTCATAATAATTCTATATAATATTTAAAAATAATACATGGAAACTCCAAGACATTATGTAATATGATACATATTGCCTCTCGGATTTGGCATCCTAGCCCAACCACCAACAAATAAAACATTCCCCTTCCCTTATGCATAGGACAGACTTGTATAGGGAGTCAATGAAAGGTCAAAACCGCAAGAAAATAAACTGTGAAATTCATCAAGAGTTATGTGTTTCCTAATTTTCAGTTTTATGGGCTCCCGAATTTTTCCCCCACTCATAAGAAGTCAAGAGATCTTGCTTCCACTTATACATATGAGCCAAATCAATATAAAATCTCTCGTAGTTCACAGTTAATCATGGTCTGGGTATTTCCTCTATTACCAAACACATATTTTTCATTTTTCAAACTCTATATTATAGGAAAACATGGATCCCCATAATCATTCATGGACATCTGATATTTAAGGCCAGTGTCCTGCAAACACCTTTGTTTGGCTATGCACATCATGCCTCAGTGGCTCTGCATATGTCTCCTACAAAACAATAGTCAATCAAAGGAAAAATTGTCCCCAAGAGAGTCCTCTCTAATCTCAGTATGCCCAATAGATTTCAAGTCCCATGTCATCCCTCCGGATTCATGTTTCCCCTAAGACTGTGGTTTACACCTTCTATCATCACTCACATTTAAGTAACTCCAGAACATCTTTATTGAGATTAACATAAATCTATTATTGATATTTATGATAGAATAATTGTCCACACTACATGACTCTAAACTACATAGCATCATGTTCCCACCACATGACTTTAAACTGCAAGGATGAAATCGTCCTTGTTTTATGATGTTAAACTACATAGCAATGGATTAAGACTAAAGTGCTCTCTGATATTGATTTTTTCATTATCAAGTGGTGATCTGATGCCCTTGAAATCCCTTGTTTATCACACTGATCATAGTTCATGTGAGCTTAGGGGTCCTAGTGAGAGATACATCGTGACATTATGGTAAGATAGTTCAGGAATTTGATACTAGCAGCATGACTCTAAAAGTTATGTCACAGTTCACATTTCCATTAAGAACCCCACATCCTAGCCATATGGTGTTAAATGACAGGGTACCCCAAAGATGGGATGAACACTTCACCCTATGTGTGTGTCAGATCTATGTAAGGGATACCTAATTATATGAGTAAATAGTAGAACTAATGTCTCCAATATATCTAGATACAATATTTCCATACCACAAACTCCATTATCTAAGCCATCTTAAATCCCCAAAATCTTCCATGGCTATTTGAGATAGAAGGATAGTGTCCTACAGACACCTTTTTTTGGTTATGCACATCATGACCTAGTGGTTCTACATATGTCACAAACAAAATGGTTGTCAATAAAAGGAAAATTTATCCCCAGGAGTGTCCTCTCCTATATCAGTACGCCCAATGGGTTCCAAGCCTTGTAATGACCCGCTTGATTCATGGGTCCTCAATATCATGGTTTACATTATCCTTCATATGCACATCCTAAATGTATCAGAATATGCAGTCCTGATTCATTTCGGGTATCTTTTTAGGTTTTTGTAAAATAAAGATACCCCCATCCATTTTTGTAAAGTTGATCCACATTAAAAATAATAATGCCCCCAAAATTCCTGGTTTCCCAGAGGAGTTAAGTTAAAATTTCCCTTTTCATGTCCAGGTGCACCCCTTGAAAAATATCTTGTACCATGTTCTGAATGTTATCAATATTCATAATCCTTCATAAAAATTGGAAATAGAAGGCCAGTGTACTACAAACACCTTTTTTGGATATGCACATCATGCCCTGGTGGTTATGCATTTATCTCTTATAAAATGGTGTTTAATGAAAGGAAAATTTGTTCTCCAGAGAGTCCTTTCTAGATTTCATGCGCTCAAATGACATTGACGTCCTATCACACAACCAGATTTGGAAATCCCCATGATAACGACTAACATACCTTCCTCTTTTCAAATTCCCCTAACATAAAAGAGATTTCTAATTAGACTGACCATTCACCAGTTATCCCTTAAGAAAGTAAGAACTGTGTGGAAACAATTGCCTTCTCTAAGACAATATGAATTTCCCTAATATTTATGGACACCATTTATCAGACCGGACACCCACTATGGCTCCCATCATCTAAATAAATTTAAATCATATAAAATCTTACATGGATGTCAGTGATGAAAGGACAGTGTCCCAAAGACACTATTGATTGACTATTCACATCATGCCCCTATTTCTCTACATATGTCGCCAAAAAAAACCATTACTCAAAGGAAAATTCATTCCCAGGAGAGTTATTTCCTATCTCCATACATCTAAAATGGATCCCAAGACTCATGTTTGTCAAAAAATTACATATTTAGGTTTTAGAAAAATCCATAATCCATGTATGAAGGATATTAGATCACACTCTACTAACGAATCCTGAATTGGATCCCCTACACTATTATGTTTGGTAAAATTTGTTCGACCTACCCTGTTATGTTTGATTGGTAGGACTATAAACTTATAGTGAAAAATAGAATACTTTATAGAGTAAAAGTCCGCAAAGGGAACCTTTGGATAAAAGTCGAGTATGAGTTTTTTAAACTTACACCAAGTACGGTGTGATCAAAAAAAATGTTGAGCCATCAAAAGTGACATAAATCTTATTAGGTAGAAACTTCAAAAAGGGCATCCTAACAAAAATTCAAGTTATTCCCACTTAGAAAATGTTATGTCAGCTTCTGAAAAAAATTGGGTAATAATGATAAATACCTAAAAGTATGTGATGTTGTTCCATAAAACCTCATCAATAATCGAACTACACTCACTGAGTCCTCCAGCTCAGGTAAAAATTAGAGTTTGATTCGATTATTACAATTTACTAGTTTCATATCATGGTTTAAAATTAATTCCTGATATAAATGATGTTTATATGATTGATTATTATCAATTAACATGGAAAGAAAATATAAAGAATCAGTATTGGAAGAATAATTAGTTCCATGGAGTTAAACAAAAATGGAATAACATCTCCATTTCAGAGTCTCTCAAAACATTCAAAAAGAAAATTAATGCATATAATTATTTGGGGATAACAGCAACAAAGTCTAGCTCACCCTTTCTAGAAAAATGGAAAGAGACTACTGTGGGTCGTCAAAAATCTTCTCCAAAGAATCTCTCCAATCCACTTTAACCTTGATAGTTGGATGCACCCATTCCATAATGACTTTAAGGTCACACCCTTTCGTATGGATAACTTTATAGCTGGCACATGAAGAGGCCAATTGAGCCCTCAACCTTGTTGCATGGGCCTCACACTCAAACAACTCTTTATTTTGAGGGACCACTAAATCATGAGCCTTCACATCTTTTCTCGTTAAGTGACCTCGTTCCTCTGAAACATCTGGGAAGGCCATCACCTACTACTAAAATTATTATTTTTATTGAATAAATAGGACCTTACAACATCAAACCCTTCAAGGAGGGTGAAAATGATGAAGGACAAGGGAATCCCCTTGTATAACACTAATACTCCCCTGGAAGAGAGTTAGGACTGCTATAAACCATGAGTTCTTCATCCTGTCTACCCATACGGGCCAGCGTATCCGCCACACAGTTGGTCTCTCTCCAGCTGTGATAAACCATCCTTCCCTGGTTCGTCTCTGTCTTGCATCTACGAATGAGGTACGTAAAATTCCAAGGAGCCTCTTCTTGACCCTGTAAAACCTTCACAAGGACTTCTGAGTTCGATTCAATCTCCTTCACCTGAAGTCCCTGTCTCCTACAAACTCTCAAACCCGAGAGCAGGGCCCGAACCTCCTCACCCATGGAGTCACCCGGACCATAATAAGAACTAAAAGCAACATGAAATGATCACCAAGAATCTCTGAGAAACCCTCCGCCTCTCATGACCCCCTCCCTATAGGATCTGTCAATGATCAGTTTCAAACCGCTGACCGGAGGCTGCCACTTGACCCATTGCCCGTCTCCTCTGATCTGCATGCATAGTCGATTAATCCGGTTGCAGATTGTGGCGGAAGTGATCCCGCCTTTAACCAATGCTGCCAGCTCAGCAATGATGGATCTTAACTGTATTTGTAGGAACATGAGTTTTCATTTGGATCCTATCCTAACCTGATTCTGCACCTCCTAGATGACCAAGAAAATGGACGAGAGAATGATAATCTGAGATTTACGTTCCATGGTTTAATCCTCTATATCCTGAAACCATTCTTCCATGAGATCCTGTAGAAAAAGAGACTCATTATCGGGATTCAGCTGTGGTCTGAAGAAGGACCAAAGATAGCCAGCCCATTGGCTTTGGAAAAAATGATGGAGTGTCGATTCAGTCTTCGTACTTTCGCAACAGTAACAACGAGAATCCATAGCAATACCCTTCCGTTGGATATTCTCCTCCATAGGCACCTCCCTGTTACTGACCCTCCACAGCAAGAAACTCATTCTCAAGGTAATATCGTTGCACCATGCCGTTGGGGTCCCATCACCCGAATTACCATCCGCCCTAAGTATCCTCCTGTAATCACAGGCATTGTACTTGCCAGAACTAGACCCGGTGAAGCAGTATATATCCGGCTCTTCACTCAAAACAATATTTTCAAAAACGCTCATCTGGCTGGGATTCAGAGCCGGTCGGACCAGCTCATACGATTCTCTAGCTTCTCTAAAGGTGAGGTTCAGAGAAGGGAATCCTACATGGGCAAGGATTTCCCCGGACCAATTAGCCTCCCAGAAGCTGACCTCCCCTCTGCCGATGACCCATGGAACATGACATGACAAAGTATCAATATGGGAAAACATCCACCTGGCCAAACTTGTGGCCCCACATAGTCCTACCACGTCCTGACGTCTGTAACGAGCATTGAAAAATCTAACCCACAACGTATCCCCTATAATGATCTCCCAAGCCAGTCAGGCTTGCATGCCAAGGATAGTTTCCTAGATATCCTGAAGGCCCACGCCCCCTTCCACAACTGGTCTAGCCAGCCACCGCCAAGAGGCCCAGTGGGCACGTCCTTCTTGCTTCACGTCCCACATAAAGGAGTTGAGTAGCTACTCCATTTTCCCAACCATCCCTTTCGGGGGATTGATAACCGAGAAGACAAGCATCGGGATGGAGGTAAGAACACTATTGATCAACAATACCCTTCCCCAAAACGACAAAAGCTTGTTCTTCCAACTGACGATTGGGAAGGTTGTCACCTGATTATAGGAAAAATTGAACTTGGCACAATTTTCCTCACAGGAATAATGCACTTCCTGGGCTCTAACAATTTGGTAGATAAGGAGGTGTAGGTGCCAATCAATCCACAAGAACCCATATCGGTAAATAATTACCGAAAGTTTCTAGTATTGTCGGAAAAATTAGCCATATGTGTCTCAGTAGAAATGGCACATAACTGGTGTCATGACTGTTTTCACACTGCCAGTTGACTCCCCACGACAATATTTCCTTAATCCTTCCCTGATGCAATGGTTTTATATGTAGGAATTTTCATTACCGGAGCAGATAGGGACCAAAGATAGGTCCCCCGAGATGGGGGACTCCCCTTTCCCTTAGATGGTTTGACCGATGGATCTAGATGCAGAGGACCAGATGTGGATTCTATAGTGTCCAATGATACTCTGTTGGGGCCATCTTCATTAAGGCGATGGTCTGTATCGGTATGAGGGGATCAGTCTGAATCACTCCCCGCTGAGATATGTTGTACCGATGAAGCCCCTTCCAGAAGCTTCTGGAAGTGAATTGAGCATCTTCTTACTACGAGGGTTGAAATAGGTGGCATATCCATCATGGTTACTATAGGCACTGGAATATAATATCTATCCTTAATTATTATAATAGAAAAAGGAATGTGTGGCATGGTCATCAGGGTGAGGATGGGGCGAAGAATTGTTAGAGGCTTCTGCACCTACCGAACTGGTTCTCTTAGCACCCCATTAGGGTAATAGTCCATCCACATTTGGGCATATTCTAGCAACGGAAAAGAGGATCTCGTTGTATTAGGGATGATAACTTCCATAGTGGAACCTTCCCGCATCATCATAAGTCATAACTGGTGAAGAATAACGGGATAAGACTCTTCCCTTAACTAAATACAAGGAAGAAGTATAGCTTGTTGAAGGAACCCAAATTGACTGGAAAACTGGTAAGGGATGCATGACTCAAAAATAGCCACTCGATCTATAGGAGCAGTGAGCATCTAAAATGCACGGCCAATTGTCGCTTATCGACCAGTCAAGGTTCCAGTGCTCTGCTAATGTGTATAGAAGCACTTGGGTCAAATCCTCAGCAATGATACTTTGTAATAGTTGTTTGTTTTTAGTTGATTGTATTCTGATTGGGGGGTTTGTTTGCAGAGCTTAAATAAAGTGATTAATGATTGGTGTTTGATTTAACAATTTGATAAATATTGGGGTGAGTTCATTTTTAGGGAGTTAAGCTTGTGATATCCTGGAGCTTTGCTTTATATTTCATTTAATTTAACACCCACTTCGCAAGATAATGTTGATTTGAATTAGTAAGTTTTAAGGCTTTAATCAAAGCCTTAACTTAACATAGGGTTTTAATCTCAATTAGATCTTGTTTATGGTTGTGTATTTATGGTTCCAATAATCCATGGTAACCACACATTAAACAAAACAAATAATTAATCCATGACATGTTAAGTCCAACATACACAATGATAAATTAAAGAATATTCATCGAGAAAATAAGCTCAATCACTTAACTTCCCTAAATTTTGACTCACCCAATAATATATTTACTCATCCATTTATATTAATATTAATCTGGTTTATATATTTTTGATGATGAATTACCAAGAGAAGAAACAGAAAGGGATATGAAAAGAGTGGTACGTCGAACAGACACACACGAATAATGATAAGAATTAAAAGAAACAGACTTTCGATTGAATGAGGATGAAAAAGAAGGGATGGAGATTCAACTATATTTAAACTATTTTAAGAACATTAATATTAAACTACATAAGGTGAATGATAATAAGAGATATTTAAGAAGAAACTTTCATTAAAACAGAATTACAAAACACAAACTTACAAGATTACAAATGAAGAACAACACAAAAGTAAAAGGAAACAAAGAGAGGAGTAAGGGTATATCAAGTGAAAACATGAGTATGGAAGGTCCTCCTAAGACTTTTTCAAGGATTTGGTCGTTCCAATTGATGCTTCTATCTTCTGAAATGTCAACCCCTTTGAAGGAGTGTAGGGGGATGTATTTATAGCCCAAGGAAGTAGACTGTTTGCATTCCCAATCTATCCCTCCAATGGTTTCAATGAGTCGGACATCCTGACAGTAGAATCTCGAGATATCTCCTTCTTAGAATTTGTTTATAATAATGTGTTCCATATACTCTCAAAATTTGTAGGAATTTTGAACTATGTATCCAATGTTATGGTTGGCCGATTAAACAATTTTAATCTGTCCATTTCAATCCAGTCTTTTTGAAGTCCAAAATGTGAAAGGGTTTTTGAATAGGAATATTCCTTCAAAACCGAATGATTTATTCCACAAAGTCATCTTCCTATATCCATTATTTCACACTGTAAAATATCATCTCTATTTTATGATTACCACATCAGATATGTCATAAATAGTGTCAAGATATTTATTCCTGACCAGAATGGTGGGTTGGATTTCAAAGCTTCATTTTGGACCCTTGTTCTTCGAGTTGGGACATGATATTTTTATACAATATTTTTTTGGATAATCAAGAACACATGGTGGAGTTTCATAAAATATGGGCTTCGGGAGTGAAACCATTAACTCAATCATTATGGATGGTCCAGCAAATTATTTGGGTCATCCTGTATAGTCCATATGAGCCTTCACATGTAAGAATTGTTCCATGTTCCCTTCTAGTGAAATGTTGGATATTGGATTAGGAATCCTATAAAATAATAAACACACAATTATGATCAGTAGGGTGATACTTATAAATAAAATAGTAAACATACCTAATTGGACTACTTCTAAAAAATGCTGAAAAATTATACTTAGTATTAAAACATTAATATTTCACACAAATTATGCACATTTCATATAAAATCAGTAAAGGGGGTATATAATAAGTCATGAAAATATTAATATCATAAAATCCCTCACCCTTAGTCTTGTGCATGTCCTCTTGTGCAACAAATAGAAAAACATGACAAAAACATTTTCACTCACCAAAAAATATTAAAATTTTGTTTTCTCCAATCAGGGGAGGTTTAGACTATTTCAGTTATCCATTATGAATTCTACCACAAGTTGTTACATAAACAATGTTCCAAAACTAATTAATTTTTTCATTCTCAAATTTAGAAATAGAAAATGTGGACACTAAAAGCTCACACCTCTCAAGATGATAAAATAAATTTGTGGAGGTTCACTCTTTCACCAACCAAAAGTGAAAATATTAGAATTTAAAAGAGCTCTCAGCTTCCAATCCCTATCCAAAGTTCACAAGAATTAAGAGGTATTATTAAGGGGGTTTTTTGTGGCTATGGGATGGTAGGAATATAATTTCTAAGAGAGAGAAGAAGATGGGTAAAACACCAACATAGAAAAAGAAGTGCACATTTTTTTTGAAATTAAAACATGGATGGAAATGAAAACACATATTTATAAGGGAATGATTGTGTGAAGAAAGACAAAATAGAGGAAGAAATTTTGAAGGGGATGAGAAGATGAAATATTTACAAACAACAAAACTGATCCAAATGACATAAGAATATAATGCAAGTTTTCTTTTTTTCTTTCTTTTTTTCTCTTTTTTAGAAAGTTAAACTTGGAAAAGATCTAACACTCATATCCGAACCTATGATTGATCCCCTCATGACACTCCTCCTCTAATGGGCTGAAGGCCTTCAATTTTTATTGATTTTGATTATCCACTTTTCAAGGGGTGAGGTGGAACCCTTACAAGGCTCGTAGGTGTAAGTATTACATGGCCCATAGGCCTTAGAGGAATTAGTTGCCCGTAGGCTTCAAACATTACCTACAACCCAGACTAACTACTTGGAACTGCTCCTCCCTAGCATATTCATCATAAAATCAGCTCTCCACCTTCGCATTGTTGTTCATCTAGGCATTCTCGTGCATGCACATGCTTGTCCCGATGGCAGGTGTCATACCATCTCATTCTTGCAATCCGTTTAACTTCTGCTGTGGTGAAATCTCCTTGCTCATCCTCCTTTTTGAGCATGTTCCTTGTAGGTTGTCTAGTTTTCATCATCACTTAAGGTGGCCTGAAGTCCTTGAGGTGTCCCTATGGCCTTACTGAACCAAAGTCCTGGTTAGCCCAAATGCCTTAAAGGACTTAGGGACCAAATCGGTGGCCCGAAGGTCAAAACGGGGACATATTCCCGGCTGCTAGAGTGTCAAACAGTGCCTGCTACATTATCGCTATAGTACTGCTATAGTCCTACTACAGTGCCCTGGAAATTATGCCTCTGCCTGGATTTGATCCCTGGTCACTTAGATGCAATTACAGAGTCCATATAAACTAGTCTAAGGCTCATGTGCATCTCCTCATGACACTAATTGTAATAGTTATAACAAGATCAATGGTTGAGGAAGAGTGATTTTTGACATAACCAAGAAACAACCCAATTTTTTTGTTCTCTTTCTTTTTCTTTTTTTCATTTTTTTTTTGAACACTTGTCAATAACATTTAAAAAATTACATAAATGAATGTACATTACATTCCCTAAAACACACTGAATGACAACCTCTCCCCCACACTGAAATGGATGCTTTCCCCCAAGAATATGATAGCCTGGTGAAATCAAAAAAGGGTAGCCATAATGAAATCTGTTCCCCCCACACTTAAATTTAAAAAAAATGCACTGAAAATCCATGTTGATATTGGGTGGGACATGGTATTGTGATTGTAATGTGGCTATCAAAGAAATTTTTTTCATAGGATCGAAGGGGATTTCAAAAGGAGGATTAATCTAAGGGAAATGGGAGGCTATTTGTCTACTGTGATTCTCATGTGGTTCAGAAAATTCCTCTATCATATTAATGCACACTAAGGTGGGAAATTCAGTTTGAAGGTCCACAAAATCAAGACTCACAAATGGGCGTGAAGACATACATTTTGAAAATATGGCCATAGGTGGCCTTGGCATGAAATAAAATGTTGTTCCTTACGGTTTGGTAAAACATTTTCCAAATAAAAAATTGATCATTCAAAATTAGTTATTTTTTACACAAAATTCTTTATCCAAAGTCATGATGAAGATAAAAAAATTTGAGATGAAAACATGTCTGTTAACTCCCCAAAATGGTTGGACAAAATTAGAAAATTGGAAGGTGAGTAATCATGACGCTTGATTTTTTTTGTAAATTTTGTTTGTTATAATGCTTTTTTTGTTTATTTTTGTATAGGTTTTTTTTTGTTTTTAATAAAGATAAACCCACACAAAAGAGAAAGTGAAAAAGAAAGGGTTTGATAAAGAAAGTGGTAAAAAAAATTAAAGAGAGATGAATTAGAAGAAAGAGGTAGAGAAAGGAATATACAGAGAGAGAGAGAGTTGAATGGAAAGAGGTGCCCCCTGGTTTTGATTTAGCGGGTTACCATCTCCATCTAATGGTTGGTCAACTGGAGAAGTTGGTGATCCAGTGGAAGTCGATGTTGATCCAGGATTGTGCGTCCTCTCATGGTGATGCTTTAACCGATGTCCATTAACCGTGAATGTCCTTTTGGAAGAGGGTTCTTGCACTTTCACTACACCAAATGGGTAAACATTAGTAAAAAAAAGGACCTTCCCAATGAGAATTAAGCTTACCATGGTGAAGCCGAAATCAAGAACTGAAGAGCATTACCTTTTTACCTTCCTGAAATGCCTTTCTCAGTATGTGTTTATCATAGAGTGCCTTTGATTTTTCTTTGTAGAGATTAGAATTCTCATAAGAATCAAGTCGAAGCTCCTCCAATCCAGCCAATTGCAACAACCTTTCTTCACCAGATTTTTAAAGATCAAAATTACAAGTTTTCACTACCCAAAAAGACTTATGTTGGATTTCAACTGGTAGATGACATGCTTTACCAAAAACTAGCCTAAAAGGAGACATCCCAATTGGTGTTTTATAGGCAGTTCGATAATCCCAAAGAGCTTCACCAAGTCTTTTAGGCCAGTCTTATCTGGTGGGTTTTACAATTCTCTCAAGAACTCTTTTCACTTATCTATTAGAAAGTTCAGCCATTCCATTTGTTTGGGGGTGATATGCAGTTGAAGATTTATGTACAACCCCATTCTTTTTCAAAATAGATTCCATGGTTCTATTACAAAAATGGGTTCCTAAGTCAATTATCAAGGAACGTGGTGTGCCAAATCGGTGGATGATGTGTGTCTTTAGGAACTCACTAACAGTATTTGAATCATCCTTTCTTGTGGGATTGGCCTCAACCCACATAGAAACATAATCAACTGTAAGAAAGATGTATGAGAATCCATTGGAAGGGGGAAATGGTCCCATGAAATCAATGCCCCAAACATCAAATTTATCACAGAAAATTAATGGTTTTGGGGGAATTTCATTTATCTTTGAAATTGTGCCAAACTTTTGGAAAGTGGGACATGATTGAAAGAACTCATGTGAGTCCTTGAAGAGTGAAGGCCAGAAGAATCCAAAGTCTAGGAACTTTCGGGATGTCCTTTTTGGTCCAAAGTGGCCACCTCCGGGAAGTGAGTGATAGAAATCTAAGATGGAGGAATGTTCATCTTCATCAACACATCTTCTAATTACTATGTCTTCCCCAATTTTCCAAAGTTTATTTTCTTCCCAAAAATAGTATTTTGAATCACTTTTCAACTTCATTTTTTGTTCTTTTGAAAATATTTTGGGAAAAACACAAGAAACCATGTAATTTACAATTGGGGCATACCATGGTAACTTTGGAGTGAGAAATGAAAGGTGCTCAGTAGGGAATTTAGGACCAATGATTTCAGAATGAGAAGAATTAGAAATTCTACTCAAGTGATCAGCCACATGGTTTTCTATTCCTGGTCTATCTTTGATTTCAAGGTCAAAATTTTGGAGCATTAGGATCCATTTTATTAGCCTCAGTTTGGAATCAATTTTCTTGAGTAATAAATTTATAGCAGAATGGTCTGTGCAGAAGATGATTTTGGCACCTAAGATATAGGTCCAAAATTTATCTAAGGCAAAAACAACTGCTAAAAGTTCTTTTTTAGTGATAGTGTAGTGAGATTTAGTTTCATATAATGTTTTTGAGGCATAATAGATGACATGAAGAATTTTTTCTCTTCTTTGACCAAGGACAGCCCCAACAGCTCTATCAGAAGCATCACACATCAACTAAAAGGGTAAGGACCAATATGGGGGTAGGATTATTGGGGAGGATGTAAGAGTAGTTTTGAGATCAACGAAGGATCTCTTGCAAACCTCATCGAAATGGAAAGTGACATCATTTTGGAGAAACCGAGTGAGTGGGAGGGGAAATTTTAATGAAATTATGGATGAATCACCGATAGAAGCCAGCATGACCGAGGAATGAACTGATGTCTCGAAGAGAGTTGGGTTCATCAAGTGATTGGATCAGTTCAATTTTGGAAGGATGAACTTCAATACCCTGTTTTGAAGCTATGTTCCCTAGAATAATCTCATTTTCAACTATGAAGTGATATTTTTCAAAATTTAGCACAAGGGTACACTTGAAATACATTTGAAGGACTATATAGAGTGAATTCAAACAAGATTCAAATGACTCACCATAAATGGTGAATTCATCCATGAAGGCTTCCATGCAGTGTTCAATGAATTCTGAAAAGATACTCATCATACATCTCTGGAATGTTGCAGGAGCATTGAAAATGCCAAAAGGCATTCTTCTGTATGCATATGTTCTAAAGGGGCATGTGAAAGTATTCTTTTCTTGGTCCTGAGGTGTTATTGGGATTTGGAAGTAGCCGGTTTATCCATCAAGAAATCAATATTGTGACTTTCCGGCTAATTGTTACATCATTTGATCAAGGAATGGAATAGGGTAGTGATCGGTTATTGTTTCAACATTCAATTTCCTTTAGTCGATGCACACATGCCATTTGTTCTTCACTCGAGTTGTGACTACCTCTCCATGTTCATTTGTGACAACAGTTATCCCACCCTTATTAGGTACAAATTGAGTTGGACTAACCCATTTACTATCATAGATTGGGTAGATAATACCAGCTTGAAGAAGCTTGGTGATCTCTTCCCTAACTACCTCAAGTATGAGTGGATTGAGTCTTCTTTATGGTTGTCTAATTGGTTTGGATGACTCCTCAAGATGGATGTGATGAATGCAAAGGGCAGGGTTGATTCCTGGTATGTCATCTAGTTTCCACCCTAAGGAATTTTTGTTTTCCTCTAACACTTGAACAAGTTTGGACTCCTCTGTTTCGGTAAGTGAAGAAGAAATAATGACAGGATAAGAGTGATCATGGAAAAGGAATTCATATTTTAGGTGTTCAGGTAGAGGTTTCAGAACAGTCTCATCTCTCATTTGTGTTTTATAAAACTCAATAATGGAGGAAGGGACTTCACTTGCTTCAGATTAATTCTTCTTAATACTGTCCATGGTGGAGCAGTGGAGATCAGAGTCGATATGGGATTCAAGAGAGTTTTCAAGCTCCTCTAGATTGATGGAGTCTATGAATGATAGGTCCACATCAACTTCACTATTTATGACTTGGTAAATCATGGTGCAGATTTCACAAGATCCATTGTCATTAGAACATGAAGAACATTGTGGATTGGGGTTCGATTGACTCTTAGAAGTGTTCTTAGAAGCATGGATTGAGAATGCAGAGTGATCCTCAGATGGGTATCGCATGGCTTGCAAAATGATGAACTTGACCAGTTGGTCACCGAATTCCATGGATAAGATGCCAGAATGGACATCAATCTTGGTTCTCACAGTCATAAGGAATGGTCTTCCTAGAATTAGGGGAGATCGAGAAGAGTTCATCTCACCTTCCATGTTAAGGATATAGAAATCAGCAGGGAAGATAAGATCATTGACTCGGACATGGACATCCTCAATTATTCCCTCAGGACTGGCAGTGCTTCGATTGGCCAGTTGAATGACAACACCCGTTGGATGTAAGGTACCTAGACCAAGGTTGGAGAATATGGATTTGGGCATGACATTAATTGAGGATCCTAGGTCTATGAGTGCATCATCAAAGTTGGAACTTCCAATTTGGCATGGAACCATAAAGGTCCCTGGATCTTATCACTTTATGGAAATAGACTGTTGGGTGGGAACATTTTCGATGGTCCTGTGCTGCCTCTTGTGGGCACACAACTCCTTGAGAAACTTGTCACACTTAGGAATTTTTTTTATGGAATCTAAGAGGGGAATGATGACTTTAACACGTCTAAATATGTCGAGCATTTCAAGATCAGGTTCAAATGACTTATTTGGCTTAGAAACGGCTTTAAGAAAAGGAATTGGGTTCCTACGTGGAATTAAAGGAGGTGAGGGAATGGTTTTAGGTTACTTTTTAAGCTTCTTTTTCTTTTAATTTTCTAGGAAAACATTTAAAGGTGGTTTATATGACTTACCTTGAGTTATAACAATTTTATTTCCTGATCTAAGTGCAATTGAACTTACATTACCCTTGAGGTTGGGTAATGGTTGAGCTGGAAGTTGGGAAGAATTGGATAGTTGCTACTGAATAAGGTGGGATGCAAGTGGACCAGTTTGGGTGTCAATGTTCATGAGGCTGGAACGGGTGAAGGAGGTAAGATCTTCCACTTCACATTCCCATGGTTTCTTTGAAGAAGATTCTTGTCCCGGATTGGGATTACCTAGATTTTGGTTCTTGGGAAATCGATTGTATAGGTTTTGGAATTGGGAAGGCTCACTAGGACAATTGAATCTGGGAGGAGGATTTTTCCTTTGAGGTTGAGGAATAAAAGGATAAGGTTGTTGGAAATTACCAACACCTTGACCATATTAAAACTGGTTTGGGGTTTGAGGAGGGAATTGAGGGGGATGAGAGATGGGATTACCATACCTCAGGCCTTGGTTAGAGGAAGAATAGAATGGATCAGAGTGAGGTTGGATGAAGTTTCTAACAAACTGACCTGATAGTAGAGGGTTGGTGTTCCGATGAACATATGATGCATTGATCTCCATTGGTCCAGATGAATCGGATTGATCCTCTTGAAGTTGTGGACATGTATCTGTTGGATGAGATGAAGAGTTGAAGATTCCATAGTTTTTGATAGGTCCAGGAAACATTGATTGCAGAGAATATGAGGTTGGGGATTTGGTAGCCACAGCTAGTTGTCGCACTAGACTTGTAAGTTCACTCATCCACTTGGTCATCTTGTTCATTTCAATTGATTGATTTTCTTGGGATTTTTTTACTTGAGCATGTGCTCGAGTATGGAATTGTGGTGTGTTTTCAGCCATGTTACTTATGAGATCTCTTACAGCTGCAGGAGTTTTATCAACAAGAGCAATGCCACTTGCGACATCAATGAGAGTTCTCTCCATATCCAATAACCCCTCATAGAAGTATTGGATCAAGAGTTGATTAGGGATTTGGTGATGTGGGTAGGTTATAACAATATTTTTAAACCTCTCCAAGTATTAATGGAGTGATTCACTTGGGAACTGATGGATTCCACTTATTTTATTTCAGTTAGAAGTAGTACAAGAAACAGGAATGAATTTTTCAATGAAAAATCGCTTCATATCATTCCATGTGGTTATGGAACCAGGAGGAAGGTAGTTGAGCCATGACTTAGAAGTGTCATCTAGGAAGAAAGGGAATGCTCGGAGTTTGATTTGTTCCTCAGAAACCCCTCGAGCCTTCATGGTAGAGCACACTACATGTAACTCTTTAAGGTGGAGATATGGATCCTCACTGGCTAGCCCATGGAAATGAGGGAGAAGATGAATCAAAACCGATTTGAGTTCAAAGTCAGCCTCTATGTTTGGATATTGAATATCAAGAGGTTGGTAATTGATATCAGGGGCAGCAAGTTCTTTATGTGTTTTTTCCCTTGGATTGGCCGTATCTAATTCAATTGGTTGGACAAGGACTGGTTCTTGAATTATTTGATTATCTCATATGTTCCTCTTAAGTTGGAGAAGTGTTTTCTTAATTTAGGTTCAAACAAATGTGAGGGATTTTTTAGGAGGATATGGGGCATTCAAAAAGATGTTGGAAGAAAGAGGAATAAGGTTTTTTTTCTTTTTGTTTTCCGTTTATGATTTTTATGATGAAGGTAGGTTTTTCTTTGTGTTTTTTCAATTTTTTTTAAACATAGTTTTTTTGGGTTTTCTTACAATAACCAGAAACTAATGACTACATAAAGCACCATCCCTGGCAGCGGCGGCATTTGAAATGCACCATCCCCGGTAGCGGGCCGATTGTTTCCTATCGAACGGTCAAGGTTCTGGTGCTCTGCTAATGTGTATAGCAGCACTCTGGTCGAATCCTCGGCGATGATACTTTGTAATAGTCATTTGTTTTTAGTTCATTGTATTCTGATTGGGGGGTTTTTTTCAGATCTTAAATAAAGTGATTAATTATTGGTGTTTGATATAAAAATTTGATAAATATTAGGGTGAGTTCATTTTTAGGGAGTTAATCTTGTGATATTCTGGATCTTTGCTTTATATGGCAGTAAATTTAACACCCACTTCGCAAGATAATGTTGCTTGGAATTACTAAGTGTTAAGGATTTAATCCAAGACTTAACTTAGATTAGGGTTATAATCTCAATCATAGATTTTTTATGGTAGTGTAATTATGGTTCCAATAATCCATGGAAGCCACACGTTAAAAAAAACAAGTCATTAATCCATGACATGTTAAGTCCAACATACACAATGTTAAATTATAGAATATTCATCGAGCAAATACTCTCAATCACTTAACTTCACAAAATTTTGACTCACCCAAATAATATATTTACTCATCCATTGATATTAATATTAATATGGTTTATATATTTATGATGATGAATTAACAAGAGAAGAAAAATAAAGGGATAAGAAAAGAGTGGTATGTCGAACACACACACATGAACAATGATGAGAATTAAAAGAAACATACTTTAGATTGAATGAGGAACTAAAGAAGGGAAGGGGATTCAACTGTATTTAAACTATTTTAAGAACATTAATATTAAACTACATAATTTGAATGAGAATATGAGATATTGAAGAAGAAACATGCATTAAAACAGAATTACAAAACACAAACTTACAAGTTTACAAACGAAGAACAACATAAAAGTGAAAGAAAACAAAGAGAGGATGAAGGGTATCTAAATTAAAAACATGAGTATGGAAGGTCCTCCCAAGCCTTTTTCAAGTATTTGGTCGTGAAAATTGATGCTCCTCTCTTCTGAAATGCCATCCCCATTGAAGGAGTGGAGGGGGATGTATTTATTGACCAAGGAAGTAGACTGTTTGCATTCCAAATTTATCCCTCCACTTGGCTCGATGATTTGGACATCCAGACAGCAGAATCTCGAGATATCTCTTTTTTCAAAGTTGTATATAATAATTTTTGTCTACTAATCTCAAATTTGGAGGCATTTGAACCTATGTATCCAAAGTTATGGCTAGATGATTAAACAATTTTAATCTGTCCATTTCATTCCAGTATTTTTTGAAGTCCAAAATGTGAAAGGGTTTTTTAATAGTAATATTCCTTCAAAACCAAACGATTTCTTCAAAAAGTTAGGCCTCCTATATCTCCTATTTTATCCTGAAAAATAGCAGCTCTATTTTATGATTACATCATGAGATATGTCATAAATAGTGTCCAGATTTTATTCCCGTCCAGAATGATGGGATGGATTTCAATGCTTTATTTGGTCCCCTTGTTCTTGGAGTTGGGCCCTAAAATTTTTATCCATGATTTGTTTTGAAAATAAAGATCACATGAAGGTGTTTCATAAAATATGGGTTTTGGGAGTGAGACCAGTAACTCAATCATCATGGATGGTCCAGTTTCTTCACAAATTCTTTGGGTCATCTTGTGTTGTCCATATGAGCCTTAAAATGGAAGAATTGTCCCATGAGACCTTCTAATGAAATGTTTTATATTGAATTAGAAATCCTAAAAAATAAGAACCATATAATTTGGATCAGTAGGGGAGGAGTTATAAATAATATAGTAAACTGACTCAATTGGACTACTTCTAAAAAATGCTCAAAAATTATACTTAGTATTAAAACATTAATATTTCTCACAAATTAAGCACATTTCATATAAAATCAGTAAATGGGGTATATAATAATTCATGAAAATATTAATAACATTATAATACCATCCCAAATCACAATTATATATGAGCATTCTTCTAAATAACTACCCTTGTCACCTCTTAATGACCCATGAGGGATAGGATGTGGTGGAAACGATAAACAAGAAGCATCATTCAACATCCCAACTTCATCAATAACGATTAATGTCCTGTGATGAATAACATAAATGTTGAGAAGGGTGGGATGAATGTCAGAACATAGAACCTTTGTAATATACCGATATTTATAACAAGGGAAGTGTTCTCCCATCCCCCCATACATGAATTGAAATAGTCTGCTGAGATGATTTGGGGGGTTACCTTAAAATATTTTTCCCAAAAAATAACAAAGTCGGGATAGAGTAGGAATGATCTGATAAATGGGTTGACCCTCTTCCCTCTTGACCTCCATCATCAAAGTACAGGCCTAGACCCCGGTATATACATCGCAGGATGGGAAAATCCATTGACTCACAAAACATGGAAATAAAACCTGAACATCTAAGCACATGTGACATGTCTGGTTGATTCTCACTTCCCTAGGTGGTGTATCATCCTTCTTCAATGGTATCACAATATCACACTGGAGTTTAGCGGGATTGACGGGATGGGTGAGTTCGACTGTGGTGAGCCCTTGTCTTGGTTCCATTTGTCTTCATGAATAATCCTATCCATGACTCGAATGGGTTAAGAGAGCGATCCTAGAGGGGATGATCAAGTAATCCCTCTTCCATAACCAATAGACTCCTTATTAAAGGGTAAACATTGTCATTTTCATTCCATGTAGCAGATGCCGATAGAAACACTTCATATATATCTCCATGGATGGGGTGTCCTCCAAGAAGGTGGATATCCCATATGTTTATTCTCCCCTCCCCATGATATAAATAGAAGGTTTTGGTGTTTGAACACCAACGTCTCATTAGCTCAGGATGGGTTTCACCCATGGAGAAGCCTGCAAACTAAGAAACCCAAGCTGCCTAGTATAAGATCACCACCTTCAACTGGTTAGGAGACTCCAAATTGGTATTATGTACCCAAAATGCCCAGTCCAATTTGTCAGAGAAAGATCCTTCAGCCCGCAGATCCCACTTGGTCTTCCACCCACTATAAGGGTTTTCATGGGAAATGGAGATAATGGATGGGTACTCTCAGTTGACTAGTTTCAGGAAAACATTTTGACACCTTCGATTGCCTTGATTCAACGTTGAGCCTCCTAGTATTAATATGTTTTCCAAAATTGGAATAGTTATGAATTCTCTTGTTGGGGAAATGTTGGCTCGATCATGTCCTTGCTGTGATTCTAAGAGATTTAACGGCGTATTGGGGTCGGCCAATGGAAGAGGAACATCTTTAGGGAGACCAAACCCATAAAGTGGAAACTACACAAACAACAAGTAATCTAGGAGCTCTGGTGTCACGAGATATTTTTAAGAAGCATTCAAAGGGAATAATGTAGGATCAAATATGATCCTCACTCTCCCCCACCATTTTTACCCTCATCTTTTTTGATTTTATCATAGCTTGTGAAAGAGCCATTGTAACCTGCACAAGAAGATCCAAAAGATGATAAAAATTCAGTCCAATAAAAGTTGTTGCATAAAGGCCATAGAAGAATGGATAAAAGACATAAAAATATGTCCTCATAGGGATGCATGTACTATTCCTGAATAAGGTATGTAAAATTAATATCATGGTTACCTCATGATGTGTGTAACCTTCCACTGTATACTACTAGAGTACGCGGAAGCATTACCCCACACACAACCATGGTACATGAAACAACCATGAGGCGCTAGCCCATAGATTGTTGGCTGGTGAATAAAAGGGTTCACAGAAGGGGGATACCATGAACCTAGGCCTTGCTAAGTTCATTTTCAAAGATTTCAGATTAAAAGAATAAGTTCGGATTATTATGTCTTAAAGTTTGGTTCACTAGTTTAATCTCAGTATGCGAACACACACGCAACATATTGTTTTCCAATGAAAAATATGTATTTTGATTTTAAAATTCCCCAATATTTTTTAAAAAGTAAAAAATTTGTTTCACATCCAAGTAAATGATGAAAATCATGGTTCTCAGCACATTTGAAGTAGTTTGCGAATAGAATTTTTACAAGAGGCATGGTTCAAAAATGCAGATGAAGTCAGGGGAGTCTAGATCACTTTTCTCCATGAGAAATGGTAAAATAAAAATGACATGGGCCCCTATTTATAGGTGTTGTACACTCATATCAAGCCTATCTATTTTACCACAAAACATTCCAGTTCAGGACAACTTCTACATTGGAATAGTCCCCTTCTCATTCTAAACAGACCCCATTCTGATTGGGGGCATTAATAGGGTCTTGAAAATTTCACAAAGGGAAGAAAATACTCCATCAATCAATTTTTATAAGGAAGCAAGTATTTCTACAAGTATAACCAGTTGAGATCAGCAAACTCTGGAAGAAACCGGAAGGAATTCAAAATTTTCAAAAGATTTTAAGTGTCTTGCGTACCATCTCCATGAAGGATTTGTGGACCGCCTGGATCATGAAACGCCGGTATGCAGAACAACCCATGTGGAAATGGGCCACAGAGCGATGGCTATCAAACCCAATCAATTGAGAACCAAATTTCTTAAGGACTCATGTGTGCGAAGGCCATCCACATACCATCTCAAAAATTTAGTAGTTCACAAAAAATGAAATTTGGAAGGACTCTGTGAACCAAGATTGTGGACCTCTTCTTCCGTAATCCCTGGTTGACTGAGTCTTCTGCAGACCAAGATATCTCTTCATGGGCCTCCGGAAATGGTTCTTCATTCCCATAGTTACAATTTCCCAAATTCTCTATAAAAATAGAACAGAAGGAACTAAGGGAGTAAAAACCAAGAAATCTCGAAGGGGACCCCAAAGGATGGAAGAAAGAATTTAGAGAAGACTCTAGATTCAGTCTCGAATCATTATCGAAGCTCGAATTGTGAACCATTCTCTCCATAGGTACAACCATCCATGAACCATATAACAGGTAAACTTAATAATAATAAGAGAACTGAAAACCAAATTAGTTAAACTGCGAACCACATATTTCTCACGGTTGAACTTCCCACGAACGATATCCCCCATACCCTCCTTCAATATGGTGTTCTTCATAGTCCATCACTAAGTAGATTTATCTCGGCACTGCGTACCACATCATTATGCAGATAAAACCCAAAGTAGTGTGACAGACTACATCCAGGACCGTGTACCACCACGGTGTGTGGTGGTCTATACCCATGCCCGCGTATCCCATCGGTACGCAGGTGACCCCTCTACTCATATACTACTACGGTATGAGGAGCTTCCCCCATCCCATGTATGAAAATAGTACATGGAATGGCGTCTTTTCATGTACTCTTTCCTTCGGTTCCAATGTCGCCCATCTATTACTGTATAGTCTTTCATAATCCCTCTGTGAACCAGTCCCCTATAATCTAGCCAACGTCTCCTCCAAAACCACCAAACCCCTATGATCAGTCCATTGAGTGCATATGCATGCTCCTTCGAGTCTACATACCTGCGATATGTCGGGTCATGAATGCTCTCCCCACAACTGTTAGGGATTTGGGGATATATGTGGGTCTACATACCCCTTGTAACACAGTGTCTAACCTTGAGATTCCAATATGAACCTCCACATTCTAAATATTAAGGGTGATCACCGACTTTTCCATTCAATGATTAATGATGATCAATCAATGGGGTTATGTTCACTTCCCTTTTTGATGAGGACAACACTCTTCCCCTTCCCAAAACGCATTCTGGGGAACTCCCACAAAGTTAAATACCCAATCTTATGAGGCCAATTCCCATGAACTACTAATGTCATTTCACATTAAAAGAATCATCGTTCCGTGCCCTCGCCCATCGTCGCCCCTGTCTCATCCTCCATAGGCTCTCCCTATCCCACCAGCAAGAGAGGAAGCATGTGGTTGATTGGCTCAATCGCATCCTCTTTTTTCTCACACCGATCATCACTCACATGGGCTTAAATATTTGTGATGATTACAATATTCACATGATTTTGATCTATGAGAACTCTAATTCCTAATCAAACCAGGATACATGGGACTCCAACCTGAAGGCATGAGCTCAAAAGGGTGCCCATCCAAAAGGGTTCACCTAATAATGTCTCCTCAAATGGGTTGCTTCTATCTATATGCCCCATCCATTCAGAAATATGACAAATCTAATTTAAGATCAGACCAGGATACATAGGAAACCTTATTGATCGCACGTGCTCTAAAGGGTGCCCTTCTAAAAGGGTTCTCCCAATCATGTCTCCTCAAATAGAAAGATTCTATGCATAAGCCCCAAAAAATATTAACTACATGGGTTCTGATTCCTCTCCTGAGGATATGTAGGAAACCCATCTTGTTGGTTTGATCCCAATATCAAGTTAACTTCTCTCCCCCCTGGATGACGATAAACCTCGGAGTGCCTTATTGTATGGCTCAAGTCAGCAATACCTTTGTAGCATCAAATCCATGTATGCCCATGATAATCTCAAAAACTAGGGCTATCCTATGGAAACACTCTTCAAAAATAAACCAAGAATTCATGAACACATGAACATGACATAAATTTATAGGAGATTCATGGAATAGGTAATAATTCCCTGCCAAAATGGGTGCAGTGAGCCCATCATCCCATCCTCTTGGCCATTGGAGTCCTTAAGTGTCGTTGCCCGAATCATCAACCAACGAGAATCTGCCTTTGGAAAGAAGGTGAATGAATCATGGATTCTAGGGTCATTGGGTGTTTATTTCTCTACAAATATGCCCATTAGAGACCATCTGAGGATGTTATATCCTATGAGGACCGATTGCACAAGTATTTGACCCCATGCAATCGCTCGTTGGGACCATCTGACTATGACATCAAATTTGCATGACATAAGGGGTAAATTACCCAGTCCCAACGGGGTTAATCCAACCATCATTTAATGGATAATGACATATAATGGGTCAAAACAAATGAAATTGTGAATTTGAAAAGAACCCTTCTCTATAAAAAAAGGGACGAGTGATGATTCTCGTCGGACCATTTCCTCATCACCCCAAATGCACCGCCTCAGAGGCGAAACAATGTAAAATAGAAATAATTCCCCAGAATTTAAATTATATAATTTTCAAAAAACATAACAAATATTTAATGGTTTTATATATTTTTTTTTTGAATACATTAGGATGATTCATTATATTTAACTTTAATGATAATCATTTAGATCATTTTGGTTGTTTTTTAATCATCACTAACTAGTTTTTCCTTATTAATTAATATAATGTATATATAATGGTTACAGAATACTAAATAACATATAAAATATATAAGAAAATATTCTTAACCATAATTATGATTTTATAATCATTCATTAATGTATTTATTTGAAATAATGTTTCATTTTCCACGATGATGAAAAATCGGCATATCACAGAGGATGTTTTCAGTTTTTGAATAAAACAAGGAGGATAGGGGGTTTGATGAAGTATCTTCCACTAAAATAATAAAATTATACTATATATAAGATACTATATTTATCATGCATGTTTTTATATAATAGGTAAGGATAGAATATTAAAAACAAAATAAATTAAAAGAAATTGGAAGAGAACGATAAAAATTTACCTCTTGAATTCTTCTCCTTGAGAACTTCCTTAATGAACCTTGATGTGGTCTCCTCCAGATTACATAAATGCCAAAAATGTGGGGGAGGGGTTTGGCAGAGTAAATGTGTAGAATATAATAAATCTTCAAGTCTTTGTATGTGTGAGGAGAAGAGGTGGTGAGGGGTGGTATTTATAGCTGGAAGAGAGGAGTGTTTTTGAGTATTTTATTCATTTATTTATTATTTTGGATTAATATTAAGAATTGTTTGAGAATCATCACTAAATATATTAAAATAATGAAGTATATTTTTATATTATGTTCTTATATAATCCATACATCATTTAAGGATCAATAATTCATGTATTTATTAAATACTGTAAATCATTGTATTTCAAAATAAAAAAAAATCAATTATTTTAGAATTATCACAAAAAATTACTATAAAATTTATTTGATGTGTATAATTCAAAAATGAACTACATTTATTGAAAATAATTTTCTAAATCTGGTATTTTTAATTTTTAAATAAAATCATCATTTACTCAAAAAAAATATTGATTTTATTTTAAATATGTTTTGTAACACTTTGAAAAATTAATTAAGGTCTCATAAAATTATAATATATTCATAAAACAAAAAATTATTAATTTATTATTCTATGTTAGGAAAATATATTTTCTATTAAATAATTATATTAATGATAAAATTATAATTAAAAATATATGACTTATAAAAATAAAAACAGTTAATTTATCATCATTACAACATTTATTTACTTATTCCAAGAAATAAATATACCATATTTTCATTTATAAGATACCTAAATTTTACTAATACTTCAATGGGTGAGTTTAAAATTCTATTGGTCATATTACTATTCCTAACTATCACATTACTATTCCAATGTACATATTTAATAGTATATTATGGTTTTAAAATTAGTGTTGTGTGAAGTATAAACTATCAGGGATGAAAATTTTTAAGAGGAACAAACCATACGATCTTATAGATTGAAAATTATTGTGATTAATAATGTTTAAATTATGGTAATGTCATAAAATAAATATATTTTATCTCACTTTTATCATTTCCTGTGTTCAAAGAATATTTATTTCAAAACAGACCAAAGAATGTGGGTTTGGGGTGTTTCAATTGGTATCAGAGCAAGTGATTATTTATTTTCGCGTATTTTTTTAATAAATTTGGCATTATGATGAGACAAAATTAGTGAAACTCATTGGAAAAAATGTATTATGATGCATTATCATTGAGGTAGTGTGCCTTCATTCCATCTGGAGGTGATGATCTTTCTTATTTCCCTATTTTCCAACTTTCCAAAGGATGGTGGATTCCATCACTTCAATTGGTGATGTTGGATCCTTGACCAAAACGAGGAGATGAGATGTCAGTTCCACATTTCATTGATTATTTCTTAGAGAGCTTTTCTTAGTATGGTTCTCCCTCATAAATTTTATTCATATTCATGGAACTTATTTCCGATTATATCTTGAGGTGGATGTTGGTTAATTTCTCTGCCTCTGTCTTGACAGGGTAGATACCATTAATCAATGTAGATTGTAATGTTGAGAATATATGGGAATTTCTAGATGGTGGTCAATTTAGAAATCTAAAATTTCTTATGATTTTTAATTTAGATTCATCTCATATGAGTCATCTTAGTTTAGAATAATAGGGAATATTGTGTCTCCCATGAGGCAGTTCGCACTAGGGTGGTAAATATTCAGAGGCTTTTTACCTTAAGCATCCCTTGTTCTTGTATAGTTTTAATGATTTTTTATTAGGTCACTGATTTTTTTCTTGTCAGGAAATATTGGTCGCATATATAATTTGATGTGGGGATTGGTAGGTGAAAAGTTTAATGACCTGTGGGGAAATATGGTTCATAGGTTTAATGTCATGTGGGGATTGGTGGGTCATAGGTTTAACATCTTCTGTATATTGGTGGGTTAATGTCTTAACATCTTGTTTGGACAGGTGGGTCACATGTTAACATTTACTGGGGATAGTTGGGTCCTAATATAACAATCTTTTAGGGAAACTTGGGCAGTTATGTGTTCCCCAGGGGGAATATGACCACACATAAGGGTTTGGATAATTTTTCTCAAGGGGGAGAGGGTAAAATGTGAGGGTTCGGAAAATTGTGTCTCTAGGGAGAAATATGATCACAATTGAGTGTTTTTTCAAATCTATCCCCAGGGGGGGATGATCATAGTAAGGGCTTGGTCAAGTGTTTCTCTAGGGGGATATGATCACACATGAGGGTCTGGTCAACTATGTACCCAAGGAGAAAGATGATCAAACTTTGGGGGTGATCAAGAGCATCACAATGGGGGTGATGATCACACTCTAGGGTTTGGTGGTGATGATAGAAAGGGATTTCCATGGGGGAGATGATCACACATAGGTATTTTTTGGTCATTTTGGGTGTTAGTATTGTACCTCAGGGAGGTTTATTACATTCCATGTTTAATAGAAATGGATCTAAACTCATTTAGTACAATGCCACAATTTAAGGTCGTATGGAAGGACCAGTCCATGCAGTATAAAATCTTGCGCTAAGGATTATTGTCTCATGAAATGAGCATTGTAAATGTATTTTGTGTGGTATACACATGAAATATTCCTATGTGATTCAAAGAGCAGTGATGGTATGAATGGGTTATATCCATGGGATATTAAAAAGTGAACTGAAGAGTGGTGATGATTTGAATAGAGCTTACACATGGTAGATTCTTGGATACCACTCTGGATAAGTAATTATGTGACTAAGGCTTACTCATGTGAGTAGTGATTGGTGATGATAGAAGTATAAATCATTTTATTGGGACATAGATGTGTAAGTCACCTGAGTAATGGGGTTTCATCTCATGCATATCACATGAGGCATCTCATTCCCATCAATGGAGGCATTAAGAACTTTTTACAATGGGAATCCCATATTATTTTCAAAGGGTAAGGAAATAGTTTAAAATAATATATAAGGAAGTTTCAGGTGGGACCTACACATTGAGCTGCCTCTTTATTCTTCCTATTGTCAGATCATGACAGAATCCTGACCAACTGATGTGTTACAGGAATATGATTAGGCCTTACACCTGAGGACGAGGCCCCTGGTTTTTATTTCAAAACAATAGTGATATATAATGAATTTTCACACAATATTTTCCAATTCAACTTCCCCATATTGGGTCATTAGGGGATATCAGCTTACTGATGGGTTGAGGGATATGATTGGGGCATATAGCTGAGGAGGAGGACCGTGGTTTTTGTTTGGTAATAGAAGGTACATTTTGAAGGAATGCACACTATGGATTCCCATTCATCATCCTTATTTTAGAATATGAGTTCATCATGGACTACTAATGGGTTTTAGGGATATTATTGGGAATTACACATGAGATGAAGGCCCATAGGGATACTAAAGTATAGATGACATATAATGGTAACATTCATGCAAGAACTACCCATTATTTTTACTTGTGTTATACGATAAGGGAATCTTAGACCAATGATAAGTATGAAGATGCAATTGAGTATTAAACCTAATAGTGTGGCCCATGGTGGCTATTTAGTGGTTTTATCATGATCATCACATGATGAATAATTTTCATGAAACAAAAGGAATCACCTTTTTTTCAAAATAGGAATTATATTCTCATCATGTAGGGTATAAAATAGTTTAAATTAAGGTATTGAGGACTATGTATGTTGTCTCATGATCATGTAATGAGTCATGTTATGCTAGATACATAAGGTATCTCATGCTTTCCACACGAGGAATACTAAAATTTACTCACAGGATATACTACAATTTAATTTTATTTAGTGAAACTAAAAGGAGGAGGAATACTAGAAATTTAATGTGTGAGACTTATGAAAGGGTTCCCCCATATGGTTCAACCATGAATATTATTCTCTTGATGGGGATTCAGATGTTATTGAGGTGAATTTGGAATCAGGGTATCTGAAGAGATCAAATGGAGAATCTCAACTCATGGGACAAGAAAGGGTGAAGAGGAGTTTTCTGAATAATGATATTTTGGGTAGAAATGTGAAGTATATAAATAAATGGTTTTGTGTGAGAGGTATATTGGATATTCATATGGTGTAACAAAAAATTTCCTCAACTCAGCCGAAATTGTTCTTTGTTTGACTCACAATTTTTCATGGGGCAATGATGGTAGTGGAGGGATATGACTATTAGATCAGGACTAAAGCCTGAAAATGATCTTTAGTGGAGGTATGAAGCACATCCCCCACAATATAAATTTTCATGAATATATATGAACAATGTTATATGAAACTATATTCTAGGTCTGACAAATGTGTGATATATTGAATAGATTTTTGTGTTTTGAAAAATGGATTTTTTTTCAATCATTGACTTGAAGAATTAATTTTTGGGTAACACTAGGTTACACAATTTGTATGTACTATGATAATAGAAATTAATTATTTTTTTTACTATGCATTAAATTGTGTTCCCAATGGATAATGTTATGTCAAAATATCTAAGAAGAATCTCATGCATTGAGTGAATTTGTCATGGTAATTTCATCCAACTTAATGGCATGGTGTTTTCAAAAATATTGAAACCCCGAGTTGTGTGAGTGATATATTTTGAACTCAAATACCTAAGGTCCTCCCAAAAATGAGGCTTTACTGCCATAATTTAAGTCATTTTGGTTCTATCATGCTACTTTGCCTATGTCACAGATCTTTATGGAGTTACCTAAAAAATTCCATTTTTTGGAGGTTGTCTTGTGTATGTAATGAGATTATTGTTTTTTTTAAATCACCTTTCTCATAAAAATAAATTTTGTAACCATGAAGGAGTTTTTCACACTTTTGAAAAGTTTCATGCAATTCCATACATTACACCAAAATCTCCCTAGTTGGCCACATTTAGATTTATTTCATTAAATGGATATAACTTTTTATTTAAATTTCAATTAATAATTCACAACCATACTGATCATGTAATATTAAATGATCTACACTATTGTATAATGGTATTCCAAATCAATCCATTCATCAATAGATTTATTTTAATGAGAAAATACTCCCCCTTTAGAATGAGTTCTATCGAGGATGAAAAGGGTGAGGTAGACAAAATTATGAGGAAATCACTAGAAAAGTAAAATAATAAGAGGACCACTACATCTAGATCAAGTTCATAAGATAATAACCCAAAATATCTTATCACTTGGTATTCATTCTTGGTGCGATTAGAAAGAGATAACAGAAGATCATTCACCCACATGAGAGTACTGGACAAGGGTGGATGTGTTGGGATTAGAAAGGGGCATCGTTCACCATTGGGTGTGTTGTGGATAAGAATTCCATGTATATAAATTTAAACTATGCACAACCAACATTATTCTCAATATGTATATGTTCACAAGTGGTTTAAATCTATGGGAATTGCATTTTACTCAGACAATGTGGAATTATGAAGAGCATGAGTCCTGATTCCCTTGATTTAGAACACAAAAGGGGTGACCTGATGATTAAGGAAGACTGATGACCATATTTGAAACATAGGTTCCACTATCACTCAATCATGTATGGGAAAAGACACATTACGGTCTTCCACTGACTATATTCGAAATATAGACCCTTCAAAATGTTTCTAGGATACTTTCGAAGTGTGTGCCTCAGACGGTAGGTGAGGCAGTGTGGCTAGGCACCATTATTTCTAGGGAGAAAATTATGATATAAAATATGATGGGGAAACAAATATATAGATATTTAAATCTTAGCGAATAATTTTGGGAATGATTGAATGGGTTTCAGTACACTCAAGATTATAAAAATTGTGCATTTGATTGCATTTACTAAGAATATTGGGTTGAGCAACAGATAGACTTGTCTTCCAATGTGAGTTTCATCTTGGATGCTAAGTAACTGGACAACTCAGTGATGAAATAGTTGGACATCACCAAAAGGATAAAATATGATTATCTATCAAGGGATAGATGTAATTTTTAGTTTTATATCATTTAATGAGGATAGAGGGAGATTAGTTTAACATCTTGTAGTATGTATGTTATACATGTTGTTTAGCATATTATGGTGTGGAATATGGGTGTACTATTTAAAGTAATACATAAAGTACTTTTAAAAAAATCCTTTTCACATTGAATGTTGACATGAATTTAAATTTATTATGGTGAGGATGTTACATCCCAGATATTTACATCATGTAGTTTGATCACTTGTAGCATTGTTTAGTTTTTTATAACTAGTACATGTAAACCTTAAGGAATAAAAATCTCCTGATCATGGTAGTGTGATGAATTAACATGAATTACAGTTTATGGTAACCTGTATAGGATCTTTTGAGAAAAAGATATATATGTTTTGAAAAAATATCTATTGAACTGATGGGGTCTAGAGAGAATATCTTGGTTTTCTAAAGGTATATGGTGGGTCTTATAGGATTTATACCTCTTTATTTTTATTCCCTCACTTTTTCCCAATTTGAAAGACTGACATGGAGTGTGGTACTCTCACTTTTCCTTAGGTTTCCTCTATGTGTTTTCAAAATAAAAAGTGTATGAGCCTCTTTCCTTAGGATTTTTTTATGGTCAGTCTAGTTGGACCAAGGAGTTTCAAATTTTCTAGATCATAATGAATAGACTAGGTGTTCCCTATAATATAAGGTCATAATTATTTGAACAATGGGGTATGTCGCAATGGTTTTTGTTTGGAATAGAGGAGATATAACCTAATGTAAATTGTTGGCCAAGGGGGCCTGATTGCTTATGGATCCTTTCAGAGACAACATACACAAAGTATATGGTCATGATTATTAGAACAAAACTCCTAGTTTAAGGTAATTAATTTTTAATTAGGATATGTATGGTCATTCGAAAAAAACATTCATTGAACAAAAGAGTGTAAAAATGACATGAATTTTGGTCCAAGGAGGCCTCGTGCCACATGACACTTTATGAGGGTGACTTGCACAAGGTTTAATGTCTTGATTCATGGACTTGGGATCCAAGATTATGGTCATAGATTATGGACTAAAAGAGGGGTAAATGATATGGGGAATTATCATGAAGGTAGATCATGACATCTATGGCCTAGATAGTAATAGGGGAATGACTAATGTGTAGTGATTTTTTTTAACTTGTCTGAAACATAAGTTCTACACTCATATCAGTCAGGGATTGAGTGAAATAATGTGGTAGAGACCATTTACTAAGGTGAAAACATGGGATCCTCCATTTTTTACTGAAGATACATCTAAATGTGACCTCATTACTATATGGGAGTCAATGTGGACAATAACTATTTTTGTAGGGTGTATAAACGTTTTAGGAAGATGATGATTATATAAATTGAATAAAGCATGATATGTGGACATGGATGTTGAGGATGTCCCGAAGGGAATGTTGAGTGTCAAAGTAACTATCCCACCATGCACTTAAGCGTGTTAGATGAAGATTTAGGTTGGAAAATATGAGTCATAGCCCCAAGGGGAAAGCCCAAAAAATTATTTAATGACAAAGTTGGACCTTGGATAGGAGATTCATGTGTCACTATGTACCCCATGGGAATGGGAGTGAATACAAATGTAGTTATTGAACATGGAATGGTAAAATTTTGGCATTGAATAGATGAAATTACATTTGGCAAGGACATTGGATCATATAATCTTTTTTATATCATGAATTATATGTTTATTACATTGGTTAAGGCTACAGTTGAACATCATGTTCTTATGATGTAGAATTTTTGTCTTCTCATATATTTTTTATGATTAATCGAATGTTTATTTCAGAGGGTAAGGCTACAGTTAAACATAATGTACTGAGGATGTGGTTTTTTGGTCATCCCATATTTTCTATATATGGAATATAATTTTTATTTAATAAGGTAATTCCAAATTAATGCATCATGTGATGAGGATGTGGGTTTTTTTTCATCTCATATTTTTCATATGAGGCATCCTATGCTTATTTCATTGGGTGGATACACTAAAACATCATGTTATGAGGATTTTGGGCTTTTTAGTTTCACATCATGCAACTCAGACAATGGATTATACTATTTTATGGTCATAGAGCTCTAC